>CM032230.1:39260000-40460000 GCA_019009955.1 Riptortus pedestris
GAGACGATGTCAAATAGTAGGGACTCTTACAGGGAGTAGGAGCATAGTGCTTCAGTATTCATTCAATCTTTAATTTCATACTCCACACTATTCATTCTCATTCCTGTCATTCACTGAGTAGGAAAACTAAATATTCCACTTCCTCTTGGTGTGACGGCATTGAAGAAAGTCAGTCACGCAGGACTGACACACTTTAAACATATTTTCTACGAGTAAAAATGACACACTACTGATCCCACCACCTATTCTCTATTTCTAAATATAGATCCGATGAGAAGAAGTTGGGGGTTTACTGAATACTTAAAAAGTCCGTCACGCAGGGCTGACACACTTTAAACATATTTTCTACGAGTAAAAATGACACACTACTGATCCCACCACCTATTCTATATTTCTAAATATAGATCCGATGAGAAGAAATGGGGGGCTTACTGAATACTTAAAAAGTCCGTCACGCAGGGCTGACACACTTTAAACATATTTTCTACGAGTAAAAATGACACACTACTGATCCCACCACCTATTCTATATTTCTAAATATAGATCCGATGAGAAGAAATGGGGCTTTACTGAATACTTAAAAAGTCCGTCACGCAGGGCTGACACACTTTAAACATATTTTCTACGAGTAAAAATGACACACTACTGATCCCACCACCTATTCTATATTTTTAAATATAGATCCGATGAGAAGAAATGGGGCTTTACTGAATACTTAAAAAGTCCGTCACGCAGGGCTGACACACTTTAAACATATTTTCTACGAGTAAAAATGACACACTACTGATCCCACCACCTATTCTATATTTCTAAATATAGATCCGATGAGAAGAAATGGGGCTTTACTGAATACTTAAAAAGTCCGTCACGCAGGGCTGACACACTTTAAACATATTTTCTACGAGTAAAAATGACACACTACTGATCCCACCACCTATTCTATATTTCTAAATATAGATCCGATGAGAAGAAATGGGGCTTTACTGAATACTTAAAAAGTCCGTCACGCAGGGCTGACACACTTTAAACATATTTTCTACGAGTAAAAATGACACACTACTGATCCCACCACCTATTCTATATTTCTAAATATAGATCCGATGAGAAGAAAATGGGGCTTTACTGAATACTTAAAAAGTCCGTCACGCAGGGGCTGCGTAAACTAAGCAGATTCCCCACGTGAAGTTTAGTAATAGAGAAATCTGCCCAAAAAAAACTGTAGTAGGAAGGGTTCTCTTAACCTATTCACGAGGTACGAATAGTTACGGAAACGGCCGCCAGAGCTCTCGGCGGAAAGTCCGGAACATAACCGAGTCCCGCGGACCACACACACACAATACAAATGCAAATATCCCGGTAAATATTCAAGATACAGAATAAATGTATAGAACAATATTTATAGAAAATTTAATTTGCAATAACATTAATTCTATACAATTTTTAGATCCGACGTATAGTAACGGAAATATTTCAAATTATCAAAATTCTCCCCTCTAAACCCCCCCCCCCTGGTCCGATTTCAGCCGTTAACGAACTTGATCTTTCTTTTTACATAAAACGACGGTAACAGACATATATATATATATATATATATATATATATTTATACAGTTTTGAACGGACCTCATTTTCGTCATCTACTAGGTAGGATCGATGGACATTTGAAGACAAATTTCGAAAATACCGCCATGAGTACAATCTCGATAGCTGATTTCCCCTAAGGGAAAATCTGCTAAAACAGGAAAATACGATTGACTCGCTTAATATTTGAGATAACAAAAGTCCGTCACGCAGGGACTGCGTAAACTAAGCAGATTTCCCACGTGAAGTTATACAATAGAGACATCTCCATACGAGAGCCGAACAGTTACAGAAACGACCAGACTAGCTTTCGGCGGAAACGAATAGAACTGACCTCAGCCGATCTCATCTCGTCTGTTTTCCACACACACATATTACAAATGCAAATATCTCGGTTATCATTCAAGACAGAGAATAAATAAATATGAACAATATTTATAGTAAATTTAATTTGCAATAAGATGGGTTCTATACAATCTTTCGACCCAACGTATAGTAACGAAGATATTTCGAATTTCCTGCCCATATAAACACGAACTTGATCTTTCTTTTTACATAAATTATTAGTTTAACGAGATAGGGTCCATAGCATCGGAAACATTTTTAATTTTCGAATTCCGCCCTCTGTCTCACTAATCCCCCTTTCTTCGGCCTAGTTTCAACCGCCAACGATCTTTAGTTTTATATGAAACACTTAAACCCAAAATTGCAATCGCTGAAGACGGAAACGTACAAGTATTTATATCATTTTTCAACGGACCTAATTTTTTCATCTCCTAGAAAAGATTGATGGGAGTGTAAGGAGTAGCACATCTAAAACACATTTCCCTTAACGGAAATCTGCCAATAATTGGCATTTCTACAATGACTGGCTCGGAGAAGAGTGGGCATAGACAAAGAGAAGGAGAGAGTAGGATTGAAAAGAGAAGACAGAGGATATTGCGTAGAACACATGAAGACTCAATATACAGAAGAGGTTTGATGTCGTTAGAGAGAGAGAGATGAGATAGGGGCCGTGAGAACTACAGCAATAAGGGATGCAAGTATTGGCGGTGTAAGTCTCCAATGTGGGCAATTAGTCATTGTCTGTCTGTCTGTCTGTCCTCCAAACATGTTCGCAACAGTTTCTTCTCATTTACATTTGCCCCCGATATAACAATAAATATGAGAGCCAATTAAGAACTCCTCTGCTTCCATTCGCCTCTCCGCTGGGAACGATTCCCTAATGAACACCACTTACATACGGGCAACCAGCCCTAAATGGCCCTGCGAAATTGTACTAGTCCATCTGCTAATAGTCCATTCATTACTAAGTAATAATAGACTCTCATATATTCATGTTACAATTAACATTATAATCAGCTATAACTCAAAGAGTCCAACTATTCGGGCATAATTTCGTTACGCGTGCGACGCTAAAGTCATTCAGTGACACTAAACGTACGTACAACTCATTTTTCAACTAAATATTTAAAATAAAGGAATATATTTAGAATACACAGATATGACAACCGTATCATTTATATTGGTGGTTCTAATCCTTTATTTGAATTACCAAATAAGCTCCATTAATATTCGAGTATATATACAAATATACAAAAACCCAATAGTTGTAAAAAATTAAACCACCAACAACCAGTCATATTAAAATTTCCTCTCTCAGGGAGGAGTTCAGCCATTAAAGTACTTATTCAATTGAGTGTGGTGTCGAAATGATAAGAAACCTCCAGACGGGAAGCACCTGAAACGTAAACAAACAGGACCCCAGGACTACCCTAACTTCCCACAGGAAATAAAAACTTTTACTGAAATATATCATACAATAATATAACATATTAATTTTATCTCAATCAATCAAATTTTAGTAGTCCAAGAACTTAAGAAAGACGGGTGGGGGGTCACCATAACATATTTGCATTTAGCTCGTATAATAAAGGTCTTTTGATAGCAATTTATGGTATTTAAACTTCGAATAATGTGGTTTATTACATAACAGAGTATTGTTTATGTAACATGAGTAGAAGGCGGGGTTTGCTGAAGGCTGAAAAATGAAAAATGCAAATATCTCGGTTAATGTTCATGATAGAAAATAAAAGTATATAAGAATATTTATAGTTCATTTAATTTGCAATAAAATGAGTTCTATACACGCTTTTGGTCCGAATATAGTATCGAAGATATTTCGAAGTTTCGAAAATCCCTCCTTTATATATTTTATATATATATATATATGTGTGTGTGTGTGTGTGTGTGTGTATATATATAATTTAGAACGGACCTCATTTTCACCATCTCCTGGGTAGGGTCGATAGACATTTGAAGAAAATTTTTCGAAAATCGCGTCATGAGTACGACCTCAATAGCTGATTTCCCTCAAGAGTCCCTCACAATTCGAGGAGCGGATTACGTAGGAGCTGAGAGAGGAAAGGCCCCCATCCTCTGATCATTCCATGTTCACAGGGGGTGAATCCGTAGATGTGTCTGGGAGTATGATAGCAGATATAGGTTACAGAGAGCTACACACGGGTATTGCTTACCGGAAGACTCGTTCCTTTCTCACGGAGAACCCATCAGCAGGAAATCAGCCTATGAATCTCTCATATCGCAGTCTAACAGGTTAGTATCCCCCAATCAGAATGGCTCTCCGATGAGCTGGTTCCTGCCAGCCTTGCCATCTCATCTTACCGGTTCATATCAACTGATAACAGGACCTCTTCCATGTGTCTCGCTCTACTTATCGCTGTGCTTTCCTAGGTATCGCACCAGTAGAGCTTTCTCCCACTTCATAAATACACATTGTAATGTACCTTAACGAAATGTAATACTAATGAATATGATTAAATCTACGTGAATTTGAGAGGGTGGGGGGGGGGTACAGAAGTGGGAGTAGAAAATTCGATATATGTAACTAACTCCTTTAGTATGAGTAGAATCGATAAATTTCAAATAACTAATAATAATTGGAATTTTAATTTTCTACAAGCATTCTTTTATACATATTTCTCTGACTCAGTTTAACGAAGTTACTTGTATTTTTTTAGCAGATTTCCCTTAAGAGAATTACATTTACTACAAATATTATTCTATACATATTTCCCCAAGATATAGGTGTTACCCGAGATATTTGGATTTTTTAGTTTTAGGCTTTCAGTCAAGCCCTACTAGTGTTACATTAATAATAAGCTGTTATATCATGAACCACTTCATTACAAGGCTAAATACCACATATTTTTTTTTCATTGAACTTTTATTTTTTGTGATATATGCAAATACGTTGTGTTGCCACCCCCCCTCTTTTAGCAGATTTCCCTTAAGGGAAATCAGCTATTGAGGTCGTACTCATGATGCGAGTTTCGAAAAATTTCTTCAAATGTCCATCGATCCTACCCAGGAGATGACGAAAATGAGGTCCGTTCAAAATTATATATATATATATATATATATATATATATATATATATATATATATATATTTGTCTGTTAACGCTCTAGCGGTCGCAATTCTTTTTTGATCTTTACCAAACTCGGAATTTAATCGTTTTATGTAAAAAGGAAGATCAAGTTCGTTAATGGCTGAAATCGGACCAGTGGGAGGGGGGGTTTAGTAAATTGTTTTCAATAAAATTAATAGGTTATATTCAAATATATTTCGTAAATTGTTTGTCTTTCCTGTCTATCTATCAATTCTTCGCTACGAGGTTGGCTGGCCTGTTTATTTACAATTCAGCCGCCTTCCGCTGTATAGATTATTAACTTGTATTGTAAATTGACTGAATGGTTTCTCATTACCGTTTGTATTTATTTATTCACTTAACATTCAAGGTTACCTGTATGTATACTCGTATTTATCTATTGTAAACATTCGCGTAGGGAATTGTTTAGTTTACGCCGCTCCTGCGTGACGGACTTTCTTTTATTTTAAGCCATTTGTAAGGCAACCACTTCTTCTTATCCAAAATTCTCTTTAATTGCATCTCCCGTCCAAGAAACATTTTAATTCCTATTAAATACTGTGAGATAAATAAGGAATAAATAGTGGCATGAGATCACCAGCGTAACACATTCCACTGTGTGGGAAATCTGTTTAGTTACTTCTCTGAATCTCTTCTTTTCTTTTCTTGCTCTAAGTTTTATATAAGCGGTCAATTTCAATTGTGATGGATTCTATTATTGGCAGGCTGATTATTGGAAGTTGAGTGAACTATTTTGAGACACATTTCTTATTTATCCGCCGCATTGGGGCGGAGATGTCGTATGTCTCTTGCAAATGGAGTAATTCATGCAGCAAAACATGTGGTACATTTAATTTAATAGGAAGTCAGTCCCAACTTCAGATTTTCAAAAAGTCCATCACGCAGGGATGCGTAAACTAAGTAGATTTCCCCACAAGAGTTTTTAACAATAATAGATAAATCTACATACTGGTAACACAACACCACCGAGAATATTAAGTGAGTAAATATAAACTATAATAAGAAACCACGCCGTCGGAAAAACTTCTGAAATGTAAACAAACAGTTTTCTGCCAACTTCTTACCGGAAAAAAAATAATTACTGTAACATATCTGAATATAACTTATTAATTTGATTGAAAATTGTTTACTATATCTAGTACTGTAATTTATAATGAATCAAAATAATCTCAATCAATGAAATTAAAGTAGTCCAAAAAACTTTAGAAGGGGGGGGGGCGGGGTCAGCAGAACATATTTGTTTGAATGTCGTATAATAAATGTCTCTTGAAAACAGTATTTGGTATTTCAGGTTCAAATGATGTGGTTTATTACATAACCGAGTAATTCTTTATGCACCATGAGTAGAAGTGGGGGTTTGCTGAAAACTGAAAAATGCAAAGATCTCGATGGGAATATTGAAGATTGGGAATAAATGTATATAACAATATTTATAGTACATGTAATTTGCTACAAGATTGATTCTATGCATCATTTCGATCCGACGTATAGTAACGAAGATATATTTCGAATTTTCTAAGTTCTCTCCCCTCTAGACCCCCCCCTCCCGTGGTCCGATTTTCAGCCGTTAATTCGAGAATCGTGTTATGAGTACGACCTCAATAGCTGATTTTCCCTTTAGGGAAATCTGCTAAAAAGATAAATATTTTAGGTGTTTTTATTTTATATCTAAATAAAATTAGTAAATGTATACCTAAAATACATAAACTAAATTACATAAACTAATAAATGGGTGCACAGTTTTAGCCATTTTAATTAAGCGTTTTGGTATTTACTTCACTTGGTATAACCTAGTGTCGTGAGTTCACTTCTCACCTAGGAATAGGAATTAATTTAGAATCGACCTCACTAAATAAAATCCTTCGTCCCACTCTGGTTAAAGAATGGTGGAAACCTGTAGAAAACCCGCCCTAATTAGCCTTTGTAGTACAAATTGGACGTTTAATATATATTGAAATTTGATTGAGCTATTTGGGACACATTTCTCTTATCCACCGAATAAATGGACGCAGGTTGAACTTAATTTAAGGCATTAATCTTTACCTCGCATGGTAAACCCTAGGATTTTTCAACAATATGACGTAAATTAATAAATTCCAATAATCAAATTTCTTCCTGAAATCACGACCACCTACCTCAAAAAAATAGCCATAACTCTTTGGTTCTAAATGAGACTGTGGATTGTAACAGTAGCAGATCTAGTGGTACGGTTCAGGTCCAGGCCACACAGAGTCCATTCGTCCCGCGGTAAATGATAGAACTTTTCTCATGGCGTCGTGAAAATAGATTATTTAAGGTCCGAGAGTTTTTCGACACCGCCCTCCATGTTTTTCTTTAGTCACCGCTTAATTGAATTAATTAATTAGAACCGCATTTTCCGGCGAGCCACTGATTGCGGTCCACTCTGCTTTTATTGCATTTACGTTTGCTCTGTTTGAATCTCGTTGGAAAACTAAATACCGTTTGGGCTAATCGATTTTGTTATAAATAGGCTAAGCGGGATTTTGACAGGTTTCAAATGTTATGATTGTGGCAAAGATTACCCAATTAATGCTATTATGTAACAGTACAATTATAAATCAGAGAATAAATATTTACGGTACTGTTTATTATTCTGTCAATGTCATACAATTAAAATAATAGAATTTATAGTAATAAAACATTAAGATGCGTAAATTACATTATTTTATATGTCCGTTTGAAAATAATATTTGGTTTTTAAGTTTGGAAGAAGACGTTTCATGATATATTAGCGTATTGGTGACTTGAGATTACTAAAGTGAAGATTTATTGAAAGCTGAAAATTATTATTATTATTTATTAACGTCCACTTTTAGCAGATTTCCCTTAGGAGAAATCAGCTAATGAGGTCGTACTCATGACGCGAGTTTCGAAAAATTTCTTCAAATGGCCATCGATCCTACCCAGGAGATGGCGAAAATTAGGTCCGTTTAAAATTATATTTATATTTGCCTGTTAACGCTCTAGCGTTCGCAATTTTTGTTTGATTGTTACCAAACTCGGAATTTAATCGTTTTTATGTAAAAAGAAAGATCAAGTTCGTTAATGGCTGGCGGCCGTTTCCGTAACTGGTCCGTCCCTCTTTGATTTATTTAGAGATCCCTTACTACTACAGTAGATATTGGGTGGATTTCCCTACTGTATAGTTTCACATGGAAAATCAGCTTAGTTTTACGCAGCCCATGCGTGGCGGACTTTTTTTTTGGGACGGGTATTTACAGGTTAGCACCCTTTTCTAGCCAGGGTGGGAGACTTAGGATGTTATTTAATGAATTCCGTCACTAAATAATTTCCTTTGCCCAGGCGAGAATTGAACTCGCCACTCTAGGATAACCGTGTGAGATTAAGGTCAACGCTTTAACTCTCATGGCTAACCTGAGCCCCAGGCTGAAAATTAAAAGAAGCAAGATTGGTTATATACGATAACGGAGATGCATTGAATTTTCTACTTTCCCTAACTAATCCAGCCCCTGGTCCAATTTCAGCTTTTAGCGAAATTGATGTTTAGTGTTACAAAAACCGTTTATATTGTTAATATTATATTCGTAGCGACAAACATTGGTAACAGGCTATTTTATATATTCTTTCATATTTTTATATGTACGTACCATTTTGAATGGACCTCATTTTCGCCATCTCCTAGGTAAGATGGATGGACGTTTGAAGACATTTTCGAAACTCGCGTCATGACTATTGAGGTCGTACTCATGACGCGATTTTCGAAAAATTTCTTCAAATGTCCATCGATCCTAACCAGGAGATGACGAAAATGAGGGCCGTTCAAAACTATATATATATATATATATATATTTGACTGTTAACGGTTGCGGTCGCAATTTTTTTTTTAATTGTCACCAAACTCGGTATTTAATCGTTTTATGTAAAAAGAAAGATCAAGTTCGTTAACGGATGAAATCGGACCAGATGGATGGGGGCATTCACAAGGGGGGAATTTCGAAAATTCGAAATATCACCGTTACTATACGTCGGATCAAAAAATTGTATTGAACCAATCTTATTGTAAATTAAATTTACAACAAATATTGTTATATATATATTTATTCCATATATTGAACATTAACCAAGATATTTGCATTTTTATTAAGTGTAACGGTCGCTTCTAATCGTTCCCGCCGACAGCTAGTTTGGCCGTTTCCGTAACTGTTAGGCGCTCGTATGGAGATTTCTCTATTGTATAACTTTACGTAGGAGGTCTGCTTAGTTTACGCAGCTCCTGCGTGAAGGACTTTCTGATATTTCACTTTTAATATCAAAGTTAAATACCCGAGAAATGCTAATATTATTCCGTCTAATCAACTTAAAAAGCCTCTTTCTGGAATTAAGAGTGCATTAAAAATAGAAATTGCTATCTAAAACCTACAAAACCTTGCGAAAGACTGGAAGCAAGCAATTGTGAAACCAACTTCTATACAAGGTCAAAATATTCTTTATGCTAATAACTACAGACCGATAAGTTTATTAGTCTCATGGAAAATAATCTCCTTATAAATGAATAAATGGAATTCAAAAATAGAGACAAGATCCTTAATGACTTTAAATCGGAAAATTTTAATAATAAGGAACATACAGGATTCTTATTGTTAGAAATAGAAAAAAAAACACACACATCAATCATTCCTACCAGCGCATATTCTGAACAGAAACGCATGTTTGCAGATCAACCGCAAGTATTGCCCCTAATTGGAACCCTTAGGTATGTAATCCATGTAAATATCATACTGAAAATTCTACATAAACTATAGTCTTTGATCGCCGATGATAATTCAGATTGTACCCTCTCGTATAGAGTAGATACTATCAGAAATAGTTAGAACAAAATTAAACCCATAATATTTACGGAACAAAGACCCCATTTATATGACAACATAACAATTAATAATAAAGAAGTACCCTAGCAAGATAAAGTAAAATATTTAGAAATAATAATTCATGAAAAAGAGTTGCTTAGCACATAAACACAGCATGGGACAAAGCGAATGAATGTTTTGGCCAAATATACTAGGACTTTTCAGAAGTGAGTTTTGAAAATGATATTCGATTTCACCAATTCTGTATTAAGGCCGTACTAATTTATTCTTGTTATATCTGGTGTTCTTTTTGATGTAGTAACTACAAAAAACTGCAGGTCATCCTTAACAAATGTATCAAAATTGCAAAAACTTACCAAGAATAGCCAAAACAGGGTACTCTTAATCACATATCGAACATTCCAAGTACTAAACCGTTTATTTACAACTCACAAGGTTTTTGAAGCATCCAGAACAAAACTCTTCAATCCACTGGTTAAAAATATAGATAACTACACTATAAAAACATCTAAATGATATGTACATAAAAAAAACTAACATATTATTTCAGCCAGTGATAATGTCATCTACGGACAGGAACTACAACAGTAAGTGCATATTACTTAAATAATGACAGGCCAACGGCCTCCGAACTAGTGAATTATCAACACACGCGAGATGTAACTTGTTGTTAAATTATAAACACAATAATCCCTAATTACTCGCTGTTATTGTACTTGCAATACCTACCTGTTCTAATAATAATATTACCGTTGTAACTACATTAATACCTTGACTTATAAGACTACTACCTGAATTAGAAATTTATTCCTGAATTGTAAATTTACTTACAGTAGGGCAAAGAAAAGTTAACTAAAAATAATCTAAATGCTAAATTGTAAACTTTAGTGGCGTAAAGTTACACCATATGCACACTTTGTACTTAAAAACAAATAAATGAATGTCAAAGTGTATTATTATAGTTTTAAACATGAATATTAGTTTTATAACAATTGACATAAACATTACCTAAGATTTTTATGTACTCTAATATTTTGGTATCTTATTTAATATTTGCAAACGCTCATGGAAGTTTATAACCCCTTGGCACTGCCAATGAAGTTTTGGTATAGAAACTTCATTAAGTGAAATGATTACATTTTAAGATTTTTTTTAAAAAGCTTCGCTGTTGTATACAGGCCAAAATCTGGTGAAAAATTGCTTTACGGCTCGTTTAATTTACTACAGTATATACTATGAATATACGAATATTCATGGATTTTTGGTTCATTTTAGCAGATTTCCATTGTACTCTTGACACGATTTTTGAAACATTTCTTCAAATGGCCAACTATCCTAACCAGGAAATGACGTAAATGAGGTCCGTTCAAAATTATAAATATATATTTGTCTGGCGCTCTAGTGGTCACAATTTTTGTTTGATCGTTACCAAACTTTATACATTAAAGTTTTATGGAAAACTAAAGATCAAGTTTGTTAATGGCAGTGGGAAGTCAAAATGATTTCGTTATTATACGCCCGATCGAATAACTGTATAGAGCTAATCTTATTATGAATGTAATTTCTATAAATGAAGTTAACCAGTTTTTTTTTTTTATTTTTTTTTTTTTTTTTTAATATTAACCGAGATATTTATAAATTTATCCACCGTTTCTACTCAAGTCATATTAAAAATAACAATAATCTGTGATATCTCTGGAATATGCTGGATGGTAGAGGAACCAATCGATAAGGATCAATAAGCTGTTATATCATGAAACACTTAATTGGAAGCTTAACTACCGAATATTGTTTTCATTGAACATTTCTCGTGTCTACATACAAATACGTTGTGTAATGACATCATCATTTATGATTTTACTTTCTTAACAAGGAAATGTTTATTTGATTTATACCATACTCGGTATATAATTGTTACTAAAATGCATAGTCATTAATGGCTGATATCGGACCAGGAATAAGGATGGTGTGTGAGAGAGAAATTTGAAAATTTCTCCACAACTGTTGTATGCATTTTTTTGTAGCTCAAATACTAAGCGAGTTATTCCTACTTTCTCGTTTTCAGCCTTCAGTGTTAACCTTCTACTTCTACTCATCAGATTTTTTCTTAGACACTGGGAATATATGGTCAGAAGAGATCTGTAGTGAGACCATGGGCGAACGTAGGAAATCTGCTTAGTAGTCTGACGAACATTTTAGAGTAGGTTCTATAATTATTAGGACTTGAGGGTACTTGAGTACTGCTAGTACCATTATGAAAATGAAGGGTTATACACCGAACAACAGAAGATGAAATAGGGTGGGAAACACCCTGAGAAGTCTCAAATTCCTGGAATAACATTTACCAATAATGTGGTAACTCGATCGTCCGGTTCCCGAGCGACGAATCTCCGACTCCAGAGATGTCGTAGATCGGGGAGACAGCTAGAGCTGGAGGGAATCCATCACAGAGTCAGGATCAACGGGTAGCAGTTCGTTATAGGCTTACAGCTAAGGGCGCAATAAACACCGGCGAGAAAACAGCGGTGGAATCCCCTCCCGTAAAAGGGGTGAAATGTTCGACTCCTGTCGTATTCGAGAGATTTACGTAAGCCTAGTCAAATGCATGTGAGCACCTCGTTAAGAAGTGCATTATTAAACGCATTCTGAGGTGTCATATCGAGCATAGTATAAGCCTTGTGAAACGACGACTTGTCTCATGAGAAGTAATAAAGCTGATTTATTGCACAGCCGCTGAATGATGTGGGTTTTGTATGCAATTCGCATTCATTAGGCTCTCTTCAGCGATGTAAATACTATGTGCATATCTTTCCTCTTCTCCTCTCTTCTATTATACAGTCGTCATAAACTGCTACTTATTGTCAGCCGATAGATTCCATAGGCTCAGCGGTCCCATTGAAAATTCCACAGATAACATAACAATATTATTCAGTTAAAAATAATAAAAAAAATACATCAAATAAACACTAACCTCTGAGAAACTAAACAATTCCTGACACCTAACAATAACGTTAAATATTCAAGTGAGTTTATATTGAAATGTAAGAATTAATAAGTACATCTTGTTTTTTCTTTCAATAATACGATACTGGCAATTGCACTTGTACCAATTAAAAAATAAATATTTTACTCCCAATAAATTCCATTAATTGAAATGATTTGTCCGCGAATAATTTAAATAATACATTTCCATAAATTGGTTATATCGGTTATACTATTTCTATTATTTCTAATTTGTTTAATAATTAACAAGAATCAATTATATTCTTATGATAAAAAATTACAGTAAGATTAAGATAATTAGTAAAAACTGCTTGATACCTATTTAACATAATCTCTATATTTGTACTCTATTTTATGTCTGCTCTTTGTTAATTTATTTTTTAATTAATTGGCCAAAAATAAATAAAGTAAAATCTTCGATTCTCATTAGTTATTGAACAAGAATTACGAAATGACACAGTGTGTAATTATTTCGTTAAAGTTTTCATTTTAAATGTACATCTGTCTTCATAAAAACAAGAAATCCAATTTATTATAACGAGTGTCCAAACTGAGATTTACTACCATATCAAAATTGAGGAAGAACATACGAAGGAAATTAATAAAAAAAATAGGTAGTAGGAAAAATTGACTAGGCAATCCTTTTAAATTTGAAACAGGGATTTAAAATTTAATTTTCAAGCCATTATTTTAAAGTTTTCGTGGTTCAAACGGCATATCCATGAACATAATTTTGTTATTGTAAATAACAGACGGAAAATATTCATATAGTAAAATATATGGATAAGACCGTCAAAAATAAAATCAATAGTATGCACGTGTGCAATTGATATTAATAGTCTATTAAACTTTTTTTTAAGTAATCTTGTTTGACTATCAATATTTTTTTTTTGTTTTCATCCAATCTTACTTTTTCTGGATTTAACAGGAACAAAAAATTGTGTTAATGGTTTAAAGCAAACCATACTTTATGACTAATTTAATGTAATAAAATGATTTTGTATTAACTACACCAAAGAGCCAGAGAACCCAATATGTGTGTGTATTTAGTAGTGCTAACAAAAGAGTTAGCTGTAGTGATCATAAATGAAAGAAAGGACCTATTAGCTGCCCAATTTCAAATATCATAACTCTGTACATTCAAAAAAAGTTCTAATATTGACCTTACCGAAGTTAGAAATATTTCATAACGCAATTTATAAATCAAGGAGAAAGAATTGTTTCATAACTAAAATGAAAACAATACCATTAATTAAGAAGTAAACCAACTTCTATGACATTTCTTAGGAGCTCCTGATTATAAAATTCTATAGCAACATTGAACAATATCCTTCCCCAGTAAGCTATTGAAGATTGCATTTCAACTATTCCCATACTCTACTACGCTGATCTATGATGAAGAGTTTTGTCACCTAGCTCAACAATATACATGCCCAGGATTTCAATAGCTCTGAAGTATGATACTTACTTTTTTGCAACCCCCCAAGAATCTACATACCCAGGATGCTACTAGCGCAGGAGTGTTACCATGGCTTTCTAGCTATCATACAACAACCCCCTTATCCAGGATACTACTTGCGCTGAATTATGATACTGGCTTTTTAGCAACCCACCAGCAATCTACTTACCCTGGATGCTACTTACGCAGGAGTGTAAGCATGGCTTTCTATCTATCATACAACAACCCCCTTATCCAGGACGCCACTTGCGCTGAAGTATGATACTGACTTTTTAGAAACCCACCACCAATCTACATACCCTGGATGAAAATAACGCAGGAGTGTAAGCATGGCTTTCTATCTATCATACAACAACCCCATTATCCAGGATGCTACTTGCGCTGAATTATGATACTTACTTTTTTGCAACCCCCAAGAATCTACATACCCAGGATGCTACTAGCGCAGGAGTGTAATCATCGCTTTCTAGCTATCATACAACAACCCCATTATCCAGGATGCTACTTGCGCTGAATTATGATACTGACGTTTTAGAAACCCACCAGCAATCTACATACCCAGGATGCTACTAGCGCAGGAGTGTAACCATCGCTTTCTAGCTATCATACAACAACCCCATTATCCAGGATGCCTCTTGCGCTGAAGTATGATATTGACTTTTTAGCAACCCACCAACAATCTACATACCCAGGATGCTACTTACGCAGGAGTTTAAACACGGCTATTTACCTATCATCCAACAACACCATCATCCAGGATGCTACTTGCACTGAATTATGATACTGACTTTTTAGCAACCCACCAACAATCTACATACCCAGGATGCTACTTACGCAGGAGTGCAAGCATGGCTTTCTAGCTATCATACAACAACCCCATTATCCAGGATGCTACTTGCGCTGAATTATGATACTGACTTTTTTGCAACCCCCCAAGAATCTACATACCCAGGATGCTACTAGCGCAGGAGTGTAACCATCGCTTTCTAGCTATCATACAACAACCCCATTATCCAGGATGCTACTTGCGCTGAATTATGATACTTACTTTTTTGCAACCCCCAAGAATCTACATACCCAGAATGCTACTAGCGCAGGAGTGTAACCATCGCTTTCTAGCTATCATACAACAACCCCATTATCCAGGATGCTACTTGCGCTGAATTATGATACTGACTTTTTTGCAACCCCCCAAGAATCTACATACCCAGAATGCTACTAGCGCAGGAGTGTTACCATCGCTTTCTAGCTATCATACAACAACACCATTATCTAGGATGCTAATTGCACTGAATTATGATACTGACGTTTTAGAAACCCACCAGCAATCTACATACCCAGGATGCTACTAGCGCAGGAGTGTAATCACGGATTTCTAGCTATCATACAACACCCCATTATCCAGGATTTCACTTGCTCTGAAGTATGATCATGACGTTTTAGCAACCACACAACAATCTACATACCCAGGATGCTACTAGCGCAGGAGTGTAATCACGGATTTCTAGCTATCAAACAACAACCCCATTATCCAGGATTTCACTTGCTCTGAAGTATGATCATAACTTTTTAGCAACCACACAACAATCTACATACCCAGGATGCTACTAGCGCAGGAGTGTAATCACGGATTTCTAGCTATCATACAACAACCCCATTATCCAGGATTTCACTTGCTCTGAAGTATGATCATGACGTTTTAGCAACCACACAACAATCTACATACCCAGGATGCTACTAGCGCAGGAGTGTAATCACGGATTTCTAGCTATCATACAACAACCCCATTATCCAGGATTTCACTTGCTCTGAAGTATGATCATGACGTTTTTGCAACCACACAACAATCTACATACCCAGGATGCTACTAGCGCAGGAGTGTAATCATGGCTTTCTAGCTACCCTACAACAACCCCCTTCAGGATGCCTCTTGCGCTGAAGTATGATATTGACTTTTTAGCAACCACCCAACAATCTACTTACCCAGGATGCTACTTACGCAGGAGTGTAAGCACGGCTTTCTAGCTATCATACAACAACCCCCTTATCCAGAATGCCACTTGCGTTGAAGTATGATCTTAACATTTTAGCAACCCACCAACAATCTACTTACGCAGGAGTGTAACCATGGCTTTCTAGCTATCATACAACAACCCCATTATCCAGGATACTACTTGCGCTGAATTATGATACTGGCTTTTTAGCAACCCACCAACAATCTACTTTCCCAGGATGCTACTTACGCAGGAGTGTAAGCACGGCTAAATAGCTATCATACAACAACACCATTATCCAGGATGCTACTTGCACTGAATTATGGTACTGACGTTTTTGCAACCCACCAGCAATCTACTTTCCCAGGATGCTACTTACACCAGAAGTGGAAGCATGGCACTCTAGCTACCCTACAACAACCCCCTTCAGGATGCCTCTTGCGCTGAAGTATGATATTGACTTTTTAGCAACCCACCAACAATCTACATACCCAGGATGCTACTTACGCAGGAGTGCAAGCATGGCTTTCTAACTACCCTACAACAACCCCTTTAACCAGGATGCCTCTTGCGCTGAAGTTTGATCATGACTTTTTAGCAACCCACCAAACAATCTACATACCCAGGTTGCTACTTATGTTGGAATGTGAGTATTGCTTTCTAGCCACCCTATGGCAATTAATTGCCTTATCCAGATTCTACTTAAGTAAGTATTTGAGCAATACTATTTAGCAATCATCCTGCTGTATCATCCACCCCCAAAATCATGACCCAGGATGCCACTGACTCGGAAATGTGATCATGACTTATAAGTAACCCATCAACAATCTAGAAGTCCAGGATTTAATATATACAGAAGTTTAGCAAAGTTTTCTAGGGACCGTTCAGCAATCCCTTTACACAGATAATACATACGCTGAAGTGTTATCACGATGTTTTAGCAATCCATCAACTATCTACTTAACAAGGATACTACTTACGCAGGACCATGACATTTTAGTAAAGAATTTCACAGATGCTTCGGTGTTGTATTTGCTTAATACTTGAGAGAACACCTTATCACAGGAAGGAGTTGTTGAAGATCCATGGCCACCACTAACATGTTCTAACACTGTTTCGGCTAAACACTTCCTGATGCGCAGCCTCTAACGCCCCGTCGGAACCGTCACCATAGCTTTGCACCAACGCGTGAGACCTGGTCCTATCCTATACTTTTCATAAGGAAATCCGTCTCATCTTCGAGTCGTGACTCCTGTCGCTGAGAGGACACCTTGCAGGATGAATACGCAAGTGGTCGCCGCCGTATAAGGTCGATGGGGTCGTTACTGTACCTTCTCGCTACCTACCTACGCCGTAATGAGCCTCTCGCACCGCGCATGCTCATTCCGTGTGAAAATATCAAATTTGTTCCAACTCCCCGACCAATTTGCGCAATCCTAATCACTACCTATTTGTTCTGGAATAAAGGATGCAACTCTAGTTTATTTATCACGATCTGCTGCCACTCGTATTGACAGAGCACAATGTATAGTAATTGCCAAATAAATAAATATTTTGAACCAGTAGTAGCATAATTGAAGGCCTTTGTAATCAGGATAAGTGAAGGTTTTCTTTCTTGTTAGAATAATTTATTGGTGACAAGTATCTGTGCAATCACACCATCCTGAGACTTATTTAAAACAAGGTTGGAGCGGAACATGAGGTAACTATACGATGTTTCTCCTCAGATTCTATGGATGCCATCTATTATATAATCTTGTTTTTTCTTTCAATAATACGATACTGACAATTGCACTTGTACCAATTAAAAAATAAATATTTTACTCCCAATAAATTCCATTAAATGATTACATTTGCATAAATTGATTATATCTGTTTTACTTTAAGATAATTAAACATATTTCTAATTTGTTTAATAATTAACAAGAATCAATTATATTCTTATGATAAAAAATTACAGTAAGATTAAGATAATTAGTAAAAAATGCTTGATACCTATTTAACATAATCTCTATGTTTCTACTCTATTTTATGTCTGCTCTTTGTTGATTTATATTTTAATTAATTGGCCAAAAATAAGTAAAGTAAAATCTTCAATTATCATTAGTTATTGAACAAGAATTACGAAATGACACAGTGTGTAATTATTTCGTTAAAGTTTTCATTTTAAATGTACATCTGTCTTCATAAAAACAAGAAATCCAATTTATTTTAGTGAAGTAATATCCAAACTTAGATTTACTATCCTAGCAAAATCCAGATTCTATGGATGCCATCTATTATATAATTCTGGTATAAGATATGTATGAGTAAGGTAATATGTATTATATCTATGTATCTGTCTATTTCTATATACGAAGTTCATGCCCAGAGACCAAGATAACCTTAAATGGTGTTATATCCTAGTTGAATATAACAGCATCAAATCAAATTTTTGTCACTGTGTTTGTATGTGTATGTGTTATATATATATATATATATATATATATATATATATATATATATATATATATATATATATATATTTACGTATATGTGTAGTGATAGGAAAGAACATTTGCACTGAGTTCATATCAAATTAATTTATTTGTCATTCATGTGATCTCCTACGGTCTTCAAGATTTTTATCTGCTCCTTATGAAGGGCGTATATAGTTACAAAAAGAATAAAAATTCATTTCGAAAAAGTAATAAGGTAATTGAAACATATGTCTAAAACACCTACACCTAAAAGCAGTCTTAAAAATAAATATTTGTTGGCCAATCTTTATAATGAACTCATAAATATTTCTTACATTTATTCATAATTAATATTGTTATTCTTCTTCTGAGCCCAATATTTTTATATATTCTTCATAGTTTTATGGCAAGGGTCACCAATAAAAAATATTTTCTAGATCAAACTTTATTCATACTGTCTTACATGTTCATGAGTACTTGGTTTACATGCCACTTCTTCATGATCTATCCCTTTTCAAAAAATAGTACCATTAATTTAACAAAGCCCTATGATAATTCTTTACTAGATACAGTACTAATAATTGCCTACTTACATAATATTTGTATTAGATTGAATAAATATATCATGTAATTAGGCACTTATTAATAATTTATCTAGCAAAGAATTTTCACGGGGTTTGGATAAATTAATGTTATTATTTTTTTTTAAATTAATTTTAATATTTTTTGAAAAGGGATAGTCCCTGAAGAGGTGGTATGTAAACCACGATACAGTATGAATACGTTTGAGCGACAGTATTTTATTGGCCTTGCCATGAAATTATGAAGAATTAATATTACTATTAATAATAGGATAATACGTAAATAATATGTCATTATCATTAATAAAGTTAAGAAACTATTGAAGTAAATAAAAAGGTGTATTCACCAAAATTTAAAAAGCTATATTTTTTAAAGCAATTTTTTTGCTATAATTTATTGGCATTTTATTTTACAATGGTTTATGGCAGTATTATTGTTGTGAAATTGAATTTATATTTTTTTATAATAGGGAAACTCCTTGAAAAATAGCTGTTAAGTTATCTTATTACATTAGTGATAAATATTCTTAACTATATGTATTTTTGTATATATAAAGGACTATTTCATTTTATAAAAAATTAGTGATAAGGCCAAATTGATAAGACATGAAGGAGTGTGGGTGCCAGGCGGTCTGGCATAGCTAAGGGGTCGGTGAACAGCCTTGGGCAGCACAGCCTCTTCGGATCTGCTATTATACTCGGTCAATATATCTTATGCAAATGATAATTATTGCTCTAGTCAAGCAATTATCCCTCAGCCAATAAGCCAGTGCACTGATTCAAATTGTGTGCATACCTCGCCTCAGGGCCCGAGACCTGTGTCAAGACTCCGATCAATAATGGTGATTATTCATAAGGTATGCACAATGTTAGCCGTCAAGCAACCGCAAAGATCAAGCCACTCGTCTGGATCGAAGAAGCAACTAATCGATCAAACGATATCACCGGTGGAAATATCGAAATATTCATTTATTTTAACAGATGTCCCTTAAGGGAAATCAGCTATTGAGGTCGTACTCATGACGCGAGTTTTGAAAAATTTCCTCAAATGTCCATCGATCCTACCCAGGAGATGACGAAAATGAGGTCCGTTCAAAATTATATATATATATATATATATATATATATATATATATATATATATATATATATATATATATATATATCTATATATATATTTGTCTGTTAACGCTCGAGCGGTCGCAATTATTGTTTAATCGTTACCAAACTTCATATTTAAGCGTTTTACGTAAAAAGAGAGATCAAGTTCGTTAATGGCTGAAATCGGACCAGTGGGAGGGGGGGTTTAGAGGGGGGATTTTAGAAAATTCAAAATATCTCCGTTACTATACGTCGGATCGAAAAATATTATAGAATCAATCTTATTGCAAATTAAATTTACTATAAATATTGTTATATACATTTATTCTCTATCTTGAATATTAACTGAGATATTTGCATTTGTATTCTGCATGTGCTCGGCAGCAGTGGCTATGTTCAGACTTTCCGCCGTGAGCTCTGGCGGCCGTTTTTGTAATTATTCGTCCCTCTCGTGAATAGGTTTAGAGGTTACTTACTACTACAGCTGTTATTAGGCAGATTTCTCTATTGTAAAACTTCACGTGGGAAATCTGCTTAGTTTACGCAGCCCCTGCGTGACGGACTTTTATACTCACTAATGAGCCCACATAATAAAAATCTCCTTAATTTAATTTATCCTTACCAAGAGGTAATTTGTCAATATCTAATAATCTGATAATATCTAATCTCTTAACGGGTAGGTTCTATAACCCTCATTTAGTGCTATGCCATTATTAACTTTGCTCATAAATATATTACAATCATAAAATCCAAGACTATATTAGCAATTATAAATCTATAAACTTAAAAATTAAAAAGTTAATAGTTACTTAAAATTATCACAGCCAAAGATTTAAATAACCTCAGAATAATAAATACATTTCCCCCCTAAAATATCTTTACCTTTATTTCCCAGAATTATTTTAATTTTTCTAACACTTCAGCATAATAGGTGTCAGTTTTAAAATTGACCATATTCTCCTGATCTTTGGAAATGAACATTGCTTCCAGAATTTTCCTCTTACCAGACTTCTTTGGTTCTTTTTGTAATACTTTCACCCTGTCAAATCCAAAATGTTCAACATAACAGTGATGCACCAAGACAATTTTATACTTATTTTTGGCCTTATTTTTTACATCATTCTTGATATCGGCTTTTTTCTAGGCAATGTTTTGTTTCCCCAATGAACTTCTTGGTGCAATTTAGACAACTAATTTCATAATCTATGTTTGTCTCCTTTGCTAATTCAGTTCTGTCCTTTAATTTTGTAAAAGTGTCCTTTATTTTGTTTCTTGTTTGAAAAGCAAATGTTAAATTGTTAACATCATACTCCTCAAAGGACCTTTTAGCAGATTTCCCTTAAGGGAAATCAGCTATTGAGGTTGTACTCATGACGGAATTTTCGAAATTTTTCTTCAATTGTACATCGATCCTACCTAGTAGATGTCGAAAATGAGGTCCTATCAAAACTCTGTGTATGTATATATGTATATATATATATATATTTATTTATATATATATATATATATATATATATATTTGTCTGTTACCGCTCTAGCGGTCGCAATTTTTGTTTAATCGTTACCAAACTCGATATATAGTCGTTTTATGTAAAAAGAAAGATCAAGTTCGTTAACGGCTGAAATCGGACTAGTGGGAGGGGGGTTTAGAGGGGATGATGTTTGAAAATTCGAAATATCTCCGTTACTATACGTCGGATCGAAAAATTGTATAGAATCAATCTTAATGCAAATTAAATTTACTGTATCTTGAATATTAAGCGAGATATTTGCATTTGTATTGTGTGTGTGTGGTCGGCAGGAGTCGGCTATGTTCGGGACATTCCCCCGAGAGCTAGGCGGCCGTTTTCGTCACTAATCGTTCCTCGTGAATAGGTTTAGAGATTCATTACTACTACTGTTGTTATTAGGCAGATTTCTCTATTGTAAAACTTCACGTGGGAAATCTGCTTAGTTTACGCAGCCCCTGCGTGACGGACTTTTAGCAGATTTCCCTTAAGGGAAATCAGCTATTGAGGTCGTACTCATGACGCGAGTTTTGAAAAATTTCCTCAAATGTCCATCGATCCTACCCAGGAGATGACGAAAATGAGGTCCGTTCAAAATTATATATATATATCTATATATATATATATATATATATATATATATATATATATATATATATATATATATATTTGTCTGTTAACGCTCTAGCGGTCGCAATTTTTGTTTAATCGTTACCAAACTTCATATTTAAGCGTTTTACGTAAAAAGAGAGATCAAGTTCGTTAATGGCTGAAATCGGACCAGTGGGAGGGGGGGTTTAGAGGGGGGGATTTTTGAAAATTCAAAATATCTCCGTTACTATACGTCGGATCGAAAAATATTATAGAATCAATCTTATTGCAAATTAAATTTACTATAAATATTGTTATATACATTTATTCTCTATCTTGAATATTAACTGAGATATTTGCATTTGTATTCTGCATGTGCTCGGCAGGCTATGTTCGGACTTTCCGCCGTGAGCTCTGGCGGCCGTTTTTGTAATTATTCGTCCCTCTCGTGAATAGGTTTATAGGTTACTTACTACTACAGCTGTTATTAGGCAGATTTCTCTATTGTAAAACTTCACGTGGGAAATCTGCTTAGTTTACGCAGCCCCTGCGTGACGGACTTTTTTTCCTGTTAGGGTCAATACTGTAAAAGAATTAATTATTAATTAAGTGTTTCACGTTTCCACAAACCACACTCTTACATACTCTAAACTGACTAAACAGACCATTAAAACTATTTTGATAGACGAATCTTATAAAAAATGGGACGAAAGATGGACAAACACTACTAAAGGACGACAATTACATAAGTACATACCAACTGTATACCAGAGACAAAAAATAACACTTAGCAATTCTAAACAAATACAATTTATATCAGGACATGGACCTACGAAGAGTTACTTGTACAAATTTAAACTAACAAACACAAATACATGCAAATGTGACAATGAGACTGAACAGACATATGACCACCTCTTATATGACTGTACATTACTTGACGGACCAAGAACAAAACTCATCAAGTATATTACTTTACAAAACGGAACTTGGCCGACGGACAAACCGAAACTTTTACACAAATTCAACAAGGGATTTAATGCATTTATTCAAGATTTGGACACCATTTTGTAGATATACACCTATTGTTGTACACATATGTAATGTTACATATGTTTTATTTTATTTCTTTTTTTTTACTTTTTTTTGTTTTTATTTAATTAATTTATTGTTCTATAATGTTTACAATTATTATATAAGAAATATTATAATGTAATGCTGAAATGTGTGTAGTATCCAATGGATGGAGCACACAACATTTAAATAAATTCCTTCGTTAGAGGGATAACTCAGCGTGGAAAACAGAAAAGAAAAAAAAACCCACACTCTAAATTAAGAAAATATATTAAAAATATGATGTCCCTATAACATATCTCAATAAGAATACTAAAAAATTGAATCAAACTATGCAGTTCTGGATTGCACGTAAGTCTTAATGTTCTTGTAAAACATGAACAAAGAACAATTACTTAGCGTCAAATTTAGTTCATACAATCCTGTAACCAAACCAACCACAGGCGTATAACTATTGACAGCAGGATAGTAAGGGCTTACTGGGAGAGAATGAACACTTTTAAACTGTTAATGGAAAATACTAAATTCTTCGGTTTTCTTGATATTAATTTGTCTCAAATTAAACGGAACTGTTTTCTTGCTTTTATATTACAAATGTTTGTCCATAGATTTCATTGCCCTTAACTTCTCCTCAAAGAGTGAACTCAAACTAGAGACGTTTTTATAAAAATGCAAATAAAAAAAGTCCGTCGTGCAGGGGCTGTGCAAACTAAGCAGATTTCCCACGAGAAGTTTTACAATAGAGAAATCTGCCTAACAACTGTAGTAGTAAGAAACCTCTAAACCTATTCACGAGGGACGAATAGTTACGGAAACGGCCGCCAAAGCTCTCGGCACAGAATAACAAAGCAAATATCTCGGTTAATATTCAAGATACAGAATAAATGTATACAACAATATTTATAGTAAATTTAATTTGCAATATGATTCATTCTATACAATTATTCGATCCGACGCATGATAACGGAGATATTTCGAATTTTCAATAATCCCCCTCTAAACCCCCCTCCACTGGTCCGACTTCAGCCATTGACGAACTTGATCTTCCTATTTACATAAAACGATTAAATTCCGAGTTTGGTAACGATCAAACAAAAATTGCGACCGCTAGAGCGTAAACAGACAAATATAATATAATTTTGAACGGACCTCATTTTCGTCATCTCCTGGGTACGATCGATGGATATTTGAAGAAATTTTTTAAAACTCGCGTCATAAGTACGACCTCAATAGCTGATTTCCCTAAAGGGTAATCTGCTAAAAAATGTTCCAACGATGCACAATGCACCACGAGCGTCTTTCTAAGTAATGTACTTATTTGTTAAGTTTGATGTTACAAAATCCATCGATTTTGAAACAAGTAAAATAGAAGTGTCAAAAGCTTTATTGTCGGTAGAAGTATTCGAGAATAATTTCTATTTCTCAAAATACAAATGTTTGTCATGCCTGAATCTAATACCGATATGAAAAATTATTCGGTCATACTTTAATCTTCAATAGTTTATTTAAAAAGTTGTTTAAATGTTGAAAACTGTGCATGAATTTAATAATGAACAACAACATAAGGAAAAGATAGCGCTAATAGTGATTGTCTACTTCGCCACTAACTTAACCGATATACTAAAAATTCATCGGATCTCAATATTTGATATTCATTATCTTTCAACAACAACAATATTATTCAAGGTATCCAGATACCAGAACAGCTACGCCACTGCAGTAAGAAGTTCCTGAGAATAAACTACTAATCTTATTCAAAAGAATTAAAGCGTTGCATAAATGCAATAATAATGCAGACGTTTGTATTACACGTTAAATCTAAGAAAAAGGAACACAAAATAGCTGGCTGAATTTATGTATTTATTGGAATCTTGAGTAGAAAAGGTTATGAGTGGTATACATAATTATATAAAAGCATTCAATGATGGATCTAACTTCAATGCATTGTTGAAGGCAAGATGGTTCCAAAACAAACGATGAATGTAACGCAAGTAAGTTCATCAAGGTCCTAAATGTAAGAAACATATCAATCGTACGAAAAATATTATTGATTATTCATGCAGGAGATTGTCCCAACAGTTTATATAGGAATTCAATGGAATTACTTCCTACATACATCGTAATCAGTGTCAAATTGTATGCAATTGTGTTCTTAATTGAATTAAAGCTATACAAAGTGACCCTGAAAGTACCAATACTTAAAATTATTCTTGTACGTGGAAGTCATTGATCATCGATATAACTATCCCAAATGTAATTCGTAGAATTATTTTTAAAAAAACAGACGCCGAATAAACTAAAATATGGAACTTTTTATTATTCACATGATTTTATCAAAGTCTACTTATATGTGAAATTTGTAAAAGGGCTGCCACAATTATTTCTATGAAGATAGTCCGTTATCATACAGCGACAGTAACAGTTCATTTAAAGAAAAAACTAAATTAAATTGAACCTAGGTAATTCCTCAGTCACTAATATTGTATATTTACTCATAGAATAAGCAGAAACATATAACGAGAATGTTGTATTTTTTTCCCCAAAAAGTCAAAACATTCAATGTCTAATAATAATCTACCATTGAATATTAATGGCATGGGTGAAAATCAGAATCAAACAATGTTATGAAATTTATATTTTTAAATACATAATTAGTTTATATCTTCATATATTAATTCTTTTTTTTAACCTTCACATAATGTTTTTAAAAACTATTCTTGATTTCTATTTTTTTTAAATTGCTTCCTTTTCTTGCTAAATTATAATGTACTCATTTTTTTTCTTATAATTAAACCTATTAAATGTTTTTTTTTTCTTTTTACCTCCTTTACAATCCCTACTTAAGACAGTCAGACCCAAATGGTCAGCCCCACCTCTAAAATAAAAAATACCCAGCATCATTTGTATCAATTTAACATTGTTAATATTTCATATATACCTAGTTGTTAACAAATATATAATAAAATGTAGTGCTTTCGTTGGGTTATGAAGTGGCTTCTAAGATATTATCTTCAAGGTTATGTATACCCCTTGCTGTTTCCATCAACTCTCTTCAGCCGTGTCCTCAGACTACTTTTCGCTACGTTTTCATTTCGCAGTAAAATAAAAATAAAGAATTTCATCCCCTTTTCCCCACCTAGAATTGTGACAACTCTCTATGACATGTATGGTGGGAAAGTACAACTTCCCAAGCCGGGAGCTATAAAACCTCTACTCGGACGCAACATCCGGCCCCACTTACCTTCTAATACGTTCTCTTTGGCGCTTTAAAAGGAGACGGAAAGACAGAGGGAGGGAGAAAGAGAGAGACAGAAAAAAAAAATAATGTACTAAGTACTAAGTTCTCGCCTTGGCTAATGACACTGTTCTAGGTGAGAGTTCTCTTCGCAATTAGAGCGGATCGGAAGTAATAAAGGTTTGACGGACAATGCAGGCAGCTATGGCTACGGGGCAGATGGCTAAGGACTTTTCCTAGGGCTATTACTCAAACAGGTGGCTACCACCATAATAGAACTATAATACTCTAAGAAAATAAATAAAAGTCTTCCTCCAGAAAACGGTATTCAGAAAAAAAACGCTTAGGGTATTATTTCTTTATATTTTAATTTTGTGCCACAATGAAATCAGCTAAAAGGTTGTTCTCATGGCGCGTTTTTCTTAAAATATCTGCGAATGTCAGTCAATCCTCCTTAGGAGTTGGCCAAAATCAGGTCCGTTCAAAGTTGTGCATGTGATACCACTCAAGAGGTCGTAATTGTTATTTTATTGTTACCAAATTCTATATAGTTAAATGGTTTATGAGAACAATGAAGATCAAATAAACGGTGAGATTTAGAAGTGGGGAGTTCGAAATACCTCCGTTGTTATGTGTCCGTTTTTATACTGGTTGATCTATTTATTATTTCTCTAGCTTTAATATAAACATAGATATTTGTATTTTTTATTTCAGTCAGCCCCACCGAACCCCCATGCCCCTTCACATACCTGCTTATGCGATTTTTAGTCCAAAATCACTAAACATCTCATGCTTAGTTAATATTAAGCCCATTCTGCGTACAGGAAAAATGGAGAATAGCCGGTGGCAGATGGGTAGCGTGTCGAGCAGGTGGTAGAGTTTTTGACATTTTGGTAATTCTTTAGCTGTAATTAATTTAATAAATGATGGATTGTTTTTTCCCTCAATTTTGATTCTTACATTGATCGACTAAATATCAAAACAAGAGAAGATACCAAATATTAAGTTGGTAACAATCAAACAATAATTGCGACCACTCGAGTGGTAACACACACACACACATATATATATATATATATATATATATATGGTTTTGAACGGACCTCATATTCGTCATCTCCTTGGTAGGATCGATGGACATACCAGGAAATCTTTCAAAAATCGTGTCATGAGTACGTCCTCAATAGCTGATTTCCCTTAAAGGAAATCTTCTAAAACAAGGTTCAAAATAAATACGATAAAAAATAAATAGAATAATAATAAAATGAAATAATAAAAAATAAAATAAGAAAAATAAAATTTTGAAATAAGCAAGATATATAGTTAAAAATAAAATTAATAAATGAAAATTAAAAAAAAAAAAAATTAAATGAAGTTAAACTCAACCGATGTTACGGTTTTTCTTTTCTTTAATTTGCGAATCTATGAAAGACAAATGTATTGAATTATAATTCTCTTTACTCATAATCAACTATATATTCTAATGTATTTTTGCTTCATCCATATCTATACTTTTGATAAACTTTATGATGTCTTTATTATATTTGTTAAATAATATATGAGGTGTTTCTGGTCAATTACCTTTTTTTTAAAATTATGTTCATTGTGAGATTTGATCTATTTTGATTATATATGAACAGTTATAGATTGATAAGTAAAAACGTTTGTGTTGTCTATAGAAATATAAAATGGATATAATAATGTATATAATATAATGAATATAATATAAAGAGTATATATCGCCCGGCAGCCGTTGTACAAGCCAGTTTTCCGTAACGTTCTTCAAAAGAAGTATCTACTCTCCATTCCTCTCTTTCGATCCTTTGGTTTTGGCTTTTTGTTGTTGCTTCCAGGAGCACATTCCTCTGGCATTGAAGATTGAGCTGTTGCTCTCTGCAACACTCTGTTGTGCACTCTGTCAAAATAAACGTATTCTTGAGGAAACAGACCTACTGTTTACATACAGATAAAGAGTATATGTAAAAACGTTTATATATACCAAACAGTATATGTAAGCGTTTCGATTTAAACTAAAGATGAAGTTCGTTAATGGCTGAAATCAGAAAATTTGGAGGGGATTTTGAAAATTCGACATATCTACGTTATTATGCGTTGAATCGAAAAATTGTTTATTATCTTGTTTTTAGCCTTGAGTAAACCGCTACTTCTACTCATTTGAGTTTTACTTAGAAACATAGGATATTTGATGAGATGAGATCACTCGAGTGTATATCAGCTAGTGGAAAATCTGCTTAGTTTACGCAGACCCTACAAGACGGAATTTTCTTCATTAGAATGCGTTATCTCTTAGAAGAGTATCTATTTTGCTGAACCGTCCAATAAATGCTATCTTTGCCGGTGTTAGATCTATGGGACAGATGGTCCTTAATATCCACCGACGCCTATTAGTCAAAGAGGCAGGTGGTTCCAGATCTGACAACCAGCATATAACGCTCCGACATACCGTTTATTATTAATGACGTCACCAAGGGGGAGTTTGTCTCAATATAACGCGGCTGAGCATGATTTATCGGAGAGCACACTAAATCAGTCAAGAGTCGACAGGGAATAGTTTAGAGATTATAATTGTAGTATAAATAAAAACTATATTTATTAGTTTTAAGTGGTCCCTCGCCCGCCCGACATTTGTATTAATCAGTGGAGTTGGTCTTGTCTCTGTGAGGGATTAATGTTTCCTCTTCGGCCGGTCAACGGGGCCAGCCTTGCCCCGGGTCAGTATTGTGGCTACTTGCCAGGATATTGTGGGTTGCCTATTGTCATCGCCAGTACTGACGAAACTTACTTGGCTTGCAGTAATGGCAATACGGCTGTAAACATAGGAGATTGTTTATAGCCAGCTACTAGGGATCCACTGATAAGACGACTAACAAAATTATGATAACATTCGAAACGAAAGGTTACACAAGTAATCTCAAAAAAGTCCGTCACGCAGGGTCTGAGTTAACTAAGCAGATTTCCCACACGAAGTTTTACAACAGATAATCAACATACTCGTTACACTTAACACCGTGAATATTAAATGATTAAAATACAAAGGGTAATGAAAAATCTTTCAGTCAATTTTAATAACCTCCCAACGGAAAGCGTCTAAATTGTAAACAAACCGGTCTGCCAACCGGTGAGAGCTTAACAGATAGATACAAATATTTTTCACCGGAAAGAAAAACAATTACTGAAATAAATCTGAATATAATATTAATCTTAATTGAAAACTATTTACTAAAGCTAGTGCTGAAATTTATAATGAATCAGAATACTGATTTTCTCAAATTTTAGTAGTCCAAGAACAAACGAAGGACAGGGATCAACAGAACGTATTTGTATATATCTCACAAAGTAGAAGGTCAATGAAAACACTAATTACTAATTAACCTTAGAATGAATTAGTTCATGGTATAACAGCTTATTATTAATATGACATGAATAGGAGTGGAGGTTTGCTGAAGGCTGAAAAATGAAAATATCTAGGTTAATATTCATGATAGAGAATAAGTGTTCGATTTCAGCTATTAACAAACTTGATCTTTCTTATTACATAAAATGATTAAATATAGAGTTTCGTATATATTTATACCATATATAACTAATATATATATATACATATATATATATATATATATATATATATATATATATATATATATAATTTTGAACGGACCTCATTTTCGTCTTCTCATGGCTAGGCTCGATGGACACTTGAAGAATTTTTTCGAAAATCGCATTGAGTACGACCTCAATAGCTGATTTTCCTTAAGGGAAATCTGTTAAAATACATTTAATGAATGAAATAGAGGTTCAAACTTTAAAAAAATTAATTGAGGGGGTGGGCTTTTACAGTGTATGTTTGATTAGCTTCCAACATAAATATGAGTTGTCAATCTCATAAATATGAGTCTATATTGTCATCTTTATTAAATTTAAAGTAAAGACATGATCATGTATTCAAAATAATTTTTGATTGATTTATTTTAAGGTATATATTACTTACCCAAAAGGATAATTAAGGAGTGGTCCTTCAGCCATAGGAGTACTAGACGGGAGGAAGTTGCTCTTGCCAGACTCAGGATCGGCCACACATACCTGACACATATACACTTAATGAGAAGGCCAGACCACCCTATATGCAAATACTGCAGTAAGTACCTCACGATAAAACACATACTGACAGGCTGCATTCAACGAAAAAAAATTCACATAGCCTATGTATGACAGAACTACTAATTGACAGTGGCCAATATATTCCACAGATACTAACACATCTAAAACATATAAACATTTAACAGTACATATAGAATACAGATACAGTAGGTCTACGACATACTTACGAAGATTTAAAAGGGATAGCTTTTATTATATTCTAATAGGCGAAGTACGGATAAGAGAAAACCTCAGATTTTTAGTGGAATATTTTCCATACTAAATAAATAAATTATAATATCAAGATTTACATAAGAATGAATATATTATTCTAAACAGAGATCTTGCTAATCACCTTCGATGTGGGGCATAAACGAAATAAATAAAATATTTTATTCAGTTACTTTAAAAGGTTCTTCATGCAGTTCTTAGTTTACAGGAATATTCGTTTTAAATTTTGCCAAATGCAAAAACGTTTATATAAATGCCGTGAGTAATTTTTATAAATGTGTAAACCACCAAAATATGAAGTACTTATTTAATTATTTTATGGGAAATATTACAGTCGTAATATAACGTAATAATTAGTTAAATGATTCAGTTTGATAAGAGCCAATGTCATGATTCACGAACCATTAGTGCATGCAAATTATTGTTATTTATTATTGTATATTGCGGTCATTATATCGCTATTAAGGGCTACAAATTACATATAAAGGAAAAAGAACCAGAAATATACTGCAGGCAATAATACATTCTCTTTTTGCATTATTACCCCCAAAAAAGAAACTTGAATCTTGAAATAGGTAGTTAAATCTTAAAAACAATTATCATAAAGATGTCCTTCGTTGAATCTTTTTTTTCTCTCTTTTTTCTCCTCCCACGGGTATTTGAAATATTCAAGGCAAGAGTTCTCGCCACCCCGCCCTGCAAGGGTTTGAAAATAATGTCTAAAGAAAAAATATTCTTACACTCACTGCCCACCTTTTTTTTCGCTCTCTCTCTCTCTCTCCCTCTTTATTTTATTTTCCCTTATTTTATTTTTCCACTTCCCAGGCTTATCTTATTGATCGGTATCTTCGGGGCTAACCCCCTGGTTCCGATCGCCTTGTGAGTTAGTAGCCATGTACCTCTGAGGCCAGAAGTCGACGACTCCCCAAGTCTATCCCTGTTTTGCATAAAGTCCGGGCTGCAAGTAATCCGGGTGTATCGTTGCACTTTGCCCAACCAGTTTTACGGCGCTTTCTGACATATGTCTGAATAATAAGTGCACATTATCCCTCTCCATTAAATACCATCAAAATGAGAAAGTGCTATCGAATAATCAAGTATTTACTTCCCTATTTACATCGATCAAGAATTCAAGAGGAAACTATCTTTGTTGTCCTTGCCCTACCCATTTGCCAAGTTAGATGCTATTTTGTATTTAATATATTATAAGAACAGTTCTTAAATCCATATTATAAAAAATCTTTAATTTAATTTTATAGAATTATTTTTACGTCCACTTTTTGTTTCTACAAATTTAAGAATTTATTTGCTCTACAAATTTATTATAATTATTCATTTAAAGGTATTATTTTCCAGTAATATTTTCCTCTATTTTATTCATTTAAAGGTATACGTTTCTAATAATATTGTCCTCTATTGGCTTTACAAACTGTTGTAGATCATATGGTTTGTATTGTGGTGTGTATTTTAGATGTTTTGTATATCATGTGGTTGAGAGAAAATGTATTATTATTGTATGTAAGGTTAAAGGATGTATGAGAAAAAAAAGCGTAATAAAAGTGTTTGTGGTTAAAAAATAGAAAGTGTTTAAGCTAATACAAATAATTTATTTGTAAACATAACAGTTGCGAGGAGGTAATTGGACTCATGTCGAGGTAGGGCAAAAGTTATTCTTGAGTATGAAGATGAAACCACGTGGTACTGGAAGAGATGTCATGTTTGAGGACAAAATGCGAGAATATCAACCCGCAGAAACTGGACATCGCGGTATGGTACTTCAAGTTCTGTAATAGTTTGAAGTTGGCCTACGTAAAGTAGTAGGATACTAAAAAGTCTTGGTTTATTGAAAGTATAGACATATCAGTACTTGGGAATTTGTTAAACTTTTGTAAACCATAGTCTTTAGACGAATTTTGGCAAAAACATAACTCAAAAGATGTTGGTTATTAGCTGCTATTACCAACATCTTCCACTTGGTCGTAACAGCGATAGCTTTTCAGTTTACTCCAGAACCATTTCATCTTCTGTCTCCCTTGTGGTCTGGTACCCACTAATGTCCCATTCATTGAGTTAGAAATATTACTACTTTTAATACATAATACATTAGGTACACTTTTGGAATTTATCGGACGTCCAGCCTACAACCAGGTATACAATATCAAGCGAGACCCAGTTAAAAGTAATTTAAATAATTTTCTCCCCAAACCCCCTCCGCTCAAATACGACCAAAAAGATTTCCTAGGATAAAACCACTTGCCACTTATACTCCCTTGGAGTATTGAAATATCTATAAGTTTGACAACCTTTAGAAAGTATCAGATTATACTTCACCGACAATATTAGAACAGTATATATTTTAGTTCAATATTTAACTCCACATGGAGTGTTGAGCAGTGAGCTGAAATGAATATTATTGCATTTTCATTACATTACAGTGTAGAATCCACAATGAATGAAACACTCAGTCTAAGCTCAATTCAAGGATGACGTAACAATTACTGGATCAAAAGATAAAAATTACACCACATTTGTCATTCTTTTAAGTTTTTTGCAAGAAGATTCAGACATAATTTAATTGTTTATTGTAAGGAAAATTAGAAGTATTCTTCCTTTCTCCGCAGGGCCGGATAAAGTGAAAAATCATAATAAATATGAGTTGAGTTCTTCTCATTTTTCAGTAATATCGTTGCGTACTGAATGTATTAGCAGATTTCCCTTAAGAGAAATCAGCTATTGAGGTCGTACTCATGACGCGATTTTCGAAAAATTTCTTCAAATGTCCATCGATCCTACCCAGGAGATGACGAAGATGAGGCCCGATCAAAACTATATATCTATATATATATATATATATATATATATATATATATATATACATATATTTATATTTGTCTGTTAACACTCTAGCGGTCGTAATTTTTGTTTAATCATCTCCAAACTCGGTATTTAAGCGTTTTATGTAAAAAGAAAGATCAAGTTCGTTAACGGCTGAAATCGGACCAGTGGAAGGGGGGGGGGTTTAGAGGGGTTTTTTTCAAAAACTAGAAATATCTCCGTTAATATGCATCGTATCGAAAAATTGTAAAGGTTCAATCTTATTGCAAATTAAATTTACTATAAATATTGTTATATACATTTATTCTCTATCTTGAATATTAACCGAGATATTTTCATTTTTATGAAGTCTGTGGTCGGGTATAGTTCAGATTAGGTTGGCCATTTCCGTCGGCTCAGGTGGGAGGCTTCTTCTAACCTTACCTATCGTTTCTAACCTTACCTTACCTTCGTTACTTTGTGTGATTTATACAAATACGGTCTGTTCATCCGCCGCCCCCCCCCTTTCTTTAGTTATTGTACTACTAAAATTTGAGTTATTAAAATATAAATTATTTTTACAATTCAGAAGCCGTTTCAGTTGGGAAGTTATTAAAATTAACAGAAAGATTTCTTATTACCGTTTGAATTTACTCATGGTGGGCTTGTATTACTAGTATGCAGATTTCTCTATTGTAAAACTTCAAATGGGAAATCTGCTTAGTTTATGCAACCCCTGCGTGACGGACTTTTTTCATTGGAGAGCTTCGACAAGAACTGACTGATACGGTTTCCAAATCATTCCTTCCTTTCCATTCATTTCCTGCTTGTGAATGGTAAAGAAAACTGGAAGAGAAAGAGTGAAGAATAAAAATAAAAACAAAAGTAAACATGACCAGAAAAAAAAAAAGCCATTAACTCAATACCTGATCGGTTTTCGAATTCTCAAGAGAAACAGAAGGAGAACAGATAGGAAAAAAGAGAATAGTAAAGAAAATGTCTTGGAGGATGTATGCTAAATTAAAAATCTAAAAAAGAGCATGGCCTTCCCGATAGTGGGTAGACCATCGGAGGGTAGACGGACTACGGTCGAGTTGGTTTAGACAAGGGTTCTCAGCCGCTCAACCGGCACGGGGCTCCACTTCTTGGGAGGCCACGAGCAATTATACCTCACGAGCATACAATATTAAATATATAAATATGGCTCGACAGGCATAGCTCAATTAATAAAAAGTTACAAAGAAGACTGGGAAGTCTATGAAGATGTTAATTGCAAGCCGATGGATCAATGAAACGGGCAGATATATTAGTAATCACAAGAAAACCAAAAGAAGGTGTCATCCTTGATCCAACAGTAAGTTCCGAAGCAAATATCAACTAATCAATAGAAGAAGACGAGGAAAAGAGGAGAATTTACGAATCTAGCTGTGGGCACTTCAATGAAAATTACGCTATTGAAAAATGAGCGTGAAAGGTTTGCTTATAGGTACAAGAGGTGCGATATCCAAGAGAACAGCTGAAGTTTTAAAAGAACAGGGATGACATACAGAATTTATCTACTGTTGAACTCAAGCATTCCGGGGGAATTATAAATTATCATTTATACAAATAAAAGCACCAAATAAAGCTGCTCTCCCTTCAACATGGCCTACTTCAAAATGTAATTGGAATAGCTCGTTTTAAAAATAATAAAAAAAGTGTTTTTTGTTTTTTTTTTTTTAATATTACCCCCTTTAGCAAATTAGGAGGCTGTCCCTGATGAGAACCCTCCAGAAGAAGGTCAGCTTGTTTTGTTGCTATTGTATATATATATATATGAAAGGTAAGAAATTCGACAACCAAAGCTCGTTAAGGGCTGAAAACGGATCATGAGCAGGTAGTATAGTGAGAATCAAAAACAAATATTCAAAATGTATACACATTGAAAAATGATGCATGACCAACATGGTGCACATTTTATTCTCCACTATTGTTGTTGCTTACATGTTTCTCTAATTGGATTATTAAGCGATATATTTGCATATTTCAATTGTCCTTCTTGTATAATGTATTACTGCAGGAAAACTGGAGAGTGCAGGGTATCAGATCACTACGCTGGAAAACGCGTAATCTGTAGATTTTATGTAGCTCAAGAGTGTCGGGCTTTTTAACCACCGAATGGGTATGGTCAGAAGATATTTGTAGAATGGCTTGAAAAATTTCAGGCGTTTCTTTTAAGGGAAATCACCGAAAAATGACGAAAACGTTTGAAAGGAGGCCAGGAGATAGGGGAGCCGGCGAGAATACAAAGCCCAAAGTGGAATTCGGTACAAACGTTTGATGCAGGCCACAAAGAGTGCAAGATAAGAAAGTGTGTTTTTTTCTGATATAGGGAGTAAAGACCAAAGAGAATTTTTAAACATTGAAACCAAACTTCATGTTTGTTTTTTTGGGTTTTGGGCATAAAACATCATGGTCATCAATGCCCAGCGCTCGCAAAACCGTATTAAAGTTCCCCCACCAAACTTCATGTTTGAACTTTTATCTTCAAAAGAAAGGTCCATCTCAGTGGGTTATATTAGGTAAAATCTTGAATGGCAATTATTTTCATTATTTTGGGTCGGATCGACATATATTCTACACCTAACGTTGTTGAAAATTTATTTTAAGACATGTGTTCTTTGCACTTTTTTCTTGCGGCTAACGGTTAATGAGGAACTAGAGGGTTTATTGTTTTTAGCGGTTTGTCATCAGGAAAATAAGCTCTTGAGGTTTTTCTCATGACGCGATGCTCAAACAATTGAATATATCGATCCTACCTATCAGATGACTAAAGGACGTCCGTTCAAAATTATACATATAATACATATGCACATGTCTGTCGCCGCTCTAGAGGTCGCGATTTTTGTTTGAGCGTTACCAAACTCAATATATAAGTTTTTAAGCAGAACTAAAGGTCGATTTTGTTAATGACTGAGATTGGAACATGGGAAGGGGGGGAGGGGTTCGAGGGAGAATTTCAAAAATTCAGAATATCTCCGTTATTATAGTCGGATCGAAAACTTGTATTGAGGAATCGTATTGCACATTAAATTGTCTATAAATTTTGTTATATACATTTATTTTATATCTTGAATATTAATCGAGATATTTGCATTTTTTTTAATTTTCAGGCTTAAATAGTCATCACAAGTTAAGTTATCACGTTTTATTTCAAGCTTAAATACCAAATATTGTTTTCAACGAGCCTTTATTATGAGAGTTACAAGCAAATATTTAATGTGATGAAGTCATCAATTAAGATTATACGGCCTTGACTCAAAAATGTTAATTTCATCTACGGCATAGTCGATATTTAACCGTTTCAGTTAAAAATAAAGATCACATTTGTCATTGGCAGAAACCGGAACAGGAATAGGAGGGTTTAGGGGCGGGATTCGAAAATTCAAAATATATACATCATTATGAGTCGGATCGTAAAATATTATAGAACTAATTTTCTTAAACTATTGATGCTTTACAATTGTTGTTCTATGCATTTTTTCGTAAGTCAAATATTAAGTGAGTTATTTGTATTTTCAGTCAGAATAGTCGGTAAGATGAGTTGACTAGTGTCTTTTGCCAGATCGTGGAAAATCTGCTTAGTTTACGCTGGCCTGCGTGACAGACTTTAGTCAAACTACTGGGCAGGTCCGGATGAAATTTGTAAAAGGTTTTTATAAATTGCACCATAAGGACGACCTCAGTAGGCGAGTGCCTGCTTAGTGAAATGTGCAAAAAATGAAGAAAAATGTTTAAAAGGAGGGCGGGAGATAGAGGAGCCGGCGGTAACACAAAGGCCAAAGAGGAATTCGGTAAAGGTTTGATTGTAGGCCACAAAGAGAAGAGGGAGAGAACCGATATGGCGAATAAAGGCAGAGGATATCTACTAAAGGCACAACAATTTAAAGCTTGCTTCTCTGCCCCTTCACAGTTCGATGAGCAAACGACCAGAAACCAATTCGGTTTTTGCCAATAGGTCATTTATTTATTGGCTTTTCGTTATTTTCAGCCCATTAATCATAATGTCCGATAAAGATTGCCTATGGAATACCAGATTTTTTCAAAAAATGATAGCCAATGAGTGCTAATCTATATAAGAAGTATGCCCACATAAATTTCTGACCGATAAATAATGAATTATTTGGGCAGGAAAATTCCGTCAAGCGAATGCTGAGAAGACTAAGCATGTTTCTCCTTATGTTCACTTATTATTTTATTTATTTGGTTTGTGCACACAGCGATGGTGATTGCCATGATCTCTAATTGTTAAGGGGTAATTAGAATAATATAATTATTCCTTCATGTACTTACCTTTGTTGTACTTTATTTTTATATTATGGAAAATATTTCTTAAATATCTGATTGTCCCTCATATCCGTGCTTTGTCTAAATGAATATAATAAAAGTTAACCCTTTTAAATGTTTTTAGTTTGGTGTAGGCCTATTCTATTTTATACTATATGTTTTTTGTAAATTTTTAGCAGATTTCCTCTAAGGGAAATCAGTTATTGAGGTTGTACTCATGACGGAATTTTCGAGATTTTTCTTCAAAATTCCATCGATCCTACCTAGTAGATGACGAAAATGAGGTCCCTTCAAAACTATATATATATATATATATATATATATATATATATATATATATATATATATATATATATATATATATATTTGTCTGTTACCGCTCTCGCGGTCGCAATTTTTGTTTGATCGTTACCAAACTCGATATTTAGTTGTTTTATGTAAAAAGAAAGATCACGTTCGTTAACGGCTGAAATCGGACCAGTGGGAGGGTGGGTTTTGAGGGGAGGATTTTCGAGAATTCGAAATATCTCCGTTACTATGCGTCGGATCGAAAAAGATTACAGAATCAATCTTATTGCAAATTAAATTTACTATAAATATTATTCTATACATTTATTCTGTATCTTGAATATTAACTGAGATATTTGCATTTGTAGTCTGCGTGTGCTCGGCAGCAGTCTATGTTCGGACTTTCCGCCGTGAGCTCTGACGGCCGTTTTCGTAACTATTCGTCCCTCGTGAATAGGTTTAGAGGTTTCTCTATTAGTTTCTCTATTGTTATTAGGCAGATTTCTCTATTGTAAAACTTCACGTGGGAAATCTGCTTAGTTTACTCAGCCCCTGCGTGACGGACTGTTATATGTTTTAGATATTTAAGTATTCAATTATTAAATAAAACTACAAAATAGTTGTCTAAAAAATCGGCCAAAAATAATTTTTGAGGTACATCGTCTCTGTAAGGTGGGAAAAGTTTCTCTCTATTTATAAAGCTCCTCACGCCCCATGTCAATCATTTAAAAAATGTATGCTATATATTTAGGTAAGTATTAAGATTGTTAACGAAATTAATTGAATTTATATAACTATTTAAATTGATGGATTTTATAATATGTATTCCAAGAATTCGACCTAATTTTAAAGCGAATTTATTATATGTGTATACATGTTATTATGTATTATAATAAGATGTAAAAAAAATAATTAATAATATTAGTTAATATTGAAATAATATTAATTAATAATATTGAAATAATATTAATTGATACTATTGTAATAATGTAAATAATAATATTAGATAATATTGTATTAACATTAATTAATAATATTTGTTAATATTGTAATACTATAAATTAGTAATATTAGTTAATATTGTAATAATATTAATTAATAATATTAGTTAATATTGTAATAATATTAATTAATAATATTAGTTAATATTGTAATAATATTAATTAATAATATTAGATAATTGTCTATATAAAAAAAACTTTTAATGGAAATAAACACATTACACTCATTCATCCATTCTCTATTTCTCCCCGAGTTAGAAGAATATCTAAACATTTCCCCTGTAAATCCTCTGCTCCCGGGTAAATTTCTGGCATCATATTTCTACATGAAACGGTTAAATATCGAGTAGAGTATTGATCCAAGAAACGAAACTTTAATTGATGATTTTACACATATGAGTACGTATCTCACATAGTAGTGGTTCGGTGAAAACCATTTTTGATATTCAAGCTAAGAAGTTTCGTGATTCGTCATTATTCCTTAATATTAATAATGAGGTAAGTAAGAATGGAGGCTTACAAGGGGCTGAGTTGAGTCAGCAGATTTCTCACGTGCGCCATGTATTTGTATTGAACTCAAAACGTAAAAGTTCAAGGAGAACAATATTTGGTATTTAGAGTTCAAATAATGTGATGATAAAATAACCTTTTTAATGCCATTAACCAACTCGATCTGTCTTTTTACATAAAACGGTTAAATACCTAGTTTGGTAACGATTAAGCGAAAATTGCGACCGCTAGAGCGTTAACAGACATATATATATATATATATATATATATATATATATATATATATATATATATATATATATATATAAAATTTTAAACGGACCCTAATTTCGTCATCTCCTGGGTAGGATCGATGAACATTTGAAAAAAAACTTCGAAAATCGCGTCATGAGTACGACCTCAATAGCTGATTTCCCTTAAGGGGAATCTGCTAAAATCTAATATTGGTAGACCCCACAATAACCACAATTTTTGGTAGAAAATACATTAACGTTGAACCGTGTGAGTATTTAATGTGCTTTATTGTTACAAATAAAGGCTGTCACGCAGGGGCTGCGTAAACTAAGCAGATTTCCCTCGTGAACTTTAACAATAGAGAAATCTGCATACTGGTACCACAACACCACCCTGATTAAATAAAAACGCTAATGAGAAGTCTTTCAGTTAATTAAAATAAATTCCCAACTGAAACGGCTTCTGAATTTTAAGAGTAATTTATATTTTAATAACTCAAATTTTAGTAGTCCAAGAGCTAAAGAAGGGGGGGGGCGGATGAACAGAAGGTAAGGTTAGAAACGAACAGTTAGGTTAGAAGAAGCTTCCATCTGAGGCGATCAGTTACGGAAACGGCCGACCTAATCCGAACTATACCCGACAACGTGTTTCACGGATTTCATAAAAATGCAAATATGTCGGTTAATGTTCAAGATAGAGAATAAATGTATATAATACGGCATGCCGTATATGTATATATGTATGTATAATATACTATAATATTTATAGTAAATTTAATTTGCAATAATATTGGTTCTATACAATGTTTCGATGCGATGCATAATAACGGAGATATTTCGAATTTTCGAAAATCTCCCCTCTAAACCCCCCCCCTCTCCCTCTCTCTAGTCCGATTTCAGCCATTAACGAACTTGATCTGTCTTTTTACATAAAACGCTTAAATATCGAGTTTCGTAACAATCTAACAAAAATTGCGACTTCTAGAGCGATAATATATATAAAAGGAAAATCTGATAAAACTTCAAATGTCCATTGATCTATATTGTTAACAGATATATATATATATATATATATATATATATATATATATATATATATATATCGGTTCAGCCGTTTATGAATGAAAAGGTAACAAACAAACAAACAAACATACACGAAAGAAACAAAATGCAGTTAGGGTGTCTATGACATGTGAAACGAAAAGTTATCGTGAAATTTCGCGAAAATAATCAAGGTACTGACAGAGGTTACCATTTTATATATATATATATATATATATATATATATATATATATATATATATATATATCAATGCCCGGCTTTGCCCGGGAATTGATTTGAGGCTGAATGGTGATTTTTACATTTACCCATCCCAGTGTTTAGTGTTAATACCCGTTGTTGGTATTTGTTAATAATAAAATTAATTTTTTATGTAAGTCTTCACTGTCCTCCAAATTTTCATATTTCCCGTCTCCTGTGCATTATGCATAGATTTCAGATATTAAGGACAAAATATTAACATAGATTTGAATTAATTTTTCCAGGTGAAGTATCTCATAGTTCAAATTGGAATGAATTGTTGAGCATATCAATATTTCTACGCAAATTCCTTGCTCCACACATTGTTTCTGTAGAAATGTATAAAACAAAAGTTGGTCTAAATAACAAAGTAAACAATTTTTGTTATGTGCATGTTCGCATTGTCGAAAAACAAATAGACAATGAAATATCGTGAATTTTTATTTCAGGCCTACCTTATAACCCCCACTCCCGTTCTAACCTACAAAATTTAATATAGCTTATAATCATGGAAGAATTAATGCTAATTGACATGCCGAGTTTTTTTAAGTTAGGTTTAATCATTAGGGCCCAATGAAATAGTTGGCTCCCGCTTTAGTTTATAGAGTATATCTCGTTTATACTTTGTTAAAAGACAAAAATTAATAATAATAATAAATAACAAAATAAACAACTTTTGTTACGTTCAAATTTGCCTAAAAAATAATAGAAAACGAAATACCGCTATTTTTAAATTCAGGCCTCCCTTACAACCCCCACTCCTGCCCGTCCCTAGAAATGTTGGTATGGCTTGTTTTAATGAAAGCGTTAGTGCTAATATACATACCTAGTTTAATTTATTTCGGTTGGCTCTTTTGTCCCAGATAAAATTGATCACTTCCGCTATAGGTTTTAGCGGATATCTCGTTTATAATTCGGTATACGAAATAAGTGTACATAACAAACGTTACTCTAAATAACAAAATAAACAACTTCTGGTATATTCATATTTGCCGAAAAACCAATAGGAAACAAAATATCGCTATTTTTAATTTCTGGCTTCCCTTATAACCCCCACTCCAGTTCGTCTCAGAGAATACTAATATAGCCTAAAGTCTAAGTTGGGTTAGTAGTAATAATGATACCAAGTTTCATAAAATTCGGTTCAGCCGTTTATGCGTGAAAAGGTAACAAACAAACAAACATACACCAAAGAAACAAAATGCAGTTATGGTGTCTATGACATGTGAAACGAAAAGTTATCGTGAAATTTCGCAAAAAAAATCTATGTGCAGACAGAGGTTACTATTTTATATATATATATATATATATATATATATATATATATATATATATATAATTTTGAACGGACCTCATTTTCGTCATCTCCTGGGTAGGATCGATGAATATTTGAAGAATTTTTTCGAAAATCGCGTCATGAGTACGACCTCAATAGCTGATTTCCCTTGAGAGAAATCTGCTTAATATAACCAAACAATCGACAATATCTAGGCTGTTGAAATAACCATTTAATGCTATTTCCTCTTAGTTAATTTTAGCAGAGCTCTACTGTCCTCGATATTATCTGGAGGAAGATATTGGCCATTTTGGAAACCGCTAGCCCGCAATTTAATAGTTCGGTAGAGAGATAGGGCGACCACACTACATTTAGATAATTGAAATTTCCTTGTAAGCCTTATACAGAGGCCGGCTCTATTTGTATTAATCTCTGAAAGCAGTTCTATGGTATTTTGAACCACTACTAGCCATCTCTATAGCTCATCTGTGCATATTGCTACTCTGCATCATGTTTCAATAAAACCAGTCAAATAGTTTTCACTAACATTTCTCCCTTAAAGGAAGTAATAAATAGAGGTTGCACTCGTGATGCGATTTTCGAGATATTTTCAACAAATCCAACAAATGGAGTGTCCAAAAATAAGGTCATGAAGAGGAAAATGTCATTCATGCCAATAAAAGAATTTTTTTTTTTTTTTGAGACTCATCCCTACGTAGCCCTTAACATGCATAGGCCGACTAATGATATTCACTAGTCATAAACATTGCCCCACACTGAAAAAATAAATATGTGCGTGAGTGTGTGTGTGGTCTAAAATTATAGTTTCATATATAACTTTTGCGGACCTCATTTTAGCAGATTACCCTTAATAGAAGTCAGCTGTTGAGGCCCGTACTCATGACGCGATTTTTGAAAAATCTCAAATTTCCGTCGATCCTACCCAGGAAATGACGAGGTCCGTTCAAAACTGTATATACATATTACTTTGTTAATGCTCAAGCGGGCACAATTTTTATTTGATCTTTACCAAACTCAGTATTTAATTATTTTATGTAAAAAGAAAGATCAAATTCGTCAATGGCTAAAATCCGACAAGTGAGGGGTGGGGTTAGAGGGAGGAATTTGGAAAACTCTTAATGTCTCCGTTAAAATGCGTCGGATCAAACAATATTAGAGAATCAATCTTATTGGAAATCTAATGTTCTGTAAATATTGCTATGTAAATCTTTTCACTATCTTGATTATTAAACGAGATGTTTACATTTTATAGTTTTTGGCCTTCAGTAAACCCCCACTCCTACTCATGGCATATTAACAATAATCTGTTATATTATGAAGCACATTATTTTAAGTCAAAACACTACAAATTTGTTCTCGTTGAAATTTTACGTTTTGAGATAAATGCAAACACGTAATGCACGTGGGAAATCTGCTTAGTTAAGGCAGCCCCTGTGTGACGGCCTATTTTTCATTAAGTATATAAGATCCATGTGCTTCTCAGAAATCCCTCATCAAGAAAAACCTCAAGCTGATTTCCCTTTAGATAAAAACAACTGTTCACGATAATTCAATTTGTAATATTAGACACTGGAATCATGAAAGTTAAACGGTTTCATGAAATTTAGAAATTTTGGCTTCCTATGTTTTAAAAATATGGGTTTAAGTTTATTATTGTCAGACAATATGTATCAATACTACGTTAGGAGTTCCTTTCGTCATTTTATTTCGGGCTGTATCTTAACCTAAAGCCAAAAAAAGTAAGATGCTTAATGTATATAATTGAAACTTTGGTATGTACTGAAATTCGGGTTTCATTCATCATTTATTTTGTATCAAGCCTTTTTTCTAAAACATTCCTTTTTCCAAAGACGTCATTATTTTGATATTCGCCCTTGAAATTATTGATTGTTTTCAAAACCACTTAATCCTTTCTGGCCATCATTGTGGCCTTGGGATTTGATGGCGTCTGATTGAGTATTTATTATCATATCCATCAATATTCAAATACGTTGACTATTTCCAATCTTAGCTTTGAAGGTCGCTCAGTGTTGGATGGCTGCTTCATTTCATAGTCCTTTCACGGTTGAGGACATCTGTTTCATGTTTCGTGATGTGTTTTGTTGCAGTTCTCCCCTTTTCCAGAATAAAGGAAGCGACGTGTATAACTAACAATTGTATGGTTGGCAATATGCGAGCCCACAAATATACGATTATATTACGTTCACTGAGGACACTAATATAGCTTGATTACTTGAATCATCTCATCTCACGTTTTAATCTTAATTTTCCTCTTAGTACAAACAAGTATAAGTATAAATAAGTACTAAGTATACAAACAAGGTTTGAAATTTAAATTAAATATATGATGTTTAGTTGGAAAAGTACAGTTAAGCAACAAAGAAGATTTCTCAAGTACTTGACATGCTGACAATCAGTTCTCTATTTTTCCTGTAAGTAATAAGAACTATATGTTAACAGGACTTGAAATTTAAGCTGAAATTCACACGTATGGTGGGTCAGGGGTTCAAATGAAAATCTCATTTCAGGGGCGTTTCAGGACTGAAGACTGAAAACTAAAAAAGTCCGTCACGCAGGGACTGCGTAAGCTAAGCACATTTTCCACGTGAAGGTTTACAACAGACTGGTAACATCACCGTGAATGTTAATTCAATAAATACAAACGTTAATTAGAAATCATTCAGTCAATTTGCAAGTTAGTATCAACAACGGAAAACGTCTAAATTGTAAATAAACAGGGCAGCCAACTTCATAGCGCTAAATAGATAGAATTATTCTAGACCTGAAAGATAAACAATTAACGAAATAAATCTGAACATAACATATCAATAGATATTCAAAACTATTTGAGTCATATGAAATGAATCAGAATAATTTCTAACTTAATCACTCAGATTTTAGCAATCCAGAAACAAAAGAGAGGGGGAGGGGGTCAACAGAACGAAAATAAAATTTAAAGAAAAAACCTTTCTTGAAAACAATATTTGGTATTAAACCTTGTAATGAAGTGGTTCATAATATAAGTGCTTATTATTAATATGAAACTAGTAGGAGTGGGCGTTTACTGAAAGGTTAAAACTATAAAATCCAAAATATCTCGGTTAATACTCATTATATGGAAAATAAGTATAGAACAATATTTATAGTAAATTTCATTAGGAATAAGATTTTGTCTATACAGTTTTTCTATCCAACTTATAGTAACTCAGATATTTCGAATTTTCGAAATAGCTCCCCTCTAAACCCCCACCCTACCACTCGTCCGATTTCAGCCGTTAACGAACTTGATCTTTCTTTTTACAAAAAAAGACTAAATATCGAGTTTGGTAACGATTAAACAATAATTGCGACCTCTAGTGTGGTAACAGACAAATATATATATATATATATATATATATATATATATATATACACACACACACACACATACACACACACACACACATACAGTTTTATATGGACCTCATTTTCGTCATCTCCTGGATAGGATCGATGGACAATTGGAGGAAAAATTTTGAAATTCGCATCAAGAATACGACCTCAATAGCTGATTTCCCATAATGGAAATCTGCTAAAAAGATTAAATATTACGGTTAATATTCGAGATACATAAAATATATACAGAACAACATTTATAGAAAATTGAATTTGTACCAAATTGGTTCTATACAATTATTCAATACGATTCTGAATAACGGAGATATTTACAATTATGGATTTCCCCACTATAAACCACCCTCCCCCTGGCCCAGTTTCAGCCGTATATCAATTTTCCACGTTTTATTTATAACTATAATACATGAGGAAACGCATTTATTTGTTTTTTTGCCCTAAAACCCACAATATTTCGAATTAAAATTTTCATCGCGTTCTTATTCAGATGTAACTGCATTACATAAAAATCTGGATAGACCGCTTGAAATTTATTTGCTTTACGATTGGTTTAGAACAGCTTGTGGATATTCCAAGATATATGCTGGCATTTGCAATCACTACCAGCAAGGTTAATTAGAACATTCGCAATATGCAAATTTATCCAAGGCCCTAAATTCTAACTCCCAGCCATCTCCAGACCTCACTGAGTTATGGCCTTATTCCACCATGGATATCTGTATGTTCTACATTGTTTGTAAAATAGTATTATAGTTTTTAATATAAGCCGATTTTTGTATCATAATATTTTATAGCAAAAGGACGAATCTTACAATAATGCATAATTTATTCACGTTGTACTATCGATGCAGCTTATCAAAGTAAGTAGCCTATCAGCACAGATTACAAAAAAATTGAGGTCTATAAAGCATAGTAAAGAGAAAATTTATTTTGTTCCAATACACCAGTATTCAACATAAAGTTTGACTAAATAAGGATATTTTGGTACAACCTTGGGCCCAGTCGTCCTTCAGTCGTTGTACCTGAATTATAATGGGTGGCTCCACTTGACATGGGAAAGCAGTCATGATGTTCTCTTACAAGTTGTTGAAGGTGAACTGAAATAGGAGCAACCTCCAATTCCCCTTGGATTTGGCTGTTCCTAACAAACCAGGGAGCATTTGCCGCTATCCGAAGTGCTTTGCTCTGGAAGTACTGGAGTCTATTTTTGTGTGTGTTGCTGATGCCCAGCCAGACTGGGTATGCGTATGGTAATATAGGTAATATGAAAGTTTCGTAAAGTACTATCGCGCAAGTCAGTTTCAGTGGTGTATTTTTGTTTATTATATGGTATGTTTGTGCAAGTTCGTGCTTGTTGCAATTTAATCTAAATATGATGCATAAATATAAAAAACAAAAAAATATAAAAAAAGTGTTTAAAAATCTCTTAAGTTAAACCAGCTGATAAAAGTCCAAAAAGTCCCAGACAGAACTTAGACATATTACCCAGCGTTTAACGAACTTAGTGAGACTGCTGAATTTTAGTTTGTGAATAACATTGTACGAAACAGAACTTTATTTCGACTTTCCTTACAATTGTCTTACTAGATCATAAAAATTAAAACCACGAAATGCACTTCTGACAAATCCGACCTACTCAGAAGCACTCCCAGCTGTTTTTTTAAGCGAGATTATGATGGACAAAGCATTTAGAAGGGACATTAATTATTCAGCCAGCTATACATATTCTATAATAAAGCCCATTTATAAAGCGGGCTGAATTGGCGGAAGGTGTCCCCAAAATTGGTGATTATAAATTCTGGCGCATTTAGGGCATAAAGTGTTTGAATTGATTAATTGCTGAGGGAGTGGGGACACGTGGGTGCGAGGGGACGCCAACAATTTGTATGGCCATCCGTTGGCCCGAAGGTCGGCCACCATTCCATGCTAAACATGTCATTTACCAGAAGAAAAACCACAGCCAATGATATCACAGCCCAATTTATAACAGAGCCATTTTGATTTAGAAAACTTAAAAAGAAATTGTTGAACGAGGAAATACTTCATAAAAAAATTAATGACTTAAAAACAGTGAAATAAAAAAAATACAATTTCTGTAGTGAAGAAAAATAATATTTTATTGACTAAACAAAGAAAATTGCCCTAGTGAGTAAAGTGGCTAAAAAGCCCACCATGTTTAAAATAAAATTAATTCATTTAAAATTAATGATCAAATAAATCTATATTCATTTTACTCCAAAGTTTATGACTGTTTTCAATAAAAATTTGAATTGAAATTTAACCAAAACAAATGAACGACCTTTCATCTCAACCTGGAAAAGATCTAAAATTCAAATTGATTTCAGCCCACATTCCGACAAGAAAAAAAAACTTGTCACCACAAGCTTCTGGGTCTTTACAGATGGAAGTCAGACTGGCCGAATAAAATTGACAACAAACTGCAACAAATTAAAAGAATAACTGAGCGATGGAATATTGCAAGCAGAAATATAAAAGTCCGTCACGCAGGGGCTGCGTAAACTAAGCAGATTTCCCACTTGAAGTTATACAGTAGATAAATCTACCCAATAACAACTGTAGTAGTAAGGTATCTCTTAACCTATTCAAGAGGGACGAATAGTCACGGAAATGGCCACCAGAGCTCTCGGTGGAAAGTCCCGAACATAGCCGACTCCCGCCGACCACACGCAGAATACAAATGCAAATATCTCGGTTAATATTCAAGATAGAGAATAAATGTATATAACAATATTTATAGTAAATTTAATGTGCAATAAGATTGATTCTGTACAATGTTTCGACGGATATATATCGAATTTTCGAAAATCCTCCCCTCTAAACCCCCCCCCCCTCCCACTGGTCCGATTTTAGCCGTTAACAAACTTGATCTTTCTTTTTACATAAAACGAATAAATATCGAGTTTGGTGCCGATCAAACAAAAATTGCGACCGCTAGAGCGGTAACAGACATATATATATACAGTTTTGAACGGACTTCATTTTCGTCATCTACTAGGTAGGATCGATGGACATTTGAAGAAAAATTTCGAAAATTCCGTCATGAGTACAACCTCAATAGCTGATTTCCCTTAAGGGAAAGCTGCTAAAATCCAAAATGAGGAGGTTGTCCTTGCCCGCATCCGAATTGCACAAACAAAATTAACACAGATTTTCTTTTCTGTTTTTACATAAAACGATTAAATACTGAGTTTGGTAACGATTAAATAAAAATTGCAACAGGCCTCATTTACGCCCTCTGCTGGGAAGGGCCGATGGACATTTGAAGTAATGTTTCGAAAATCGTGTCATGAGTATGACCTTAATAGCTGATTTCTATTAAGGGAAATCTGCTAAAAACTATTATGCTATTGCATTTCTAGTATTTATGTAGCTAACTTTATTAATTTGACGATTAGAATATGTAATTCATGCATCGAATGAAACGTCTGACAAACGTTGGAGATGAATACTGTATTGTTTAGTCAGTGTTTCATTTTCAGAAAATGTCTGACTTATCTTCTTCGTCAATTATTCCTGCGTTAACTTAAAGCGTAATTTAATTCAAGAACTCCTTGTTCATACAGATAATACAATCTTCAAAAGGTATTTCAAACATTATCAGCTTCAAGCATTTGGAGTCTTTTTGCTCATTCCTAATTCACTTTGTTGGTTCCACAAAATACAATATAAGCCAGTAAATATTTAAAATATACAAAAGATAGTACAGAAAGTACACAAAGTTCGTGTATCAAAGGCCGTGTATTATGTTAAGTAATGCAAATATGGCTTTCTATTCTGCTCGTGTCCATTTAAAATTTGCCGCGGGAGTAAGATATAAGAGAGCTATTTTAACGTATTCTAATGGGAAACAGTAAATAAAATCTCAGCTGGCTTGCGTTATGCCTTCTTTGAGCTTCGAGATGATAACAATTTGTGTAGGCTGAAGATCACTAAATAGTAACACTTATTCACTCTGAATCGATTATTTGATTCGTTCGACCTGTTTGACGCAACACTAGCGTTCCCTCAACAGCAAAATGCGTAATCATATACTATTTAAATTTGTTCTCCTACCTCATCCTTCAGCAATGCCGGTAGTAAACGCCTTTGGTAAAAGTAATCATCAGATTCTATAATTACTCAAGGAAGAATAGAAGTTGAGTAAAGTTGTGACTTAAAACAGTGAAAAAACTACGTTGGTAACCGTCAGATTAAAACATGAAATACGAGCAAAACTAAGGAAATATTTAATTTTCAACAATTGTTGTCCTATAAATTTATTTCGTAACTCAAATATTAAGCAACTAATTTATATTTTTAGCAGATATACCTTAAGGGAAATCAGCTATTGAGGTCGTACTCATAACGCGATTTTATATAACGCGAAAACTTTATTCAAATGTCCATCCAGGAGATGAAGAAAATGAGGTCCGTTCAAAATTATATATATATATATATATATATATATATATATATATATATATATATATATAATTGTATAGTGTGTGTGGTCGGCAGAAGTCGGCTATATTCGGGACTTTCCGCCGAAAGCTAGTTCGGCCGTTTCCGAAACTATTCGTCCCTCGTTAATTGGTTTAAAGATTCGTCACTACTGCTGTTATTAGTAGGCAGATTTCTCTATTGTAAAACTTCACGTGGGAAATCTGCTTAGTTTACGCAACCCCTGCGTGACGGACTTTTGTTGATGTCATCCATAAGTAAACCCCCACTTCTAAGTATGTATCTCATATTAATAATAAACCGACATATCATAAAACGATCTATTCCAAGCATAAACATGATTTATTATTTTACATCGATGTGACGTCATCAATTAACATTTTACGTTCTAAACTCAATAGCTTTTATTTAATCAATAAATACAATACTCCATATTTAGCCTATTCAAATAAATACCATATTATTTTATGTGTGAGTAAAATACATATTTATCTCCGTGCCGTATTGTTAAAATTAATTAAAACTCTAGTATTTTATATCTCGGGTTCGAAACAAATGATCTGATTTTCTCATTATGCTAATATATCACTGAAATATTTCTATTTAGCGTGTTAAATAGTCTGGACGGTAACCTTCACAAAATAACGATTATAACAATTGGCTAAGTAAACCTTCTTAATGATTGGCCTGCTCTAAACAAACCAATCTAGTTATATTTTTAATAGAATTGAAATTAAACTTCTGTATACATTAATGTGTGATAAGAAAGAAAATGTGACAATGCTTACTACTTAAATACGAAAATAATAATCTGGAATATATTACAAATACTCGGATTATATATTGGATATATATAGAAAATAATTCAAATTTATAAATTGTAATTATAGAGAAAATGGAATCTCTTGTTAAAGACCTACGCCGACTGAGATGAAAATAAACATAACGTTTTAAAGGAAGAAAATCAATTTTAGTTTTTGACGCCGTATGGCAAACGTTTCTATACATTTAAGAACGGGGCCATATTTGGCAATGGATTATATATATATATATATATATATATATATATATATATACGCACACATATTCTTTTACTGCTCTAGTGAGCCGAAAAGATAACATTAATTTGACTCCATTCTGCTGCCAGTATAGGATAAATTGGCGCAATTATTTCGGTCCTAGCACCATCCGTATGAGCCTGTACTCTATAGTACTGTTTATTAGGGATTGAGAGGTTACCAAACTAAAAATGTTAGAGTTACCATTTAGGGGTTAAAAAAGAGGCTGGTTTAGAAAGCTTCCAACACAGTGTTCCCAGGAATCGTGTTCTCAAGGCTAAACAATTTAACATGAGTCATAGAATTTATTTATACTTGGCGTTGGATAAAAACAAAATATTCAAGAATAGGCATAAGAGAACGCAGAACTTAAATGAAAGACGCAAATAGAGTCAGAGAATGTAGAGACATTCTACAGACATACAGAGGTATAATGTATATACTGATATAATAGCTAGTATGAGCTCGCAAAGTACGTTTAAAGCGTCGATAATTAATTCGAAGAAGCACCGAATTGGTATACATAGCAAATGAAATTGAAATAAGCTAGAAAGTTTTCAACACCTTTACATTTAAAGCATCAGGAGTCAAATTGAAAAAAATGTGTCTCAGGAGATAAAAAAACTTATACATTGTTATCAGAGGCACTCGTGTAGAGCAGAGAAATGTGGTGAGTTGAAGGGGGAAGTTGCTATCTGGGTTTCTAATTCGAAACTAATTACTCAACACCTGGTATCTCCCTGGAAACTGCATTAAGATTAGAAGATGTGAAATAATTCTTGTCTATATGGTAATTGTCCCAAGTTGAGACGCAACTCTTAGACCAGTTACAACGCCTTCCAATATAGGCATCTCCTCGGGAAGTGGGGACCAATGAATTTCATTTTGAACCTATATATCAATGATAATACTTTGGATGGTTTCGTTTGACTTTCATGGCCTTCATTTTGAATAAATGAGGACGATAAATTATTTTGTGAATACAGGCCATTCTTTCTGCCTTTTCCTATTTTAATTTTAAAATCAATTAGCTCGATAAAAGTTTAAACGCAGTTTTTCCTGTTTCGAAAAACAGAGGTGAATGACCGCTTTTAGTATTGTATCATCAACTAAACAATATCACCACTTCAAAGAGTAAGGTATTTTTTTTTTTTTTTTTTTTTTTTTTTTTTTTTTTTTTTTTTTTTTTTTTTTTTTTTTTTTATTTTTTTTTTTTTTTATACTTCCGACCCCAATGTTTTGAATTAAATTAACACCTTGCTGGTGATAAAGAAAACTTTCTTAAAAATCCACGAACACGTTTTAGGCCTTTTTTAACACATCTGTCAGTAGAAGAAGCTTAAAGTAGCCATCGTATATACCGACTTTGAAGTATTCAGTACCTGAAGAGGTAAAAAGAAGTACGCGAAGTAGTAATACAAAAGATCTATTTATATAAGCGAAGAGTGGTCACAAAAAAACAAAAATATATTATGTAAATAAAACTAAGGAGAAGTCCACGATTCACATATTTTATTCTAAAGGATTCAAATCACCCTTAAATAAATTGTCCATAAGTGTCCATGATAACTGTATGAAAAATTCAAATTTATACAGTTCATCATTTACCAAATATGAAAAAAAAAATTATAACATTTGGTAAATAAGGAGTGTATTGATTCAATATTTGTTGTATGTATTAAACTCAATTTTAAGTGTTTACAGTTAGCTTGTTATTTGGGTTCAAGCTCGGGCTTTAGAGAGAAAAACTGTTCTAGTTATAATATAAGGGACTTCACCTCATTGTTTCTCCAATAAAAAAATCAAAACTTCACAAAATTAGTAAAAAAATCGAAATATAAACGGCAAAAAATAAATAGCTTAAATAAATAGAAGTTGCTTTTCGTGCCCCCAAGTTTTCATGAAAATACACAAGAGATGGCCATGGTCAATAGTGGTGCCCCTTCTTTTCTCCATAAGATTAAGAAATCAAAAGGACACAAGGATAAAGTAGTCAAGATAATGAGAGAATACAAAGCTAAAATTACTGGAGAGCCATCTCTTAGTACTATGTATAATCAGACTAAAAATAGTACTAGAAAGAATGGGGCATATAAGCCTTTATTTAACCCCGTAGACATTATATAAGCAAAGTCCTAGAAGAAGGATTTAAAATGCATTCATATATACGGCTAAGTTGAATGTTGAGGCTCTTGTCTATTGTTCTAACTATTACAACAACATAACAACAAACACAAACTGAACAACATCTTTTGAAAATTATACATAAATAGTCCAAAACATTTTTTTAATGAAAATAAGATTGCATTTCCATATAATTTTTTATCATTCCTAAATTTCTTATTTTTTTGTTACTATTATAATTACAAGTTTATTTTAAGCTACTATTTTCCCTTTTTCATCAATATTTTTTTTTAAAGAACTTTAGTTTAAAAAGAGTAAATTAATATTAAAAAAGTCGGTATCATATGAACTAATGTCTGTTAATATAGTTATCTGCCACGTTCCTTTAAAGATAAATCTGTCAAATAAAAAAAAAAAAAACAGTTTCTCTGATCATTCTGCGATTTAAAGAAAATATATGAAGGCTTTTCAATTTGACTTTAAAGAAAAATTTAATTTAGCAACTGTTATTTATGAGGCATATCGATATTCATAAATTTCATTAGTGCTTAATTAATTAAAAAGAGAACTTAATATCAAAGATAGGGTACTTCATTAGTCAGAGAAACTGCAACTAGTTGTTTGCTGCACCCTAGACTCCATACTTCTGAATGCACATTACTTAAGAGCCCTAGAAATGAGAAATTAGAGGGCTCAGGCTACTCGTGTGAGCTTTAGCTGATAGACTCTGTAAAACTAGAGTCGGGAGGTTCGATTCCCTAATGGACAATAGGAATTTATTCAGTGTCGAACTCGGCCAATAAAATCCTTAGTCCCGCCCTGGCTGGAAAAGAGTGTTAGCCTCTTAATATCCAATTAGCCATATTAGCATAAAGCGGACGTTAATAAATAACAATTTAAATGACTAAATAAAGGAAATGGGCTACAATTTAATGTTGTCAGGGAATCGTTAGTTTAGAAAGTTGCCGTATGTCAGAATGTCACATCAGTGTTTCCCATACCTGAATCATATACTAATTTTTGTAGACAATTTTCACCATCTTTTGGCTGTTTTGAGACTTGAGGACTTCAAGTCCAAATTTAGAAGTAAAATATTATAATAATGATGTCTAAACCAAATGTTCATCAAAGTTTTTTCTCGTTGACTTGAGGCACCTAAAATATAATTAAAAATCGAGTTTAAAATAAACTATAATGCGTTAAGTAATATCAAAAAATACCACTCAAACCCTGAACTAAAAGAAAATAGAAGTTAAATTTAACACCAGCTAAAAATCTCCTATATTAAACTACTGAAATTATTGATCGACTTGCTGCCAGAACACCTATAATACACAAGAAACATATGTCATCAAGGCAAACTACATAGTCCGTAGTAAAAGTTTGAATACTAATTTAAATTCTTTATCAGTACAAATATGTTAACATAACTCAATTTAATAGTTAATTCCGTATTATTAGCAAACTACATCTGGGAGAACAGTTTTCCCCTTGTATAATTGACCCTGGAAATAGATATAGATGTTTCTATGTACGAGTATGTAAATTAACTAAATAATATTTAGGCATTAGGGAATACACTTTGAGTAATTATATCTATACTATATTTATGCTTCTGTGGAACATGTAAATATAACTACAATTAGAATCAAATTATGCTCAATTGTATGACGTAGAAGAGTAATTACGAAAATTACAAGGGTCAAATTAACGGTTTCTTACAAATTTATGCCGCAATGTGTGAGGCTCAGTAATTTTTGTAGGCTGAATTTGTATAATAACCTTCTCACTTTGTATATCATACTTAATATAATGAACTAATAATTTTATAAAATAAAAAAAATAACTTCACTTAATAGGGAGAATCGCCCTTTATAGAGTGAAAATAAATTCAAATATTCATACTTCATATATTATTGCCCAACTAAGTTTCGCGTCCATTTGGGCAATAAAATAATTTTATGAATCCTTTGAAGTTTTATTTAACTCGGTTTTGTAAAGTGTGTTTATTACGGTTATTATTTCATCAAGAAAACAAAAACATTAAGGCCAATCACACCACAAAAGTGGAGTATATCCAAAACCCCAGGTTTCCCTTATTGCTTGGCCTGTTGTCCACTGAAAGGATCTTTAGAGTCTTGTTATGCTCCTTCAATCAAATTCAGATTAAACATTTGTTGACGTAAATTTCAAAAATCCCAAGTCCATTTTTACATTAATTCTATATGAAATCAAACTTTTAACAAATTATTCTTGCCTGTAAACTGGCTGCCCCACGGCAAGCAGTTTTTTTTTTTAAATTTTGGGCTGCCCATAGCCACATCAGTATAACAATCTGATGTAACCGACCGTAACTCCAGGGAAAAATCGTAGGCGTATACGCGCCTCAGAAATTCGAAACGAATTCCCAGCGAGTTCCCTAAATATTCAAAATAAATAAATCAAACTTACAGTTAGTTAGACCGATCAAATAAACTAACAGGTAGTTAGATCAAAGTAAAAATATTGAAAACCTAACCTTAAGTTTTGTTGTTGTTTTTTTTAAACAATAAATTCACCTAATTAGATCTATCAATGTTTATAATTAACTGGCAACCCTACAATCATTGCAGGGTCTGGGCCCCTCCAAGTATCTCTAAGCCAGGATCGTCTAACTCCGGGCCCACAGCCTCCACAAGTCACCCCACAGGTCACACCCCGACTAGCCTCCCTCTCGCCTTACTTGGTGAATCATAGAACAGATAACCGAGTAGTCAATGGAGCCCCGTTCTCATAAAACTGTATATTTGAATTCGCTTAAGTGAATTTATATTTAATTATATAAGCATTATTTATCAGGGCTATCCTTAATAAGCAGTGAGTCATGGTTGAATGATAAGTGTCTGTCAGTCAAGTTTTCAAATAAATTGAGATCTGTCAGTAATTCTAGTCCTGCCAACCAGCTTTAGCTCTTCAAGACTTGAAATCATCCTAGGCAGATTTTAAGCAGAACACTAAAAATATCAAATAAATAATCAATGGCGAAAGATTATAAACCTTTCTGTGGAGGACATGTAAAATTTACCTAACTATCAGACATACATATGCTTACTGAGCGCGGAAAACGAAGGAGTTGAACGTACCATATGACTTAACCGAGAAATATTCTGACTGTAGCACTTACATAAGATCTATACTCTACTATCTTTATTTAATTGGAATTTAATATAACCTAAAAAAGAAAATGTCCATTCATTCATCTCTAACTACTACTATTGGTTTCTTATATGGTTTATTTGTATTAATTCCAATTTTATTTATATACCTTGTTGATTTTTAATCCCAACTAATTAAATTATTTTTGAGCATTAATATTTTTATAACTTGTGATGCCTACCACATAATCTGATGAGAATGCCTATCGCCATAAGTCCGAGGTAGCTAGTTAGTTCGAAAAGAATAAATAATTATATTAAATATTCCAATGCTGGAAGACTGGTTACCATTCAGAAGATTGTTGGAGCTATCAGAAAACAGACGGATGGCATTTAGCTGGGTGAACGAGATAAGTGAAGAATGCACTTCATTCGAGCTGAGGATGTGTGGAAATGACAAAACCCAAACATACTTTTAAGGAATAAAAATGATTTTATTGCAAAATTAGACAACCACCCACCTCTTAAGTAAAGACTTGCAGACAGTAGTAACATGAACGGTCAGCGCAGATAATAGGAATATATCGAACATGGCCTTTGGGGAAGACTATCTCAGATTCAGATGGCATATTAACTAATTAAGAATAATCTCCCAAGTACTTGTCAGCGACAGGTTTCAAAGATTCAAGCCTGAATAAATAGTTCTTTAAGTTTGAGCCCACTTCCTCCTGCCCATTATGTAATAGTAATGAACTTGACAATGTGAAATACTTTTTCATCTCATGCTTTATTTTAATGCCTATACAGCAGCAGTTTATCCAGAAATATATTAAGAAGATGGCAGACACCAATTTAGTATTTGAGGGCCTATTAAAAATCGTTAGTTTAAGTCAAATTAATGCTTGGTAATATTTGTTAGGGAAAATATTAAAATACGAAGTTTTGTGCTTTATGAGTATTTGGGAAACGCATACAAATTTATAATTATGATTATTATTTATTATTATTTTTTTCTTCAAGGTATTAGTGTTAACCAAGTTCATTTTAATTTTCTATTATTTACATGTAAGCAATCTCACATTTTTTTCTATTTCCGAATATATATTGTAAATTTTTAGTTACGAACTAGAATTGTACAACTTATTTATTTATGAAGTTTTATTTATGGTTTTTTATCCACGTGCTATTTTGTATGTGAATGGGAGCCGAACTCCTTGAATCTAGATGTAAAATCATTTAAGCAATAAATTTTCAATTCAATATTAAATATTCGTTGAGTGTTATTTATACAACCTCAATAATGTGACGTTAAGCATTTTTTTCTTGCTCAGTCGGCCGAGTAGACAGTGGTAGGGAAGATGTTCTTCTTTCTTTTAATTTGTGAGAAATCAATGAGATGAAGCAGTTCTATCTTCGTTAGAGGGCTTTGAGAGCAGTTGCCTTATCAAGATTTGTGATAGGAATAAAGAGGCCGTGGCCATAATCCAGCGTTGAAGTGAAAGCACATTCTCCAGGGCGAGGATACATTTTCCTCCTTTTGATACATTTTCTTAATCCGCGAGCTATCGACTTCCCCTTCTACTTACCCGTTCTTCCCTCTAGCCTCCTCTCCCCCCCCCTTCCCATATTAATATTGTAGGGGAAGGGGGGGGGTGGAGTGGGAGGGGAGCAGGCCACGCCCCCCGCAAGGCCGGATATTGCCGAAGAGTGCCGAACCCCCCACCAGGAGGCCGAGCGGCGGAGATGGGCCGGCACTAGCTCTCGGAGCCCCGTAGCGAGCGGAACCCCCCTGTGTGGACTCTCGAAGAGACTGGAGTGAAGTGGCGAGTCGTGTTTGCTAAAAGTGTCGGATGTGAGAGAGACACGTGTTTTGGACTTTAGGCCGCCTCCACCCAGAACATGTCCAGAAGGAAGCAGGCCAGACCTATTCGTCTACTGGACGACCCGCTCCCACCTCCACCTCCGCCACCAAACGGTAAGTACCACAAAAAAATAATATCTCTAAATATTTTCTTTGCCCCAAAATAGCCTCTCTCTGTTGTCCTTTAGGACCCACAATTTAAAATAGAAGTAAATAACAAAATTTAATTTTTCAAAAGTGTGTTACATCCCTCCAAATATCCATCCTTAAATATAACACTTAAACTTTTAATTATTTTTCAAAATAAGAATGAACTATTTCTACACAAAAATAACACAGTATAACTCCCATTCCAAACAATACTTAGTCATGCACTAATGTCCATACTTAATGTCAAAACAAATCAAGACAAACCATCTCCTGAAAGAATGTACAAAGACATCATGATTTTCAATAGTTATAATTACCAATTCATCTTTGCCTACTACATTAACTTTATATCAACATTTTTCAAAAAGCATAAAAAAAAACTCTTCTAATATGACTTCTTAATAATGACGTCGTTAATTCATTGATTTATTTAAAAGACAAATATATTTTACATATTGTATAAAATAAGGCTTGCTCTGTAGGAATCACAAGAATTAAAAATAATGCTTACCTGTCATTCATAGAGTTGCCCAAACCCATTGATCTTCCAGTCCAAATATGAGTCAGTTCTTTCATGAGTGTGAAAGCTGTTTGCCATTGACCTCCAAGTTTGTTCTACTAAAAGTGAAAATATTCTTGAAACTTCAATTACGTGCACTGTCAAATTGTTTCACAAACGTTTTCAATAGTAAACACACAGATTTACAAGTTTCATGACAACGTTCCCCAAAATGTACTCAATAACTCGCATTAAAGATAATCATATTGTCAAGCGACAGGATTGCAGTTTCCTATCTGTGAATGGGGAAATTTAACTAATCTTTAATCAAAATAAATGAAAAAATTAATACCTTGAACGAAGGCGTTGCAATTTGTAATAAAAATTCACAATTGAATTAATTCTGATAAATAAGTATTTGCATATAAACCTGCACTTTCAGAATTTAAAAAAAATATATCTTTCATTTATACCCTTGTCAAAAAAAAAAAACTTAATAAAATTCAAATGCATAGTTATTACATTCTTTATAAACATTATAACTATTTATAAACAAACATATTACTATATTGCATCTATCATAAAACTGATTTACAAAATTCTAACATCTTACACGAAATATTTACCCTAACTTACAACCTCATGAGTGGATTTATCAAAAACTAACTACAACTATTATCATAAAAATAATTAGAAAATAAATAACTAAATAAAAAAACACCGAATAAATGCGGTAATACAATGACTGTCCAGGGTTACTTCGTGTAGATACATGATAATTCAATGTGCAATTAAAAAAAAAAAAAGAACCTTTAGAGATGTTTTATTTTTTTTAATCAAAATAAACGTCCCTCTAATGATTTTTAGTAACAATGTTTGTCCTTATAGTATTTTTTTTTCTGCTCCATATTAACTTGAAAACTTTCAATAATAGTTTTAAAAAATCCTAGTTCCTAAGAATTTTTTAAAATGGTAAGAAAGAAACTAGTTACTGGAAAAAAATTGTTTACTATGTTTAACCAACAATGTTATTTCACTGTTATCAGTAGTACGTGAGGAGCGGTCTTATCACATATTCCATTTGCAGAATGATGAATGTTATTTGTAAAACTATTGTTCAGCCCGATAGCTATTCATGTTTTGTACTGTCACTTTTTTTAAAATGGCTCACCGGCCAAATCCATTGCGAGCGATAAGTAGCGCTCTCTATCTTCTGCCTAGCTAAACTGGTCGGGCTAAAAGAGGCGAACGGGGTAAATAATCCAGGCTCGCTTGGCGGAAGATGGGGCCTCTTCTCCCGTCAAGCTCTCTACCCCAGCTTCCTAACGTCCCGTACCTTTAGTATCACCTGTGTTAATTCCCCCCTTTCAAATAGCCCCAGTGTAATATATAAATATTTTTGATTTAGAAATTCAATTATTCGTAATTTTGTTATTTATAACCTTTTTTTTTTTATTTATGAAATTATCTTCATTCAATGCTAACCATATAGAAAATTAATACCTCCATTTTTTAATAAAAGTACTAACATACTAACTAAATATTTCCTTAAATTAGACCGAAAAACATAGTCTCAGCAAAACTATTATTCATGCTTCTAATTTCCTATCAAATGTTAAACTATAAGTGTAGTAACACAAATAAAATGTGCCATAAACTAGTAAATTGTAGTTTAATTCTTAAATAGTTTTTAAAAGATCTTATTTGCTTAATCTATGTTTGTGAGGTTGTTGGCCTTTGTCAAAACTAATCTATAGTAAATTTAAATCCCATTGACGTTTTTGAAATTAATGGTATTGCATTTTAATAATAATCTATTTACCAATTACTATTTTGCTGTTATTAATAATTGTTTAAGTGTACAACAAATTCGTTCATTTTTATATAATTGTTTCTGAAAAAAGATTAATAACAATTAACTTTTTTTTAGGTATATATTTCTCTTAATTAGGTATATATGTAAACTACTTATTCCCAAAAAAACATTTCAATTATTGTGAAGTAATAATTAAACAAAATTAAAGTTTAAAGCCTGTTATTCCAAGATTTCAAGGTTTATTTTTGTAGTAGTTTCTGAGTTATACATCTATACACATATTCCTTATCTTGAAGAAGAATTTCTTCATTCTATAATTTATATGAATTTTGTTGTTTTCAGTCTTAAAATATTAAAAGTTACCGACACTTGTGCCTTTCTTTATTACATCTTGCTAAACCTTCATAAAAATGGCACCTCTTTACTGAATGCAGATTTACTATCATTATTATAAGTAACATTAAAAGAAAATTTAATTTTTACGGAATTTCCTACAGATAAAAATCTCAAACCTCTTAAAATCAATGAAAAGTATTCCATAATTTTCTAAATAATATAACTAACGTTTTATATATAAAATATTGGGATTTTTTTTATTTATTGTATTATGTTTATTAAATTCGAAATATAATAAGAACATTACACCAAAAATAAAATCTATAACAGTTAAAAACTAATTGTCTTTCTATTCATTATAGGTAATATTTTTTAAAAATAATACTTTTCACACAGTACAATTTTCTGGCATTTACTTTCTGCAATATTATCAACTAAAAATTATTTTGCATTTAGTTTGAATATTCCTTTCAATTTGTATGACTGATTTATAGACAAACTTGAGAAATTCTGTTAGAGATTCTCCTGACAATGTTAGGCATTAATCTTTTATAACTTTTGGGTTTTATAAAAATAAAGAAAATGTTCTGTACCTCTAGAAACGGAATAAAAATCCATTGCAACATTAATCATATTCATGTAAGCACTTTTTTTTCATATATTGAATAATATATTTATTTTGAGCTTACAATATCTACAGTTCTAATTCAAATTTAAAAGTATTCTCAAATTTGAGCGGAATGAATTTCTTCCAATAATTTTATTTTCTCTATAGGCCTTTACACCTGTTTACATAGCAGGTAGCCTTTAGATCCATACAAGGCCTCACTAGATGGCCTCCACTAGCACACTATCACTGTTGACATTCGCTGCTCACTCACAATGTTTGAGTTATGATAACGGACAAAGTGATTAGAATATTAATTTTAGAAAAATAAACGGACAACACTGATATGTGTCCTGACACAATATTCATCGGGCAAACTTCAGTCTGATTAGATTAATTTTTTATTTAAATTTCCCGCCGTTGTTGACTATTGTCTTTTTTTCTTCTTTCTGTTTCCATTGATAATAGTTTTTATTGTCTGATAATAATTGACTATTTTCTAGTTAAACTATAGGTTATCTCTTTCTCACAATATTACAACATATTCTGTTATGTATAATATTTTTAAAATATATATTTAATTTCCAGAAATAATTTAATCATTCTATATTTCAGTAATATAATTGTTTAGAACATTATCATTGAAACAAAGTCTCACTGAATTCCTATATACACACATTCAACCATATAATAGAAACAATATTCAAGTTTAAACCAGCTTATTATTTGATAAACTATTTATATTTAATTCACTTTGTATAGGAATTTATATAAAATATATGGAGTGTTATTAATTTCAGTAAAGTGTAGTATTGATGCATTTGATATGTTTAGTCTATCATTAATAGATATTTTTATTACATGGCCCAACAAAATTATTTTCATTGTAAGTTATTAAACTGTTTTTGCCTTTTTCTTGATTCATAGTAGAGCATCAGGAGATGCTTGAATTTCTGATTAAAATCGGAATAACTGTGTATGTGTTATATTACTCTGGTAACTATAACAAACAAATTATAACTAACTAACAAATGTATGTAAGTTTATCTTCTGGTATCAATTTGTCCTTCATTCCCAGAAGAGGCAGTGATTCAAGAACAGTTGTTATGAAGAAAGGCATAGCCTAAACAACAGTTAGAATGGCTTATAATAAGGAAAGATAACAAGGCAACTTCTTTTCAAGCATTATTCATTGATAAAAATAATTTCCCTAAAAAAGAATCAATTTATCGAAACAATAAATTATATAAAGACATTTACTTTATAAAAAATAAAAGAAAAAAAATTACCGCCCAAAAATAACTATTGTATAACGCTTGTTTTCAAGACGTAATATACATACCAATGAGTCGATTAATAAATCAATTCTAATTTATAAGAAGGTGATTTATTATGAAATCATTTACCACTTTAGAAAATATTTATAGATATAGTTTTAGTTAGCCCAAGATTTTTTAAGTTCGCTGTTTACTCTAATTACTTGTCTGCCAATCAATACTTTAGAATCTTGTCTACATAGTTAATATAAAATGTCAATTTTAAGTCTAAAGTCAAACCAAAATAAAAATATAAATTACACGTCAATGTAAGTATTAGGGTTACCTAAAAATTTCATTTGATTGTATAAAAGAAAAATAATAGTCTGATTTGGCGAATAATATAAGTCAGGTAACATTCAAATTAAATATATTTCATTTCTATACATTATTTTTCCCTTTCAAAAATAATAATTTGGTTCTAATAACACGACTAAATATTACTATATATTTCATACCTTCGTATATTTGTTCACAATAAATCGTGAATGTGTACTATCTAGTTTTTTGGTGTTATATTATTCTTCAAAAATATCTGATAACTCTCAAGTTGTTGAAAAGGTTATTAAAAATTTATTGGAATGTTTTCAGAATTTTTTTATGTAATGATACAAATTCTATGAAAAAAGAGGACACTTTTTATTGACTCTGCCGATAACACCAAAGATTTTGTTCTAATAATTTTATAGGATTTGAATAGAAAAACAGTCATGCCAAAAAGAATGATTATGTTAATTATAATACCCAATCATAGTAAAACTATCGTAAAACATTAAAATGATGAAAATATTTAGAAGGCTTTGAACTGGTCGAACCCCAATTCACTCTGTGGGACAAACAACATGGATTTACTTTATTGAATCCATATACTCATTTTAAATAGTAAATAGACACACACACTAAAATGTATATATATATATATATATATATATATATGTATGTATGTATATATGTATATATACATATGAATAATAAAAAATGAGTTAATTGGGTTAAGCTATTACAATTAAGTAGCTTGATATATTTATACAATCAATTTAGATGTAAGTTTAAGGCACTTTGTTATACCAAAAGTCACAATTTCCAATAAAAGCAGTTATTGTATTGAATGTGAAAATTTGAAGACTAAAAAAAAGAAATGAATATGGAGATAATTCTTGAAACTAGTTTGGGAAAAATATAAAAAATTCCAACCATGATATTTGAAAATGTAAATGATATTCACAATTAAATTAGTACTCAGTTATCTGTAACTCTTACTTTTTGATATTTCAAGTTTTCTGTACAGATCTTCAAATGTTAAATTTCTTTTCAGCAGATTCTGGTTTTTTTTTTTCATCAATAATTTTCCACATTTTACTGGGTTGTAACATGTTGGTGGCATTGTATTTTTAAATTTGACAGATTTTAATTTGAGTTGAGTAGAACTGATTCGGACATTTTATTTGGTTTTTATAAGGTTCCGTACATTTCATAAACATTTTCAAAGATTCTTGAAAGCTTTTGTACAAAATATTGTCATAGAAACGACTATTTTTCTCTTAACATGCCTAAAAAAATCAACGTAAAAAACTAAAACAAGATAATATACAACCACTTGTCCATGATTACACTATCAACTACACTTAACTTGAGTTTGGTCCTGTACTTCATAACACATTGTATATACTTATGGATTACAAATAATCCATAGAATTAACGGTTATCTCATTCAAAACTGTTTCTTTATTAGGATTTTCATTGTTCAGTGTGGTTTTTGGTAATATCTGATCAAGTTAGATTAGATTAGTTATAATAGCCTTATTTCTGGGCGAAAATTCCGTTATTTTAAATGGCCTTTTCTAATTTCATTTTAATTCATTGTTATTAGACGAATGGTTATATCATGCATCGATCTAATACAAAATAATGAAATCAAAGCACAGCCAACTTAATTCTTAACTCTCTACGCTTTAAATTATAATTTTTTTATATGAATATAATACTGAAATTAGAAGAGATCAGTGAGTTGTGTATTTTAAAAATTTTCTAGTCTCCAGCAAAAAAAAAATTAATTTCCAGTTTGGATTCCGTTGCAATTCACATTCATATATGCCAGATGTCAGATTGTCATTATGGATAAAATTATAACAAGTCAATACAACAGCGAGGTTCAAATGACAGCTCGGATTCAAGTTGAGATGTAACAACTCCCGTCATACAACAGGCGTTCTACGTGTTATATTTGTTATTTCCACGACTATTTCTTCTATAACTTATATAAGCGAGTATGGAAATCTGCTTTAACATTTGTCAATCGTATGACAAGGAGGAGAGTACACATACATTCAACAAAAACACATACATGAGTGTGCACGCATGCAGGAACTAATTATAAAAGATTTTAGTGTTGTTTGTTATCAAGCTAACAAAACAGTAACTCATTGGATCATTATGTCTATTTTTTTATTGTTTCCAGGCAATAGTTGTGAGATAATTTAAACAAGATTTCTTTTGTGTGAATTAATTTTTTTTTTTAATTTTAATACTCTTCACCACACTTCATCCATTATTGATACACATTTTTTAACATATTTGTCAGGATGGAAGTATTCAAATATTTTAAAGTTTAAAAAAACAGAAACTGGTAAATTCTTTAAAATAGACTTAAGATTTTAAATTTTGTTATCATACAATTATAATGGTAGTGTATTATTTTTGAACCATTTCAGATTTCCACTTTGCACCAATGCTTTAATACATTCACATTAAGGGAAATAAATGTACTATTTGAGTTTGTCTTCAAGGCGCGATTTTTCGAAAATGTTTTGTAATGCCCATACACCTTCTTTAGATGTTATATATATATACGTTCAAACGTATGTATAAGTCTGCAAACGATCTGATTGTTCCAATTTATACACTATTTTTTTTCTACACTCGATATTCAAACGTTTCATGTAAAACTCAATATTAAGTTCAAAATGGAACTAAAAGGAGTGAGTGGTTATCTTCAATAAACCTCTTCAGAAAAAAATTATATGACAAATAGTGTTGATAAAGTATTGTTCTATTCATTTTTCTCTAACTCGAAAATTATTGGAGTCATTTCCATACTCCTGCTAATGAGGTTTTGACTTCAAACAATTATATCACCCCACATCTCATTTCCAGCGTTCGTTTTAATTGTCGTTCACTTAGAAGGAAGACTTTGATAATAGAATGTGAACCTAAGCTGGAGTGCGTGTGAGAAACCTCCTCAGTCAAAGCAGCCACCGCAATGGGGTTCTAAATAACATTTATTGCCAATGGCAATATTAAAATTTTCCCATAGAAGGGAAGCTTGTAATATGTTGGGCCTCCTGTACAGATGTCGGGAAGAAATCCAGCTCCCTAGGGTAGAGAGGGGATTTAACGCACTCTGCATCCGAATAGCCTCTGCCGAAGTCCGAAGGATTAGCTGATCGGCGACATGGTCCGGACCATTGTCAACTGACTGGGACCCTGTGGTCCAAGACCCCACATTTCCCAGTCCCTTCTCTCTCCGGAGGATTACATTTAGGAGGTTGTCATATTTTACCTCTCACAAAGGAAAAAAAAAATCGTTCAGGGCACCTAAGAGAATATTTTCTAGAAGTCTTGAAAGTAAGGATATTTTGACAAAAAAAAAGTTGCACACCAGCTGTGGCTCAAAACCGAAATATCCTGGGTTTATAGGTTTTATATATATATTCTCTTTATCGTTTACTAGCATTTCTGACTTTTGGTCATTTATCTTTAATTTTTTAGAATCTAATTGTTATATTATTTTCTGTCTCCAGTCAAATTTCTCAACAAAAGTTCTACGAAAAATATAAAATGTAGTTGATAAGAAAACCACAATTAAATTATACATCTTAGCATTGTTTATTAACTATTTCAACATTATATCACATTGTAATGAGTTTACTTTAGCTTCAAGAAGATATAATTTAGTCAAGGTTAATATTAGGAAGGTGATACAAATTATGATAAATTATAAAAAGGGTATTCTTTAATTTCTCAATTAAATTAAAAGGCGTGTTGTCACATATAAAATGTCCTAAAAGTAATTCAGCGAGTTATTCACTCATTTTGGTCCTTAGTTAAAGTATCTTGGATTTGCATTACTGTAGTACATTATTCTTGTTTTTTTTTTTTTTGTTATTAAGATTTCAATGAACTGATTATATCTTCTAACGTGTCATATGTATATAAGTAAAAATAAATGACCACGTTATTTACAGGTTTTTAGTACCCTTTGATTAATGTAAGAATATTATGGCTAACACATAATTGGTAGTAGCTTCTGCATATAAAGTAGGAAAACCTGGGATCAAATCAGAGTATTAGAATATTTTTTTTTCTTCAATATTCCCAAGTTCCTAACATCACAAATTTGTAATTATTGAATCGCATTTGAAATTTATTAAAATTGTATTTGGGAATGACGAAAGGTTAAAATTGTAATTGGTATATGATCATCATGAGAAGGGGAGTTTTATAATCAGTTACTAGTTAAGGGGGTGTCAGATGAAAAACCAGATTTTCCCACCACGGTGAACGTTTGTCGGACGCCGCCCGGTGGAAAAAGTGGAAAATTATAATTTTATGATTTTTAACGTTCAATTTAGTATCGGAGAGGCGGCGGGTCACGATGTATGTTTTTACCCGGCTGCATCTATTGACAGCTGTGCGTCTTCCCAGTCAACCCTTTGTACCTACTTGCTGTCATTTCTACTTTTAGCAAGTACAAAGTTGGGGTGAAATATATATCTATATATATGTATCTATATATAAACGATGTTATATTAAAAAATTCCCTTCATGTTTCGAGGATATTTGTATAGTAGATAATGAAAAAGTAAAATCTTTTAAAATATTAAAAAAATTGCGACACTAGCTTCAAATAATCTTCCAAACCAAAAGGTCCTTCTTTTCTGGTAAAATTATTTTTAAACAAATATTTACTATCATCATATAATTATACTCTTTTACTTATCTATAAATTAATTAATTGGTGTATACATTATAAATCCAAAAATAAAACAAGTAAAATATTATTCCATTTCTTGATTTTTTCTTTTTCACCAATGACAAATCGTATTGGTAGCCGAAAGACAAGGAAAATGAGACAAAATATATTATTAAGATTATTTTTGATAATAACAGACTTGTTTATTATTAATAACAAAAAAAGAAATGATTTAAAATGAATTAAATATAGACAAAATCTTTAAAGAAAATTAATAAATAAGTAAAACTATAGTAAATAATAATAACGAAAATTAATGAGTTACGAACAATGGAAAGAAATCCGTAATTAGTAATTAAGTATTAAATATAAAAATATTTGTTATTAAAATACATCACAGAAATAAAATTAAAATTTTAATTCAAGAGGTACTTAATGGTTTAGTTCATATATGTTAATAAGTTTTATTAAATTTTTAATTTTCCAATAATACCATTTTTGGCACCTTTTTTTGGTATTTAACACATACTGCAGCTAAAATTAAGAATAATATTAAGCCTAGCAAAATCCAAAGTAATGTCAATAGTACAGATATGAAAGATTTATTAATGTAATAAGATCATTCATGGTGACTGAAAATTATAATATAATATAATATACAGTAGTGCTATGATAATAAATTCCAATTAAATAAATGTTTGAATTTTTTTTTTGTCAGATTGGCTAATAATATGAACACAAATAATTATATCTTTAAAATCTAGTTAAATGGGGGGGGGGATTTGTTATAGATAAAATAATTAAATATACATATATTGTATAAATCGTATTACTTTACTTTAGCTAATTTTTTTTATAAATGTTCAATAGAACATATTTTAAAATTTCGCAGGACCATGGCACGGGATTACGATATACGTATTTGGTATTAAGCTGCGACGGAATAACTCACTCAATGTCTGTCAAGTAACGGGCCCTCGTCCTTTTTGCCCGCATTTTAGCATCGTACCTTCTGAATGGGCTAAAGAGGTTGGTTTTTCATCTTGCAGATGAGGAGGACAATGTCTGAATTATGTATTTGATGCGAGTAGGGCTGATCTTGCAGGGAGGACTGAGTCTCGTGTCGGTGTCTGCCTCGCGTTTGCTCCTAGCACGTGCCCCAGCCAACCAGCTGCGGGCGCCCCAAACGTTTTTCTGGGGAAAAAACGCCACCTCTCGGAAGTCCCTTGCCTGCTAATCCACCTTCTTACTCCTTTCCGGAGAATGGGAAGACGAGAGAGAGAGAGAGAGAGAGAGAGAGAGAGAGAGAGAGAGAGAGAGAGAGAAGAGCTACTGGGTTCACCTTAAAAATAGAACTTGTAGCATTTCGTAGTCATATATCACCAAAACCGGGGGCTTTTCACTCTAAATGGGACCTAAGGCGGTTGCCATAAGTTATAAGGAGGGCTGACAGCGTCTGTTTGATGATTAAACATGAGTTTTAAAATAGTTATTCATTAATAACACGAGCGGACGATTTTGAGGATTGTCAGACATCTGTCAGGATGATCCTGGTTGACACAGACGTTGAGCAGAAGGTCCACGAGGAATTAAAGTGTCGGAGGATTATGCTTATAGAGTTCTTCTCGCGACCTACTCAGAATATCAGTAGCGTTGATTATAACATTTACTAATTGAACAACCATAATGGCAGCACTGTTAGTCCCCAACTTCTAGCCTTTGACAGCTTCTGAGGACACTAATACTTCAGCACAATTAGTAATTAATGTTGGGTACATCCATTTACATTGTGAACAACATAAATGGAAGTTCAATGAGAGTGAGTTCTTTAAGATTCTCAAGTTGTACAAATGGGATAGGAAGGTTTGATGAACCCACAGGAAAGACATTTGTTTGTATTCTTTCTTCTACTTCTTTGGTTTCATGAATAGATCGTCCTGATTTGAGGAGAACGAACGAGGGAAGGGAGAAGATCAAAATGGCATTCAGTAGCTTGCACTTTCCTTCTGTACGAGACTACCTAAAACAAATAGCATCTGAAAGTGTAGGGAGAGTTTCTCTAGAATCTAGAGTTTTATTTGAAAAACATACCTCACTTCCTGTTAAATGATTGGTACCCTCTCTTATGGTGTCAGAATATTATTAAGCATCATGTCTGTGTTATATATATATATATATATATATATATATATATATATATATATATATATAATGGATAATAGTATCAGCAACGAACAGAAATATAACAAAAACATTTACCGCAAAAACAGGCATTATCACTCCTCCAACGCAGTCTCGCCTAATGATAGATTCGGTTTAAAAACAAGTCTGTTCGATTGTTGTCAATTCGTCTATGGTTTTTGTTATGGATATTGCATAGTGAGGAGTCATAGTACATTCGATTCTCTGTAGACAATGATATTCGTGATAAACATAATAAATGTTCTAGGCACAATATGTCAATCTGAACTCTCTGAAAATGACTATTGTTTCAATTAAGCTCTGTAGAAAAAAATATGACAGAGCGTCCGATTTTTATTTATTTAATTCTTTTGTAATTCGGGTACTGGAGTCGTTGTTTACCATGTCCTAGTGGAGCAAGCGATATTAAATAGTTAATAGTAATGTGATTGACTTGTTTAGCTTAACAACTGTCAGTCTTTATTTTATCTCTCACTCTCTGATGATTTATTAATAGGCATACCTTCATAAGCCATGCCTCCTTGTTGCCATGTGGTCATTAAACCAGCTCAAATATACGTTGACGATCCTATAGTTCAACTATAAAATAGCACTGAATAACGGATGTGATTAAATTGAGCGATGAGTTCCCGCGGGGCTTGATGAAGATTGATGGTTCGAAGCTATTGTTTGTGTAAGCATCATCAAATATATATCCAATTTGGGTATATATTTAATGAAATGCTTTAGTACATAAAAAGAATTTGAGAAGAATGATGTTTATTTCGAATGTTTATCACAAAATAACTTGCTGAATTTATTGTATTTTTAAATTCACAAATAGACTTTTCGTTTTAATTTATAATACCAAAAAGGCCCGCTATGTAAAACAATTAAAAAAACAATAATTATTAATAATAACAGAAGCATACCAGGTTGCCTTATCTTTATCTAATAAATGATTAAGAATTATTAAAATTTGAAGTAGCATTTTAAAAACGTTTACTTCATTCACGGGGTACTTCATTTTCCATATTTTTCATAGAGTCGTTACTCGAAGTTAGTTAATTTGTACAGTTTAACTATACTAAACTCGAGAAAGAACATATAAGAAATATTTAGTTAATCACTTAAAGAATATACTTAAATAAAACATATTCTTCAAATTTTATGGGAAGGGTCTCCAATTATAAACATTTTTTCTGTGCATACTTTATTGAAACTGCCCTAAATGTTTCGTGGCTTATATATTGTACTTATATATTTTGCTATATATTGTATTATAATAATAATAATACAATATGTAGCAAAAGAATTATTAAGGGTTGTGTTAAATTAATGTTATTAATAATTATTTATATATTTTTTTCTTTTAAAAGGGACAGCCACTGAAGATGTGCCAAATAAACCACGAAACATGTAGGGCAGTTTCAAGAAAGTTTGTACTGAAAAAATGTTTTTTATTGGAGACCCTTACCATAAAATCTGTAAGATTAAACAAAATAGTTTAAATAAATAAAAAAATCACGACAATTCTAGCAATTATTATTACAATCGGATCTGTTCTGAAGAGAGGACGAATCTTGTTTTTGGTGCACATTTACGTGGAAGGAATGTTTAGATAGCTGTGTTCTGTGAAGTTTATTTCTAAGATAAGTACGCGGTTGTCCGGTCTTTTACAATTCCTAAAATAATTACTATTTCTTAGTTTATAAATTCGTGAATTCCATATTTCCTATCGGAATACTTTCGTATGTTTAGAGACTTGTCGACAGCCACCCTGGCGTTTTCTGGATGCCACCTCAGAAGAACAAGGGTTCGGACTGTGCGTGGGGGCCCAGCGGTATGCACTAAAGAAGGGCCCTTTTGACGATTTGACAGTTCAGGAATGGGACGAAAGAAAGTGGTCGCCTCTGCTCATTTTCGTTTTCTTTTAACCTATATCCGCCGACAAACACTTCCTCAGATATCATCTGATCGTCATCCTGCTCTCCGGGATGACAGTTCCACTCGTACCTACTCCTGTAATCCTGGGAATCCGATGAGATGATTTCCGCGAACTTATAACACCTGAACTAGGCACTGTGGCTGATTTTTGACCATTGGTGCAAAAAAAAGGAAACGCCGGAGCCTCAGCTCTTACGAAAGTATTTTAACTGTATAATATAAGAAGTCACAAAAATGTTCTCTGGAATGGAATAAGAAACTCTTTGGCTAAAACCCTGACTAGTTTCACAATTTGATCTTATTATAATATTTCCTTTGTCTAGGATTCATGTCAATCCTAATGTACCTTGAGTTGTAGTTTGCATACTTATACAAATGCACACATACAAACGTTTGGATACAACAAACAATGTTGATCTCGGTTGGTGGAAGACCCTCTTCTGTGTCTGGCACTTTCGGTTTTTTTCTTATTTTTCCAGTGATTTTTTTAAACACCTAGACACAGTTGTTCGTGGTACTCGAATAGCAGGAGTAAAAATAATCTTCTTTAGCATAGCAGCAATATCACACAGCTTTATTTACACAGATTTTGGAGTTTGGTATTTAAAGGAAACTTCTTCGTCAAGAACTAGAAAAACGTACTTCCGCCGCACATTCATCTTCTTCATTAACGAATTAATACATTGATAAATTTCAATAGCCTTATTAGACTGGAATGGTCTAATGACGATATCTTTTGAACTTATTTTGTAGACCAATTTTTTCCAGTTTTTTCTAAGAAATCTTGCAAAATTTGTTTCTAATTCAACCAAAAAGTCAAATCATTTTTGAACTATCCCAAATCATATTCAAATTAACGAGTATCAGTGTTCTCGTTATTTTTTAAATAAATGATCTGCTGGATTATGAGTCAATCAAGACACAAAGAGGGATCAAGTGTAATAAAATGTCCTAATAGCTTTCCCACCAATATAACTTTTTTTTTGTGTATATCTCTGGAGTTCTACTTTATTACTATAATAACTCAGTGTAAATGTAATAAATAGAGAGGGGGGAAAGGAAAGGGTTCATTAATTTCTAGTAGTCTTTACTAGAGCGCGAATTGGGCAGGTCATTTTCGGATCAGCTTCGCTCACGTTCATCGACTTAAAACGACTTAAACGGTCCGAATGAGCTGGAAGCGTGAGAACGGTGCCGCTACCCCCGCCAATTGTAATTCACGGCAAACAGCTTGGCTTCTCCCTTCCACCGCTTCGGGGAACTTAGACACTTCAAATTTCGAACTTTCAAACGGCAACTTGTAGCCTTGCCAACTCTGGGGAGGATGGCATTTCTCACGATGTCACGTCATAGCTACACCAAGTCGACAAGTAGGGACTCACTTCGCTCTGTACGTTTGCTTATGCCAGACTTAACGGCGTGACTTGAGGATATGTCATTGTCTCTTCCGCTCAAAAAACTGTTTTGAAAGAACTCAGGGAATAATTTTATAAAATCTGTAGCACGGGTGACGGATCTCATCTTTCAGAAATAATACCGAGTTTCCAACAGCTGAACAAATGTGAAAAATATTTTTTTCGTTCCCTAATTCAGCTTCAATTATTAATGAATACAGCCTCATCTTTCAAAGCCTTTATTAACATTCACTGAATCAAACAAGCATATTCAAGTCCCGAATTTGACGATTTGAGAATATAAAAAATTACAGTTTGTCCTACGCGTGTAGCAAGCATATTTAATTTAGCACCCCCTGTCAAAGTAACTCGCCATGTATAATTAAGAAGATTTTCGTATTCCATAAAAATATGTTTTATGTGTGTACTTTTTAGAAGGAAAATCAATTCGCTTAAACGCTGTTTAAAGAATGTCTGTTCATGTGGATGTTAAAATTCATTTGAACTGCTCTAAATAGTGTTGAATATTTATTTATTTATTTGTAGCTTCGCAACTGTGGTGTTGTTCCTCTAGGAAAAAAATTGTATAAAATTAAAAACGAAACAAAATTAATTTAAACAAAAATAATAACTACATAACAGAAAGTGAACACGAAAAACAGAAATGTAACACAAACCAGAAATTGAACACGAAAAACAGAAATGCAACATAAAACAGAAATTGAACACAAACAACAAAATGCAACAGAAATAAAAACAAAATTGGAACAAAAATCAATAAATAATCTCACGATGAAATTTCAGTTAAAAAGTTAAGCACCACTGAGACAATTACGTCTTTGGAAGCGAATGTTTATTACTACCTAAAGGTAATAACAACTAATCTGATGATTTCTAAAATTAGTAAAAATATTTGTGATTAGAGAGATATTACGAATTAAAAAAAGAAAAGAAAATAAGATCAATTCAAATTTCGTTCTAGTTTTCAGTAGTATAACATTATAAGGATACTCTTATGATGATAATTTTTAATCGAAGGAATAAATTTCGAACAACACTAACAAGTCTTGCTCCATATGGTCAAGATTGTTGGCTTTGGTGTCAACAATTATTCCTTATTGTAAACAGTACGTTTTTTGGTTTCTACCATTAATAATATATCGTTAAAACTGAGTTAATTCCTAAAATATTATTGATGGTATAATAAGTACAACTTTCAAATTAGCTAAATTCAAAGGATAAGAAAATTTTGTGAAAATTGCATATGTTGACACGCACGGGTAAACAAGCGTTTATTAAAACTGTGTAAAGGCATAAATAAACAAACAAAAGGGTGGCCCTATATGCTTTATGATTAATTAGAGCTGCTACCTGCCGGACGTTTGAATCAATGATATCATCGCCCATATGCATTTATACTTCAGATGGATACCATAATCTGCCTTTTCGAGATAATTCCCCAATCAAGCACCAATCAGTGGATTGATTCCAGCTTATCAATATTACAGAATATTTCATCCGCGGGGGATATTCAGTTATAATCCTCTTCTGGAAACTCTCGCCGGCCACTGGCGTTATTAAAGGCTCTAAATTAGTTGAAATTCGAACTTCACCAGTTTGGCTCTTTTCATCTCTGTCAAATGGTGTAAATTTATACGACACTTGAAATATTCACTGATATTTAGTGTTTTTACGCCGTCTGACATTTGATTGGGGAGCTTTTTCCTTTTGTACAGCTATACATTCGCTGCTGACGTCAAATGAGTAATAATGTTGATGACATCGTGAAATGGGCAAGTCATTTCTTTCCAATATCAATCGGTGACTGTATGTACAAAGTGATATTCTAAGCGTTTTATTTCGGCATATAGGGCCTATATGTGTTTTCAAGTAGGGAACCATTTCCGTTTCGTGTCGTATAAATTACACCTTCAGGTAATACTAAAATTCTTCTGGTAAGGCTCCGGAGACGAGCCAAGAAGGCCGCGTGGGAATTGGGCTTCTCAGCGGCGACAAAACAAATTGATATTCCGCTACCGAGCTTCTGTTAGCCCTGCCGTAAGTTATTCCTGGCCCGACCCGCAGCCCGGTCGAAGAATTGATTTATAAAACATCTTAGCTTTAATTTACTGGCCGTCATAGTTTGAATCATAATCCACGGGACCGCTCCTTTGGAGACCTTCATAAATATTACCGAGTATGCGCGACAAGTTTGAGCCATACATACCCGATGCGGTGAATGTGCTCGGGAGAGATAAGAGAGAGAAATACTGGAGGAAGAGAGAAGCAAATGAGTTACCTCTGCTTGATTTCATATTACAGGTCGTTTCCTTTTCTAGAACTCAGCTCGCTCAACTAGAATTTTAATTAACTATAATTCATCCCAACTTATTATCGCATTTGCAGCATATTCATGAAGAAGTGTTATGTCCTTGCGCAATGTCTCATCTAACGCCTTACTTGCACGCCTATAATAGTAAATTACCAATCCTGGCAATTAAGGATTGTAAGTGTGTTCCTGCGAAAGAGACCGTTTCAATGAATCCCAGTACTGAGGATTGCGAATATTTCATTGCGAAATTCGATAGTTTGGCTCAAAGAAATATTTATCTCACAATGGTTCTGATAAACAGAATAGTTAACCGCCAAATAATGCGATTTCATGTAACTCAAACGTCCCAGAGGTTCGCAGTTCTAGATCATATGAGACCGATTGGTTTCAAACCTATTCCTTCAGCAAACTCATCAATGAAAATTAAAATATTTTAATATACAATAGTTATAGTATTAATTGAGCATAGCAAAGTTAGAAGTCACTGCCCTCTTGAACAAGACCATATTCAACAACTTTTGACGTTAGGTTTTTGTTTTGTTCTTTAGAAAAAATAAAGCTCTCCAAATACGTGAAATTTATGTTTTCCTAAATTATACAATGAATTATATTTGTTGACAAACGTTTAAATTATTGGAAACGTTTTAATTCATTATTATTTTAGTTCTCACACAAGTTTAATTTTCTCAATGGAATAATGCAATGAATGACTTTGAAATGGGCAATAGAAAGAAAGGACGGTACGCCTTTTCAAAAAGAAAATGGACTGCTTGTTTACTTTTGCTGTGGATTGGAATGTGACTTGCTGAGAGAAAGAGTGACACTGATCAACTGAATATCAGTGATACCATCTGAATGAAGATGGTATCAGCTGTCAATAGGCTTCTGTCGGGCCGAAAACGAGAGAAAAAGAATGATTGGTCACAATCAAGATACTGCTGGACGTCCAGATAGAGGAGAACGTCCAGGAACAGCGTGAGTTGCAAGAAGTGCAATTATCTTAGTAAGACACGGCAAGGAGTATTACGGATGCAGCCCAAGGAGGTAGATGGCAAGGCAAAAACCAATACCTAACCACCATTCCTATCCCGCAATTAAAACTCTAATTAATAACCCCTCCCGGCTAGCAGAGCGCGCTGAGATCGCTTCGTGGAAATGCGAATACCGGAGTCGTCATAACCTCTCCCTTCTGTAGGGCTTTTTACTCTCATCCCGAGTCCTTCTTCAGGCTCTCTTCTTCGTGGAACGGTTTTTATCGGGAGTCGGCCTCTCTGTTCAACTCCTTAACCTCACTTGAGGTGAGCAACTGGTTTTAATACGAGTGGGCATAGGGAAAGAGGATTTTGCATGAGGCGAAAAGTGCATTCGGGACACGTCTGAGAGAAAAACGAAAATGCCTTACGAGGAGCTGCCATGTTTGGAGCAGGTGATGCTCTCACTTTAAACCCTAAGGATGAATGCAAATCGCACTGCACCCTATCTGATATGCATCTTCAGAGTCTCCATCTACATCGGAATTGCGTAGGCCAGTATGCTACCAAAATACTCCAGCATATCTTACAGATATTATTGAGTTCAGACATCTGGATATCTTTCTTACCATCGATTCTTATTCTCTATCTTATGCACTGCATTGCCTGAAATGAACATCTTAAAATATTCACTCTTGTTTTCAGATGCATTTCGAGTCATGATAAACCATCTCGAAAAGCTCATAAAAACAAACCTTGTGCATTCTGTATAACATTTTATTATCTAAACCCTACCGGTTTGCATATCGAGTCAAGTTTCATTTAAAATCAGTGAGATTTAAACATTGTCAATATGTTTCAATCAAACGTGATTTATTGATTTCAAACCCATCGCGTGGGGTACTTTGGAATATATCTATGCAGATTTTCGTCCAATAAAATCTATTTCACAACAATTGTTCTTGTGAGTTATGTATTTATAAAACATTTTATATTTGTTTTTTTCATATTTAGAGTTTGGTTTATGGAGTACTGTACAATATAATATTACAAATCAGCTGATTGCGTGGTAAATTTTGCAAACAGAATTCTTTGTGCCCTGGTTTTTACTAACTTTACAGTGAAATGTACAAACCTGCTGTCAAGTAACTCCTTAATTGTCTCTGAATACTTTGTATACACAAATAGAAATCATGGGTTTTCATATAATTAGAACAATCATTTTATTTCACTTATATTTTTACTTTTTTATGTAGGACCTGTGCTTGCCTTCTTGATTTGAAAATCAAAAAATGACAAAGAACAGAATTGTTTTTTTTCTTTGTAATGGATTAAATTCTTTTATAAAATTACAATTCTTTTGGAAATGAAACTCCACTACACTCTCCGTATAGGACCAATACGATTCACAGCTTCAGATTTCATACCCATAAATGTCTCTATCTCTGTGTTAAAATATCTCCAATCCTTACATAACTTCAAACTTCTATACCATTTACTTTCCTGAACTAGAATCAAAGAGCACCCTTGAAATTATACAAACCCATCAATTGTTCAAATGACCCGTTCAGCATAATTACACAACTACGTACCAACAACATCAAGGGCACAACAATTTATCATCATTCACTCCTCTGTATTTCCCGAACATATTTTGCTGAATAGTCTGCAAAATAAAAGCGGCATAATCTATGCTCATTGAATAACACTCTAGGAATTACTTCAGAAACGGTAACAAGTCATTCTTGTTATCTTTGTTGGATGTAATATAACATAAGTAAAAAATGTATACCTAATCATTTTATCGTATCTCTTATAGTAAATTTACTTATTATCACACCATCTAAGACAGTTTCTTTCAGCTCTGGAAGTAACTTTTCCTATGGACTTGGAGTCCCATATCATTTACCACACAGAATTCTGTAATTCAGTATAGCACAGTCGGCTCTAAGAACTCAATGCATGTATCCAAATATATTTTTTAAGGGCCATCTTTCGGCAACGAATTGGGTCTTACGTCTCACTGACATATATGGCTGCGGGCCTATAAAGAATTGAATATCGGCAGGTTTCCTTGGTGTCTAAAAAATGGACCATTGTAAATTAAAATGGATAGGCTTGAATAGGGACCACACAAGGAATTAGAAAATAGCTTCCTGAAAGTTAATCTTGTGGTGTTAAGTAAAAAATACTTTGATTGTGCTAATGCTTTGAATTCGTCGCATCTATGATTCTCTTTCAGGCGCTATTTCTTCATAATATCAGAAACAGAAGTAAGGTTACATGGAGCAGAGATATAATTGATGCTGGTATATATAGTAGCAGACACTGAGGGCTTAGATAAGCCCTGAATGCGTGTAGAGATAGCGAAGGACGTCCCAGGCATTTCACTTGTAGACAACCTGCTTCGGGCCGACTCTCTTATCAACTCCATACCTACGCTCTGTTATCAATGGCTTCTTGCTAGGGCTTAGTTTCAATTAATGGTGTTCAATTAATTGTATGACTCATTGTTCCTTCGAGTTATTTTTTTCTCGCCCGCATCGTAAAGCCAAACCCGTATAAGGGAATAGCGCTCAAACATTCCCGATTTTATCGTCATAAACCCTTTAAAGGAAATAATATGATTGTGGAGTAACCGGAAATGTTTATTATAATTTCAGATATAGGGCCAAATAAAATTAATTAAAATAAAACCAATCACTACCCCCTCAAATAAATCATCCGTTTTATTATTGATAATTAATGTTAATCCAGAAATTCGATCGAGACCTAATTGGGCAGGTGGAACATTTCAACAAGGTTAAACCATTAATACATTTATATTACTTTAATTGCGAATAATTTCCATTCCGAACTCTTCAAGGAAGAAATAAGGAAGAAGTATTTAATTTAAATGGAAAAGAAGAGACATCTTATGTTCTTTATGCAGCTGCACCATTGGAGCCTTTTACCTTAGTTCATTTACTCTTTAAAGAAATATTCATTCGATGAAAATAATACTGGCTTTAGTAGCATTGATTTCAAAATAAGTACATTACTATTACATTTAATATATTTTATTGATAATGCTTTCATACCCTTACTCTCATACTGACTTAGTATAAGTTTATACTGTTACAATTCGTAGCAACTATACCTCTCATTTGTTGGATATTTCAGGGATAATGGTTTTTCAGGACATACATTTTCATAAAAGTTTGAATTTCGCACTACAATTATTTAAATAACCCCAAGGTATCTAAAAGACACAGTTTGATCCGTTGCTGAATAATGACACCATTTACTGTATGTCTGTGAGCCTAACTACAAAATCTCAATTTTTGTGCTATTACTTTGAAATTAAAACAATTAACTTATTAATATGAGTAATAAGAATTGTATTTATAATAAAAATGTTAATATTTCAATTTACGTTTTAATAGTAAAATTTATTAAATACTAACTTTTACGTTCTTAAATTTTCACTAATCACTCTCAACATATTTAATATTTAATTTATTTATTTTTTTAATATATGTAGCCATTATTAATATACATAACTCAAAATCAAACCAAGTCCATACCATTGGTGAATATTTACTACTACTCTTATTTTTCTGGGTGCACGATTAATTTTTCTATTGCAAAATTAAAAATTGTTGAATACTTATTTCAGAACTACAAAGAAGGTTATTCATTTCAACTTAAAAAAAAAAATGCTGTAAATGGCCTTATATAAACTCAATTTGACACACTTTTCGTCGATTTTTTTTTATCGATTAATCGAGAGTCCTTGAAAAAGAAGGGCACCCTCGAAAATAAAATCAATTCGATTCGGAACGGATGTCGATAAACAGTTCGCAGTCATCAATAGATACAATATATTGTTGTCAACAATAACCTTTCCATTCAAAGGATATTGCTTTTAGTGTGTGAAGAATATATTATGGTCGTTCTCAAATATTATTTTCCTGTTCAGCGACAGAAAAAATGTTCAAAACAAAAATGATGAGGATTTAAATTTGATTGTAAATTATTAAAGAAATTTAACTATGTTTAAAATTAAATAAAGAAAAAATAATTTACACGTACAAACAATAAACTTTTAATTGCCCCAAAAACAATAGTTAAACCAGGCGTAAAATACGGACACGTTTTAACTTAGTGTTTATTGTTAAGTAGTCTAGATAGCCTATAATTATAATAATATTTGTCCAATAATATTGTCCCCTATATTGGAAATAGTGATTTTTACCGACTTTTTAATTTGCTGATTCAATCAATAAAAATAAATTATTTTCACTTGAAATTTGTTTAAGCCAATTAAACTAAAACAAATTTTTCTTCTCTTCATATTTTTCATATTCATAGTTCGGGGAAGTTGGTTACTGAGGATATGTTCGAAGTATCGGTCTGTTCCATATGTTCAGAGTACAGGACTAGCCAGACAACCAGGAGATCTAGGCTCGAGTCACAGTCAATTCATCTCTTAACAAACTAACATTATTAAATATAAAAATAGCATTATTTACCGGTGGGATGACCCGTACAATAAATTCCTAAAAACTGAAAAACATGAATGACCATGAAATAAATGCCCTTGCAGAAAAAAATCATGTTGACCAATGTAAATGTTAATACCGTCTCAGATGTATTTGAACCACTGATATATTAAGCATATTTCCGCCCTGTTGGTATGATGCAAACATCAAAACTTTAATGATCAGGATACATGTCTATCCCCCATTTCTCCCTTAGTATGAACCTTATGAAAAATAATTTAGACCTAGAAATGAGACATTTAATATTACTTGGAGAGAGAAAAAGACGTTCAATTCTTCACAAGTTTTTTTATTTCAGCGCTAAGCGCTTTCAAAGCGTCTCCATCTTCAGAGCTACTTGCATGCACATACTGAAAGACAGCAAGTGACTCCCCTATATTATAATATTCCTTCTCGTGAACAGATTTCCACCATTTCGTCGAAAACTTCATATATATTTTTATTCGTGCTTAAATATCATGTTTGTGCTTAAAATTCGATTTTCCGTTTTTTAAAACAAAATTGTGGCTCCTTGGGCATTAACTGGCATACATATACAAGTATGAGCGGTGCTCATTTTCGACGTCAACAAAACAGGACAGCTGTCGGTATGGAGACCGTGTGGAGAACAACCATAATTTCTCTTGTGAAGGGAAATCTGCTATCGAATGAAAAATAATTCAGGTTCATGTACTTCGTAGTCGCGTTGTATTATATTGCGTTGTAGGGGGATTTGTTTCTTGTTGTATAAGTGCTGTTTGATTAGGTATAGGCCTAGGAGGCTGTGAAAGGTATGTTGTATAAGATATTCATGGTACGAGGTATTGTCTATAGCTGTCGGCCGTTCTGTATCGCGTTGTTTGTAGCCGCCGCTACCGGCCGCACGGCAGATTCGCATTTGGAATATGAAAACAGCCCTTACAGACAGACAGACAGACGGACTCTCTGCTCCCGAGAATACAAAGTGAACACTCCTACGCGGTAATTTTATTCGTCGGGAAATTGATTCCAGTATGACTATTGGAAGTTGTGAGCATGTTAATGTTATACATGCAGACTATAAGCCAATTACATTACAATGCCCTTGTCTAGCCATGTGGTTCCACTGTTAGAAGTCGTGATAAAATTTCTCAAAAAGTATCATATATATTTTTTATTAAAATTATAAAATACACACATTTATTATTAAAAGTATTTAATATATATCTTTGGCCTTTAGAGGAACAATCTTCTCTACACTTCTAAAAAAACTTTACCTTAAAGAAAATTAACTTCTCAGAGCTAATCTCCATTTGTTTTGTCCTTATTATTAAATTGAGCACAATTTTATATTGTCTTTACTTTTATTTATTTTAATTATTGTAGATTATACTTCTTTCACCCCTTTCCTTTAACCTCCAAGAGAAATGGAAGAATAGGATGGGAATCAATATGAGGAAGATGTAGGGAATGCCACTGTGCGGTACCCAGAGCAAATAAACTGCTCAGAGTTCAGAAGTAGGGGAGAAAAAAAATATTCAATATACAGTTTCCTTTATAACACTCTAGTTTTGACTTAAATCAAGAGAAATGAATTTCAAGACCGTACTAATGACGCGATTTTCAAAAAATGATTTTTTTTCATTTCATTCCTTTTACAGATAATAAATGGGAATTATCAATAAAATTAGATATTTTAGGTTTGCACCATCATTCCTACTGATATGATTTTAAACTTGAGCTATGATATCAGTAATTTTGTTTTGCGCAATTCTTGCAGGACAAACATTTTTTTATTTCGAGCTTTGTTCACAAATTGAATAACTCCATTTTATAACTTATTAGTTTCAATCTGTGAATGATTACAAATTTCACACTATAATCTATAATGTTTTATTTTATTTTTTTATTTTATTTTTTTTTTTGCTATTACAAAAATCCTATCTTTAATTTATTTAATTTAGTTCAGTAAAATTATTATTTTACCTTTGTTAAAATAAAAGTTAAACTGAATATAATGCCTCAGAGTATAATACAATCATTTGGACAATTAAACTTTAATTATTCTATTTAAATATGCGTATAATAACAGGAATATGTTGCAGCACACTTATTAATGCATAAATACCTAAAATCAATCATCTCCAGATTCCGAGCTTTAATAATTCAGCTGAAAATGATCAGGTGTCGCGCGCGGCCTTTAGCGGGTTGACATTTATAGATTCAATATTTAATAACGACCTACAGCCGAAATCCACGCAGTTTCCGGCCGGCGACAGGGGTTGTCAAACGAAATAAACGAACGATAAAAGAAACAAATCGTTTACAAAACGGCCTGACAGTCAGGGACTAATTTGTCGAAATTCGAGAAACAAACACAGGGTTTTGGGCGGGAAACAGCTGATATTACGCGGGTGTTACATGCCGGCACCCCGAGGGGCACACCTCGTCCGAACACGTCATTTCCATCAGCTCCACTATATTGCTACCTTCATATATTCATCCCCATTATCGCGAACCATTCATAATTGGCACCTTCCAACAGTAATTACACCAAAGCTTTTATTATTATTAATTTTTTTTTTTTTGTAGTACTGTCAAATATACATGTATTCTACAGTAGTTTATATGCCTTTGAACTTCAAATTTTTCTAAGAAAACGAGAATCATATTTTTTTTTCTTCTGATAACAGTCATTATTTTTCCGATGAATGATTCTGCCACTCGAAACTGCTAAAAAAACAAGAAATAGTGGACATATAAAACAATGTATTAAATTGACGATTTATTTATATATCTTCTCTAATATAAATGTGTTAATAATAGTTCTAAAAACATGAGAGTGTATGTAAATTAATTTTTTTTAAATCAGTTACTTATTTGAACATAAACGAAAATGTATTTCACTTATAAATGGTCAATAAATAACTTTCCATAACTAAATCGTAATTATGATACTTATACATAAAATTTAAATTTGGATACTTTGCATAAGCCTTTCATTGGTTTCACATTAGAAAAATTATTAGTTTTAACTAATAGATTCTCAAAGTTATCCCTCATAGGGGGGAAAACAGTATGTGGAAATTCATCGTACCATTTGTCAAACAATAACGTATTATTGTTTGAAAAATAACGCTTTGGAAAAAAAACTACATCTAAAATGCCAGAAGTAATTTTAAAGAGTTTTTGAAAAACGGATGAATTATTAATAATGTCTCCCATTACTCTGAATTGGAAAAAATGTCATAGGGCATGGGAATATACAATTTTTGGTATAGAACGTTTTTTACCCGAGGCTGCCAACGTTCGTATGATGTCATGTCAATTTTCTGCCCAATCTAATTTGATCATTTATTGACGAGAAGTCGTTGTCAAATAGTCATTAAATATCAAAGCGGTGAATTTGACACTTGTCGCCCTCAGTTTATGCTTGAATGGTTTTAGTTTTCCCTGTTGATGATCCGTAAAATCTTTAATTCCTCTAATTTGTTTGAAGAAGACACTGATAGCCGGAAGTAGAGCGGATACTAGGCGAAGACGTGCATGCGTGTTACTTCCTGTGTATCGAACAATTCGTCAGGCTTCGTTAATAGTCACGCTTTATTAGGCCTAATTGCTTGCCGAGCGTGTTAACAGGTTTTCGTTATGTGTAATTTATAAGTCATTTCTTGGGCGAACTGCCAAAGACTTAAGTCCTTCAAGAGGAAGAAGGTATTCAGACTGTCTTGTGGATGTCAAGGAGATCTTTTTTTTTCATTCTTTAACCTTCGGTGATCTTTGGCATAGGTAGGCGTAGATATAGACACCTGTGCACGGGCTTGCTGTTCTGTCGTTCAATTTGTCAAAGTTTTCAGTTGGCTGATCCCGATATGACAACAGCACGGTCGCCCATTCATTCAACTAGTACGCAGATGTACTTGTCCCCCACTCGCTCCCCTTCCCAAAAAAGGTAGCATTCCCTAATTCGACCCACCTATCGAGGACACGTATATAATATTCAGCTACTGGTAATGTCCCGGCCATATGTTATCCTGGGTAAAATAATAGCGGTCTTTTTTTTTTTCTCGGCCGACCCACGCCATCTGTCATAGCTGGCTCGATGTCCTTATAGATTGCCAGTCACCCTCCTAATGCGCTTCATATGCTCCTCCTACTATTCAATTTAATCCGCTTCTGCCCATTGAATTTCTGCAGGGGTGTTTACAGCTTTCACTAGCTGTGGCCGTCACCTGAGGAAGTCTTGTTCAGGCATGAAACATGTACAAGGGTTCTCAACTCAGGGAAGTACTGTTTCTAGTCCAATGAGAAATAGTGGCAAAAAGGACCGCTTGTACCGCGAAACATCCATGGTAGCAATGATAAGAAAAGAATTTCATGAAGCCACTTACCCTACAAAATATTTTATCAAGCATATAAATTACATTCCGTTAACGCTATCAACATTCGTCAGAAAGTTATTTTTTTTTTTTTAGTATATAATACAAATTACATTATTTTTAAATGTCAAATTGGTTGATTCGACGTTCTTTATTAATTTTTTGATAAAACTGACAAACTGTAAACATAGTTGATTTTTACCAAATTACATATTTAAAGTTAATTACACCTAAATACATTTAACAGTGTTTCAGGTCAACCCAATTCACATATTTTGATAAGATTGGTTTGAAAATGAGTTTCATATCCTATGAATCATAAAGCTTAAAAATTACATGCATCAGAAGAAATTTAAGATTTAATGAACTCTTTATTTTTAGTGATTATGAAACAAATGTAAACAAGAAAAGAAATTGTATTGTCAATGAAATTATTTCCAAAATGACATTTTGACAATAATATGGTTTTCATATCATTCCAATTAATTGATTTACAGCCAGAGAAATTCTTTTACAAAAAATAATACGAAATAGTTTCATCTAGGACATTTCGGGCGCGCATCGTGATGTAGAGTAAATAAAATGGCAAACATAACATTTAATATCATACAATATAAATGGTTAGCTGTTTTTTTTTTAAATGTTGCTTTCTTTAGATTTTGACAATTGTATTTGTGATTTTATAAACCATAGCGACCTGTACTTTTTCTTGCTTTTCATCTTTTTTTCAATTCAGACGTATTTATTTAAATGTGGGACATAAATGTCATCTTGACATTTTGATGTTGTGTGATTTATAAATGTCATATCTTGACGGGTTCAAAACCCGTTTCGTACCGACTGACGTAACAATAGCACCAGCGAATTCAAAATAGAACTGCACCAGGGTGAGTGGGCGACCGGTTTGACGGCATCTCATCGTTCGCTCTAACATATTTTTGAGGGCCTCTATAAGTTGCTGCATTTGATAATATGAGGCAAATCATACAGAACTAATGAAGGTTTCTATATATTTATTTAATTATTTGTGTAAATTATTTTTAATTTTAATTTAAATATCATATAAAAAGACAAGAGTTATTATTTTAATAATGTTCGATTAAACAACCAATTATTATTATTATATCTTAACCTACACTTTTTGCTACTTTGGCTAATTCGGACAGGTTATCTACAGGTTACCTTCAGGGAGGGAGTACGGATTTATTTATTTATCAATAAATAAATTCCTACTCCCCATGACGGGAATCGAACTCCTCACTAATTTCACATGATTTTATTCCCAGTCATTAAATATTAAAAACAAATATGAATTTCGTTTGGTTTTTCTTCAACTACACGAATAAAAAAATAGAATAAAATAAAAAAAGTACTCTGGCATAAAAATTGTTAACCAATAAAAATTGATAAAAGGCAGGCTAAAACTACAACTCAAATACATTATCGAGTAATGCATAAAAAACTAACTAAATTGTTTATTTCTTACATCCCGACTAAACCTATATATAATGTATAGGTTATGTTAACATTCTTTAGGGTTAACTGGAGTGGGGGCATTTAGTAAGGTTGTTATAAATGAAAATATTCCATTTTCATTTAAAAAATGAATAAAAGTTGTTTATTTTGATATTTAGAATAGTTTTTACTTTAAATAGTAATCTTAGTACTATGTGCAAATAAGACGGGGGGCTATTTCTGGAGTCAATAATTTATTCGTCAACAGTGCACAAAAATTAATTTAAATATTACATATATGAACCTATTGGTCTCTGGCTTGATAACAGGTAGGGAATTTCGCTGAAATAAAGGAACTACAGAAGACACAGAGCCCCAATAATATGTGTGTAATGTGTAAACAAGAGGAGCGGCATCCAATAAAAGGGGATGGTTTTTAATATTTTTTCCTGCGTGTAATAGAGTGGCCCCTTAATAGTTTTCTTTACCGGGCATCTTCCCATGACGGACTCCCTCTGCCTCTCAATGCTCCCACCGATACACATCGACTTTTTTTCAATTTTTCCCCATTTTTTACCCTTCTAAGCTCATTTATACGTATTTCCGGCGTATTTCCGACGACAAAACCACTAGAAAAAATGATTAATGAATTATTGGAGTACAATTTTCTTATTTTTTTTTTCTTTTTAATATCACACAATTAATACAATTATTTCTCTAAAAGCGTCTTTCTTTTATTTCTTATTGGTTGTTGATAATTATATGATCACCAAGAAATGATGTTTTGTTATTTATTAGGTTTCAGTTACTAAAAAGTGACCTACTTACTCTTGGTTATTGATATAACTTGTCAATTAGATTTTTTTTTTTTTATATCCACCTATAACTCTTTATTATTTTATATATCTATGTCTCTTTAAGATTTTGATAAACCATTAGGCCTGCTTTGCCAGAGAGGTAATCTTGTGGCATAATCATGTTAAACACACACAATGAAAATATGATAACCAAGTGTTTACATCTTGATTTTTATATTGAATAAGTAATTTAGGATATATAACTTTGAAAACGGATTCGCTGGTTACAGCAATTTGGACAATAGCAAAAATAAATTTTGCATAGGAAAAAAAGCACCTTATTTTCTGCTAATAAAATTATAAAAAAAAGTCTAAACATTTGTTCCGTTTATGCAAAACCCATTCTGGAAACGCTATAAATAAAGCACGAGTAATAGTGATGCAAACAATTATAAAATGTAACTGTTTAAGCATTTATTTCAGCAATTTTTCTTTTACATATTCTGAAAGTTTGGATAGCTCTGTACTTTACTTTAAATAATTCTTTGATACTTAATAAATCATATATTAGAATATAACAAAGTACACATAACATTGGTTAAAATATGTAAGATTTAAGCAATAATTTGTTAGAATCAACTGGCTGACAACTGCATTCCTAGGGATTCGTTTAGATAATCTGTTGTAATTCCTACAATATTATATAAGATAAAATCCTATTACAATTTATCAAAATAATACTATTTATGTATAATCAAATGTGTTGACTAAACAAAATTTGACATTCACTGAAAACATTTGAAGATTCACTGCATTCTGTTAACTTATGAATGTTAAAATTATTACATTTTATTTATATGTAATAATTATATGTTATGAATTAATATATATATATATATAGTATAGTAGATATAATATATATATATATACATATATATATTAACAATTTATATACTTCTGAGTAACGAGTTCATTGCTATTGCTGGAATAAAATTCTGACTCATTAATATTCAGTCCAAAAGTTGAGGAAATACCACTGTCAAAATGTACATTTAGGGTAAACTATCGAAACTTCCTAATATGTCTACCTATTATATAATTTTGGAGGTCGAATTTTTAGGGTGGCGAAGAGGTTTAGGAATGTAGGGATGATATTTTTATTGATTTTTCTTGTTGTATTACTTAGTTATGCTGACGGGAAATTGGTATTTCTGTTAGAAAAATGTTGAGTGATCGATGTTGCAGGATCCCGTCCTTTAGAAAAAAAAAACTGTTGTCTTCCTCCATTTTATCCTGATTTATTTTAACATGTCTGTTTAGAAAACGTTTTATAAAATAATTCCATAATAAGACAACTATATAAGTCATACTCAAGCATTACTTTCTTTACCGAGAAAGTACATTTTTCGGTCTAAAAGGAACCGAAAAATGTATTTTGTATTTCCATTATTCTACATCCACCACCCCTACAAGTAACCGATTTTGGAAGAAACGAACTTGCGACATGCATTTTCGGGAAAAAATGTTTGAGTTCACAGTTTGTATGGGCATTCGTCCGGACATAAACGGGCATTTACAGACATATTTATATTTTATTATACTCATACACATGCATTAAAATGGAAAGTAAATTTTCTTATAAGCTACGATAATATGGTGTGCTCTTGATGGAAATTCGCTATGAAAAATACATTTTGTTACACCATTGTTCATGGTACCATAGCTAATTGTGGTCTGAGACCACTCACCCCCCCCCCCCCCCCGTGGTTTTGGGTATAATAAAACACCATTACTGCCTGGGTGGTCCTAAATGTTGCCTCGTTGTTCCGGTATTTAGTTGTGGCTGTGATCTTCAGCTCTAACCAATTCCGGTTCGATGGGTCAACAGGAGTCAAGGACTTCAATGGAACAACAGTCACCAAGTCGGTTGCTGTTATTTATATTATTCCATTTATTGAAAAAAAAAAAAAAAAAAAAAAAAACGCTAATATTCACAAGCCAAAATTAAATAAAAAATTATAATTTATTAATTTAAATGCGAATAAAAAGTTAAAATAAAACACACAAATATATATAATATATAATAATTTAATTATTAAATATTTCTTTGATGAACTAGAAAATTATCTTAATCTTAAGATTATAGAAACTAATTTACAATTTGATTTACCTCTATAAAAACTATTTACTGCAAAAAGCTTTCTATTTATAAAAAAATCAAAACAAATAGTTACTTGAGTAAGCCACAGCACATCTAACCTGTTCTAATTTATACAAAAATGTGATACAGAACTGAAAATGCCTGAAAATATTAATCATAATCATATAAAAAGATAGATAGATAGATAGTACTTTCGATTTAAGTCTTAGAAAAATGTGGTTTCACAAGTTCAGTTGGCAGGATAAAAATTGAACAGTGACGGGCTTTATTGAATCTCAGCCAATAATGTCTGTTCGTACAAATAATAAATTAAAACAGACGCCATCTTTATTTTTTCCCTCTATCTCACTTAAGAGCTGTAAATTGCAATTCCTAAAAGAGAAATCCATGTTTTCTCATAAAAGTAGGCAGCTTGAGCCTTGTCTGCCGTGTATTGGTTCGTTTCTCTTGATTTAGAATACCCTCATTGGAGCAGATTCAAGATTCAAGAGGAAAATTCAAAATACATTTCAATACGACAGTTATTTAAAATACGCATTTCTGATTTAGCTTGCTTCTCTCTCTCTCAATTTACCTCTCTCTCTCACTCGAGTAAGAACCGGAAACATGGAAAGAAATCAGGAGAAACCTGTTCCAATAATTTGTATATAAATATCATGACTTACTTATCATTTAAGACATGTTGGCAGAAAGGTATATTTTATAAAACACTCAAATATATTTCCCCAAGAAATATCACTCACTATATTTTCTATCCGGGTGAGAAAATATTTTAAATATTTGAATAAATCTCGGAAGGAAAAAAAAACAACACATTGCAACAAAACTTTGTTCATAACTCAGGCTTTCGAGCTGTATATTTCCATTAATAATAAATGATATAATGAAATGAATTAATTTGTATATTTCACGATATATTAAATAATATATTAAATTCAAGTAAATATTACCAAATCATCTGATAAAGACATTATTTAAACGGCAGTGGATTTTAGCGATGGAAATGGGACATTGCATCAGACTTACTATCTTAGGCAAACACCACTCCATTATAAGCAGAATTATGAATCTTTAAATCGTTAATTTGAATCCATCATCAGACCCTTACGTCATAAGAGATTTGTCTGACCTTAATCTCGCAGATGGCAAAATAAATTTGGCTCACATTTTCTTTTTCCTTTGCGTCTCTTCAACGAAAGCTAGTTGCAACGGGCTATCAACATGCTGCTGTGAGTTAATGTATATTTAAATTCAGCTTATTATATAGTATACTATAATATTAATTATCAAATTTTTAAAGCATTAGACTCAAAATTATTTTCAAATATTTTAATTGAACGGAAACTGTATACCTAATAAAATTCATTATTGATTAAGAATATTTTAATATTCTAAAATAATTATCAGTAATAAAAAATATATGTATTTTAGAAAATTAATAAATGACTATACATTACAGTTAAATTATAATAGAAAAATACTTCAGTAATTTGTGAAGTTTCTTTGAGGTCAAACATAAAACCTTTTTTTTTATTTTCATTAATACATGTTTTCTTAAGTTCTACCACAACCAACTGATATAATAGCTAAATATAAATTAAAATAAGGCCCTATTAAAATAATATTTTGGCCACTTCATTCTTTACCTCAGCCCAAAATTCGATTGAAATCTTATTATATGTGATCGGCGAGAGGTGTTCTTAAAGTTGGTTTTTCTAAATTTGGTATTATTAATATAAGCATTTTTAACACTGCTTGATACCAGCAAGATGTGAGCTAAATATTATTCACCAATCTAACTATATGTCTTGATAAGATATAAATAATAAAACTTTGAGATATTAATAAGGTTCGAAAGGTGTGGAGCATTAAAAAAATCTAAATGATATAAAGACATAATGTACTAGCAATGTTTAGCAATAAGATGTTGTGTAATTTAATATTTGGCGTTGTATATTTAACCGTTAAAGATTAATGAACTCTAAAATATCACGTGCTTTGAAAGGAAATAACCCATGAATTATTCGGACTTCCATTAAATGTTTCGACTCCCCTCAACAAGAGTCGGAAGTTTAAAAAAAATCCGCTGAAAGAAATATGTCACTCTGACAAAAGTTGACAAGGGGATGTTGACAGTCGGATGACGGAGTAAGGCGGCTGTATTGTTTGTCGGACGGCGGCTGACGCATATTTCGATTAGTTATTAATAAGGGCTTCATCGTTCCGGGGGGAGCAGACTCCTCCATCCTAGGTCATAGCCCTGGATCAGCTGTCAGAGTGGATTGACTTTTCGTGTACGTACGTCATAACGTGCGGTCCCCTCCCTTATCAGCCCGACGGTCAGCCCTTATCACGTCACGTGATACTCACCAATAATTAAATATCTTCACCAATCTCTGATTGACTGCTCAATAAATTAATTATGCCCCCATACCGAGACCGTTAGTAATTTTACAAAAGGAAGAGTATTTAATAACATCATCAAGAAATGTTGGCAATATTAAGCACAAAATTATCATTCTGTTAAACTGTTGCACAGAAAAAAATTATTTAAAGCTAGAATTATTTCTTATTTATTGTCACTTTCTATATCATTGTCATTTTTTAGCAGCAGTTGAATACCGATTGCATAAGCAACAAATTAAAGCCATTGTTGCAGTTTATGAATATACAATCTCAAAAAAATATAGATTAAGGACAGTGTGATTTGCATGATGACTTATTAGTAGTAATCAAACTTACTCAGCCATTATATTTATTAGAATATATTTTTTTAATGTATTTCTTTATTTTGTTCACAGGTAAGTTGCGGGAAACGGAGCTATAGAAAATGAAGATATCAATAATGGCGTGTGTAGCATTTTTATTCAATACCATTCGTAATTAATATTTATTACTCTAATGTAAAACGGTTTAGATATATTTAATTCAAGACAGGACGCGAAAGTAATTACTTTCAAGAGGCTAATATCTGACCTTGATCGATTGCAGAATATGAATAATAACAAAGAATTCATTTGCATAGTCATGTATTTATGGAGGAATTTATTCATATCTTTAGGATCAGGATTCATTTTTGTGTCGTTTTTTAGCTGATTACATTGACAGCCTTTAGATCATTGTTATTCCCGTGTGCAATGCTGACAGAAATATAGTTCCATTGTATTCACGATAATCAGAAGGAATTACTGACCGCTGATGCGATTTCAGTAGCCACTGGTTGAATTCTCTTTTTATTCTTTTTTTTTTTTAAATAAGTAAATGTATACAACATGTGTAGTACAGTAGTGGCATGATTGCTAGAATTATTTCACAATAATCGTGAGACCCGGAAGTCTTAATCCTTGTTAAAAGGAGGATATTGAAATTGTAGGTTATCCGTTATTGTCCTTTAAATATGGTGAGCACGATATTGTGTGTTGGTAGGTGGCGGGTTTAAATGAGTGCCCTATCAACTTCTGGAACAAGCATTAACATTAAATTATCAAAAATAAAATAAAAAAAAAAGGATATGCGTACCACATGGCGTCCTTACACTTCTGTTAAATTAAATTCACAAAATGGTTTGGTGCTCTTCATTTGAAATTAATAAAGGATTTCTCACAAAAATTATTTTATAAATCTTTTCTTTGGGGGAAAAAATGGTGCTATGACAATTTCTTTTGCCTTCAATAAGTACCGAGAAATATGTATTTATTTTTATTTTTTTGGTTCGGCTCGCTATGAACCCTCGTTCCCCCTTAGTCGATTTCTTCAAACGCACAACTAGACGGAAAAACAAAGTTGAAATATGAAATGTCAATATTGCAAGGCAAGTCGTTTTTGAGTTATGCGTGATACGTACATTTGTACAAAAATCATGCCGATATTAGTCAAAATGGATCCAGGGAAGGCCAAAACGGGGAATTACAATACAAGGAAGTAAAAAAATTTGAAAACGAAATATATAAATTTGTATATACACACTTTTTTATTTAAAAAATCACAAATTGAGATTAAAGTTTGAATATCCAAGCTGAACTCGTTCTTGTTGGCCAATATATTTTAGGATTAAGCTGAGAAGCCATGTGTTCTGTTTTATGACGGATCAGTGATCCACCGACGATCAGCAGATGTCTCTTTGAAAGACTTCTTTCATATCCATACTACGGCATACATTACAGAGTTATGGCACACACCATTTCTGAGCGACAAAGGCTGGACGTGCCCCGGAAGCCCATCGCGGGATAATGAGCCGTTTGTTTAAGGTGTGTTGCCACCTCTTTTCATAGCCTATCCCTCGGCCCTTTCAGACATAACCTCAACACTTATAGCCAGAAACAGTAGCGTCGGGGGTAAAAAAAAAATAAAATGTCTGTTCCCTGGGAGTCTCCCCCGCGTCACGGAAGGGTAGGAAGGAGCAGGCGGTCTCTTTGTCCCGAGGACCACCCGTGACCCAAACTCAGGATTATAATTCCATTTAGTCATATTGGGAAACCAGGTGTCGGCTTCTTTGCAAGTTATCCACGGTATTTTTTCCTCGTTGAACCCTACTCGGCTATCTTCGCCAGCACTTGGCCCTCTCCGCCCTCTTTAAGTGTTTTCCCTTCGGAGTGTGATCTCGTCAGCCTCCCCCTCCCCATCGCTCCTGTCAAAGCCTCTTTAAGCCCTCGTAAAGAGAGCTGGTTTTTCCTCTCATTTTTTTTTTTTTGAACTTCCCTGTTTCACTTTCTTTCCACTTATTACTTGACCTCCAATCTTATTACTTCAAGCATTCCCCTCAGTTTACTTTGATACTGAGGGGAGGGGGATGTACCCTACTCAATTATTTAATTGCTTCTCATCAAGTCATGTTCACCTCAATATGGTTCCGAAGTTGAATCAAAGTTTCATGAGATTATCTGTTACTCGACTCCTGATGACCCACTTAAAATGAAACATGCTCCTTGGAACTCCTTCTAAATTCTTTGATGCATTCATACAACCGCCTTGAGTGTTTGTTCTAAAGTCCGAAAGAAAGTGAGACTCGTGGAATGAACTTAAAAGGAGAAGAGGCATAAGCTTTGATGCCTATTTACTACTTAATGGGCGGGACCATAATCCAATATGGTATATCTCCTGAAATGCTGGTTTACACCGTACGAATTAGGATGAATATACACAGAAAAGAAAAACTATCTTCTTTGTATAGTTAATTGGTTTGATGTTTTAATTAAGATAGAATAAGGTTTTAGAGTTTTAACAATATCCTCTTGACTTACGCTTATTTCTTCTTCTTTTTATCATTTGTCTTCAGTTTTATTTATTAAATGGCTGATTTATACACATTGTTGGCCATACAATGTCATTTGTATTCTTATTGGTTTTAGTTTTGTCAATTGGCTCTGATGATGGAGCTTGCTCTTTGAATGGACACTTGTAAAGAATAAGGCATTAATATTGACCCTGACTAACTTGTTATTCTTATTCTACGTATGTCCATAGCCTTTAACTATCCTGTACTTATGCAGTTTTTAAGTTACTCCACAGACACTTAACCTCTTAATAAGCTTACTGCTTGCTACCTTATGAAATGCTTTTTCATCCTATTTTCTCAAGGCGTATAAGAAGTTTCAAAGAATTCGTCTTTCAGTCGAGCCTCATTCTCGCACAAGTAAATGCGAGTAATTTGGAAGTTTTTAAGTTACTTGCCTCGTAATCCGTAGCTCACAGAATCCCATAATAAGGTTACTGTTTGTTAACTTATGGAAAACCTTAGTCCATCCCATTTTGCCAAGGCGTAAGACAAGTAAGTATCTGTCCATCAATCAAGCCTCATTCTCACGCAAGTAAATAGGAGTACTTTGGAAATTTTTAAGTTACTTGCCTCGAAATCCGCAACTCTGAAGTCCATAGTAAGTCTACTGCTTGTTAACTTATGGAATACCTTAGTCCGTCCCATTTTGCCAAGGCATAAGACAAGTATCTGTCTTTCAATCGAGCCTCATACTTACCCAAGTAAATTGGAGTACTTTGAAAGATTTTTAAGTTACTTGCCTCGAAAGCCGTAGCTCACTGAGTTCCATAATAAGGCTACTGCTTGTTAACTTATGGAAACCCCTAGTCCATCCCATTTTGCCAAGGCGTAAGACAAGTATCTGTCTTTGAATCGCGGCTCATGCTCGCCACTTCCAAGTAAATGGGACGAGAGCCAGTAGTAGAGGGACGATCGGTAGGCCCGTGGCGTGACCGGGTATCCTCGTTATTCCGGCGTCCCGATAACGCCAGCTACGGCGTGAATGTCACGCGAAACGTTGCTCCCCCTATCTGCTCGCGGCCTCCTCCTTATAACGTGACACGGCCGCGCGAATTTACGAGCCCACCTCAAATCCGAGTCGCTTATCTAACTCCTGGGCTCCCTTTATTTTCCCTTCCTACCATATCACTCGCCCCGCCCCTCTCTACCGGAATAGCCGCCTTTTGGATTTATTTTAGTCATACGCGGGCTTATTTTGGCCCGTCTTTGTTCTCTCGTGCACAATATCTCTTTCAAATCAGAATAATGTCTTTATTTTGTCTCTACTCGAATAGAACGCCTTATGTCACTCCTTATAAGAAGAGCTTAGTGTCTATGACTCATAATTTTTGGAAATAGCATCAATCATATAAGATTTTTCCTAAAAGAGTACAAAAATCGCCTTCAAAACCAATGAAAATGGATAATTCCGTTGAAATCTGAAATTTATCCCAATTACAATACAATTGTTTTTTACATAGCACAAGCATCTTAAAATGAGCATGAGATTCAAAAGCATGAAGCTCAAATGTAATCTGCCAACTCCAACTTCTAAACTAATTTAATAGGGGCAATGCTAAATTAAACTCATATTTTCTTTATTAAGAGCTGAAGTGTAAACAGAAATAAAATTGTGGACGAAAACTAGTGATGGAAAGTAGTGCAATTAGTGATTATGGAAATCTCCGTCTCTGAGTCCCAGCTCCACACACTCACACATAAATGTCACATTCAAATTCTAAAATCAGAAAAATTTTGGCCTATAATTATTTATTGTCATTTCCCTAAAGTCCAGGATTATTTGTCAAAAATTTTAGTCTTTGAACCAAGTTTCTCCCAATACTTGGATTTGTGAATACCCTCCCCCTACCCTACTATAAAATAGACACACTCAGTATTTCAATCTAGCAAAAGTTCCACCATCACTTTTCCTACTGAAATTTAATTTAATTCTCAAATATTTTCCTAATCTGTGAATGTACAAACGCACTATATTACGTACATTCACTTACACAGTACTTTCAAATTTTTTTTGTCATTAAGTAACTTGTGATTATATGTTCAACTTCTTACTCCAACCTCTTTGAAATTGAAGTTGCTGAAGAAATTACTATTTTCTTTTCAAATTCTAAAACAAAAAATTTGCAGGCTGGGACTTCATTTTCATTAATTAGCCCTTGATATTTTCAAATGATTAAAGAAATTATTGAGAATTGATTTTAAGTGAACCGTATAAATATCCATGACCTCAAAATTATGGTGAAATAAAAATCCCAAAATAATAACCATTAGGCTTTAGCAAAGAAAGCTTCTTGGAATTAGAATGTTGTTTTGGGTCACTTTGAAGGATACATCTCTATAATAGTGCATTATGGCAGGCATTTAATAATGCCTTGTTAATTTATTCAAATTTATTCCACAGAAGCAATCATGTCCAGTGAAGTCAGCTGGGAACATTTAGACAATTAATATAATGTACAGTGTTAACGTCAATGGTTATTTTTAAAGCTGTCAATGCAAATACTTATCAAGCTTTTTTTTTATTTAGAAATGAAAAATTGACTGAATATGCTGTCAAATATTCTAGCCATCAGCAATAATACTTTTTACATATGTTTAATGTTTTTAAGTCAGCCCATCATTAAACAGATTGTTAAAATGAGCTGTTGCCAGGGGAAAAATTGCTCGAAACGCGGTTCGGTAATTCGGCTATGCCCGTCAAATTTCTTTTTTTAACCACCTTTTTTTTTTCTCCACGGACGGAGATTAGGGCAATCAAACATTTCTCATAATTATCATATCTACTACTAAAAGCATACAAGACGAGCATATAATTTATACGTGCCCGTGAGCTGGAGATATAAAAGGTGTAGTAAGGGTCTAGCCATAATTTTACCTCTGTGTTAATCACCCACTAAAACCTTCGTTAAGGAGAGAAAAAAAATAGTCATGAGCGAGTCTGTGTGGTTGAAGGCGAGAGAGAGAGGGGGGAGGAGATAGAGAGAGAGAGATTAAGTAAAAACTGGTGTAAAATTATCAGCTCAGGTAGATTTCCGGCATATTTTTCCTTTCCACTCATGTTCTCTCTCTCCCTCTCTCTCTCTCTCTTTCTCTCTCTCTCTTCTCTCTCTCACCTTCTCTCTCTCATTTTTGCTCTCTTTGGGAGCGTGGGGATATGAATTGTTTGAAAAGATGAGACGGTCAAGTAAACAGCTGTATGACGTTGAGGCTGTAACTATTTCCGCGCCTTGGGGGCAGGCGGCGGTGTTTTCTTTAGCGGAGAAATAGAATATTTTTAAGAGCTGAGTTATTTCCCACTTTGCTGCATCCGTATAAACATCATTGTTGCCATTGAGGAAGATTTACTGAATGAGATCTGGAACGGCAGTATTATGAGTCACCCATGCACATGGGTGGTCACTCTTACAAAAATGTCTGAAAGATAACTCTCGGTCTAAAGCTCCAGTTGTGAGCTCCCGTTCGCATCAAGACTGAGTACAGTTCATAAATATAGACATACTATCTTAAAAAACGGTCTTGATCATTCTGGGTCCTACAAAGTATTCGTGATGAGGTTAAAATGAAATACAGTTTTAATTGTAATGTTTATGTATTTACCAGTTTATCAAAAGTATGTTGTTCCATAATACTGTGTAAACTTGGCTTTATATCGAGAGGCCAGGAATAAATTATAATTGTTAATCAGCTTTCTTGAACGGAAGACATATTATTCAAACTTGAAACTTTTAACTTGAAAGACTAAACCTCTATGCTCCACATGTCTCTATTTAACACCATATCCTGCGTTATTTGCATTATTCAAAATCAGTCAATTTCATAAGCGCAATCCCAGTATAAATTTCTTAGAAAAATTATACGTTGTTAATAGAAATAAATGTTTTCGTTAATGGACAGTGAGCGATTTTGTTCAGTATCCACGTCGCTTCATATTTTTTTTTAAAAAAAGTTAAAAATATGGGCCTTTTTCCAAATTTAATGTGGTTAGATTTATGAGTTCTTCCTCTCCAGGGTGATTCATAAATGTGGTATGGAAGTTGAAAACCTACCGATTCGTCATGTTACTTTGAATTGCAAGAAGTTCAAAATATTAGTATCCTACAGAATAGAGGTGCGCTGGAAAATGAGGTCGTCTTGACAAATAATGCATTTTGTCTGAATGAGTCTTACAGTAATTTCATTCAGGGAGAGAGAGAGAGAGAGCGAGTGAGAGGGGGCAAAAATAGGAAGAGAGTGAAGAGGCAGACTGCAAGCAGGTGTGTTTTTGTGGTAGAGTGGCGAGGGGTTGGCGGGGTTTTATGAATGGGAAGCCGAACCTCGGTTTTTGTAGGCTCGCTCCTCGAGTTCATTGATAACCGGGGCTGTTTACTAGTGGAAGGGGCGTGCCGTATCAATTCGGAACGGACCGCCCGACGGTACTGCCCCACGTCCGAGTCCAAGGCGGCCTTTTGTCTTTTATATAAATCCGTAGTTTTTTTGTCGGCCATTGTAGGATCTAATGAGCAAGCTGGGCTACTGAAGGGAACTATTGACTTCCTCTAGTCCTCTGCTTAAGTCTCTAGCGGACATAAAAGGAACTGAACTGTACAACTCCCGGCTTAAACTGTCCCTCCTCCTTTGAACAGGTTTTTTTCTACAGTTCCTTAGTGAATAGCCTTAGGAGATTTGTAGTCAACAAATGGTCCATAAACAATGAATCACCGTTAATAAAACATTTGGACAAGAAATCAAGTCTAATAAAGTAGAAGCCCTTATCTTGTTCTATTGCAACTTGCTTTTCAGTTCATCTTGAAAGTAACTCTATCCTCACTAGTTCAACTTCAGCGTCCTTCTGTTAGCCACCCTTTCGGATGTGAGCGGAGGTATATATAAGCTTCTTGTACAAAAGGCTCACCCGAAGAATTCGGATTTCTAGTGGTTATGATATTTGTATGATCAATAAAGCATGATACATGCATATAAATCACTCTTCTAAATAGCACAAATTCACTCGTAAGCCATGTCTTGTAACACAAAAATGTTTATCCTGTTCAGACAACAGCCAAAGTTGAAAATCTTATTTTCGTAGTCCATTAGTCTATTGAAATCCGTTCATATGAAAACTTGAGTCAGCTTAGAGTAACTTTGTCTATAAGTTGAACTCCAATGTGTAGTAGTGAATAACTTTTAAGCACAAAGGTACGCCAATGACTAAATACTAAGTTTCCAGAAGTTCGGAAGTGGAAACCACTTGAGATATGTGACCCCCATCTCTTAGTGCCCGGATAGCTCGCAGGAGTTCAAAGGGCGTCCGAACCACTAAGCTGATTGGAGGAGCTTGCGCCGAGTCAAAGGCACCGCGGCAAACAGTTTGGATGGGCTTGTTCTAATTAGCGCCTGAGTCAACACGGTGGGGAGGCCTGATTGTGCCGTCAGGGAGCGCTCCCGTCGTCGGAGATTATCATATAAAGGGTTGAGCTGTGGAAAATGGCGTACGCAAGCCCCACCCCGAAACAACCCCTTCGCGCCTTCAACCCCCTTTCTGGTATTAGCAAGATATCTCATTCGAGTCCCGAACAGAAATTACGCCCAGAAATTGACTTGCCAGTTAGGTGTTGAATCTCAATCAGGCTTGCCTTTTGTGTCAATTGAGGTATCCTAACTTTATTAAATGCCATGCTAATGGAAATTGTAGTCGGTTTACTGAGATCATAATTGAAGCGGCTAATGATGTTTTCAATTCCTGGAAATGTATTTGACATATGAACATATTATATAGTCTAATATACAGTACAAAGATATATATCTAATAATATGGACATTTTATTAACATCATTCCAGTATAATTTCTTTTCCTGGCATGTCGAGTATTTCATCGTTGTGACATAAAAAGATTGTGAAATAAATAAAAAGAGTTGTTAGTACTCTTTCTAACTTATGATTGTCCTATGGCCATTAGTGCTGTTAAACAATGGTATAGAAGAAATAGTTTCAAATGAAGCAATTCCTTTTATATCATTTTTTAAAGGCAATTGGACTGTGCTTTAGTCTAATTGGCACGAGTTATCTAGTGGTTCAGTGCTCTTATTGTGTACATCTTTAGTGAGATTTCTCGCTTAGATGTTTACCACCCGTAGAAAAAGCACTTGAGCACAATAAAGTATAAGAAATGTTAAAAAATATATTAACATCCTTTTCTAAACAATGAGATAGGATCTGATAGGAGCTTTCGTGGGAGGGTGAAGTGTTCGGCGTTCTCTGATGGTATTTCTGTGATAGATCGAGGGTCGCTATATCTCACACAATTGCCTCACGATGCTGAGTTCACAAAGGGGTGGATAAAAATACAGCATCTAAGCCCAGTAACTCTTGAACTATATAAAATTAGTAAGACAAGAGTTGCCTGCGGCACGTACAGTAACGTAATTTAATGCGTAACCTATACCAGCATCGCGGCTGAAAAATATGTGAAACTAACCAATTATTTTACAATTACCTGAAACTTTCAATGCTTACTATGAAATGCCTGGAATAAGCTTTTAAATGCTTAGAAACCTTAATTTTATCAAGAGCTAAACTTTCATTATTTATCTCTGGAAAATAAGTAGCTCTAGAAAGGTCATGTCATGCAACCATACAACATTCAATGATGTAGACCGGATCGATTGCAGGCATAGATTGATGGAACTTTATTATTAATTATCCATGCAAATGTCAAACGCCATGTTTTTCACTCTTGGAAGACCATTTTCCCAAGCCCCGCCAACATTTCAGCCTTTTTAAAAGCAACGAACTGAAAAAAGTCTTTAAGAACCAGCAATTAGACAGAGAGTGGTTAAGAAATCATGTCAGCCATTTTCTCTAGGTAATCGTTGAAAGCTGTTCTGACATTCTCTTTGGAATAGTGTTTATATTGCGATTCCAGGATATGGCTTGGTAGGCAATGAGCGAAGGCATTTCATAATTGCCCCCAACAAAACCATTTTTCTCCTTAGCTTTTATTGGCCTAGTATATCGTCGTAAAAGCCTCCAGATATGAGCTGTTAAAATATCATGCCATAAAAAAGAGTATGGCCGTTTTATATATGGCTATACAAGACGATTGTACGTTTCAAGGTGAAGAGTTAGAGTAATAATTATATTATTTATTTGTATATTTCTCTATGATTATAAAAACTTGCGTCACCTACAATTTATTTTTACTCTGATAAGAAATTACTTAGAGATTTTATAATTTTTTTTTTTTTTAATTTACGTTCATATAGCTATATGAATATATAACATGCATTAACAGAGACTTCATTAAAATGTTAATGAATGACACATATAGATATTATCAACATGAAACAAGATATCAATAAACAATATGAAATGTATAAGTAAATAATTATTAACATATTTCGAAACAGTCAATAGGTATTTAAATACATATTGGATTAAACCAAGGTGTGTCTTTGATAATTTTATTTTTTTTTTTTCATTTTCTTAAGAAATGATTTTTAGCTATTCTCACTGTATTTAAAACAACACTTTTTTCATTAACTTATAATAGTGTAGTTCATACCAATTAAATATTCAACATCATCAAACTAGGCACAAACGACATTTTTATTGAGTAAGAATAAATTCTAGATAGGAATGAGACTTTCTTAAATATAAAAGGTACTGCAAGTGAACCCTGCAAGTGAAATTTTATAATTGTACTTTAGTTTATTATTATTATTAAAGTGCTTTATGTATTCCTTTTTTATCTTAGACTTATTAAAAACGTGATTGAGTTTGCCGTGTTCAAATTTATATAGCCCTATTTCTAATTAAAGTTCAGAGAATTAGGTCGATATTGGATACTTTATGACTGTGTAAGCTGGATTTTTATTACCACTATGGCAACAACATAAAACTAAAAATAATGGCTTTATTTTCTTTGTCGGATAACAAAAAAGCGCCTTCATACAAAATAGTAAAAGCTAATAGTAATAACCTAGTTCTATAAATTTAAATCCTGAAACCAACTTTCCTTATTAAGTATTAAGAAACTCACTATATTTTGTCATTTGATAAAGATAGACAATTGCTTGTTGGATCAACCAGTATATTTTAAATGAACTTTACACTGAACAGTGTTAATAAAAATTTCTAGTTTTATTTTATTAGCAGGGATAATGCACTTTTTGGAAGTAATTATTTTGCTGATAAGGATGCTACTTTTAAAAAAAAACATTTCTTATTGACTCTTGAAAGCGGAAATGATTTTTTTTTGGGGGGGGGTCCTAAACATGGTTTTAAAATACACAGTTTAATCGTCATAAATTAAACTAATTTCTGTGGATGATACAGGAACTATTTCATTTTTGGATGATTTCTGTGGAACTATTTCGACAAATAAGTATGAAGGTTTTTTGTATTTTTTAGTGAGTTAGAACTCTTGTAAATCATTATAGAGGCTATTAATATTTTTTTAGCAGATAAACTGAGGTTCCTGTAATTATTCACCACTGCAGTATTTTTAAGGACTTAAGGTCATTGGGTCGGATCCATTGTTTCATGCTTCATGCACCCCTTAGAAACTAACTAACACCTTTCTTTCCCCTTAAGCTGAAATAGCTATTGTCTATTCTGTTACAATCCTGATATTTGTAAACACTATAAGGCGCTGCTTGCAAGCAAGCTCGTTACATGACGAAAGGCACGCCTTCCCGTGGGCAATTTGCAAGGATAGTACGATCTGCCCGGGCATCGGCGATTCACACAATCCTCGGGGATCTGGGTCGTCCCGTTTGGAAATCCTTACAACATACGAGTCACAGCAATTGCCATCCTTTATTTCAACACTTTGGTTTTTTTTTACATCCTCTTCATTCAAGCGACATCCAGATTCTTGTTTCTTAGATTAACAGAAAGATAACTAAGTTATGTCTGCTATTTACTCATTTATAACATCATTCAAACGTGATAAAATATCCATTAGGAATTTTAGCACTAACTCCACATTCTTGAGCATGTTAGCTTGCCTATTGTTAAGATAAACGTCAATAAATTTCGCCAATTTAATAAAAGGCTGAAGACATCAGGTTGTCAACTGATGACCATAAGCTCCTCATGTTGCACCCAAAAAAATATAAAACTAGCAATATTAGTTAAAATGTAGTGTTTTAGTTTATTTTTGTAAATACCTAACTTGTTACTACCCTACGCCTATTAATTATCTGGCAAGCGAATATGTGTTTAAATAATGTACTGCCAACTACTTTGAAAAACGAACTGATTTCTATGAGGGAAAATCTTCAAATAAAGAACCATTTTTTGCCAATACATTTAGAGAAGATAATATTCAGAATAACTGAATATTTATTGTAATCAACTTACTGCTTTCCAAAAATGGTTTATTTTTATATTTTGGTCAGTAATGCTACAGAAAGTTGTGTCCACCTTTCTGTAGCATTACTGACCAAAATGTGGACACAACCTGCCACAATGCCGTTTGGCAATCCGTAGTCCTTCAAGGGCTGATGACCCCACAATTTTATAATGACGAAGTAATTCCTTTATATATGATACTTACTGGTGCCTACATTTGGAACAGATTTTTACTTTTTTTTTTTGTAATGAAATTGAATCTATTTAAGTAACACAAATATTTTTGCTTCAATGTCTCTAGAGACATTATTTACGCGTTATATTTGTGTGTCCAATCTGTCTCTAATATGATGTTTTGTTAACTCACACAGATAACCTGATAAGTTATCTATACTATCGGAAAAACAAGAGATTTTTTTTTTTATGGAAATTCACCTTAGGAGCGAGGCTGCGTCTTAAAAAAAGTACAAAAAGAAATAAAACTCGGTCTTTTTAAATTATTTAGCGATACTTTAATCAAACCAGACCTTTAGCACGGAAAGGAATAAAAGAAAAACCTGCGACATAAGACGTTACGAATAGCCTGAAAATGTTAAAAAATATACGGAACAAATTAAAATTCATCTCTTTCATTCGATTTCTGGAGCATATAAATCAGCAATAAATCTTGATTGATTATAAAATGTTGAAAAAGAAAGAATGAACAGGCGAAAGTAATATCGAAATCAAGAGTATAACTCGGCCTTATAATGAGGAGATTGACATTTAGCTGTCTATATATATTCACAGCTGGCATTTCAATATTGCCATCTATATTTTTATTAGAACCTCAAGGGACATGACAGATCAAAGATTCTAATATTAGATTGACGCGAGCAATAATATGAGCACGCCGTATAGGTTTCCTTTTATGGGCAAATGCTTTGTGATTTGAATAAAATTTGCCGTTTTCTCCTCTGCAGTGGTTTTAACTAACAAATAGATCGCTGAAGAAATATTGGAATATATTTATAATTTAACTATCTCAATTTTAATTCCAGATCCGGAGAATCAAATTTTATGGAAATTCGCATAATTATATTTATGTTGTTTCTTATAGCTCCAAAACCATATTCATCCACATACAAATTTTTATTACATCCCAAACAAATTTGAAAATCGAAGTTAGTTTTATTCCAAAAAACATTCGTTTCCACCATAAATTACTTCAAAAAGACAACTTATCAATACTTAAAATTAAACCATTAAAATTATTACCAGGCTACTCTGAAGTAAGTACTGAACATTTTCTGTTCCATTCCTCATGATCTTATTGTAAAATTTGTGAAAGAGGAATATATTAATTTTTGAGCTAAAAAATTCATATTAGAACAACTGTATTTCTTCATTAATTTATTTATTCTCCAAAAACGTTTTCCTAAAGCAATTAAAAAATGGAACATGGAGAGTTTCAATTTTACAAAAATATTTCTCAAAGAAGAGTACCAGAAATTGATCTTTCGCATGTTAATCGTTTACATAGATGATGAGATTTCTGTTTGTTAGCCAAATAACTTAATCATGGAGTAAACTTATATTATTTCATGTAATAAAAAACATTTGAATTAGATAGTTTTAAATAACTATATGTTTGCTATTTCTGTTAATATCACTTTTTGGGTCTCCCATTTTAAATTGGGTGTTTTCTACAAGTACATTTTACCTACAGCACATGCAGATTTAACTTTAATTTACCTGCACCAGGCAACAATCGAAGCTATACAACTTCTTAGAGCCGTGTAAAGGTCAATCCAAATTATATGTAATATTTGATTAAACACTCCTACAGAAAACGATTTGATATGCTTTAAACAAAATTCAACAATATTAAATTTTAAAAATATAATGAAACAGTGATTGAAATTTAAAACTATTACAAAAGATTTCTTTGTCATCCTATCAATGGTCAAATGCCAGTGACTCACTAATGGTGAATCAGTGTTTGTTTAATCAAATTCACATTTAATAGAATATGCATTATCAGTCCTTTGTATATTCGTTTCATTTTCTCAATTTACTAAGTGGAAAAAAGTTCCATTTATTTTAAAATATATTGTACTCCAATATATTTACTTAAGATATTGCAAGAGAAAAATCACTTACGATTTCTCTGGTTTGAATAGTTTATTACTACAAAGCAAATTGCACTTGCATATAGGACGTTGGGAAAAATAATTCTCACGATCCGGGACAGATTGTTGCAATGAGGGAGTGATATTTTAAAAATAACACTTTATAGTCTAGATTTATAGAGGGCGCTGTATTATTTATAAGAATGGTTTGCTGCCAAGATTTATTTTTTATTGCTTTCAAAACCCTCCTAGCTGCCGCTTCATAATGTTCTTCTTAGATATAAATAACGGCTTTCTTCAATAGTAATTTCGTTGATAGAAATAATTGCTCCATGTAAAATATTTTATTTGCTTTATCATAAAACTAATAGAATTAATGAGTTGGAGCTCAGTAAAATAATATTAACAATTATGTCGACTAATACTTTCACTTTAAACGTTAAACTTGTCCAGAGGAAGTAAGAGATTTTTTTTTTTATACCATACATATTTGGACAAAAAAACAAACAAGAGTAAACCAATTATCAATAAAATAAAATTCATTTCTTATTGAAAAATAAAATGTAAGTACAAGGGAAACTACAAATAATCATCTCAGAGTTATCAATTTAATTATTATTGGTATATGCCCAATGAATATATTCAAGCTTGGCAAAATTAAATAAGCAATGTTTTTTGACAATAAATAAAAATTTCAATTTCTATGAACATCAATATTATTTATTGTCCACTAGTCTCAAAGGGCAGGCTTCTTATATAATAAAATATTTTAATATGAATTGGGGGTGGGGTTTAGTTTAACCAAATGAGGTGTCATTAGTCTTGATCCCATTTGATAAACCTAGAATCGGGAGTCGATTTTAACCTTAGCAATAGAAATTTATTTAGTGACTCACTCGCTCATTCATTTGAAATAAATTACTAATCCCTGCTCATACACTTGATAGTAGATTTAGATTTTATTAGTTATTTAAGATGGTGTATAATTTTTAGAAGTTTTTGGGGCTGGATGCTAGCATATACTCTAATTTGTAATTTTAATAGTTGTCATCAATTTTGGAGCTGGGTTGATATTCTGTTGAATTACTATTAATGAAGTTATTTTTTCCCCAATTTTCACACAAATATTTGAAGGCAAATTTTGTTCCTGAAATATTTCGTCTTAATTCTGTGGATTTTTATATTCAGGCGCTTATAAGGAATACCATTTATAGATCTTATAATTTATAACACTTATAGTGTTTGTTTATGATTAGATAAATTAAATTATTATTAACGTCAACGTTTTGCAACTAAGGCTAATTGGGACAGGTTATCTGCAGGTTACCGCCCATTTCTAGCCAAAGTGGGATTAAAGACTTTATTTAATGAATTCCTATTGCCCAGATGAGAATCGAACTCGCCACTCTAGGTTTACCATATGAGATTGACCTCAACGCTTTAACTCACATGGTTATCGTCATGGTTAGACAAGAATACTATGATTTTACATGTTATTGTCAACGTAATTAATGTTGTATTTAAAAGAATAATAGAGTTATGTTTACAAGGCAATTATGGGGCGTGAGCTAGTAGATGGGTGAACCGTTTAAGGAAGGCAATGGAGGGTGGCAAGCCTGCGTTATGAGATGAGTTAGTGTGGCAGGCCTGGCAGCGGGCCACCGAGTATGATATATGCCGCGTTCTAATTGTATACACGCGCTCTAGTGGCGCGATTAGGCGACAGATTTACATCGTAGCACACGTTATAAATGTCATAACTGGACAAATTGGACGGCGTTTTGAGTCTTGTGTTTGTTTGTGAGGAAACCTGCCAAAATAAGGCTGAGTGGGATGTTTCGCCGTAGATCATCTTCAGAGATGAGACCTCCCCCTCCTCCTCGTCGGTGGCGGCGGTGTCGGCTTTTATTGAACACGAGAGCGGACCCATTTGTCGGCCCTTTCATCTCAAATGCCGTGACAAAATGGAGACAATAAGTCGTCTCGCTTCGATGACACCCACTTAGCTCATCACGTTCATAAATTAGAATTATTTCTCGGACATGAGAGTGACTGTCCTGCAGCCCGAGAAGGAAAAATAATAAAATCTCCACTCCTGGAGAATGTGTCACTAAATTAAGTACAATCCAGTAAAACTTTGAGTTGCAAGATTCCAGCATTAAATTAATTCTGGAACTTTAATTAATCCAGTAAGACTACATTGTTCTAATCCTTAATTGCAGTCCTTTCTAGAGGAGCTTATTGCCAACTGAGACTGGTTGGAATTCGTATACTTCAGTTTTTTAAAATTTCGTTTTTCCTCCCTATGAGGTCATTTGAAATATCAGTACAACTAAATATACTAATATATTGCAAATGTCGGTTGAAATTTAAACAAGTAAACCCAAAGTATTCTACGATAAACCTTGAAGAAATATTACACCTACAAAGGCTGGACTAATCTGGCACATCATTTTATACTAATATATTAATATAAATGACATAAGTAAATAATATTTGTATGCGCTCAGTTTCTATTTTAATTGATTAAACACGAATGGAGTAATATAATTTGTATTCCAAATAGACTTTTTTTTTTTACTTAAATTATGAATGCCATATTCAAAGGCTTTCGTGAAGTACTAATAAAAACTAAATGATCCTGAATTCTATAGAGTTGTATAAAATATTTCTTAGGGTTTAAGTAACTATTGAACAATTATCTTCCATCTATCATTTTTTTTTACTGGTATCATTATTTTTAAACGTTTATTTGAAATCCATTGGTGGCTTTGTGACTTTTAAAAAATAGCGATTAGTTTAAAAAAAAAGTTTTTTCAAAATAATACTCTTCAATGGCCGAAAATCGAGCTTCCAATAAATGAAGAAAAGAGTGAGTTTTATTATTTTCTACATGATTTATTATTATTTTTTAATATGAAATGTCTCAGAATAGGAGCGTTCTATGTGATTTAGTTATTCAATCCTAAGTTTCTGACTTTTTTTAATTAATGGTTTTTAAACGCAAAATGTATTATAATTTTAAGATTCTTTAATAATAAGTCAATCAGCTGACTTCAGTTTGTTTTTTGACTGCTGGTAGATATCCATTAATAAAGGACTCTATAGCCTGGTCCAAACTTGAACCTCTAACCTTCAATGCACGAATGCGCGTTTGACCAGTTCTCCCAGACTTAGTATTCTCCTAACATTCCAATGAAATTCGTTAGCATTTAGGCCTAAATTGGAGTTACTTTTAAATTGAGTATAAATTTTTACGGATCTATAAAATCAGCAAATATTTGCAAGCTTTGTTAATTTAGAGCTAGTGCTTAAATTCTAAAACTTCTATAATACATCCCTTAACCCTTAGATCCAACTTTCTACAGGCACTGAATGTTGGAAGACATAATTAACATTGAAGTTAAAGCTTCATACCACTTTGTTAGCAGATATGGAAATGGTCGTGAGTGAATAAGACTTCCAATACTCCATTATCCGTGAGTGAAGTCACTAATAAATACTAACGATGGAGTCTTGATGGATGCATAAAAGCCTTGACATTTGGACCTCTAGGGGAAAGTCTGAGTGTATAATAAAGTCTTGGATAACTAATGCCTCCTTTTGGAATCCCTCAGGGTGACTTATTCCCCCCATTGTTGCTTTGCATTGATCGGAACACAAAACCAACTTTTGACAGACTTTTACCGACAAAGTACTGGCAATTTTGTAAATTGAACTGTAGGCACAGTGGGGTAGGAGAAATATTGGAACAGCAGAAAAGAGGCCCACATTTGAAAAGAATTCTATCAAAAGTTAAAATATCCTCTTCTCCTATTGAGGAATTTTTTTTTTATGGGTTATGAGTTTTTATTTCAAAATAAATATCTGAGTTTCCTTTCAAAAGTTAAGTTTACCTAGTAAATGGGAGTTCGAAATCATCATATTCCATCAAAACGGAATATACTTATCAAGACGAAATCATCATTTCCTTTAAGTTATTGAAAAGTGGATAAAATTAGTTTTGGTGCACTACTCATCTCAGATATATTTATTAACTCAGTCCTGAAAAACATAAATTAAAAATTACCATGAACACTTATTTATTAAAATCAGAATTTAAAAAAAAATTGTTAACTACGAATATTACTACTATATTGCAGCATCTTCCGGTATTTAAAAATGTATTTTTTTTTTTAATGAAATGACACGAAGAAATATATTTTTTGGATTTTTTGGGGACTATATCGAAAGTCATCTTATGCTTATGTTTCACTTCTGATTATAACTTCATCGTTGGTTTGAATTATTAAAATAACTGTATAAATGAAATAAAAACGGAGATTTATATGTACAAATCCGGATAAATTATTAAAATAAAATAATCTTTACTAAAGGAAGATCCTGACATAAGACAAATCACATAGTCACCAATAATACCACGATATAATTGTTTCCCTTAGACAGTATAATCTGTCGCTTATAAAACATTTTTCTTGTCATCGCTAGACCGTTTTTTCATCGACTAGCTACATATATCATCCAGCTAGACGACATAGTTTGAGTAAAGTATACGCTCTTAAGAGACAAAGTGTTCTATTTTACTATTTTTTTTTTCTTCCTCCTGTTCCAGTAGTAAATAATAAAGAAAGGTTCATAATTAATTGCTAGGAGAGCCAGTAGAATGGATGTGCTTTGAAGTCTTCTCTGGCTTACGTCCAGACGAATGTCGAGTTTACAAAGGGAAAAAATTTGATGCGACTGGGAACAGTTTAAAGCTCAATTTTGTTTTTTTTTTTAATATATAAGGACTCTCGTGATTAGCGACTTAAAATATCAGATTAATTAATAGATGTTTGCTTCATTGACAATAACTTTCAGAACTTTCAGAAAGGAAGTTAAAGAAAGAAGAAGCTACATTTGTCCAGATGTCTATAAAGTATCTATAAGGCAGTGGTAATCCTCATTTAGAAACGCGTGTACGTGCCAACTGCTACAAGTTGACTGGAATAATATCCATTTTGGTGTTAGAGAGCTGTCTTTTTAGATCGGTTTCACCAGTCCATGATCTGTCTGAGCAGAGAGGGGGGGGGGGCACAATATTGATTTCCACTGTCTAAATTTAGACAGGAGAGACTTTCTTTTCTAGTGGTCTCCGTGAGCAAGTGGCTCGCTCGAAGGCGACGACTTCATTGATTCGCTTCTTAGGGATATAAATGAATGGGCCGGCTGCTCCCATTTTTACTCCGGGCGGGAAAGAAAGGAAACAGGTCCGCTCAGAGTCTTCGCACCATCGCTCAACGAGCAATCACTAATGACTCAGTCATGGATTTTGAGGGTCATTTGTGTTTATGGAACCTCAAAAATTCGGACCTCTTAGAAAGTTCATTTTTCCCCTTGTATTTTGTACACTACACAATATATACTTAGTAGTACACGTGTCGTCTTATATGGCCTGGGCAACTCTAATTTTAGGTTACACAGTGCCAAAAGTACTAATATTTTGTTTTTGACGGCTACTTATGAATGCTTTCACAGTCCTTGCAGAATCCAGCAAAAAAGACAAGCTTCCTTGAACGATTCCATTATTAATTTTGAGCACTTTTTCAATTAATTCCACATAAGAAAAGTTGTTTTTTAGAATAATAGGAAACGAAATTCAGAATTTGTCATCATTGAATACTGCTGTGTCTACAATATCGTCTATTTATTAATGTAATGAATAAGCAATTCTGGCATTAATCATTTTTATTTATGAAATTTACTAACTAGTTTACGCTTACTAGGTAAGCCATAAATGAGGGAGTTATGAATGGCATAAACCGTCCCTCTTAGTAAATATCCAAATGATATTCTTTCATTTACTCGAAATAGTTTTTGGTAAAAAATTTGATTTTAAGGCCCCTAAAAATCAACAGGCACAATGAAATGTGCTGAAAAACGAACTGCATGAGTAAATTCATTTTTTATTTTAGGGTGAAGTTGTGAATCCCAGTACTTTAAGTTGAAGAACATTCAGCTTCTCTTTTTCAATATTTTATTTTTAAATGGGTCCTAAGTTTCAATAATTTAATAATATTTATTAACCACTTTCTACAAATTAATTAATATACAAATTACTGAAATTTCTGAAAGCTGAAACTATTTAGGAAGACTGTAGATGCTGTCTGGAAGGGGTCTGCTAATAGTTGAAAGGAGCTGCCAAAAAGCCGAGACTCCTCAGCCGGTTTATTGGAAATAAATGAGCCTGTAACTCAGTAACTTTTACAAATGCCTCCAGAAATAGAAGGAAGGAATTTATAAAAATAAATAGGGAGCGATTTTTCATCAGGCGCTGCACCGAGGGCGGCCGCGGTAATATGTGCTTTTTGAAATAACTGTACCACATCATTTTTCTTAGTTTTTCCCCTCTCAAGGGTGTGTCTCTAGGCGAGAATTGGTTATGTCGCCATAAACGTCTTCCTCTCTGTAGACTAATGTTGGCTCTAGAATTATGTCGTAGGCCAAACTAGAAGTAAATGTCGTCCTTTATATCTCTATGCATTTTTTTCTTTTTTTAGATCGCTTTGAAAAACTCATAATTTGTGTAGATAGAGTTAAAGAAACCTGTGAAAATTAATTTAAGCCTTTTATATATGCCCGTTTCTATCGTTGTACAATACATATAACGTTTAAGAAACCTACGAGCCAATTTAGTACTTAGGGGAAAGTAATATCCCCCCCCCGTTGTGTAATTAAAATCAACAATCCTCCATGTTTAAGGAATTTTGGAACCGACTAAAATTAATTCACGTAATAAAAAACAGTTCAGTTAGAGGATATATTTATTAAGCTTGGACTCCAATATTTTCCAATTTTGACAGTTGGATATAGAAAATGATTATTAAATAGAAATATTTGTATACGTATCCATGTTATGCAATTATGGTTATATACAGGTTGACTCCTTTTTCTAGCCTGAATGGAACTTAGAAGAACATTTCCAAGATAAAATTTTAAAAAGTTAAAACTGCTTTGCTAAAAGTCACCATTGTTCAACGTAGTTTTGCAAATATTACCGCATGTGAGATGTTATCCTATATCATCATAGGCACTTATATTTGCGTTTGATAGTTATATAATATGGAAACTGGTCAAAAGAGATGTTTCTTCACTCGTTCCAGGTTCATGGTTAGAGGTCACGGGCCAAGCTAGGATGTTCCTGGTGACAAACAGACAGGACCCTCCCCCCGTCGAAGGGAATGGGTGTAAAAGCATCCTGGACTCCTTCCAAAAGTCTCAACAATCGTTTACGTCTCGAAACCCTCGGCTCTCAAATCATCAGAAGCCATGAAAACGGACGATTTACAGTTCGCAATAGCCCGCCCCTTAACTCATATCGTTCCAAGTATTTATTCAGTTTGGATTTATGAATACGAAATACTCGCCATAATGTCCAACTTTCTGCCAAATAGCACCATTACGTGATGGGGGTATACCTCTTCAACATATGTTTATGTGTCATTACGAAATTCCATAACAAAGTGCGCAAAAACTAATAAACAACGTGACCTTTTTATCAATTTTTTTCCTTCATCGTCACTCGGTTTTCATACTTTACCAAGAAACTTCAAGATTAATTGAATTAAACCAATTTATACCTATGATATGCTTATCCAATTTAAATAATGTTTCTACTTCTCGGTCCAGAAATTGCAATTTCTCATCAACTGCTTTATTACCGTACATTTTTAATTTATTTATAGTTCCATGTACTAAAGTTATTTCACAATCATTAACAATGTTTACCAACCTGTTTCTACAGTGTCTTGAACATAAAATTAAATTCAACTGTTTTCATCAACTTGGCTTTCATATTATAATATTTTTGTATAGTCTAATTAAAATTAAAAAGAAAGCCTTACCATTTATTAAAACTTCATGAAGAAATTCAAAATTATGTATTTCATAATCAAAATCAAAGCGGCTCATAAGAAATTAAAATGACTATTTATGGGATATATCTTTAGTAAAATATGAAATACATTACATTATATTGAGGGGGTTAAAATTAAATTTCTCTTACGTTTCGTATAAAGATTAAGCTTCACCTTTCTTAGAAAGTTAACAAGGGTACAATGTGCTTTCAGGGTTAATGTATACAGCGGGGGTTAATGATGATGATGATTGAACTCTCTTGATGAAGAGAGTCCCGCCCGGGGGGAAACGTTATGAAAGTCCATCTCAGATGTGTTGTTTGTCTTAGTCACTCTTAAATCACATAAATCTTTTATAATTTACTGGGTAGTCTTTATATCAGAGAATCAGTCAGAGGATTGTGGGAAGCAAGTATTAAATACCAGTTGAAAAATACAAAGTCATAATATGAATTCCAGTCATTTATTGCCAATTTTGACAAATAAAAATTATAAAGTGGCTTCATTTTTCACTGTATATGTACTAAGCGACTGTGGTTCTTCAAGGAAAAACAAAATAATAAGACTGGTCTCGATAAAAATTGTAATCATTTCCTTTCTTTATTATTTGCAAAAAAAATATTTGTTTCAAAGACACCTGTAAAGAGGCTTACAACCATGTTAATCCTGGTTCTTATTTGAGAAATAACCTACAACTCAGTTATCCATAAGAATGAAGAATGTCGACTTAACGAATAAAGTGAGATTAGTTTCCTGGTAAACACTATTTGCAAGAATAAAAAAAGAATTTGTACCTAGCTTTCGTAAGCCATTTATCTGTGTGAGAGCGTTTAGTGGACTTCGTTCTAGCCTATGAACACAACTTTCTCTCTGAGCTTGGACTTTTGGCGATTGGAATCTTCAAAATCAAAGATCCCGTGCCTTGGCGAACTTGATATTGGTTCTGTTTGTTTTCTTGCACTCTGAGTGTAGAGATATCACATTTTCGGGAAGTACGAGTGTATCTTGTTGTTTTCTTTGATGTGGATCAACTATTTTTCATAATCACTCATTTTGCGCCCCAAACTCTAGTCTCTAAATCATTTTACAAGGCTGAGAGGTAAACGTTATAAAGAGTGTAGGCAATACGTCTGAAATGAGACGTTTATTTATGGGATAGACATCTCTTTGCTAGGAGATTCAATGCAATTCACAAGACAGTTATTAATAATGCAGAAATTGTGATTTCGATGTCCGAAATACTTTGTCCTCTTCTTCCAATATTATTTGGATAAAAGAATTTGCAACAGTATTAATCCTAACTTCGAGTACTATAAGGTAAGCACTTCACTGTCGATAATTGCGGGCTTTTGAGCCGATTTAATCTAAGAATCGAAATGCGCGAACATCTTCAAGACATAGCTTAGAACAAAGAGGTATAATCATGCGGACAAAGCAACGAGGTAGATATACCGACTGCACAAAAGCGAACAGTGTTTCGGAATGCGATCCACAAATTCACATATATGTATATATATATTTTGCAGGGAGGATTTAATGCGGCCTCTTGGTTAGCGGGCTTATCTCTTATCAAATATTCCAGGTATCTGCTCCCCTCCCTGTGAAACCACAACACTCTCTCCCGCCTTCAATTACTGTTTAAAAATAAAATTAAACAAAACAAAAACTTGGGAGATAAAAATATAAAATGCTCCTGAGCATGTGGAAGTACATTTATTCAAATACTTAGCAGTCTACCGCGCATTTAGATAACCTAACTTTTCTGTAAAATATTTTTATGGCTGCCTTAGTGTCTCTCTTAGAATAAGGAATGAACTCATTTTTGCTTTACAAGATAATATTAAAATAAATATTGTATTTTATTTAACTTTCCCCGCAGATAAAATGTTGAATATTATCTTTATATTAAACTGTTAAATTTTATTCTCCACATTAAAGGCAACTGTAAATGGATATTATCTCCAGCTATATACTTATAATTCCGAACAGTTGACGTAAAATAAACAGAGCTATAACATATTTAAAGACTTCGTAAATTAATAATAATATATTTTAATCATTATTTTAGCAGGAATTATTAAGATGGGAAATCAGTTTAGGCGTCATTCATTCATGTCGAGATTATTCGAGAAAGTCTTCAACTGTAAAAACATCCTATCAAGAATATGCAGATAGTAAGACTCGTTTCTATTTATATATAGATTCATAAAGCCAGATAATTCGAGGAAAATGTATTAAAAATATTGATAATATAATTCTGAGTTTTAAAATACTCAAAAGTACTGCTCGATAAATATTATGATTTTTTGTGATTATAACGATGTAAAAGCTAAATAAATTGTACTACCGTTTCAATATGAAATTTAAAAATAATGGTTTCACGAGAATATATAATTCAGAAATGGTTACTCATCGCTATAAAATGGTCGTATTTCGTTAATTATTTGCTCCCGTTTACTTTACAAATGTGTGACATCAATAACTGAATAAGACTATAATATACAATTAAGATTATGTACGACAGCCTCCGAAGGTTTCTTTATTTTCTTTTTCTTTGTCATCCTCGAGAACAATGTCTCTAAGACTAGATTCCAGGCATTGGAGAAAAAACTATAAGATTCCCTATCTGTATATAATAAAAATGCCGAAATACAATGTAATCTCTGAAGCAGCTATTGGTTGACATCGAACAGGGTAACCCGTCGATGAAGAATCGATATAAACCCCTTCTAAATTCCACTTATAAGGATCGGATTCTCAATTAAAAACATGAGAAACAGCTCCACGGCCCAATTTATAACTTCCATCCCGATCGACGAGAGAAATTCCAATAATGAGATTCCATAAGTTGGTTTTATTCTCTTTATTTTTTATCCTCTGTCCCTTCCGCCCCTCCCCCCTAAAAAGGTCTCTAATAAACATTCCATTTACAGAGAATAGAATAAGACCAAAGAGGAAAAAATTTGTTCGCTATATGTGGAAACCATTTCTGTTCCCTTAAATGAACTAAGTTAATGGCTAGTTCTTTTTCTTTTTTTATATGAAAAAAGTATCATCTCAAGTTTTCTGTTTCTGAAGTATTTTCGGAGTTTTTAAGCAATTTACTTGAAGTAGAATTCATTTTTCACCGCGATTAATAAACGTATTGCCAAGGGCAATTATTAAATCTTCCTTATAACAAGTATCTTTTTTTAAAGGATGTGAATATAATTTAAATAAATTCCTGTTCGTCAAAATTTCAAATCTACTTCATGTTACCACTATTAGATTGCCTCTTCTATAAGTCAATTATCCGGGAAAGTTTGGACTTGAAACACAATGAAAATTGAATAAATACTTGTCAAATCTAGGAATTTTAAAGTTCCTATCCTATAATAGTAAAATCAAGATAGCACATTAAATATACTAGATTAAACAATTATTTTAAAATTTCATTTCTTCAACTGACATTTGGAAGTACCTTTTCCATATTAATCTTTATGTTCTTGAAATCGCAATTCTGACATAGCTTTTAGAGAAAAAAGATCCTTTTTACTTATTTATGTACAGCATATTATTAAAAATAAAAAAACAGAGTGATGTTAGGCATTGAAAAAGTTCAAATGTTTGAGAAGGATATACAACCATGAATTATGTTCATTATTCTGTATTTTGAAATATTCGGGAATGTACTCCAGATATAATATTGAGTTTCCATATTTAATAAATATGGAGATAATGCTTCTTCCCATAGTTCATTAATTTTTAATATCGTAATTAGATAGGCAGAATTCACAAGTATTGTGGAGTTTCAAGCATAGCAAATCCTCTATTAGTGATTTCATTATAGTCAGGAAATAACTAATATTTTTTAAAAAACAAAAATTAATATTAACTTCCAGTTCTTTTAATTAGTATAGCATGATTAATTATAACCGATATATGAAATAAATAAAGGAATAATTTTTAATTTATTTCTGTATTCAATTTGGCAGGCATCCATATAGATGATATTTGTAGAGCTGGCAGCAACCATAATTACTAAGTCATCTGCAGATGATTATTTTCCATTATTTTTCTTTTCCGTTTGGATACAACAATGCAATTTATTATTCTTATGTTATAAATGCCTGTTGGGCTATTGTCGAGGCAGTCATTGTAGCGTGTCCTCCGCGATACCCTTGGGCGAGACAGAGAATTTGTCATAGTTCTGAAGTGGGTGTAGGGATTTGTAAGGTAGAGCATTAGTCCCCCCTGAGGGCAACTAATATTGTCACCGACTCAAATGGGTGCATTAGAGGGCAAACACCGGCTCTCGTACCCCTGGGACAATGGTTTGCCGTACCTGAGAATATCACTTACCTGGCCGTCAGTCCTTGCGACAATGCGCGGGGATACCTCTAAACAATGCTCAAAATCTGGTCTACCAAGAACTCTCCGCTGATCACCTGTCAAAGCTCTTACTCAACTCAAAACCTTTGAAGGTGTTTACCGAGAACGACCGAATCGGCCGACGAAATCAGGACGGACATCCTACCTGTGCTTTCACTGCATTATGATATTCTCGCAGACAGACGGTCTTTGAGATAGCAGCTGTTCAGAAAAAAGGAGAATTCAATAAACCAAATTAAAGTGTTTCAAACCCATTTACCTTTCTGAAGAACCTTTCACTAGAGCTCTATTTAAACATTTGACATCATCACAATAATACAGTTGACATACAGGACAATAAAAGAACTCAACACGTAAGACAATAGCAAAGCAAATAGCTATGTTTTTCTATTTTTAAATTTAAATCTGTAGCAAGCTTACAGACTATCTACGTGCCAGTAAAGAATGTGCATAGAACTGGCGTCTAGTTTCGAACTCCGTGATTTTCCCGATAGGTACATTGCAGCCTGGTTTCTGTTCTGGTGTTTCTATTACACTTCATCAGCATCACGAGGCAATTCAGTAACTACCTGGACTATGAAATTGCCAATGTCACAAAAACGTCAGAAATTGTATTTTAATCTTTAAACATAAAGAGAATTTTAAATGCCTGATGAACTTTTTTACTATTTTTAAGCCGGTTCAAAATAATGCGACCATAATCGTGGTATGCTAGGGTGAGACAGCATTCCATCACTTCCAAACAGTATGTCTCCCAGAGGTCGGACAAAAAAAAAGGTTACATTTACAAAAGAGAACATTAGTTTGAGGGACAGTCTTCAAACGATTCTGACATCATAATCATCCTAGTGATGAAGTGAGATTTGAAAAAATAATAATAATATATGATAAGGCGAGCGACGTCAAAGGGTTATTTCATTGAATGGGCCTGATTGGAGATGGTTGATTCAAGAATAATCCGGCGAGGATATGAAAGGGCACATCCCTGATTTATGAGGCTGTAAACATATCCATTCACAAAACGTTGGTCGTTCACAAATGTCGGACATCCATCAGCTGTGGCCTTAGTCAGTAGAAAACCGTAGGTCCCCAAACTGAGTTTACATCGGGGCATCTAAAGGTTTACACTTGGAGAGGAAGGATTCCCAGTTTGTTTAGCCGCTGCTTTTGCTGCTCTGTCAAAATTATGTTCCGATAGATGGGCCCAAACAAACGCAGCCCAACTGAACAAACCATCCTATCAGAACCAATCAGGGACCGTTTAAAAAACATTCGGGCTGGAAATTTATTAAATCTGGCTGTCATCCGACGCCTACTCGACCAATTTCAACATGCGAAGGTAGTATAGTATTCTTTAATTAATTCGATTTGTGTTCCAATGGACATTCAGATTTTTCTGGCAGCTTTAAAGGCGAAACAAATATTTTAACACCACTTAAATTATAGCTATCAAAGCTATTTTGAATTCAATAATGACAAAATTACTATCATAGGGGAGAATTCAAATGAATGAATACAAAATGGTGAAAATGGTCCCCAATAAACATTTTAATTTAATGAATACGGGCATAACAGCATGTTTATTGTTCACTATTTTAATATGTATGTAATGTTAGTCAAATCGTGGTTTTGCATTATACATAAATTAAAACTGAGCCTGGGTGATAATTGTCTATAATATTTTGTTGTTATCGCTATTTAGTTATTAAAAACGTTGCCACCTCATCTCGTCATGCTGATTGAAATACAATGAACTTAACGGACAATGTCCGAAAAAAAAAATGAAACACAACGAATTTCTACGAAAATCTAAGCGATTTCCAGCTAAATCTATTTTTATTGACTGTCACTATGTCCATTCAAATATTATAATACTCTTGACGTTAATAATTATATTTTTTTTGTTTATACAAAAGGTGACATTCATATTCACAATATTGTAACTATTAGTGGAGTTAGGTTTGCGCTCAGAAGGTGTCAACGCCAGTTATTCTTATCAAATTTGCACAAGATTAAGAATAAAAATCATTTTTCAGTATCATGATTTCTAACCTCAGGAGCTATAGATCAGCAAATAAATATTAATATAGTATTTACAGTAGTTTTCAACGGAGGTCTTAATCCAATTAAGATTTATAAAGTATTTTATAAAATCTGCCACTTAAACAAAAACAGTGACACAAGCATAACAAATACATAAGTTATATCTGGAAAAGAGGGAGTGGAAAGAAAATTAAAATGAATAAATGAAGCCAGGATAAAACTCTGTTGCAGCGTTGATTATAAAGTTTATGAACCTCTGTAATTCCCACCAGAAAAAGAATTTTTAAAACGTTCCATAAAAAAAAAAAAAAATCTCCTGGAATACGCTTGGTAGTGACATGTTTTTCAGGCCGCAGGTAAAAACGTCATATGAATAAATAAGTAAGCTCAGGCAAAAGTTTCAAACAAATCTCTTAAAACCTCTGAAATATTCTGGCCAAAAAACCAGGAATAACTTTTTTTTAATTATTATTGTTTACCACTTTTACGTTTATTTAGTATACAGGATTCATTATTCATTTCATATGAATGCTCCTCATGAAATGTTTAATTGTGAACATTTTCATTGAGTGTTTCCTTTTTCCGCTTTTTAGTTGTTTTTAAATTGTTTGCAGTATGTGGATTTGTAACTAAAGAGAGAGAGGTTTTGTCTGTTTTGATGTTGTACGTCGTGTTACATGTATCATTTCTATATTTTCTAAATAATAAATAAAAAGAAAATTTGCAATATTTTTTTTTTTAAATTAATGATTACTCAATGTTAAATCTGAACAAAAGTTGTTTTGCATGTAATGTTGTCAATCAAAGTTTAATATTTTGAGTTTGATATTTGCAAATAAATTATATAATAAAATATGAACGGGAATACAAAGTATCGATTGATAATTAACTAATCATGCATTTTGTTTATTTTGGAGTTAATTGTTGTCCTTATACATTTTCATAGTTTTTTGTCAAGTTCCTCCACTGAAGCTATGACCATGTAATAATTAAAAGACACGGAGGGTCTCACTTCTTTCTGAATTTGGGCGTAAATCCTATGTCTTAATAATTCTGTACTAAACTTGACTAACTAAGACTGAGCCAAATAATTATTTTTGGAAATTAAGTCGAATTCAGATAACATTTTAAGTTTAAAATGATAATTTTAAACGTTAAGATGCTCCATAGAAATTAGCATTGACTTTACAACTTATAATTACAATATTATCATTTCCCGATTATTTTTTTTAATAAATAAAAAAATATTTAGGCTTGAGCGCCGTACTACACCGACTTTTGCTTGCCTTGACTAACCATTAGGGTAAGTTCCTGTGTGTTGTACACACAGGTATAAAGGCAACTAACACATAGAGATTGGGGTAGCGCTGGTTTTACAGCCTAAAGCTTTTTACGCCCTTAAAAGGGAATTGTGGACGCCTATCTGTGGCTTAGAATTTTTTTTCATTTCTTCAATGTATCTGAGTGTAGTAATAGACAACTTTGACTTCGAAACAGCATATTAGTTTAAGAAACTTCAATAATGAGTTTGCCGCAATCGTAAGTTGGACATCCTGAAATTTATAATTATGTACTTATGTTTGTAAATTATTTATAACAATATTGCTTAAATAAAATATAAATTTAATTAAATCAAAATTAGTAACTTTTTATAAAAAAAAATAAAAAAATAATGTAAATAAAATAAGATATACCGTGGGTTGTCAAGAGGAAAAACCGAAGAATTCATCTAGTATGATGGAGAAAATTTACTACAAAAATATATCTTGAGACGGGAAAGGCAGCAAACAGAACTTTACCAAGCTAATAGATTTGAATGGTGATGTTGTCTTTGCACAAAGGGCGGTCCTATTTAGAAAGGTCAGGATAGAACCATACAAATCCACACAAATATTTTATTTGGTTCATCAGATGGGACTAGAAGGAGAAAAAGGCCCAACAAGATTGGCCGGATGACTTGTGGAGGCTAGGAGAAAGCTGATGACGCCCTAAAATGGTGGTAGAGATCCGGACTTTAACGGCAGGAAGTTAATTACTTATAAATCACTAACTTTGAAACATAAATGAGAAATTGATTTTTCTCTTGTTCTAATAAAATGAAAATAAAACAAATATCTGCCAATGCCAAAAATACAATTACCAAAATGCATTTAAATGATCCCTAAGAAGTAATTTATTGGGCTAATTATACCTTTATCGGAAGCCAATATTTTTTATGTATGATATATAAATAAATATATTTATATTTTGGAGATGATAAAAATGTCAAGCTATCAGGGAGTCGGACACAAGAAATAATGCGCTACGCCCAATTAGGCTAAGACGTAGACTGCTCCCAAGCTATCTGTGTGTGTGCGTGTGAGTGTGTGTGTGTGTATAAATAGCCGTGCGTGTCTCAGCCGTCAACCACGCCAGCGTGTCTGCGCAGCGATCCCCATTCAGGCTATTATTCGCGCATGTTCAGTCCGCCTTATCGTCTCACTTCGTCCTTGTTTGTTTTCATTTTCTCATCGGCATTTGCTTATTTTTTTTGTTTCTGTTCTGCATTCGTGCTGAGCAGGGAATATGAATCCTCGGATGTAGCGCTGATTTTTCGCGCGTGCTCATTTCAGCTCAATGTGCATATTGCTTCGTAGAAGTCCGACGGCTCAAGTCGTAGCACATATGCCACATCAATGTAGTTACTATAGTCGCATCATTTTAATTAAAGTTAACAAGCACTTGAAGTAGACTTAGTATGGATCATTTCATGAAGGAGAACCACAGAGAAGGCACAAGGAAATTTCACAGTCAGTAGTTGTCCAGAATAATAAAAAGTTCGTCACGCAGGAGCTGCGCAAACTAAGCAGATTTCTTACGTAAAGTTATGCAATAGAGAAATCTCCAGACGAAAGCCAAACAGTTACGGCCGAACTAGCTTTTCGCGGGAAACACTCGTCTATAATCGGCCCACATTTAATAAAAATGCAAATATCTCGGTTAATATTCAATATAGAGAATAAATGTATAGAACAATATTTATAGTAAATTTAATAAGTAATAAGTTCCGTTCTATATTATTTTTTGATCCGACGTATGTTAACCGAGATATTTCGAATTTTCGAAAATCCCCCCTCTAAACCCCCTCCCCTCCCTCTGGTCAGATTTCAGCTATTAACGAACTAGATCTGTCTTTTTGCATAAAACGTTTAAATATCGAGTTAGGTAACGATCAAACAAAAATTGCGACCGCTAGAGCGTTAACAGACAAATATATATATATATACAATTTTGAACGGACCTCATTTTCGTCATCTCCTGGGTAGGATCGATGGACATTTGAAGAAATTTTTCGAAAATCGCGTCATGAGTACGACCTCAATAGCTGATTTCCCTTAAGGGAAATCTGCTAAAACCCAGAGGTGTAAAAGGACAAATTAAGTTATGTAATTTCAAAAATATTTAGAATAATAAATAGATAATTAGGTATGTCAAAATAAAAATAATATAAGTATAAATATTTATATAATGAATAATTATAAAAAAAGATAATTAGATACAAAAGAAAATAACATAGTGCATCACTTCAATGAAACAACTAGTTATTCCTAAACAGATTTAAATTAAATTAACGACTCCTTTGCCTATTATGGCAAACCAGCACTGTTTATGTACAGATAAATAGACAGATGAATTCCCAAAGAATCGAATATTACTTTATCGAAACTTATTCTACCAATTCGCTATTCACTAACTTTCATCACTGAGATATAGTAGAAGTCAGTTTAGAAGTTAAGTATTGGGTTAATTATTTTTTAATGAACTATTGAGAAACTTATGCTGACATAGCATTGCGAAGTAACAAAGCTAAATCAGATTTAGAAGGCCATCTGCCAATATTGCATCCTTCTCGCACAGGTCAAGGACTTTAATAGGAATTTTGATCAATTATGAATGTTGCTCCCCTAATAGCATCCGAGAGTCTGAAAATTTTCAATAAAATAAACATTTCTGTTTTGCGAGATTTATGTATGATTTTTTTTTTTAAAAAATTCATGATTAACCAATTAAAACCGTTGTTTCTTTAGATCGATTTTTTTGTTTGTTTAAAAGCTTCATAAGAAAACAACAAAGCAGCAATCATGAGCAATCACAAAAGTATGGAAAGTTTCAGGAATATTTTGAAGAAGGTCTTGGAGTGAGAAATCTCATTGTTCTCAAGTTGGAGACTTCTCGAGTCAATGGCTATGTTTATGCCCCTCCAGGTAGAAACTTCCAATAGTCCAATAGACCAAGGCACAAAACCCCCCTGTGTTATAAATGTACCTAAATATCACTTAAAAGTATTACCCGGACAAAAATGTTTTAATTTAATTATTTCTAAAAGTTGTTCTTAATTAAGGCATATACATTTTTATTGTCATGGGCGACCTGTGTCTGAAACCTAGATATCAATCCGATAAAATATACTAACCAGAAAATTATTTAAAATAGCTGTGTTAAAATCCAAATAGTTTTGACATTTATAATAGCATAAATAAAATTTTAATTTGAGAAGTGGGGAAACAAAGCTATTAAATCATAATTCATTTTTTTTTTACAACATTTTTTCCCACTATCTAGCCATTTTCAGGCTTGAAGCATAGAAAAAAATGTACAATTCATAATTGTATATATGCATTTTTTAACATATAATAAGTAATATCTCCTTATACAAATGTGGTTTGCGACTGTATTTTAATATGAATTAAAAGTTACATTTTATCTTGCAAAAAATATGTGAACTTTAAAAAATATTCTATTATTACACATCCACAAAAATATGTGTTTTCCCTTGAAACACTCTGCCACCATTGTTTTGGTTGCCTCAAAACCATTATTTTTTTATAAAAATCACTTCTGTTCTAAAAAATTATGGACAATTTGAATTTATGAAATTGAATCATATAGATACGAATAACTTCCATTTATTCAAACTCTTTAACATTATCAAATATAGAATGAATTTCATTTTTTTGGAATTTTTGTTCTAGTTTCTGTCTCCAACTCTTCAACCTTTTTATGTTGTCTGAATTAAAGAAGCGCGTATAACTAATTTAATTGGCGGTATTGGATATGCTTGAAAATGAGGAAAGTATACTGATAATATTATTATATTTATCTATGTATTATATATAATCGTTATAAGGATAATATTACCATGAACATTGACGTCAAAAGGGATGTGTAAAGAAGGGAGGGGGTGTTTTATGTTCAAAAAGGAGTAGTGACAACAATAATATGTATATACTTGTATAGTATGAACAGACTTGACTCTTTGATAGAAATATTGTGGAAAGAATGTGTCCAATACTGAGGCAATGTGAAAAACTTAACAAACAGGAACGTAGGAATTATTTCCGTAGCTCTCTATTGGATGTTGGCTGTCAAGAGTTGTCTGATTTACTCCACCCATTCGTCATGATCGAAGATTAATGGGATATTTTTATAGATTTTTTTTTTAAAAACATATAAAGGAGCAAATAGAATTTCTTAGGTAGCTATTCTTGAATTAAAGAGTTAGTTATCAACAACCCCTTGCGTTTCGCTGCCAATTAAAATAATATAATCATGCTTCGACTCAAGCATACATGAAGTGCCTGTCAATCGGAAAAATCACCTGGTCACAATGCTCATTGTCATGTAGAATTTTAATTGCCTAACAATTCTAAGTATGCAACGAGGACTTGGTGAGCTCCTGGCAACTGGGCTAGCCCCAACCAAAATAAATCAAAATACATCTGATCAACAGTTTTTAGCAAACATAATAGACGAATATAACTGCTGTGTGACTATTGGAATATATAATTTCCTAAGATGTACAGTTTTTACAGTATTTAGTTGAAACCATATCTTTAAAATTTCCGATTGATCAGAAACACTCTTCTTCCAACCTCAAACGTTCTAACCACTTACTTGAGGCTGAATGGCTATGGACGTTAAGTCATATTCCTTTTTAACAATTCATTTTATCCTTTGCTTGTCAATCGAAAACTTCAAGCTCCTGAAGATATGTGGGAGAAATAGCGGCATATTCCCTACCTATGACCATAAATATCATTCTAGCAAGACAAAGCCTGGAATGAGTTATACATCATAATTGGCATGAGATCCATCTGTGAGAAAGGCGTTGGATATGTTGGCTATGGTGTGTAAGAGCGCCCGGACGACACCCGCAAGATGAATGCCTCTTTGGCGACCCATTGCTGTTCTGCTTCAATCTCTTGATTTATTCCTACTGTCAACCGGATATCTACTATAGCGCGATCTGTCTCCTATATCTAGAAACAGCTGTAGCTCTTTACATTCCGCACATTGTTTCGCTGACAGTCTCTATAAGAAGGGATTTACATTATTGCTGCGGCTCGTTTTAAATGATTTTCCAGAGCGCTCCCGTTTTCCGCTTGAATTAACCTGACATAAGTAAGTTATTACTGACTAATTAATAGGTTCAATAAGCTTATCAGAAATAGAATATTGACAGGTTAAAATAGATACGGTGCAGGATATTGTTTTTTTATGACATTAAGTGACAGAATACTATAAGGATCCTGTACACATTAATCGTAGATAGGTATTAACGCCATTTATATCTCTTTTTCAGAGAGTAAATATCTATTTTTTGAAGAATTGGGCTGAATAGGAACTATCTGTATTAATAAAAAGCCAAAAATGCACATAATTAAATTATAATGACATTGAACTCTTAAAATATATGGAAGACCTAAAATATTTCATTAGTGACTAAATTAAAAATGAATTAAGGCGTGCTCTCAATTAATTTACGAACCAGTCCATAATATAAATACAGATTGACATAAAATATTAATGAGAAAAATTTTTATATTATTATTTTTTCAACGCAAAGTTTATTAATAGACCTCCAAAATTTAGGTTGCATAAAATAATCCGTAGACTGGTGGGATTTCATTTCATTATCAATGTATTAATTCGATTTTAATCGGAATAATATTAGTTTGGGCAATTATTATAAAGCCCATTGTCTCAGAAATTGGTTCAAATTTTCGAATTTCGATAACGATATTTACCAAAAGATGTAAAATAGTGAACATCTCTACTTGCCAAATAACTTGTACGAACTATTAACTGAAAGTAGCCTATCAATCTTAAATTGCTTGAAGACAATTGGCATTCACAAGAAAATTTAAACCACACATACTCTACTCATTTCTCCCTCTACGTTTTATTTATTTCATTCAAATCAAGTTACAAATTACACGTGTGTGTATGAGTGCTTGTGTGGTCAAAAGTGTAAAATAAATTTTTAAACTTGTGCCTTTGACTTCATCATTCCAGAATATAACCACAAAATTTATATTTTTAATTTAACGCTTCCTCAATTTTATTTTGTTTTAAATAACTATTAGTAGACCCTTTTCTTTATTTTAACATTTTAAATTTATGAACGAATTCTAAATGATACTGAGCGACATCGCCACGTCGCAGAGCTTATCAAATAAATTCAAGGAAATAAATTGCTACAGACATTCCTTTATGAACTGAATGAACCCGTTTCTCTCAAGACAGGCGTATTTGGACTCCCAGTTACCTGATGCCAGAACAAGAAATTAGAAGTAAAAATGATATTGCACTTTCTTTTTAAATTGCTTTGATAGTTTCCCTCTGTCAAATATAACGGGTTATTGTTACAAATATACTTTTTGTAAAAGGAATTTCTTTATTACACACGATGTGGTAATTCTCTCAGCAAGGGAGTCCCAATCTGACCCTCGCAGAATATGGGAATTGTGACAGAGCAAAAGGCCCGGAACCCTGACAATTTGTGCCGAGATGAGTATATGCCCCTTGGGTGCCCTGCTCTATCTGCATCGAGTGTCCAGAACGACTCGAGAGGAAGAATCCCTATGAAAAATGTCAGATGAGGGCGGCAGTTTGGCCGGACTCAATCCTGTTTGATGGGCCGTAAAGGTTCCGCGAACTGTTGACTCGCCAGAATACCCTCTACATCTGCTATCTACACCAGGTCTCCATATAACACCCTCACCAACACGTTTACATAGGGCTCTGTCCAAACCTTCAACGTCACCCTTTGAATGTGTTACCTAACGCTCGGCCATAGTTAAAGAACATAACACACCTTATAAACTTAAAACAATGCTTCCCATATCCCTTCCATTTCATTATTGATGTCAGAATGGTATTTCACATAGTGCTCCAAACGCCAAGCATAATCCATAAAAAATGTCCAAAAATATACGTGATAAAATTTCGTCCTGAAGTTTCAAGGATTTTTCATTCTCTAGCTGCTACTCCGTTTTTATGAACTAATATTCAATACTTCTAGAACTCCATTTTATAAATAGCATTAGAGAAGAATCAATACTCTTTTCTTACCACAAATTATTTATGTAGACACCATTAAATAAATAAACAATGATTCTAAATAAAATTTATTTTATTATTTTCTCGAGTATTTAAAAATTAGTGATCAATCCTACTTAAGGAAATTTGTCCACATTGAGGTTAAAATAGAGTAAAAAAAGTGAGCTTAAGAAACATACGATATCCAAAATGACAATTTTAGGTTCTATGAAATATCCCATTATTATTTTAACTAATGCCTTCATTATTTAAACTAAACTCGTAAGAATGAAAAGCATTAAAATTTCTCAAGATTTTCGTAGATTTATGCAAATATTGCCTAACATCGGTCATTGTAAAAGAACAGAACATGCTGTTTTTCAACATAATTGACTGTCTTTGTGTACGTAACAAAAAATACATTGTACGGTCATTGTATAATATCCCGCTGTACAAAATCCTTCTCATGTCCTTTGTATTTATTATTGATGTCAAATTGGTGCTTCACATAGAGAAGCGTTCTAAATGCTAAGTATAATCCTATGCTAATACTTTTAAAAACATGTATTAGAATATATTTGGAAATCGGTTGATTTTATTTATTCATGTAAACATATATGCCAAACAATTCACAATGGACTTAAGAGTTGTTATTCTAGTTAAGGAATTTGAGCCGATGTGTTTTAATATATTATTTGAGAATATTGATCTTGATTACTTATAGAGTTGATAAAATAGTTAAAACTTAACATACTTTGTTTTCTGTAGAACAAATAGCAGAAATGCAATACTCATTAAGAGTGAGGTTCACAAAATCAACTTGATTGATTTATGTTCTGTATCATATTTTTATTTTTGAAAAAAAGCTCTAACGCCAAATGATTTTCTGCCGTTTTCTTACCATTCATTCGTTCTTATCATAAATTTTGATGTTATCGAAAATCAGTTTTCTGTTGAGATGATGCACTTGACCTGTGCTGTAGAAACGAGTTGTTTTTATCCAACGAGCCATTAGACAAGCCTTTTATTTAACTCACCTTCAGGCGTTCATCACAATTACAGTCGGCTAAGAAGCACATTTTTCCAACGGGGATATTTTAGACGAAACCCATCACGTTTTTGTAGACATAACAAATTAGTGGACAAATGCTCCGTGAAGTATTTCGTTCGGAGGCATCACGGTAGATAGTACTATTTTAGACGTTAGAGTCCCGAGGAAGCTGTGTTAATGAGCGGAGAAAAAACACCGGGCGATAACGTGCTGAGACAAACCAATTCAAACAAACACTGCCACGTTGTTTGTCCTTACAAACTAACCAATTAATCCAGGCTATGTACTCCAGCTGTTTCCAGCTCCAGGGAAGCTTCTTCATTCCAGGCCTTGTCTTCCTCTCTGGCTCTAATTATGTTCACTAACGAAAAGCGTATGTTGTTAATTATTTTGCAGTATTTGCCACCGCCTCAAATTGGGGGTTAGTCCTCAGAATTTATAAGAGAATGGTCTTAACACAAACTCTGATAATTATTCCTGGAGTTTCAAGGATTTTTCAATCTCTAGCTGCCACTATATTTTTATAAACTAATATTCAATACTTAGATATTTTAAATCTGAAGATTCAATAAAAAAATTTCAGAACAAGTTTCCGTCCCAATTAGCGCTGATAGCTGATAGTTAATAAATAGCAGAAGAGAAGAATCAGTAGGTACTTATTACGAATTCCTTACTTCGTATTGGACTTAATATAAAATTTATTGTAGTACTTTCTCAAACCTTAACAAATTGTAAATCAATCCTAATTGTAAGGTTAAAAAAAATCAGCATAAATACATATATCCAAAATGGCGTTTAAATGATGTTTAGATTCTATGAAATATCCCATTATTAATTTGACAAGTTTCTCCATTTTATTAACGGAACTATCCTAAAAATATTGAGAATTAAAAGATTACCTGATTTACATAGGATTGTACAGGTCATAAACGTATTGTTCAATATTCAATTAAAATACTATCATAATCAGTAATGCGTCTATATTTGAATTTATGAGCCAACTTTTCGTCTCACTTTTAACAGGCAAAGCTTTCTGAATTTCTTGCATAGCACTGCTGTTTGATAATAATAGTTTTTATATGACTTAGTATTGAAGTGCTAAATATTAAAGCAGTTAAATGACTCATATTTGAAATTAAATCGGTGAATGAATCAAGCAATAATAAATAGCAAGTATATTAGTTTAATCGTATATATAATTAAAATTGTACTCCTGTTGAGGTTTTTCAAGCATCGAGAGTCAAAATAAGGAATTCGTAATGGTCATCTGCTGACAGGCGCTGACGAACATAAAACCTGAGAGAGAGGGTGTTGAAAAGATTTCGACAGCTCAGAGTCGTGTTGCTCTCTCGAGTCGGACAGTATAGAAAACATTCTATTTCTGTCCTCTGTCTCATCAGCCGTAGTCCCGCTCAACAAGGAGCTACCACCACCAATTAGTGTTTACTCTCCTTCATGGGCCAATAATGAGCGAGCTTTAACCAGTTCTCTTTGTACACCTCTATGATTTATGTGACGTCACTGTTACCCAATATAAATGATGAAGTTGTGGCGCCTCTGGTGGGAGGGGAGGGGGAGTATTTAGGAGTAAGAGACTCATTCATTTACTCCTGACGATCCATCTACCAAACTAGCATAAATCTGTATATTGGTATATCATAATAACTACAGCCTTCAACAATATATCTTCAAGTGGGTATTTAACGGAAGTCTATGGTAAAAATGGCATGACACGGATTTTCATAGATCTTCGTATTTGGTGTTTCTTAGCTAACGATTATATTGAAATCGATCTTGAAGGACGGTAGAAATTGAGAAAAAATTGTTTTGACATGCTACATTCTTAGGGAGATAGGAAGAATCGAAAGTGACAAGAAATATCTCATTTTTGTACGTGATACGTCCACGTAGTTAGCTCTTTGTGACGGTATTTTTTACTGTACACCACAAGGGGTTCCCCTGTGCTACAGCATTGTACTCCACTATGTAACTCTTCTGCGGTTTTTCGGCCGCCCAACCTCGTTTGGAATCATTTCTAACGCATTATCTGGCCTTCAAAACCTCAATTTGAAGATCGAAAGTATGAGGAAATGTGAAATGGGGCAGGACAATACAGGCTACTTAGAAATAAGTACTCGCAATGTTTTCTTGCTGTCATATTTTCTATTTATACAGACTATAAACTGTCCCTGTTATATTTTATACCAAAAAAATAGCATTTGAAATTTTGTACCCATCTTTTAGTTAGATATAAGTCTCAAACCAAATTTGGCCCACCAAAGCTTTAAGTGAGAAAAGTAAAAACATTCAGAAGCACCGCATACCCCTCATTCCTGTTAGTGGTCCCGAGATGCTATCCATAAATAAACAAATATAATCTAAGTTACCAATGATATGGTGGTTATCGCTTACCAGCATTAACTAAATTAATGATTTATCTGAAAAAAAATGAGGCTAGTCTCTATAAAATAATTGTTCTTCGGCATGAAGTCATTCGATCATATTTAGCTTGGCCGTAAGAGTGCCTGAGTCAGCCTCCTCCCCTAGCAGGGGCCCCAGTCCTGTCATATTTATGTCAAGAAATATTTATCACCCGTCGTAAAAAAGGTTTTCTGGCTTTTTTTCTTCCTTCCCCATTTCTGGATATACCCATAACGACGTTTCTGTCTATCAAACGTCCCAGTAAAGCTATTTCTATTAGAAGGCCTCTTAATGGACAGAAGGGAGCCGGGAAAAAAAAGTTAAATCATTTTGAAACAAGGAAAAGGAACAATATATCAACATAGATGTTACATATAGAGGACCACTCAAGTAGAGCTATTTATAAATATTTTAAAACTTACAGGCGTTATACATAAAAGTTATAGTTTCGTTGACGAAACTTGCCTAAAGTTGAACATCCTAAGAACCATAAAAATATCGTTTATTCCAAATTATGAATTCAAATTTATAGAACATATATTATATGTCATTTATACTTTGAATAGTTAACAATGACTAAATGACTTGTTTTTGTAAAATGAAGAAGACTAACGTTAATGATATCCACAGCAATCTATGTCTATACTATTCTGAAAGCAGTACATCAGCTACAATAAGTCTCATATCCTATTATAAGATTAAATGATTAATAATTACGGTTTTTTTGAGGTAATTAAATACGGTACGGTAGATACGACTACCCAAACGAAAAAGTCTTCTTTTTCCACCATACCAATGCGTTTGGTAGTCCAGTTGTTCCTATACTTTAAAGTGTGGCACCTTGGGCATCGCCCAATTATCGGACGTGTTGCATGCATATAGGATCTAGTACACCACTCAAAGCTATCAGGTGTTGCTTCAAGTTTATCATGCAAGAACATCTGCTCTCTAAACGAAGCGTTTACAAGAAATTAATCGCTGAAGCTTTAATGAAACGTTTCAAGGCACCCTATTTTAAGACGACACCTGACACAACTCCCACATTAAGGAAACTGTTGATCCTGCCATCCCCCAGATTGCTGACTATTTGCGGTGCTGGTGGGGGTAGATATCCTGCAGCCACCCCTAGCGGCCTCCCCTACAATTATCCCTTGTACAAAGCAATCCCGTGTTATGAGAGCACATATTTCAGCTTCTCCCTTGGGTACTCGGCCAACAAGGAATCCTCTCTCCCCCTCTCCTTCTCTCCCTTCCCGTGAATCAGCCTCCGGGGTAGCCTTGGATCAAGGTCGTCTCGTAAATGGAGAATAATTTTGCCTTGGAGAGGGGAAGCAAGGAGGGCGGCATCATAACCCTCATAATTCCTCGACGAGAAATCCAATTATTGTCGGGAGATTGGGCATGTTGACATACGCCATCATTGGAAGCTGCGCCACCCCCATAGGCAAATATCGACACCAAGGGGTTGGAGGATACCTGCTTTTAATGGAGTTAGAGAGGAGTTAAGTTGCCTCTGCTGTTTATCTTATGGAAGGTTGATTTTCATACTGTCGAGTCTCTCCCCTCCCTCAAACTTAGCCTAACTCCAATCCCCAAGTTTGAGTCCCCGCCAGTTACGGGCCCCTGCTCCCGAATGGGCCGTTTACACTTGGATCTGAATGAAAAGGAGCTTTTCACTCAAGTCTCTGATTGCGATTCGAAACTTCCTACTTCCAATTTGTGAATCAAACCGACCTCCCTTTTAGGCTTTATTCCATGGAATTAAACGTGTTAAATATCTTCATTTCTTCGCCGCGAGGGAGCGCTTAGAGTAAGCTCCTCATCAAGGAGATACACCCTTACCCACTCACTCACAGCCTTCTATAATGACCATCCCTGAATGCTGCATTCATTTGAATCCAATCAAAGTTCTTCCTTCTTAAGGACTTCCCATCATTTGATTATAATAGTTTACAACAATGGAACAGCCAATGATTGTTATGCTAACTACTTGTATAAACTACTAATTCTTCCTATAATTACACTTTACAGCTCCGTGTTCAACATTACAAATACAAATGAGGACCCAAAATCGATTACTGTGGGACTTCAATGAAATTTTGATTCAGTTTCCTGCCTACTACTTTATCTCTATTTTTTCACTAAGCATTCTTTAATAAAAACATTGGTTTAATGTAAGATTTCTTAATTTAATACGGCAAGCTTTTGGCCATTTGTGCCTCTTATGATAATACTCCAATATGTCAAGAAATCGTATTCTAATTTCATTGCAGAGGCTGAAAGGCGATGTACTAATTAACCGTTAGTCTTTAGTTGGTTGCATTTTAAGTATTTGAAGTATTTCTGAACTGTCACCTTATAAGTTTTTACAAATAGTACCAAAAGACTCAGGTTTTCTAGATAACAATAATAAAATTAGGTGTTGTATTTTTTTTTGGCACACTTTTAAGCATTTCCTTTCTGGGTTGCTGAAGGCCACATTCTTTACAATGATTTTGTGGTGTTGTGTGAATGATATTTGCGATATCATGTAATTGAATTTAAAAATATTTTGTAAAATGATCTTAGCCTAGTAAAGCAACAAATGAATGAGGTTTCAAACCTTAATAAACTGCGGAAGAAGAAAAAAAAGAAAGATTCAAGGTATCACGTGTATTGAATTAGTAAAAAAATGAAATTAACACAAACAGGCACACCAATATTTAAATGCCATTCCTTTTTCTTACTTGGCAGGGCAAACTCCTTGAGGGTGACATGTCGCATGGGTGAGTCTGAACACAGGCCCTGCGTGCACTGACAACGACTCGGGGAGTTCGTCCGCACTCACGGGTACGATCTTGAAGTTATGAGCTTCGCCAGTAGTGGCGCATCTCAGCTTCCAACAGTTCTCCTTGTCAGAACTACCTGCGCAGCAAGATGGGCTATACTTGGTCCTGTCTCTTCCTATAGCGGTTGTAACTGGGTCTTCGACGCAGGGACGAGGTCTTTGGTAGTCAGGCTGGTCTTCCCAAGGACGTCTCGGACATACCCTGAGCAAAAAAGTGTATCATATACTCATTTTGCATTCGGTAAAGCAAAATAGAGAAAAAGAACTGATATTCGGAAAGTAGAGATCAGGTCTAAAGCACCTTTACAAACAAAATCTGTTGGACATTACATTCTCAATGTTTCCTAATGAGATCTTTTCCTAATGGACGATACCGTATTACATGAATGATCAATATTTCTTACAGATGTTACCGTGAAATACTTACGAATATGGATCAGGATCACAAGGTTTCCTGTGGATCCCTGTGAACGGCGGACACAGAGGGAATGGCTCCTCCATACACCATGGCCGACCACGACACTGCAATCTCGGGCAGTCGTCTTGCAGGCCGTTCTTCCGCATGCACTCATCCTTCAACATCTTTGACCCTATCAGCTCTCTAGACTTCACTCGGTTCAAATCCCAAGGCTTACCCCGAGGCTGTAAAACAGAAATTAGTAATTAAAAATGAAGAAAGAAAAAAAAAGGTTACACAGATATCATCTGAGGAGTTCTTTGTACATCATCTAAATTCATTATAGTCTTCCCCTTAAGCAACCAGTATTGCACTTGTAGTAATAATGGTATTTCATAATTTATAATAGCTTGAATGAAGAGGAATTTACAGTGCTGGCAATGAAAATATGAATAGTGTGATATAAATTGGCAGCATAATATCCTAATGAGTGTAAAATGACAGTTAAAGCAATATATTAGGGTGACAAGTTGGTTCTGAGATTATTAATACAGGAAGATGGGCCTACCTGATAAAAGCCAAATCTATGAGGCCCAGGCGTATTGTTGAACGTCGGCCAAGTATCCCACTGCTCGCAGGCTTGCCTACGGTCAGAATATAGAAATATACAATAAACAGCTTATAAATATATATAAAAAAAAGTTAGTTGCAGGGCTTCCAAAACCTGACTTTTTAGAAGCAGGTGAAACAGCTTGTTTCTATCTTTTTTAAAACTTGTAAAATAAAGAATTTAGTCTAATACAAAGGTGGAACTAAAATTGGGATGTCTGAATCACTGAAGAACTGATTTATCATTCAAAATATGATTATAATTGGAGGAGATAATTTGGATGTAGCTCGAAATATCTAATTGTATTCCAAAGTGTCCTCTACAGCATTAAATGGATGTAAAAAAAATAAGAGAAATGTCAATTTCAGATAAATCACTCTTTTCGCAACATTTATTTTAGAATAGACGGGGCCAAAGATTTCTGACAAGAACTGTTTCCTGTTTCCTCCTACCATCAATACTTTTTTACTCAATTTAATGTTGTTTCAAATAATAACGATTAAGGAAATAAATTGCAGAATGACTGCTGGCATTTGCAGATCTGATTTTTATTTGTTCTAAATTAAAAATAAAATTTAATAATGCTATACATATTCAGTAGCAGAAACAGTAGCATACGTTATAATAATAATTAATAAGGAATCTTGAAGTGTAGATAAGATACGGTCAGGGCCGACATTTAGATCTAAAGCCTAAACTGATCAGAAAAAAAATATCCACGAGAAGACAAATCCTTCACGACCATCTGGATTATTATAAGGTTCATCGGGTTTTGATTATCCGCATGAAATCGTACTTGGACCAGTTGTGCAATATAAACCGGTTACTCTCGGCTACGTACGTACATTTTGTCCAGCTTCTTGACAACCTCCTTCATCCTGTCGAGAACTTTCTTCCTCTTCTCGGACATTTCGTGGCAATGGCCTTCGTCATGTCCGTCGGGGAGGATTCCGCAGAACCTGTTGATCGTCTCGGGCTGAGCGCAATAGCTGTACAGCTCTGTTCCTGGTCGGTCCACGGCGCCCTTCACCCTCTGACCTCTGCTCCCGTACATTGTTCTCAATTACCTGTCTGTTATGTGAGAGTATCTTAGAATTTAGATCGAGTATGTTAAATAGTGTGTATAAGATATCTGAATGTATATTTGAACTAGACACGTGTTGCCATGGTGTTAACAAGTTACATATGTAGGATATAGAATTTTCAATGTTGCTGTTAGTTGTCATTTATCAACGTCCATTTTATGCTGCTATCGCTAGTCTGGATGATATCTACTGGTTACTACCTTTTTCCGGCCAGCGAGGATTTTCAGTTTGACAAACACAAAAAATTCCTTCTATGGCTAACCTGAATCACAATTCCTATTCAATAGAATTCGATGCTATAGTACATGTTATTTATTAAAGTCCATTTCGTTCCACTGATTGGGACAGTTCATCAACAGGTTTTCACCCTTTTCCAACCAAGGAGGGACTAAAGATTTCATTTAATGAGTTAGTCATTAAATACATTCCTATTGCCCAGGTGAGAATCGAACTCACGACTCTAGTTTACCAAGTGAGATTAAGACCAACGCCTCCTGAGCCCCTCCCGACAAATAAACTACTCTAAGCACGCAACTCTGAAGAATACATTACTCTAAACAAAGTTCAATGGTATACAAAATCAAATCGTCAAATCCCCTTGCAGTCCGGGTTTCCATTTCCAACTCCCTGTTATCTGATAACACTCAAGACTGTCCATCCATGTGTCTTCCCATTTATCTTCGGCCACAAATCTCTTAATTTATTATTTTCTGAGGCATCTCGCTACTGTATATTCTCTTCAAGAAATCCGATTTAATTGTACCTGCCTTACACTACCAGTGAGATGTCGCGTTCGTTTTATAATGGCTTCAGGTTAGATTTCTCCTTCAAGCTCCTCCTTGTTGAACTCCACCATAAATATATATCAGAGGGTCTGTCTGTTAGTGTAACTGTTTTCCTTATCATTATCATATTAGTTTATAATTATTATTACGCTGTTACATCGATTCTCCCCATAATAAAAGAAGTCCTTTCGGATCTCGGATCACGAAAATCGGCAATGTAGTAAGAAACTGATATGCCAAGATAAAAACTGCAACATTAGATTTTTTTTTCGCCAAAGGAACATGTTCGCCCACACAGTCGATGGAATCTTATGCCTGAAGACCGATCAGCCTTTTGAATTTCCGACTGCATTCTAATAAAAAAAAAATACAGTATTGAAAATAGCGTGGGACTTCTAAAAGATAAAGCATGAAATATATTATCACCGCCAACATTACTGTCGGGCAAACGAAGGAAACCAGAAGAACTATAGCATATTCGACGTGTCGATTATCATTGAATCAAGTTCTATTTGATATTTATTTATTGTTTTTCTTTATTCACAGTCTTCATTTTTTTTAGGTATTCCAATAAACAAGGTTAAAAACTTCCATTACTACTGAATGAGTGAGCTTGTTTTTCTCTCTATATATATTCAGGTATAAACGCATTTAATAACATAGGTAGGATACGTTTTCCCTAATACGAATATTTTTTGTTCATTAAAATTTGGTAAATTCAATAAAGTAGGTATAATATTCGGTTTTTGTAACGCAGGAACTGTCACCTAATTTGTTTAGCTTCAACCTCAGTGATAATTATTGCGAATGACGAAGCAACAAATTAAGATTACAGATTCCAATAGTTTAAAGAAGAAAAAAGGTTTAGTGTCATGCTTCGATTGAAGAAACTGTGACCAAAGTCAGTAAATCTTTTTTAGAAAAAAAAGTTCAAGGCAAAGACAGATTTAACATTGTAAGTTCGTTAGTTTCGGCTTGAGCTCTAACAGTAATCGGAAGCCGTTCTAAAAGGCGATTAGCTCTGCCCGAAGAGAACGTATTGTTTCACTGCGTTCTTTCCCGTTCGGATACGCCCTTGGTATTCCGTCCAATAGTCATTATATTTATATATATGTGAGAGGTCATAACTAGTGTGCGTAAAAGAAAGGTTTGTTATAAAAGGGAAGGGCGTTATAAAAGTTACGAGAGTCACATAGCGCACATAAAAAATAATGGGTCCAAACCTCGTATAGGACCTCTTGGTCCAACAAATTTGGCGTGAATAGGGCTCAATAGGTTTATAATAGAAGGAAAGGAAAAAAAAAGATGGAATATTCTCAAGCCATTGAATCGTTGGTTTTATTATACAGGAATGTGTAAATTATAGGTCCTGACTTAACAAAAACATATTTTGTTTAAGGTGTCACGCTGGATGTTGTCACTAATATAAGATTCAGCAATTGTCAACAGAGACGGTATATTATTGCTATAACTTTATTTCGGGGCCATTCTTCAAGGTTGTGCTTCATAATCAGTTATACCTCCTTGTCAAGGAAACCTTTAACAAGGATTGGCTCTTTGACAATGAGGTGATTTGTGCTTTAAAAAGTCGACTAACAAAAGTAACATAAGTATGAAATAACAACAAGTAACAATAACAAAAGTAAAATAAACAAACATTTAATAAATTAACATAGCACTGAATTCAAGTAACTATAATCAGAATAAAATAAAAAAAAATGGTGATGAGCATAGTATTTGAGTGATTAGTAGGAAATGTATGGCTGAAAATGGCACTTTTTCGAATGATTGTCGGTTGTAATGTCCTTCTTCGGGGTGGCTGTTGTGTATTTATGCATATAATTTGAAATATTGTTGTGCACCACACTCTTAATTTGTATGTTAAATTTTGTCATATATTTGAATTTTGTGTAGGCATGAGAATAAGTTGTTAACTATCGGCTGCCTTCTGTCAATAGTTCTTGTAGGTCCTGATGTTACCGTTTTTTGCACCTGTCAGTATATGTCTTATCGTCAAGAGAATGTTGCTTTTTGAGCAAGTGGATCAGACAGTCTATCATTAATTAATTATGAAACACGACCTGGAGGAGGAGCCCAATAGCTCTCAAAAAATAGTAACTAGGGGTTGCTGAAACCGATAGCTGAATCTTTTATTAATGAAGAATTATACTATGGTCCTTCTACCTGGGCTAAATTCTCACTTACAACTATCAATAAATCAAGGCTGTAGACTGAATTGTTTTAGTGGTTTGTATACTCATGCTGGTATTGCATATTATAGCAGAGATGGCTAACATGCAGTATAACTGCTGCCTTTATTGATGAATAGCCTCAAAAAAAAGGTATTTGCCAGCCGCTGCTGGTCCATGGAATAAATGGGAATCATGATTTCTTGCAAGCAGGAAGATCGCGCGTTGCCATGCGGTGCAAAACACTTCCATATATAGTATTAAAACTAAGCATGAGCAGTGCAAGTGTTCTAATACATAAACAGTTAAGAAAATAAGCACATAATTATTTCTTCGGCCCACAATCCATCGAAGCCTTACTACTCGAGTACATCTGGCACCGGACCATGGCTTCTTCAAACATATGCCCGACCTTCTGCAGACAACCCTTTCCGTAGCCGTGACTTCCAGACATCCATCCCGACCGAGAGGAAGTACCCTGGGGCAGTCAGCATGTCGTCAAGCGGCGAGGCAGATGGGGCTTCGGAACCCTCTTCAACTTTTGAAGGGAGCAGTTGTTACAAGACAATTAAAGCCAATCAACTTCTACAGGTTTTCTGCTAAGACTGAAAGGGTTGTAATTTGATGCTGCGCAGACTCGTGATGAGTGAGAGGCCTTCATCGGTACTTTTGCTGCATAAGGTGTACAATTACTCAAAAAAAAAAAAATTAAGTTTAAAGTTTTTTTTCCTCAAAAATTATTAGTGGAAGATGAGCAAATTATACGGTCTGGTAAACCTCAGTTGTTTTATAACATTTTTGAAAATAATTTAATTACACCTAAGTAAATATTGAACAAAAATTAACCCAAATAATATAAAACCATTGTTTTAGCATAGACTCAGTAATTATTCTAATCCCTTTTGATCCTTTCATTCAGATCTACTCTTGTCTGAAATAATTTCGTAGAATAGACCATTCCTCAACATCTAAACTGGTTTAAGAGATGAGAAAATATTTACTTTAAAAAAAAACATAAATCTCAAGCTAACGAATGGAGGTTATCTTTCCAAATTCATTCAGAAATCATTAAATCAGCTTTCAAACAAAGATAACCTATAGCCCAGGAATTTATGATGTAATACATTACAAATGTATAATTGAATTGTAAAATGTAGCCTTTTATTTACTGATAAATCATGTATTTTATGTCTAAACAAAAGTTCTTCTAAAATAACTTGACAGTTGTTTTTAAGGAAATCAATAACACATAACTCCATTTCAAATATACATATTTATACTCCGCGTTGAAGGTTACACGAGCTATTTCTGCGTTGGATCAGGCACGTAGAAGTGATTGTGTCTTAAATATTTTTTATTTCTCCTGCTATTTTCAAATGAATTCAATCATATCCGGGAATAATTCTTAGTAAAAACATATTGAATTGATGTATTATCAATTTAAAGTGTGGAAAAACATATTGTACAAGAGCAGCTTTATTTTTGTAAAATTTGTAATTTATGTTCAGCCAAGTGAGGCCAAAAAATAAAGATATTTTCATATTATCAAAAAAAAAAATACAAATTATGTAATGCAACTCTAATCAAACCGTTTATTTGAATAAAACCTTTTTATCTCTTCATTAAATATGATCTGAAATCATTTCCACGAAATGCCATTTCTGACAAAAAACGCTTATGCCATTATTGTTTGAAACGCCTTTAAATACAGAAAATATAAGTTTTTTTTTTATTATTCCCAAAATATGATTTTCAATTTTGGGGTTGAGATCAGGTTTGCCAAAACTATTTAGAAGAAGGTCTTAATACACGTAAGTATGTCATCGTTGTTTTGATTCCGTACGGATTACTCCCAAAAAGTTTTTCACAGTGTATTGGTGAGTGTCTTTTTTATGATATCGACGATATGAGGGTCGACAAAATTTTCCTCTATTCTAGGCATGATTTTTGAAAAATGTCTTTATATGTGGCTCCATATCCCACATTGCAGTTGATAAAAATAAGGTGCATACACACAGATATGTGTATATTACATTCATTTTATATGTCAGTTGTAGTATGAAAACATTGTTATTACGTCAACAAGCTGTAAAGACAACAACCAATATCGACAGTCGTTCCCTGAAGGTATCTTCATCACGTGCACAGTGGCATTAGTATATAGAAAATATCGATGTATCATTGTCAGTTAGCATCGATGGTGGCTAATTATCGATTTTCATACGTTCATAGATTCATCTCGCCGAAGTACTATTGCACAGAGCCTTTAGTAAATTTCGCTGACAGCCGGTATCGATAGAAGTCCATAATCGATTATGAGTCGTCAAAGCTGTATCTCTCAGGTCGTGAGCTATTGTAAAAAGTCTTGTGTAGAATAGAAACATCGATATTTGGCCGAACTGCGGAGTGTATGGTAGTTTACTATCGATTACCGGCCGTTCCTGAATGCAACCCTTGTACTCCCATTGTACATAGCTATGCGGCAGAGAAGAGCCGAGGAGCACCGCCCTACCGGTTTTAAACTGACATAAAAAGCCACACCTATATTTTTACACTAATGGAGTCGTAAATCAGATAAGAACGGAGAGACCCCAGCGGTATTTTTATCTCTCACAATGCTATCCACAGCTGCCGAGGCTCCCCGTGTCTCTCCACCGAATTAGGACTAATTGTTGCATATTCCCAACTAAATACCGACCGTGGGTGGGTATTTTCGCGCGCAAAACCCCCACCAAAGTATTTTTCCCCGCCTTTTCAAGGGCGCATGTGGAACTCCATGTCTTCCGTCTGTCTTAAATTACATGCTTTTTTTTAAAAATAAATAAGTCCAGGGTGGTTGAATTTAGACAGATGCAAAATTATGCAAAAGATTTAAGGAGCACCCCACGCAAGCTCTGGGTTAACAAAGATGCATTGACTGAAAGAACACATATCATCATATTCTATCCACTATTTCTACCTTAGCAAGAACATGCACATGCAAGCTTTATGCAGTAGGAATAATGGCTTATTATTCAAAATTTACCTTTATTTAGACTTTAAAGCTCTGGCAATAAAAAATGTTCTATAAATAACAGGCTATTCTAAAAGCCAATATTTTTGTTTTATGAGCTCGGTATGCTACATCTATGCATAATTGTTTCTTACTGAGAAGTATGTATATTCGTATCCACCTAAGTTCGTATCATAGTTGCTTCGAAAGATTCCCCACATGCCGCTTTCATGATGTCATCACATATTCTATTTTCTCAGTATTAAGAAGAGAACTTGAAATTTAAACTGGACATGAGATGCTTTTTGACGTTGTATATTGGGTTGAAATCTCATCACTAGAAGTGGGGGTTTAACTGAAGGCTGAAAACTAAAACAATACAAATATCTCAGTTAATATTCGAGATTGAGAAAAATCTATCAGAACAACTATTTTTGAGAATTAAGTTTGCGACAAGATTAGTTCTAGAAAGATTTTCGTTTTGGCCCAAAATAACAAAGAAATTTTGATTTTTATAGTTCACCCCTCTCTGAACACCCCCACGCCGCCTAGCACGATTTTATTCATTGACGAACCTGATCTTCAGTTTTACAATATGGAACGTTTAAATATCCAGTGTGGTCGTGAACAAATAAGCACTACGACTACTCTACCGGCAATAGGAGTATGTATAAATTGAATGAACCTCATTTTTATCGTCTCCTTAAGGTTGGTGGATTTCTCTGAAGAGACATCTGCTAAAAACATTAAACTATGTGGATCGTTAAAGTCCTGCGAAATTCAATTAAATCAACAAGAAGCATTAACGCTCACAAAATTGCACTCCATATTCCATAAACGTCCGAACAAGTCGTCTGAAGGACATCAGTCTCTCATCTCTGATAAAAAAATCACCAGCCTTATTAAACGCCAGTTGGCTAAGTAAGGCCGATAGCTCGCAATGCGATACTGGGTGTAATCTAACCGAATTAATCGTTCTTAATGGTAGGTTATAATTATCCAGTTATAACCTTCGCTCTTCCTCGTGTCATTGGAAAAAAGTGATCTAATGGCCGAGCGGGGCTGGAAAAGAAATCAAAATGGCAGCAATGGATACGAGAAGTAATGAAGAGTATCAATTACAAACAATAATATGGTTCCCACTAATTACTACATCCAAGCACTTCCAAGTCAACCGCTGTCTGTACAAATCCAACTCAGAACATTTCTTTTTATGTAGTTTTTTTTTAATATTTATTTCTTAGAATTGACATTCTATTTATTAAATAGTCTATATACAATGATTAAAACAGACATGGCAGAATTACTTTCCTATGCCTGGATTTATTATCCTATCGACAAGCGGCAATTCATTAATATTTGTATACTTATCTATAGATGTTCTTATTCTTGAATTGCATGAACTTCTTGTCATACTGAAAAGGAGAAATACTTTTAATCGCTCTTTATAAAATATCTTGGTAGCATATAAATAATCGTGATTACTAGGCGTTAATTCAATTATAAATATATATTACATTAACTGAATTGTGAGATATATTCTTATACAGACTTATCTCTGTAAGTCATAACTCTTGTTTTTTTAAAAATATGGAAATTTTATATTTATTGCCTCGTTCAATCAATCTAATGTGTTGTACAGCCTTGTGTGTTAATATGATAGGGAACCTGTCCTTAGTAATCTTGTACTGTATAATTCTCTCTTGATCATGGACATTTTTTTGTTGGCTCGCCGAATGGTAGCTCATATATAAAAGGTAATAATTTTTCGCATATTGTCTTTTCGGAAAAAAATAAATTAAATTAAACAATTCCACGTAGGAAATTTCCCTCATGAAAATTAGGTCTTCATTTAGAATTCCAAAAGTGTATTAAACCTGGCTGGCAATGAGTTCTTCGATTCCTATCTGGGAGAGGAGACGAGGGAGACCTACCGCGTCAAAATATATAATACGAATGTAACAGGGACAAGCCTTGGATTGAGAAGTCATTTAAATGGCAAATAAGGCGGGGATATGTTAATAGCTGACCGCTCTAAGGTAATCGGTTGTTGTAATAACCAATCATATGGCTCCATGTTGATCAGCTGTCCTGCCACAATGCGACCTGAATCCAAACTAACTGTGGCATTCATTCCAAGCTATAAGACCGTCATAATAATAATTCCCCTATTTGCGTAGTAATTCTTTTCTTCTTCTGTAAACAGAATATTGTATCAGCGCATCGTGGCTTAAGAATGGTTTTGCCTTTGTAATTTGTGAGTTCTACAATAATAGAAATTGCATGAATCCAGCTGAATAATTTTATAAAAATCTACTTATATTTGTGCTTAAGTAAGCATTTAAAATGTACTTTATTAACTAGTCAAATACTCGAAGTCCTTTCCTTTACATTATGCTTATTCTAGCACTTCAAAGTTCAAGTTACCTATAAGTACAATTCTAAAATCAACTAATTGAGTTCTTATGTATAAATAAAATAATTTTAAAATATATAAAAACTTATGTTAAAATATAGAGACATGTAACCTCTATCAAGGTCCAATGACTGAAGCTCTGATTACAGAGTAGCCAAGTCCCCATCTGATAAGCAGTTGAGCTTCGAACACTGACGATTATCATTTCATACGCATCGCGCCCATGGACAATCCAGGGAGAAAATTCTACGATTTCACATCAGAATTGTCTCGAAGGACAAACAAATGAGTGAAGTGAGTGAAATTGTTAGTTTCTTATTCCCACTTTTTTTTTTTAAGTCAAAGCAATTTTTTAGTTTCTGTTATAAGAATAATTTCTATAATTATTAATTATAGAATTATGGCCCCTCTTCTATAAAGCCTCGACCTAAGCTGAAACAATCTGACAGATTGAAAATAAACATAACATACATAAAGTATTAAAAATGAGAAGTACAAACGTACATTCGTAGTCAAATGATTTCAAAAAAAAAATAACCCAATGACCCCAAAGTGCTTTCATGTATTATAGTGATTAAATTATATACTTACACAAGTAGTGCGGTCACACCTGGTGAGAATGTGGTCACTATTTCCTACTTGAGTAGTTGCGATCGTTGAGGCCTGTTTATCAATGATTTATGGGTATATTTATTGATTATAATGATTACTTTTCCCACTAATATGCATTCCTTAAGATGAGAATCGTGTCTGTCTTGTCCCTCTGAAAACAGCCGTTTTTGCGCAAAACTAATCATCAGTTTGATTGACAAGAGGGGGATAAAATCACACAGAAAAGACCCAATGCTGTTTTGGTAATAGCTGGAAATGAGCTATGTACGGCGGAATGTGTTGTATAATATGAAGAGAGTAGAGTGAGAGCACCTCACACCTGGTGGTCACCTGCACTTGGTATATAATACTATCAGATCATTGGCTGCGGGTAGAAGCAGCCAGTATATTATCGGCCGGCTCCCACCTTACAAGGAACCTTTCTACTCTTTTCCAACCTTACCACTTCTACTTTATTAGACACTTCTTCTTTATCTCACTCCCTCTCAAAGCCTTTCCACCTCCTCTTATCTCTCTATAAGATATATAATACAGCCTATTTTAATACAATTAAATTATCCTCCCCCCTTTCGCGGTTTTAGGATTCGGCTAAATCGCATAACGATGCTTTCCGCGTCGCATTTTTGTCCATATTTCCTCCTCGTGTAAAGTGGTCCTTTCCTCTGTCGGAATTGAGCGTTTGTTAGCGTTATCTCCTGTCAGCTCTCATCCTTAACAGGCTTGTATCATAGGTTGTGAAAGGCTCTGTGTCGTTTAGAGTGCAAACTACATCCATACGTCTGCATATAATCGACCATTGCTGTGAATGCACTTTCCCGATTAGTAACGCTATTGTGCGTCTACACACCTACGATTTGTTCCATATACAGGCTGCCCGCTTTCACAAGCCTCCCAACACATGTTATTTCCTTATAATAGAACGTTTCCCATCAGCAATTATTTACACTTTACATAGACCTCACAAAACGAGAGTATGAGGAACTCTGCCTGGTTATTTTATAAAGGCAATACAAAAAATAATTGTGCGCCCGCAGCATTTCCGTTTTTGTGAAAATGTGCCTTATAAACAGTCATTGCATTATTCAATTCAAAGCTTAAATAAATATATATTTAATTTGGAGTAGATGTGAACTAAAACGTTTTTCTCTAGTTGAACGGGTACTCATTCTAAACTTTTGATTTAATGAATCATTGAAATTTCCTGTCATTCCACATACTTTGGGTCAACGCTATCACTGAGTCATGAAATGAATGAGAAACACGCAAATCAGTGATCAATGCCAAATCAATTTAACAGATTTCAAGAAGATACAATACAACAAAGCAATTCTAATCCAACCAATTTCAATATATTATAATTGGACACATAAAATTCAACTTGAATCGATATTGAACGTCGACAAGAAGTAGACTTGCATTCCCTCGCGAAGAGATACTGTAAATGTACCTAATTCCTAAATACCCTTCATCGTAAATGATAGTTTTTTTGAGTTCCACTTCAGAAGGCAATGTCCAGAATGATAGATGTACCACTTGCTTATTAGTGCAAAATGTATTGTGTTTTGAAAATTGGTATAAAACGGATTATGGGTCGATTTTGGGGTAAATTATAACAAATGTGGAAATAGCATTAGACATTGTTGCAAACAATTATGTTTTATTTATTAAAGGCAAGAAATTCAGCGGAATACAAGACAGACCTTCTAAAAAATAACTCATCAGTTAAAGGGCTTCAGAAGTGATCATTTATTAATAAGTCTAAACGCAATGACCGGTAGTTGGGGGACCTCTTGTTCAGGAAATGTTAGAATACGCATAATTTATTTTTGACTTTTTTTTTTTAATTCATTGACACAACATAAAGGAGGTGTTACATTAACTTTCAGCCTGACAAATAACAGCTTAATCCACTTGAACGGGAAGACAGTGTCATCTGATTATCATAAGCACCCATTGGTGTGCTTCCTTAAAGGCAGCTGACTACCGGATAAACACCGAATAACCTATTTCCTTACTGGACTCAATACTCAGACGAATTAGAATTACTAAGTTGTCGACTAAATATGTTTAGTCGGCTTGATAAGGATCTCGATAAGCATTAAGAAGTGTTAATACTCACCTACTTTCTGCCGTTGCGTGTCGTAACTTTAAGTGAGCGGTCTAATATCCAGATGTTGTGTTTAGCATTAGTGCCACCGAGATATGAGCTATTCAAGGCCTGTTGCGCTTGAAATAGAAAAATAGAACAAACTGTAATGATGTTGAAAATTGACTGAAGTGCTAAATTTGTTTGAAGTAGTATGTACTTCGGATAGGTCATAAAGCTAACGAACTTTCATTACAGAAGATTTCCTCCAAAACTTCTATATATTTTGTTACATTAATATTTATAAAACTATTAATGACACATTCAAATTGGCAGTTCCGGAACGTCCAAGGACTAATATCCAAAGTCTTCAGTAAAGCAATTGATCATGATACATAAATATATACACACAAAATTGGGGTCAATATTTCAGAAAATGTGGCCAATAGAGAGCCAACAGACAATCAATTTTTGATGAAGTATTTTCCCAATTCTTTGTAGTCAAGATATTTCAATATGCTCGCCGACATTGGTCAGATTAGGAGTTGCAATAGCTTTGTCGATGTTAATGTATACCGACAGCTGTTTTTGGAAATTCCATTTATGTTTAACGAAAACAAGGAGAAAGCGAAAATAAAACTGTCTGCCTTCAAAGGAGATGCCCGCCTTCCACCTTAACCCCATCAAATATACAGACCCTTAACACGAAGTTCTCATTGAATTGAACAGTAAAAGGGGGATAAATCCTAACGGCCGGACATTTGAAGGAAGAAAACGCTCCGAGGTGATTTAAGGAGGTTCTCCCTTCTGGAAGATAGGCGGGGGAGTTTAGGGCGAGGGGGGAGAGGGGTGGTAGCAGGGAGGAGGGGGAGACGAAGGTGGGGGGGGGTTGGGGAGATGGGATAGATAGGGAGAAGGAGATGGGAGATAAAGAGAGGGGGATGGGAGACGGATGAAAACTTGCCCAATTACAGTCCGCACAGAGTTCTCAGTAATTAATGAGCCTTTATTTTATTTAATACCCCGCTAAGAGGGATTTATAGTCGGTGGGGGATTTGCATTTAACCTCTTTGGATATGATGGGCCTGGGTTCAGCATCCATCAGCGCTCCATACAATTTGCCTGCTGATTTCAGCATTGTCTCATTTAAATACAATACAGTTCAAAATCCGAATGGTTTCAGAAATAAAAAACATATATAATGCCAACGTTCTAATTATAATTAAGAAAAAACAAATTATTGAAAAAAAAATTCCCTGGAAAGCAAGAGGAAAGAACAAAGTCCCAGTATGGAAATAAACATAAATAAATGGCATTACTCGAGTCCATAACAACTCTTTTATCCTGATTTAATTATAAATTGAATTAAGTACTTCATAAGAGATTAAAACTTAAGAAAACAACTCTTCTGTACATTCAAGACAATCATGTATGCCCACATTAACCATTTATAACTTAGCCTCAGGCATGGTTTTCTGAAGAGGAAAAATAATGAATTTGAAACAAAAAAGATGGCACACATATTAATTGATTAGCTTTAAATATTTATAACATCTGAATTTTATTTCTAAAAAACAAACAGTCTGACGAACATATTTTTCTTTGATAATATTTCTTCTTTGGAAAACATTTAGAGTGTTCCTGCCAATTTAAGAAAATTACACATTTTAATCTGTTGAATAAAGCATACCAATATATGGTGACAATTTTTTTTAAATATATACTGCTGAGAGCGAAATATTCGTGATATTTAATGAAAACAGGTCCTGATTTTTTTTTTATTCTATTCGTTCCTCGTAAGTATGCATATTAATATTTGAGAGACGATTTAATGATGTTTTGAGCCTATAAAATGGTCGACGGAGAACGGGTTGTGAGAGCGTGGGGAGGGAGTGATGGATGAGATTATGACGCGATATTAATAAGAGAATAAGTAGGAGGGGCTTCATAATTCGTCTGGTGGGTGTGGCCCGCGCCCTAGCAGCTCTTCTGTAAGGTCCGTAGTCGTCGGGTCAGACCCTTATAATCTCGACGGCATGTTTGAATAAAGTCCGCCACGCAGGGGATGCGTAAACTAAGCAGATTTCCCACGTATGCCACGCATTTGCGTTTATCTCAAAAAGTAATTGTTCAATGAGAACAATATTTGGTAGTTATGCTTCAAATAATGTGCTGCAGAATATAACAGCTTATTGTTAATATGACAAGAGTAGGAGTGGGGGTTTACTGAAGGCCGAAAATTAAAATAATGCAAATAACTCGATTAATAATAAAGATAGTGAATATACGGAAGTACATAACAAACTTTATAGAACATTCGTTACATTTGCAATAAGATTGGTCCTATACAATTTTTCGATTCGCCGCCTAATAACGGAAATATTAAGAATTTTCGAAATTCCTCCACTCTAATCGCCTCCCTCCCACTGGTCGGATTTCTGCCATTAACGAACTTGATCTTTCTTTTTACATAAAACGTTTAAATATCGAGCCTGGTAACGGTTAAACCAAAATTAACAGGTTATCAGCTCACAGACAAATGTGTATATATACAATACAACCTCAATTGCTGATTTCCCTAAAAGGTCGTAACCTCTATATGACCAACTCTGATTAACTGTAGTAGCATAAAGCCCACTAAAAATAACTTTTTGTTATGTTTAATATGGACCACCTTTATTCGAGGCGAATTATCTGCAATTTCCCGGTATTTTCTAGCCATTGTAGGACTCTATATAAAAAGTCTTAAAAACTAATTTGAATGATTTCTGGTAAGTTTTTGAGAAATATTTTATTACTTATTGATAAAGATGAGAAGAATAGTTATTTTTGACTTCGAGTACGACTTCCATGTCGACAGCTTCAGGTTTTTGGTTCACCTTATTTAGACCAATTTTTTAAAAATCATCAATATTGACCTCCTGGTTGTTTTTATATTCGAAACAAACGGGGACATCTCAGATAAACACTGCCCATAGCCGTGTTCGAAAGAATACAATAGTCTGGGTTCTATGTTCGGTATTTTTTGATTTCTTAGAAGTGAACCGATCCTAGAATATTATATTATTATCTCCTAAGAATCTTATAGACATTGCCTCTGCTTATCCCATAGATACAGTAGCATTGAGTGCTTCCTTAATTTGGAGGAATGCCAATACCGTTCGACCTCTCCTGCTATTCAAACAACACTGTTTAAAAAAAAATCTAACCAAGAATGGAAAAATATTTTTATTTAAGCTAACTTCCATATGAGAATTCAGGTTTAGAGATCTTTTTGACCGTTTCCATATTATACTGTCGTGTAAAACTAAAACTGAACTTTGTTAATGGCTATGATTAGGGATTAATAGAAGTGGGGAAAGGAAATTCATCTTAATTTTGAGTCAACTTGTGGAAAAATGTTACAAAACAAATCTATTAGGTTATTTAGTGTTCCACAATTCTTCTTCTATGCATTCTTCTCTAACTCGAATGTATATTCACCTTTTCTCCTAATCCTACTTTTAGCAAGTATGGCTTTAAAGTATTATATCGCAACAGCAAGTAAATTTCAAATACTTATTTTCATTTGGGTGCTAACAATCGAAACAGAATAAAGTGTGCATCGGGAGCTTAGTAAATATGATTAGTTTAAGTAGCCGTTCCATGTTTTTTTTTTCTTAGAACTCATTTTTATTTAACAAAAAAATTGTATTTTATGTTAGAAAGTGGTACACAAGTAGACCAATGCAATTCATAGTACAAGAATAAAGATTCTCAGGCATAATGAGGATTTCAAAATTCACACGTCCATGGAAACAGAAGTTTTAATTTTACAATTTTATTTCCCACAAACTTTCCTAATGACTTCTTCCCAGCGATTGCTCGTTATCCTCTTGCTCCTTTCCCTAATCGTTATCTCATAAACATTCCCATCTTATCAGTAAATTCTCTTCATTCTCAGTGAGAGCTTAGATAAAATAATTATTTTTTTTTTTAAGTCATCAGTCATTTAAAAAATTATTTCCTTTTATAAGGAAATTCCTTTTATAAGGAAAAATTAAAGGATTTTTAATAAAATCACAAAACATTTAATGGGAAAGTTATTACATATACAAAAGGCTATTTTAAATTATAGTATCCCAATTAGCCTAAGTTGCAAAAAGTGGACATTAATAAATAATAATAAATTATAGTAATAGTTGAGTCTCAATTAAATTCAATTAAAAAAAATGACTTCTTGAGAGAGCTAAATCAGTAAAAACTTTACCTTGTACCTTATTCCATACAATCATATCAAATACTTTTTTTAAGGGACTAACATTTTTTAGGAGAAATACAGTTGACAAAATCATTATATCCTATTCTTGTTCCGTTACATAGTTAGAAATAAAAAATGCTGGTCCATAAGCAATACAATAATTTAACATGATAATTGTAATACAATGTTTTTACGTGAGCGGTTAAAAATGTTTTCAAGATAATTTATTTCTTGACGGTATCAAGTAATAAAAACCCTAATCTCAATATGGAAAATTGCTTGTGACCTGAAGATATCCCTTAGTTGTATATATTTACCTAAAATTAGTTTACTTTAGTCTAAAGTATTTGATATGCTTTTATGGATCAAGGTGCATATTAAAGTATTTACTGATTTTGCTCTCCCAATAAATTAAATTTTTGTTTACTTTAGATGCATATATTAACTTAAGTTACCAAAATACTGTATAAATAATAAATATCAAATATATTGTCATGCAATTCGCAGCGAAACAAAGTTGGGACTCATAGTTATAAAAATGTATGAACACCATAGCGTCAACAAATTGATCAACAAGTGATTTATCAGTGAGAAATAAATAAAATAGCCGATATCTCTCATTAAACGTTGTCAAAACAATACAGGCGTTATACTTTCCCTATAGGGATATTAATATTTATCAGAGTGAATAGGCGATATAGATGGGCTGATAGCAGCTGATAGGGGGCTGGATTGTGCTTGGGTGGGTTGGGTATTAGTTCCAAACCGTTTCCACCCAAAATCCAACCCAATCTTGGCCGATATGAATATTCAGGCAATTCCCGAGATTAAACTCCACCATTAGCTACTGAAATATGCCCAGACGACAGAAAACCTGTCCCCTATATCAAAACCAATTTACCAGAAAGGAATACAGAACGCTACTTTTTTTATTATTTTTTTTTTGTTTCCCTTTCTTTCTTTTGTACCGATTTCTGTTTATATTTCCGATCAGATGAATATTTACATACGGATTGAAATGCACAGTTTCTATATATTAATAAAAAATTGTTTTTGAATATGAAAACAATAAATTCATGAAAAAGATCTCTCCAGCCGGATCATTTGGGGTAAATTTAAATAATGAAATCCAACCCACTTATTGATAACAGTATCCACTTTTTTTCATTATTTCTTCTCTCTTTGAACCTAATTTAAAAAGCTTTTTTGATTTACTGATCATTGAGGTCACTTTTTTCCAAAAATACAAATGGTTTTGGAAAGTAGTGTTTTAATAATGAGAACTCAAGTACAAAGGGAAATTTAGCTTTAAACACTTTTATAAATACTTTATTTATCAATAATATGGTATGATATGTCTCACTAATGAATGATTTAACAATGAGAATGGTATGTATGACATATGTAAATGTTAGGTTGGGCCGCTTCTTCATAAATATTTTAAATTAAATAGTTAAAAAGATGTCAGACAAAATAATCTTTAAAACTAAACCCTTTCAAGTCGAACTGAATTACTACTTTTTTTCGTAAGTTTGAGTTCGTTTTCACTCAACGAAATCACACTGAATAATATTTGAATTGCATAGAAACACGTGTGATACCACTTTTATAATTTCACTTCTTAATAAGTTTTTAATGTATAAGACAAGAATATATTACCCTTATACATTTATTGTGGTTACTTTTTTGTGATGTAATAAACCTTTAGCAAATACACCTTCTAAATAATTTCCCGAAAAAGCTTTAGGAATTTCTCCTCAAATAAAGTGGGAAGCCAGTTTTATTTTTTTGAATTAAAAGAGGCTGCTAGATGGTTTAATCATCAGTCTACAAATAGATCTTGTAGAACCCCATTTTTGATGTAGCACGTTACAGAAAAAAAAAACGGCGGAAAGAAGAGGTTAACGATTTTTTTCAATGACAGCTGTAAGGCAAATTATTCTTTTTTACAATTATAGAAGAGAGCGAGTGTTTGTGGTGTTTCTGTATGAATGTATTCTCCAAGCGAAACTCCAACCCCTAACGTATTGGTTTTAAATGGATACACAAAAGCAGGAGGCATCATAGCGAAGTCTAAAAGCCAGCAGCTGTATTCTCAAGTATGTTTTGACGAGTCGTGGGCTATCAGATATCAGATATCGGACATGAGATACCCCGGCGCATCGCCATCAGCCCAGGGGTCGAACCACCCCCTTGCCCTCTACAGATGTAGTTTAAGCATTTTTTAATCCTCTCCCTCACTCTATCTCCCTCTCTTATTATTCCCTCTTTATAATATGTACTACACGGCCCGTACCAGTACAATACAATACATTAAAAACGGCAGCTGGTACGTGTCTTTGTCCGTCGAGTTATGCACGCCTCAGGAGATTGGGACAGATCGCTAAGCTGTTTACACAGCGCTGCTACGGCTCTCCCAGTGGAGGGGGGTTGACGGATAAAAAAAATTTATTCTGACGATTGTAATCCTTCTCTCCCCCTTTTTAATATAGGGCCGCGATGGCCGACTCCTGTGGGAAAAATGTCCTACTTATATATAACCCCCAGGCTAAGCCAAGGGGAAAAAAGCAATTTCACTTGTAATCCCCCAAATTGCTTCCGCAATTTTTCTTCTTGTAAAAAAATTATAAAAAAAGGCCATTAAATTGCCATAAAATCACTGGGTATTATTTGGGAAAGAAGTATTCTTATATAACATTTCGTCATCGCAACTGTATTTCATTACTTGCAGTGAATTAAAAAGTGTGAAAATCAATGAAAGGGAAGTAAACTTTAAATACCATAAAATAACATAAACACTTTAGTTATCTATTACACATCGCTTGATATGTACCGTTACCATTAATGGAAATTTCATTCGGGACTCCTTTATAAAATACAAGAGAGATGACGTTAGTCTATTAAAAAAAAGACTACGTTTATCTAGGAACGTGAAAAAGAAAATATTCAAAATTATAAATACCTAATACATTAAACAGCATTTGAAAACAAACAGGACCCACAAAAAATAAACAATAAGTAAATAGAATGAGCCATGTGTCAATGTAAACAGAGTGCTATATGTTTATTTCATAACTACAAAATTTATAACACAAGACAAAAAAACCTAAAAAAAAAAAGTAAAACTCGAAAAGTAGGGGACAAACTGTTTATAGGCAGGCGATAATAACAAACACATGGTTCCTTTTGCCCTTCGGAGGATGTGTTAGTAAACACTGTTCTGAAATAACAGGATGTTAGCTGCCTTACCGACTATAAGATAATGTTATAATAATGTTTGTTTACAACTGACGGCTTTTAACATCATAACGGCTACAAATTTTATAACTATCTCCCGGATTGGAAGAGGTAAACAACGACCTTCCGAATAGTCCTAATGGTGAAACAAGTAGACCAAATCCAGTTCTGGAAACCGATTCCAAGTTAATTTTCTTAGATTTGATTGAGAAGAACCAATTACGAAATAAAACATTATTTTTTAATATTTTTACTCGTTTGTCTTTTGTAATAGAGCTTAGTAATTCATTGAAATTTCTAAATAAAAGAAATAAAATTATGCCTCTGGGAGCAATTTTCGGCACGTCATAAAGATCAACATTCAATTTATCATAAAATAAAATTTAAAATTATGTACTCATTAACTGAAAAAATAAGTAAAAGCCAAGGGAAAAATAGTGTGGTATACTGTACCACAAACACACTATTGTTTTGTATTCAGAGGTTTTCTTATTCCATTTTATTAAATAATCATCAGTATTTTTCTACGTTATCGACCTCTTTCTGCTCTTTTTAATTCCTCCGAACATTTTAATTGAAATAAATGAATAAGGTCTCTTCTCTTTTATAACTTCTTAATATTTATATTTCCATAAGCAGTTGGCTTAAATGTATCCTTCAGTAATTAAATTTTCTTTTTATATAAATTAGGGGAGTTAAATTTAAAAAGAAAATTTAAATTCAAATTGGCGTATTCAAAAGTTGGTAAGAAATTTATGTAAATAAGAAAAATAAATTTCACCGTTTTGAAGTATACACTGATTATAATCAAAAATAGATTACAATTGCCAATGGGGATCAAGATTGTAATAATAGAATTTACAGGAACAAAAAAGACAAGGACGAGATTGATTCATGTCATAATATAATGCAGTAATTCGTACGATTGAGAATATGTGTATATGTATACAAATATGTTGATTACTTTTCAATGATAATCTCGATGTTATAAGCAGTGAACTGAAATAAGATTGTGAAACGGAGATTTTGACATATTCATAACACACAGAGTTCATTTTACACTCATGGTCGTGGAGAACTTAATAAATTCAACTGACTATTGAATAGTAAATATTTAAAAAAAAAAATTGATTTCCAGTAACAACTCAATGCATCAGATAAATGAGAAGCTGCTAAAATTGATATGTCAGCATCAGTAAAATGAAATTGACTAGTTTTGCACCTTCAAAATCAACTAACTATATGATGACTTAAATGCCTTATTTAGGCAAAACAAACTAAGCTGTTAGGGCATTTACAACTAAGGAGTGAACCTGTCATTTAGTGCTAACGCATACTGACATGATACTGTCATGACAGTGACAGACACAGCCACGAGTTAACGACTTGATGATAGCCTAAGGAGTGGATAACTAGTTACACTTACAGCTGTCATATTTCTGGCAGACAGCCAAACATAGGTCGTTAGTGTAAACGATCTATAGAAGAGGTCTAACACTCACACCCTGAGTAACACCTGCGTCAAGATCACGGTTTAATATGAATACACTTGGTAAATTAAACCTATAATTTTATTTCATCAGTTCTTCAACAGATAACTGTTTTTCGACAACACTTTGGTCTTTATTTCCAAGCTTAGTTCTCAAAGCTAGATTTTTCAAAGATGGCTCACTTCATCTAAGATTCAGAGTACAAATATAATTTGGAAAACAATAATTGTTTATAATCAAATAACATTAACTTATTTTATTTAGTCAAACGTCTCATTCCACTAAGAATAAAATGTATACTACAGACAGCGTAATTCCTTTGTAATACAATTACATTTTTAAATTATTCATGTAGATAATTTTAATCCAAAAGATTTATTTAAAAATGCATCCACATTTTTTTTTATATTAACTCAGCAATTTTTATTACAGGTACGTAAATTGAAGACAGGTGTGTCAATTATAAACACAGAAAGCAAGTTTAGTAAACGTTTTCCATGAACCGCAGGTATGTTGCATATTTGAATATTAATGTTGATTGTGCGTTTCTCCTTGCCTTCATGCAATTGCTATGCACAGATGCAATTCATTGGTGAAAGTTGATTTAATACAGTGTGCGGTTGTTAAGATTGGCGTGGTAATTTTCTTCCAGAATCTCAAGAGGTAGAGTGTAATAAACAATTTTTAATGTAAGGGATGAAGAAAAGCTTTTCATCTGTATATCATGCACAAGAGAATAAACGGGTATATATTTTTTATACCTCAAATTTCATAATTCTTCTTCATTCAGGATAGCTCGTTAATTAAAACAAAAAAAAAACAGACGTTTTGTGCAAGTTGCAATTTTGGATTTTATAAATTTCCTTGTATAACTTAAACATAAGACAATTGCTGAATTTAGTGTTATACATTAGCAAGTTATGGAAGCTTAAATTTACCTAATGAAGTACAATTCTGTATGAATCTTGTAACTGGACAGTGTACCCAAAAAAAAACAACAACTGAAAATTGAGAAAATTGAACGTAATCGTGTATCGAAATTTATTTTAAGAAATGCAAGGCGTTATTTACATTTGGAAGAAGAACCCATTGCAGAATTATAAAGTTTTGTATAATAAGTATATCAGTTTGAATTAATTAAATAATTTATTAACGTCTACTTTTTGCAACTTAGGCTAATTGGGACGGGTTATCTACAGGTTACCACCCATTTTTAGCCAGGATGGGTCCAAGGATTTTATTTAATGAATTCCGTCAGTAAATAATTTTTTCTGCCCAGGCGGGAATCGAACTCGCCATTCTAGGTTTACCATGTGAGATTAAGGTCAACGCTTTAACTCACATGGCTAACCTGAGCTCCAAAGATATCAGTTTGAGATATCAAGAAGTTCAATTGAATTTAAGCCTGAAATACAAAGTTCATTAAAGTTTTTTCATTCGCCATTCTGGCCTTGTTTCTCAAAGGAAAGAACGTTCTTCTTAACTCTCCACTGACTTCTTAAGCAATAAACCCTTTAAAACCAAGCCTAATTGCCGCAAATCCTTTTGCTCGAAGAAGTGTGTGAAAGCCGTGAAACATACCGTTGCAACGAATTTCCCACCAAATGGGAAACTCTTGTCAACTCTTGGGCTCGGCAGGAAGCTTTAATAATTATACTCCTCATTACCAAGGTAACAGGTAATGGTTAACGTGAGTACTCTTATTCACGTCACCGGAACTACTCGGGGTAATGGATAGCTTCCTCCAGTGACGTCAGTGCTCTGGACCAGGTGTGACGGGGGCTTCCTCTCCTCACATATTATTGTCCGAGTGTATGTTTACAGCCGTGAAATTGGCCAAACGATACGAGCCGCCCATAAGTCTTCGGGGACTCCCTGACTCCTGGCAGATCGGGTTTCGTCGGGTCTTTTGGGGGCTTAGCTACATTCAATAGCCTCCTCTCCACTTTTTATTGGCACCCACTTTGACTCATGCATTGCAGTCATTCCCCAAGTTTTTTTTTTCAATGTTGTTATTGTGTAGGGACATGTTTAAATCGAACTGGTTTTATGGAAAATTGGAGCAAATTGCTTGAGGACCACTTTATATTTTTTTTTTGTGAATGAATTGCAATCGTATTATGTTAAACAAAAAGGTCCCTATAATAACTAAACTTTGGAGTAGAAGCCAAGGGTTGATGCAAAAGAATATTAAGAAAATACTATGAGAACTCACCAGTGCCCAGCTACCTTATAGTAACCCTCTAAGACAACCAAAATCTTAAACAGAGCTCTTCATTTTTGTTATAATATGTTCAGCTAGAGATAAATAAAAATACGATATTACAGTATGTCGATAAGTGGTGGTAGTTTATCAAGGGTATCTCAACATAAAGAGATTGTATTGAGAAAGCTAGTCATTATGAACCATCCATCCAAGGGGTTGGAGTAATAGTTAGTTTCGGGAATACTTAATAGGTCTTGATAAATATTTAATAAATTGCGGACTTTTTAAGTAAATTGTGATTGGGATATTGTTTTTTTTTCTAATCAAGAATGATGAAATGACGAAACAATGTAACAATTAACATTACTGACCGTCGTACGAACAAGTTTAAATACATAGGACGACAATAATTTGTACGATTAAGAAAGTAAACATGGAGCAAATGATGCCTCCCTGATTGAACGGGAATATCAAACAGAAGCTGGAGCTAATTTCCTCTGATCCGTTCCTCCATGACTGGTCCTATCCCCGTGGAAACGGCTGTCTATTAACCGGATTAAAGCCGATAGAGAGAACAGCTGATTTTTCGTTGATATATTCGTTTTAATCAGCGGCCCGGGGAGAAGGAGAGCTATAACCCCAATCAGCAAAACCACCCCTCTAATCAACCGGGGCATCCCACTTTTATTTTATTTTTTTTTCCCCCACCCGTCCCCACTGTCCAAACCTACGACCCTCGACGTTATGCTCTGGGAACTCTCGATACAGATTGGTCCGCCGATTCTGTAAGCCATAAATCGCCAAAACGTCGCTCTGTATCGGCTGCCGGACGTCCAGCGTGAATTTTTCCCTCCGCTGTTTTTTCCTCTCGGAGAGCTGTTTTTGTTTAGGGGTTTTTATTTTTTCCTCCCCTTCGCCCGATAGAGGAATTTTCCGAAGCGGTACTCGTTAACGGGAGGTAGGTTTCCACCGTTGAAAAGAGTTATTACTCGCTGGAACACTGGGTTTGCGTTTTTATCGGGCTCAACTCTACTGTCTGTTCGATTAAAATACTGCTTCAATTCGGGAGTGGGCGTTTAAAGTAACAAAGGTATATTTTTATTTTAACTTCTTTCTCCAATTATCTATTACTGAGTGAACTACTTCACTACTAATTTTCAAAGGCAACTACTAGTGCTATTTCAGCAGTTCAAATGCTAATTAAAATGACCCATATTACAGGAATTTTGGATATATCTTAATCAATGCAAACCTGCATCGAGGTAAATAGAACATCCAACTAGAGAGAGGAGTGTCGAGCATAAATGACTAAAGGAAGAATTCCTTGTTAATTTCCCGCACCCGAGTGTGAGAATCCTGCAAGACTAAGATATTCAGAAAGCTCCGACACGACAAACATGGGCAATACATAAGAGCCAACCATTCCAGAGCAAAGCACCAGCAAGTCTCGAGGAGTCACGAAAACTTCTAGCACCAACACCGAACAGAATATTATTATTATATAATGTTATTGTTTATATTCAAAGGCTCGCCTCCGTTGGGAAGATTTAGGGATCACGACAAATCTCCCTTTTGTCCATATTTGAATTTCGCGCCCTCTATATACGGAGATCCATATCTGGTGGTAAACACCAGGACTCCTGGGACAAAAGACCGCGCACCATCCCCCCCCCCACATCTACACTGTGGAAAATGTATACAGTTCTGGAAAGGTGCCCCCCTCCTTTTTAGAATAATTACAGCCAACCGTGTGAGTCGTGAGCTACCTACTAGGAATAGGTCTCCTTGTTTCACGCCCTCAACTTTCAAGTAACGAAACCACACCAGCCAATTAAAGCAATGTTTAATGCAAAGAGTTCATTATTTATATAATTGTAATTATTTAATATTTAATTTAAAAAAAAAAACAACACTTTCCATACCTTAGGGAATCCAATACTATTAGTAACTACAAAGATGAATCCTAATTAATATATCCAAGATGTTAGTAATCTATAAGATCCAGATTTTCCATGTCCATTGGGATATACTTAGTCCTGATACAGGTGGTCACCAACAAAAAAATGGAAGAAACTGGTAGGACGCACAATTTGTTTGAAAATCCAGGCAAGGTTAAGTGCATTATATGTAGGTCCGACGACAAATGGCTTTATTTAAACCTCCCGAGATTCACATTATGTGTCTGTCTAAATAAGTAATTTGTTAAGACTCCAGCCTGCACTTGATGATTCTTTCCGTCTTCGTTTCTACGAACAAGAAGATTACCGTATACCGTACAAGACTAGAGATAATTCCATTCAAAGCAATAATTAAGAACCATCTCTCCTTATCCTGCAGCTATCCTAAGCTGACTTTTTAATCTACAAATTTAATTTACTCCAGTCTTGCCCTACTAATATTGTCGTTGTTAAAATTTAGACAAGAAGGAAACATATGTACTTATATTTTTGTATCCATCTATCCAATGAAACATTCAATTTTTTTAAAATAAATATGTTCTAATCTATTATTACATACGAAGGGAGTGTGCTTCAATTATATCAATATGGCATGAAAACGATGTCTTATCTAAAACAAATAATTTTGCACACAAAAAAAAACATGTAGTCAATAAATATGAAATATCACTTTTGTGTTGTTTAACCAGAGCAAAATAATTAGTTATATGGTTTTCTGAGTATAATTAGGAATGGTAAAAGCTAGCTCTCACGAATTTCACATCCTTTCTGTACTTTCACTCACGATACTCTGAGTTCGTGATACAGGAGCTGCAGTTCCTGGGCTACGTGAACGATCAACTCTACCTCTTATATTTTAATTAGTCAGCATGCCTTCAGCTGGGGGGACCTTTATCAAAAATAGTTCCATCTTATCATTTACTTATTGCAATTTTCATTTTATTAGTTTTACTCTTCTTGATTATTTTTAGTGATAAAGCACCTCTTTTGGGGACATATTTTTTTTCTTTTTGCAAGTAGTATTTCTGGAGACAAGTAATATTTCAAATCTTCTAGTGGCTCTGTATCCTAGTTTTAATGTTTACCCTCATGACATATTTTCGTCACCACTCCGATCAACTCAGCAATTTTTGAGAAGTGCTGGTTGAGATTCCAAAATTACATCGTTAGATGATATTTGCAACTTCTCTTTTTCCTACGAAAATGCAAAATGATTTTACACTATTTTCTCTTTATATTATATACTTAAAAATATGTTCAACACGAATGCACAGGAAGGATAGTTCCTTTAAATTGCTTACTGCTTTTTATATCTATTATAAATAGTAATGGACTTAACATTGATCCTTGTGGAGCAATCTATTTTACTTTTCACTTCGCCGTTTGATTTGTCAACCCCTTTTAGCAGATTTCCCTTAAGGGAAATCAGCTATTGAGGTCGTACTCATGACGGAAATTTCGAAAAATTTCTTCAAATGTCCATCGATCCTACCCAGGAGATGACGAAAATGAGGTCCGTTCAAAACTATATATATATATCTATATATATATATATATATATATATATATATATATATATATATATATATATATATATATATATATATAGACATATATATATATTTGTCTGTTAACACTCTACCGGTCGCAATTTTTGTTTAATCGTCACCAAACTCGGTATTTAATCGTTTTATGTAAAAAGGAAGATCAAGTTCGTTAACGGCTGAAATCGGACCAGTGGGAGGGGGGGTTTAGAGGGGGGGATTTTCAAAAATTCGAAATATCTCCGTTATTATGCATCGGATCGAAAAATTGTATAGAACCAATCTTATTGGAAATTAAATTTAATATAAATATTGTTATATGCATTTATTCTCTATCTTGAATATTAACCGAGATATTTGCATTTGTAATCTGCATGTTCGGACTTTCCATAAACTAAACTGGTGGCCATTTCCATAACTATTCGTCCCTCGTGAATAGGTTTAGAGGTTAGGTTAGCTGTTTTTTGGGGCTAGAAACTACTGGGTTATTACGCCCTAAATAATGTTTTAGGTTTAGAGGTTTCTTACTACTACAGTTGTTATTAGGCAGATTTCTCTATTGTAAAGCTTCACGTGGGAAATCTGCTTAGTTTACGCAGCCCCTGCGTGACGGACTTTTTCCTAAGTGGATGAAGGAATGACTTCTACCAGAGTAAATAATGTTATAACCCTTTGTAGCCCCCCTGCAGTGATATTTTCCAAGTAGCACACGAAGAGAACGCCCCCATGGAGGGTTCATAGCGAGCACATACGTTACAAGCAAGGGTTCTGACGTAGAGGCTGTTCTCCTTTAATTACCTGAATACATTACTCCTCGACCTCTCAGGATAGATGCGGATATATAAATTAGAGGAAATGAGGAGAGCACCTACTAATTGCGGAGGGTCTTTGAGAGAGGGCGCCACATGCAGGCTTAAATATGAACTAATTGCTCTCTACCTCTTTGTCCTGCCCCCACCTCTTTTAATTTTTAATTGAGTCTGCCCATATCTCTTTGGAATATCATGTCCTTTACACATAGTAAACACTGTTATGCTCGTTGGTAATTCCTCTCTACGCTTGAGAAATCATGAGATCTTATCTGTATACATAAATTCTACTTCACACACCAAAAAATAAGAATTATATTATCACATTATATATTTCTAGTCTTGGTAACGTTTTTTATAAAAAATACATTCTATAAGAATAATTCCGCTGGACCCTGAATCCCGAATGTTCCTGCTTAGGTACAATACTTCCTTTACTTATTACAAGGAAGTAAAAATAAACTGCTGTTTGAAATACGATCCTGCCTATAATTTCACACTTACCATAATGACTCCGGCCGGCGAGTACAAGGTGTTGGGGAGGTGTACATATTTTGCTGAGCCTTCCTGTCCGCACCTAGCGTCTCATAAGAGGCACGCGACCTTATCTCCCCGTGTCCATCTGGAAGCCAGCTTAGCCCGGCTCGTTAATTCTATATCTGTTCCATTTGTCATCTTGTTGTTTGTCCCGCTTATTATATTCAGATCATATCTACACCGAGCATTTCCGGCACGCCACCCGGCGATTATACTAATTTTACTCACTTCATTTTCATGGAAGGTCCTTGGAAAAATATGCTTCGTGATGTTAGATATCACTTATATGTATCATGGCATTCCTGTCTTGGAGTTGTATCAAATCCAGACCCCTTTGAAACGAAGGAAAATGGTTCGTGGTTCCCCCCTCCACCAAAAAAATTAAATATCCAATTTATATAAAGCAGCTAAAATTAGAAGACCCGAAGACCTTTTAAAAATTAACGAGGTAAAAACTCCGGAAATGGCATAGCATTTTACTAATTGTCTCTATAATAGATTTTCTCAATCTTCAATCTTATATTTAGAATTAACTTTCATATTTCTAAGGAAATAAAGAATTGCTTTATAGTTAATCCAATGGTCCAATAAATTGTATAAGTGTTTCGATATGCTAATAATAACGTGTTGCACTCCTAAAATGTTTTACATTTGTAATGCACGTTTTGTCTAAAACTTCATATTCCTCAGAATATGAAGCATAATAGTGATTTAAATACTTCCGCCTCAAAAAATTACTTAGATTACAGTTTTTGGTAGAAACTCGTATTAAAACTAATCACTTGACAAGATATTTTGAATTTAACAAACAATAAACAATTTTCAAAAATAAGTTTACTTTTCTTACCTTTCTTTCAAAAATATTCTTAATAACTTAAATATAATTTATATTTATCAGTAAAAACAGTATAAATACAGAGTTCTAAAAGTAAATATTTCCAGTCAGTTTTTTTTTTTTTCTATTTTAGTTCATAAAAGAAAATTATTTTCGAATGGAATAATCAAGAGAACAAGTTGGGATATATCTAGTTATCTCACCAAAATTAATACTATTTTCTAATACCCAATAAACTGCATGTAAATAGGTTTTTGACGACACACAAATTATTATTTGAATATTACTGTATTGTAAAATTTTTAATAATAAAAAATAATACAATTCCTAGATAATGGTTGAATTATTTATAATTTCTTACTCACAGCCATCTGCTTAACAGAAGTATACTAAGAGCCTTGGCTTCAAAAGAAACTATAAATTCCTGATTTCATCGGTGCTATGAGAAAATATTTTTCAAACGCACATTTGGCAAGAAGACAGTTATTTAACAAGTGAATATTAAACTTCTTCCCTTCCAATTTGGCAAGATTTCTTTTCAGGAGATCTTCAATTCAGTGACGTAATAAATATTTGCCTCTTTTACTTTTCTTAGTCATCAAAACGTCAGGCCCATGCCAAGTGTGAGCAGATGATTTCCGCCGTACATACGTTTATATGATTTATTGCATTGATCTGTAGATAATCTGGTACTCCGGGTAGTCAAAAGAACACTTTAATTCTTCTGGAGTTGTGAATTCGATTCCCACTTTGCCTTGGGGATCTTAGGTGTCTTGGATTAGAGGAAACATAGTTTTAACTAAAAAAAGAAGCTACAAAAGGACTAAATCCTAATTAATTTAAATAATTCACTCATTTTCAAGTCATTCTGAATAGCTGCCCCATTAACCGCCGTCTCACTAAACTCGTCGTTGAGGAGTAATCCGAGCGGCAGTAGAAGCCATTATGTAAACCCAGTACAAATATAATAAATAAATGTAAATGTACCAATCCAGCTGGTACAATGAGATGGAAGAATCAAGATAAAACTGTATCCATGGTTCGCTTCATGGGTACGTGCTCTCCCATGAATGGCCTGATAAAGACACAAGATATAACCTACATCCTATTAATTATAACCTCACATGAATATTTTATACCGACCAAGGATATAGGATAAATAAATCAGTCGCTAAGCCCCTAGTTCCGCCTCTATTAAGACATTAATTGTATTTAAAAATATATTTTGTTTATCTACGGAAAGAAAAGCTTATCTTATTATTTTCTGTACGAATACTGGCATATGTAGTTGTTGGAAGGAGAATAGAGTTAGTTCCACACGCAAGAATAGCTAAAACTAAGCCGATTTCTGAATTGCTGGAATGACATTGTAATCTCCATTCTATTTCCCCCATAATAAGAGAGCTATTAAGCAAAACTTGAAATTTAAACTGTAGATGGATTTGTTATATTTTGAAAATATATATATTATTTCTTTTGATTTTCCTTTAGAAAATTCTGCTAACCGACAAAGATATTTCGGCATTTATTTTTACGAATAATTAAAACATAATTATTATGCTAACTACTCAAAATTAGCAACATTTTTGGCGAATTATAATTTAAATGGATTAACTATTTATTTCATATGTACATATTATTTCCAGATCATTTTTGTATAGCATTTAGCTTCAAACCTAATTAAAATAAAAGGGCTGATTGACTGCAAGAAATGCAGCACATTGTGTTACAATTGAGCATGTCAAAATGATTGTTCCTCTTGACGTTGCATTTAAATCATAAACATGGCAACGTTCCGAGAATATAATTTTATCGGGATAAAACGGCCTTGTTTCCAAGTAATCCCTTTTTAACGAATATTATTAAATGAGTAAATATTTATTTTTCTGTCTTTTTTTACGGATGTTATACATTTATTTATTATTTTACTTGTCTTATATAGTTTTTTTTCTTCTATCAGTCGTTTCATAAGAAAGAATACATTAATTTTAATTATTTCAATAAAAAAGTATTCTATACGATTCGATATTCAATTCTGTTTAAAAGAAATTAAATTCTCAATATATATATATATATATATATATATATATATATATATATATATATATTGAATTGGAAGAGAATAACAGATCAAGACGAACAATATTCGCAAAATTAAGAAAGGTTTGAACTATTAATTTTTATGAATAGCTAAATTTTTTTATCAAGCCGTATTCATGGCGTAGCGATTCCATAATACTTTCTTGTTACAAGAACATTTCAAAGAAACTGAATTCTTCAATCATAAAGAAAAGGCAAAGAATTTGTTTCTATCTTCTTCTAGGCCCTTTCTTTCAGTTCTCTGTTTGCGAGAAAATACCTTTGGTAGTTTTGGTGGTTGGAGTTCCTTCGAATTTCGTTTGCGTCCAGGGATCAGTAGAATTTAATGGAGAGTTTATTTTTATACCTTATTTATTTATTTTTTCAATTTCAGAAATTGGCATGTGAGCTTCATTTTGATTTTATTTATGGCATTTCTGTAAATTGCTTTAAAAATTGTTTTAGGCATAGCCATAGGGAAGAGGGTATGAATAAATGCTCGATTGTGGAATAAATGGGTGGCATATATGGCGATACATAAAATACATGGGGGATTTCCATGCATATTCAAATTGTGCCAGAATATAGGGGGAGGGAGGGCTTTTGAAGTAACGAACCGCGGTTTATCTCGTAATATTCCCCGCCGAACGATTTCATCCTCGCCGACGAATATGATTAGTCCGGGAGTGGGGGAGGGGGAGGTTTATAATTGCGACGAGCAATTTGGTTGGCCGCTTCTGCCCAATAATTGGAATATTTAATAGAAATGTGAATTATAATTGTCAGGGGAGTGGAGAGAGATGGTTGTTCCAGTGGGGAACGTTCGATTAATTTGGGTATTGTTATAAATCCCTTTTCCTGGTTACGACATATGTTGTGAATGTTATGTAATTGCATGTGGAAGTTTATATTTCAAATTAAAGGCATTTTATATGAATTATTTATCTTTGTTGAATTCCAATATTAGTACCTAGATAATTATTATTAATTTATTGGATATTCAGCCATCTTTTTTAAAATGCGAGGGTACTAAACTAACTTTGGGTAGAAAATAAATCAGGTGATTTGGGAAGGTACTATTAATTTAACTGGCAACACAAAAACAGTCTAATAACAGTGGACTTAGCGTGGTTAATCTTTTTTGTAAAACGCACCAAAACAGGTCTTGCAAAAAATAAGAAGTGAAAATTTAAGAAGATAATTTTGCTTTGAATTTGCTCTTGTATTTAAACATACAAATAACTTAGACAAAATGTTTTAATCTAGTAGAGTAATCCGTAAATACTCATAAGTAAATGATACACGAATGTAATGTACGATTGTAATAACAAAAACAGCTTTTAACCTCACAATAAAGAGAAATATATCTTTTATTGTTAACAAAACGTGTAGAAGTGTAATAAATAAATTGAAAAGGCACCCTGTTTTACAAATATTTATTTCAGATACAAATATATTACAATACATAAATCCAGTCTATGAGCTTTCAAGTAACCCAAGAAGGACATTGTTTAAGGTTTAAGTGAATCCCTAAAAAAACTCCTGCAGAGGCCCCCTTCATGGGAGAAACATTGGTGTCCAATTGCATTAATCGATAGTGGAATAATGGTACTCACTTCCATGAAATGTATTACAGCTTTGAATGAATTGTTCAAAAACTATTTATTCACTCAGCCACAATCATTTTAACCAAAAAAAAAAAATTCATATCTAAGTCATTGAAAATTCTCAGTTTGCGAAACCTATAAAGCTTCGTTCGAATCTTCAAATGGTTAGCTTAGATCTTGGAAAATGGAAAGATCCATTTTGGGCTTTCAAGTTAACATATCAACTATAGGTTAACAGCATACAATTATATTAACTCACTATATTAAATCAACATTTTAAAATATTAACCCAAAAGTTATAACTAAATTCAAGCATAGTCTTTAGTTCCTAAAGATTGTTTCTAAATAGTTTAAAAAAATAAAATTCTAGGAGAAAATATTTTAATTCTTAATGAGTTTACAGTAAATAATTAATTCTTAGCAGTTTTTTAATGGAATGGACTTCGTGAAATGATCATTGATCAACAAGGGTCAAAGGAGATTTAAATAAAAATTATATTATTTTTCAAAACAATTTTACTATTTTTTATGGGTTAAATGTTGGCTTTGCATGCATTCAATGAATAAACCTTTTCACTGAATGCATGTTTAATTTTAAATTTTCTTAAATGTTAAAATGTTAAGTATATATTTATGGACTTAGTTAGTTGAGAATGAATAAAAATGTTAAAATATGTAGTTTTTATTTTGAAGGACTCAAGTATGCCAGATATTATTAAGGTTCGCTTTTGAATTTAATAAGTTGCCAATGAAATAATAACCAGTTGCTCCTAACGAATGGTTTAAAAGTTCAATCTCATTATTTTTCCAGCACTCATAAATTTTTCTACAGGCTGAATATATATTTCATATAATTCAGCGCCATGCCTGTTAAATTGGTTTAACATTGAAGTGCTTTAACCAAGTTTTAATATCCAGAAGAAGTTTATTTTAAATATTCATGCAAATTGTGTTTGACACTGAAACAGGTTTTTCGACCCGGCGGACGAGAAAACATTCTCATTGAATCAAAAAAATATATGCAGTCCATAAACTCTAATGGCCACATGAGTATTTATTAAACTTTATTTGAAGTGAAAAATAAATAAATAAATTCGACTTCAGAGGTTGCTTGCAATAAATTATCTAACATTCTCATTCCGTGAGGACAAAACTGATAACCTTCGCGATAAATGTAATTTGAATAATGTTTATGAAGAACAGGGCTACAATTAAAGTCAGCATAAATAGATAAATCATTATAGACATTATTGTAAGTATCAAGAATTATGATCCAGTCCAAGAAATTCTTGTTTTAATTAATTGAACCAAATGGAATATTAAATAAATAATATCGGTTGGAGAAAAAATACAGTTATTTATGAGTGGTGAATAGTTAATTTATGTATGAAGCTATTTATGAATTAATTAGCAGTTGGGATTGTAAGACTGGTTTGCCTATAAATACGGCGTAAAGCTCGCTACCTAAGTAGCTAACTCTTTCTTTTTAGGTTAAAAGAGAAAGCTTGAGTCCAATATATCGTTCATTAAATGCCTAATTCAAACTGAGTACCTTTATAATTAATGGTACTCGATGATTTAATAAAGTAGCCTCGCTGGAGAATTGCTCAGCTAGAGTCCTGTTCCAATTGAATGCAACCCCAACTCCTGAATTAATGTCTTGCATTCGGGCGGACTTAGGGTTATTTCACTCTAATTATGCACTTAATTTATGTTTCCCGAGAGCGGCATAGGTGTGTAATGCGCCGTTGACAGCTAAGAATGAAACACTACCAAACAAAACAAACAGAAAAGAAAAAAAAAAAAGTTTTTTTTTTACCCAAATCTTTCCTGTGACATTCAAAGAAAATAAACTTGTGACTTTTTCCCCCTTATTTATGCACATAGGATAACTAATTAATTCGTTAGCAATTATTTGCTGAATAAGCAAAGAGGCTTTGAAAATGTAATCAATTTTTCTTTTTACGTTTTCTGGTTTTAACAAATTTTTCCTAATTGTGTTAATTTATTTTCCTGACCCAATACAAACTGATATCATTATACCAAAAAGAAAATGAATATATTTTTTTTCTTGCTAATTTAATTTGTTAAATCAAGTACATTCGTAGCAACTTACTTACTTACACTGTTCGAAATGTAATACAATTATATCAGGAATTGTCATTCGTTTTGTTTGTTCAATTTGTCTGCTTCAGTACAAAAATTGAAATGTATAATTAAAGATAATTTTTAAAGAAAAAAAAAATTCTCAAAATAAAATTCCTGATTTTTTTTTTCTTTTTACTTTAAAAGCCCACAACTTCATCTTTTATCAATTTTTATATTTCCATCAGACTAGTATGCTGATTAAACGTTAAGGTTGGTTTCAATGAGGATTTAAAAATTAATCCATTTGCATGATATCCAAGCTGCAGATATCATTTGCGTGTTGATGACGTAATTAGTGTATTAACATAAATCCAGCAGAATAATATTATATAATAATGCGTCCTTTCAGTACAATTAGGGATTCAAGAGAATACTACAAAACTAGATTGAACTTCTTAATATTAGAAGAAATTACAGGATTATTTTTTCAAATGCTTTAAAAAAATATTTATATAGAAAATATTTATTTTGGGGCTTAGGGTAGTTTTGATTCCTCTTTGAAGAATTTATTTAATGACGAACTCGTAAGATCCCTTTCATGTAAAAGAAGGGTAGAAACCTATAACGGGCCTTTCTGATAAGCTTCAATAACATAAAGGGAAATTTAATTTAGTATTAAGTAAATAATTATTTATTTTATTTTCTAACTTAAATGATAATCATCACTTACGTCATGTTTAGAAGAGAGTATTATTGCTTATTGTATTGCTAATTGCAATAATCTACAATTCAATAGCTTAGCCTTGGAAACAGATCAATCTTTCTGAATTAAACATGGCTATCTCAATAAATACCAGGTTCAGAACAATAAAGATTATAACAGGCTCGTTTCCTCTTACGTTTATATTTTAGCCCAGTAACTCTACTAAAAAACTACCAATTATTTCAACAGATTGAGACAATTTCCCTCCATATTTGGCAAAGGGTTACATAATATATGATTTTGATTACGTATTGTTATCATTGGGAATTGCGTGCCAGCTCTCTGGTCAAAGATTAAACTAACATCTGCAGAATCCTGATAGCTATGCTATGGGCTCACGAAGTAGGTTATCTGTAGATAAGTTCTTGCGGGCTATTGCTAACTAGCAATGCTTCAATTTTATCTCTGTAACTTAAACTGTTCATGGAACATTTACTATCTTTATATAAATATATCCACGTTAGCACGGTTACAGATTGAAAATTATAATGAGTATCTATCCCACTTTGTATAAATGTTCACCAGTAGAACAAACCTGAGAGTTCATTAAAGTAATCTTTAAACACATACTGCCTGATACTTGCCATAACACGGATTGTGCAGTCAACGGGCGTTATAAAGCATATGAAGCACAAACTTTCATAAAAGTTATAATCTATAATTTCCATTAAAATTTAAAACTATTGGAAAATCTGCATATAACAAGAACAGTGAACACTACGTGATAAAATATGTATTTAATAATATCGGTTGACTTTAACTTTTTGATTTGCTTTTTTTTTGTTTTGTGTTTTTGTTCTTATTTTATTTATTTTTACATTTCATTAATTAATTTTATTTGCAATTACCTTATTTTAATATTTTATTTTATTATTATTTTTTATATGATATTTGAGTAGATTGTTAATTAGCGTGCATATATTATAAAATAAAAATGTATTTAAACATAATCATACATGTAATATGCCATGGGGCAATGGAACATGTATTCAAATAAATAACTCCTCATGGGGTTACTATGAGGAGAAAAAAAAGTATTTTAAAAAAAATTGGTTAATACTACTGCAAACCTTCTCTCATGAATTTATTAAAACTTATTTTCCACTGATTTTCACAAGTCGTGTAGCTGGGTTGCAAACTTATGATTTAGTAATTGATATTGCATTCAAATAAAATCTCAAAAAAGGACTTATTTATTTGTCCAACCCTTCGTATGTATGTACATGTATTATCCTCCCAGCTGTTTATAATCTTCAATATTATTTGATATCAATGATTGAGTTGATTTTCTTTGAAAAATACTCAATATTATTCTGCATAGAGTAATGTGCATATTACTTTGATTTCTGCACTGTCTGCCGCGTTGCCGTAAAGTAATCGTAGGCCTTACAATGTGCCGACATAAATGTATGAAAACAATTAATTCGTGTTATTTAATTGCTGTAGATATCATCTTCCCGCCGTGGAGTCCAGTTTTAATTGGATGCATCCTTAATGAGTTGATGGTTAGCTTTTAGAGGAAATTACTCGGTGAGTGACACTAGATGATTTAGCGGATAGATGGCGCTGGTGAGATAGCGTGGTCTATCTCAGCTGTAGAATCAGGGGGCGGTGAATATGTATAAGAGGGAGAAGTAAGAGAGAAGGCTGACTGACGGCAAGGAGGCGGAACAATAAAAACTGGTATGATCCAGAGATTGCTTTAATTGCCGCTAGGGTGCGCACACAGTTCACCGATGTGCTACAAGATACCTACCTCCCACCCTCTCTCTCTGTTCCTCTTCATTCCTCAATCTCTCCTTGTTTTCCACCCACTTCGCGACTGACGCCCATTTTAGAATAACCCCTAGGTTCCGGAGATAACGGTCACGCTAGCAGCTCTTTAGCCATCACGGCCATGCTTGAAATCTAAATCTCATGACAACCTTTTCAGGTCTGGTCGAGCTCATTTTAATGGTCATTTAATTTATCCCTCACTTAAAAAAACAAATGTATTTAAAAAAGACATTGTTTTTTTACTTAAACATCTGGTATAGTTTAACAATTCAATTCCCGGGGACCTGAATTTAATTTGTAATTCGTCGAAGGACTTGTTCGTGAAAGATGGTTTACCCACTTCTCAACTTGTTCAAAACATCTGATTTTTCATAAAAAATATTTCCTTGCACCGTTTCCTAGAGGGATTAATGACAGATATCGGGATAGTTACGGTAAAGCATTTTTCTTGCTCATCATAATCTTCTTGATGTAGGCAATGTTAAATGACTTACTCCAATCAAAGTCTGTTAATGAGTTCTTCATTCATTCATTACAAGGAACAAATGGGATCCCAAAATACCACGGGTTAGTCCCTAGTATTTATCTGGTAGCGAAATTCTCTCGCTGATGTAAGGGATGGCGACTAATTATTTTCCACGACAAAGTGTCTTGTGAGGAACAAGGATATACACTACTTCCCAATGAAAGGCTAAAGTGGCTTAGATCAATATGTTCTATTCGTAATTCATTATCTACTCGTTCAAATTGAACGACGTGTTATCATAAGGAATAAAGTAAGCATTGCGGTAGGAAATTCCAGTCTATTCAAATGACTTGTACCACCCTTGTGCTGTCAAGGCCGCTCAGGATGAGATAATAAAAAAACCAATGACATACCTATTTGTCACCAATTTTTTTTTAAAAAAAATTGCTCTATTTTTCCAAAACACTTCACAATTGCCTATGTAAAAGACGAGCCTTTTTTTTTTTTAAAAATATGTGGATAACCGTTATCTATTAAGGTTATTTTAATTTCTAAGGACATTAGGATTAATTTTAATTTCTTTTAAGAGTGCAGAAACTTTTAAATTTGTTCCAATGAACTCCAATCAAGACCCCACAGGATCACAAGCTTCTGAGAGTTAGATTCTTGTTTTCTGGAGGAATTTGAATTTTTATCTCTGATTAAGGATACATCTTTCCTCATCGGGTTCCTCGACCATTTCCTGCTTCATTTTTTTATATTTACATATTTATTTCATTTGTATATGTGTATAATATATATGTATATGTATGTGTGCGTGTGTGTGTATTCATAATTATTAACTCCGAAGGGGAAACTCGTTTCAAGAAATGAAATAATATTAACATACAGGTCTGAGTATGTTGAAAGTCGTCATGAGTTGCTGTCTGTCTGTCTTAAACGTCTTGCTTGTTTTTTTCTTCTTCTCACTCCTCGTGTTTATTTTTCTCCCCTCGAAGCTTTCCCAATATTTCAAAACAACTTCAAGAGCTATTTTTCTTCATTTTAACAAACAATCTTTTTTTTTATCTTTTTTTTAGTGAAGGTGGAAGTCCTGTTTTAAAATCGTGGCTCCAACGGCTATATTACATTTGGTAATATAATTCCCCTACCAATTAATATAGAATAGATAAAAATGTAATTGTTTTTTTTTTTTGTATAGTGATAATGAAAATGTATTATCAACTCAGTGCTGGATACTATAGAATAAATTTGATTCTCACAGTGTCAGCTTCCAGTTAAATTTAAATTCTTTAAGTGTGGCAAAGAATTTTCAGGACTACAAAAAGAATTAAATTCTTTTTAAGGAAATATGTAGTAGCCACAATGAATATTTTCCTCTACTGGTGTTTAAAAATAAAGAAAGACAATTTATTATGAGTAATTTATGTATAGCTAAATATACATTTTTATTTGGAGGTCTTATTGTGGTGTACATCTATTTTCAAACACAAGAGCATTACTGGTTGGATATTACTAGCAACTGAACTGCTGTACTGTTCAAGCTGGAGTAATCAATAGAAGCATGTCCAGCACAAGATTTACTGAAAATATATTCCTTTGTTATCAAGTCCTACCCGATAATCTGAAATGGTAGTAGGTCTGAATGTTTAATTACAGGGGGTAGGCTCGGACTGTAAGCTCAGTAGGGGTTAGTCATTTCCCTGTTATCATATTATCTGTAGCGTGAGCTCAAGTCAAATCCCTGTTATCAGTCATCTAGTTATCTAGTGGAACGGAGGAGGGGCCTACTGCCCGCATAATTTCTCCCCACCCTCATCACCTCGCAGGATTAACGCTTAGCCCTGGCAGAGTTGGTTTTTAAGCCTGTCGTTTGTGTGTGTGTGTGTGTGTGTGTGTGGGGGGGGGGGAGGATGAGGGAAAGGAGAAAAGGGAGGCAGATCCTAGTGTTATTTATTTTAGTGAAGTTTTGTGTTTTAATAGCAGAAAATACGCCATTGAGATTAAGCACATTACAAACTTGATAAGTATCGATTTTGATGTAAATAAATCCAGTTTTAATTTGGCTTTGGGAACAATTATATTTGAGAGGATTGGAAAAATTTAATTTTCCATGAAAATAATACAACCAGGAAGAGAAATTTAAACTTCCAGGAAGGACTATAGTTTTGCATTAACATAACTAATGCAAGGGTACACCACTATCATTACATATGAAGAAACTTGCAGTAAGACAGTGACGAGCTAGCAATTACTAAAGCTTAACAAGAAAAGGATGTGCGCATTTGCAAATTTATGTTAAGGAGTAGCTTGTTGCGGAAGACACTAGTAAAGTCTTGTAACAACACATGTCTGCTGGAACAGCGTTTCGATTGCAATCAATATGAAGAGGAATTAACATCTTGAAGGCAGACTTTTACAACTCGACAAATAACAGCTGTAAAAAGGCTCCCGTTGGACGCGGATAATCCTCTACCGAAAATTCGGTTCCTGAGGAAGGCGTTTTGTTTACTCTGAGACAGACACCTGCAGGTGTAAATTTTGCCGAGTAGGGCGGACGGCCTCTCACCTGCGCGTTTGACGTCTTAATCAGAGTGATCAAAAAGGGCGCACTTGTGAATTTTGATCGCGGCCATTTACGAGCCTTTTACGAGTAGCTTGGCACACCGTGAGATGCACACAGGTGCATTAGAATTGCAGATGGGTGCCGGGTTGCAACCTCACCCGCACGTATGCGTCTGCTCCCGGGGCCCGATAAGAAATAAAGGGATGCTAATAGCGTAATGGAGTCCAAGACGTTTACTTCGAATAATCCTACGACAGGATCTAGAAGGAACAATTTATTGAGTACTATTAATTTGCATTTATATGAGATTTATACATTGGTGGTGGGGTGTATGTAACACCGCGGTTTATGGTACAGGAAACATCCTGAATCATACCGAGGAACATTTATTTTTCATTTGTCCAACGCTTATCAGGATTTGACTAAGGGCTCAAAATACCCCATACAAATGTTTAAAACGCAATAAAATTAAGAATTTAATAGAGATTCCAAACGAGATTGTAAACATATTGCAAAAAGAAAGTTTATTCCCCTCTATAAGATTCCAGAGCTTCTAGATACGAGATACTAACAACATTCTATTTAAATGCAATCTTTGTGAGGGAGGGCCGAGGGGAAAGGTTGAAATGCAATAATGATCGATATCCTGAAACTTATATGTATTAAAATCCTCATATCAATTTTAAAGATGCAGAATATACACACAAGGAAAGTGAGTTTATATCGGGCAGACTTCAACATTATAAAGATTGGATTTTATTATTATTGACCAGGCGCCTTTTCTGAAAACTTTGGCGTCACCTTTGGGTTGTAGATATTTGAAAAGGATTTACTGTGCAGATTTATGTTTTTCTATTAGATTTTATATTTATTCCAGCGTTTATATTCATTCGGACACTGTTAAAGATATGTCTTCAACAATTTGACAACTTTGGAAAAGGGCTCGGAGATTACTGTCTTTTAAATGGCAAGAAAAAAATCATAGGTCGACAAAACAGAAAAAATATAGCTTGTCAGAAAATGCATACATAACATACTGGTACATAAATGCTAATAACTTTGTTGAATGCTGGACAGAACATACAAAAACCACGTATAACTTTTAACTGGTCTTAACAAAAAACATTAAACGAATTTCCGTTTTTATGGCCCCCATTCTGAGCCCAGCAGCCAGTCAACATTACGAACCTTATCAGTAGATGCATCTGCAGGTGACAGATGCAGACGGATTAAGATTTAAGATGGCGGGACAGATGCACCTCGGGGACAGATATGCAGCTAGCAAGGAGACCCAGTCTGTGTAAAGAAGCAGCTGATGTTTACATCTTACCCGCTGTAAACGATCCTCAACGAACCATAATACACAGGTCTTCCTGCTTTCTGTCATAACCTCCTCTGATCCCCCCACCCTCGACAAACAAACACATCCCCTTCACTGAAATAACTCAACCATCATTTATTATTTCTTAGATCTGGTCTCACTCTCCCTTTTTTAATCTCTCACACATGCGCCAGGTCCCCCTATATATCTCCAATTCAGTCATCGTTCCTCGAAAGAAAAATTTTTAATCTTCCGCCGAATGTCAAACAGATGCCTTTGATCCTCGGGCGATTTTCGGCTGCCCAAGGCTCCTTTGAGTTCGGTTTACAAATATACTTGTTTGCAGACTCTTCTTAATGAAATGTTCTAGTTTCGCCTATGCTTTGAACACTGGAACTCTTCAGATGTAGCATCGGAATACAATAATAGTTTTTTCTTTATTTCTGTCTAAAGTCAACAACATCTGAATCCTTAGAACTCCTGTTCTTAATAATTCATTTGAGTGAATAAAAAAAAACCTTAAACTATAACGATTTAAAAAAAACATAATGATAAAACTAATCAAAACAGTATTACAGGGCTCAACAAGAAGGTAGTAATTCATGATCCAAAATAAAAAGTATTATATAAAAGCACCAAATTACGGAGGACAGAAATAAGCTTTAATGACGACAAACAGGTAATATGTTCACCGAGAAACTTCTCAGTGCACGCTACTGTTTAATAACACCCCACAACATGATCGCACTAATTGGGCCCGAATATTAAATCAGTTACGGACCTCATTATTTTTAGGACAAATTTGTAATTATAGAATTACATGTGTATATTTATGCATTAAATTATTTTGTATTCGGAAAATGCCTCTTCTCAATGTTTCATTTATGCTTATTAACATAAAATGTTATAAATGAGGTTTAGCTATTTTAACCATATTCTAAATTAATATAGGTTGAAACTAAAGGTAAACTAGTTTCTCCAGACTAGGAATCTAATACAGACATTACGGATATTTATTTATAATTAATATAATCAAACTCTTTTTTCCAACTTTTTTTTCAGGTGTTCTACAGTAGAATATTAATTCAGCATGAAAATGTATTTTTTTACTAGGTGCTCTATCAATATTCATTACGCAATATAGTATGTATTCCTATAATTGTGTCTTTTTCAGTGTGTAAGTCAATAGTTCATCCCAATGAAGAATTAGGATATTTGTTTCATCATTATATTTTAAAAATCAACGAGCTTCTGTGAATTTTATTAAAACTTTTAAACTAGTTATCCGAAAGAGCTTCTATCTCTTATTCTCCTTCGATTTAGAGGAAAGTTTTATTTCTATTCATTATTAAATTTATTTATGTGGGACTTAGTAAGTTCCATTGGAGGTAAATAAAATAAACCTGTTAACCAGGCTTGAGCCTACGTTCATACTTACGAACAAACAATAAATAAAATAAAGTGTATTTTTTTATTCCTAGCACTAGTAATTTTTCAAGGACGACGCTTGTTGAAGGTGAATGTTGGGGTTTATTAAAAAAATTAAAATTCTTGAACCTCAATTGACCTTGTGATGAGGAGATATACTTCTACGTCAAATGGTTGGAAGAAACTCCTTCCTCAAACTAGCACTCTTAACATTTTTTTCTCCTTTCACTCTTTCAACGAAATATATAAAGGATTCTCTTGCCAATTATCTTCCCTCCACTATGGACGATTTCAACCTAGCGTATGCTAAGGACTGGATTAAAGAAAAGCAATTATAAGATTACACGTTCAGATAATACTTAGCCATTTAAAAGGTCTGATTGCTCACAGTTCAACGGAAGTGAAAAATCCATTTAAGCCCCGAGAAGAATGAGCCCCTAGTGTAATATACAACTTGATATAATTAGCTTTTGGTAGTAGATCTGTCAAAGCAGTAAGTGGTTGAGTAGAGCACCACCAGGGGGCACTGACGGTGCTAACGAACGTGCCGCCCTCTTGACACCGGAGGCAATATTAATAAAACATGGAATGCTTTTAGAGTAATCACTGGAAGGGCATTTCGGTCCCTCATCGCTGACGTCTCACATTATCTATAGGCTCGCTCAGGACAATCCATCGGGTCGCAGGAGCTCCCTCGAACAAGGATATTCTGGCTTCAATAGGAATGAGTACACAATTCATAAGAATTACTTTACTTTATAATTTATCAAAATTATTATTCTTTTTCAAATAATTAATTGGTCCATTTAGATCAGTGAGGTCTTATCCCAGTTAAATGGTAAAAAAATAGTTATAAAAGGGAAGTAGAAGATTTGATGAAAGTGTTTACTCAGTGAACACACATTGAAATCCAACATGGATGAATTTATGAATGGCAATACTGTTTGTAGCTATGCACCGACATTTCTCATACTAAAAAGACATCCGTTTTTGCTTGCTCATTTTAAGATCTAAATCTAATCTATACTCATCTGGCCAGCTAACTCTCTCTATGCAAATTTCATAATTGTAAGTAACAATTTTGACAGGATATACGGAGTCAAAAGATCACCTATTCAATGCTTCTTTTCAGAACAGAAGCATTTACATAAACAAATTGAAAATTAGAAATTGTAGAGAATATTTCCTTTGAGTGGATCCTTGGAAAATTGGTGGCCCGACTCGGTGCTTTATCATCTGAGATCTGAAACGCGTGACCCCCAAGGGGCTTTGATAAAATATGATAAGGAATCAGCCCTTGGAGATCGAAGTGTTGGTGGGGGGAAGGGGGGTACTTTAAGACCTTTCGGGCAGAGGGGGATAACCTCCCCCCTAATAAACGAGAGTCCGTTCATTCTGGGCAGAGCCCATCTACTAATGAGTCCATTATGGATTTATGAAATGATAAGGGGAAGGTAGAAGACTGTTTGAAGTTTATCAACCAAGACTTGCTCCATTTCATCCAATTCTGAAAACCCCCGCCCTCTTATCAGCTGTTCCGATAAAGCCTCGCAGAGTCTCCTTCTTTTTAGCCGGGGAACCCTTTTTGTGTCATATTAAATCCTTTTAAATAAGAAATTTTAGGATAATTTGTTCAAGATGTTTCCTCCCTCCCAAAATACTTATTATTTATTAATCTTACTTTGAGAGGTGTATTTGCCAAAGAGGTAGTTTTAAAAAATAGTAAATAAATTCCAATAGTAAACGAGAGATGGTAATTCGTACAATTGAATGATTAATATTTAATTTTGAGACTTAAATTATTAAGGTATCTATATTATCCCTGAACCATACAATTTTATGCCCTAGTTGAAGTTTTCAGTACTACTAGTTGTTTTGTTTTTTAACCAGTATCCATGATAATTTTATAATCAGCTTTTTTTCTAAAGTAATTCAATATAAAATCAAAAATAAACGTATTTTCATTCAACAGCCCATTTTTGTAAAATATCAATAAATCAGCCAAAATATGTGACAAGAGTATCTATACTTACAACTACACATTTTTAGGTATAACTAAATTGTTTACATATTCCCCCAGCTACCTTATTAATTTTTGAATTAGCCTAAACCAGAAAGGTACTGTGGAATGAATGGCTAAAGCAGATGGTTATAACTTTTTGGGTTCTCATTCAGAATATAATAATTATTGCAAAACGAACAGCTGATAATTATGTTTTTGTGCCAAATAGTAAATCGATATTTTTACGCTTTCATTAACGATACAGAGTTTAATTTTCCTCCTTTTTGTCAACGCTTTCACGGCCGTCTATGTCAGTGGATAACAATTTTTTTTTAAGAGATATAAGTTTTTTAATGGAGATATTTTTCTCACAATATAAATTTATAGTTGTTTTGGATTGGTTTGTCATGGATTAGGGAAAAAATGACCTACATCATAACGCCCCGACAAAAACTGGTTCAAAATAAAAAAACGAAATTAATTATCAAGAAAAATAGGTCGCATCTGAGAGTATAGTTCTCTTCGACCGTGGCCTCAATGATTTGATGAGAAGGTGCTGTTTTCTTTCGGGGCTTATAAAATCAAATCACGATTAAGTCTAATTGAATTCTGCATTCATGATCTACGCCAACGTAACTTACGTTCTTAGTTATGTTGGGAAACGCCGTGAGCCGAGGTGTTACGACAATAATTCCACGCTTAAGAGCCTTTTCTTACGTTTATGGGTTAATGGCTACATTTCTATTCCGTTTCTCAACGTGAGACGTGGATTATTTCTGCAAGTTTATCTTAAGAGATTATTCCTATTTCAACTAAACCAATTTAAATACAGTGCGCAATAAATGTAACCATGAAATCACGACACATAAATCCACCGTTAGCAGTGTGACAAGCACTTAGCTACATCCGTTTCAATAATTACTGTTTGTTTAAACCTCCCAAGTCTAATTTAAATAAGATATCACAGTCTTTACGGATATCTGTTTAAAAATATTACTTCTAATTTATGAATTCATATGTACTAGTTGTGTAATTAACAACAGTTGTTAACAATGCAATTACGATATTAAAAAAAATTAGAAACTAATCTTGAAGGAACATTTCCTAAATACATATTCATTAAATAACTAGGTTTATCATTGTGTCACCTATTAACTCTTTCCAGGCCTAATAAAGTTTACTTTATTTTTATTTTCCACAGTACTCTCAATAAAATTGCATTCCTACCTCCTAGACATTGCTACGTCATTAAATACATCTTATTACGCTTCTAAATAATTTATATATTTTTGCTCTCAAATAGATGTATGAGTTATAGTAATATTATGAAGTATTAACTGTATAAAAAATAATCAAATGTAATAAAACACGTATCATTCATCAGAGCACAATGAATGTAAATAAATAACTTGAACGTAATAAAATACTCATCACATAATATATACCGTCAGTTTGTATGACTGAGAGAGCCTGGATCATTTATCATAAAATAAAAATGTATAGCTTCCTTAACTAGAGACATTTTCCGTTAGGAGAACCATAATTGTTAAAAAATAGAAGAAAAAAAATCTAAAACTGTTTTGTATTTACTAATTCAAAAACCATGTAGCAATTCATAGCCTTTCAAAAAGCATGCGAAAATGCGCATAAGCCATCCAAATATTAATGTGTCCTTTCAGTGAGACTTCATATATCCACACAGGATTCATTCCTTTTTTAGGAATTCCATATCCATAATTTGAGACGGCAAAGGAGCCGCTCGCCGAGGTGTACGATTCAGCATACCACAAATCAAGACCGAGATAAATAAATAAATAACTTTGAAATAAAAAAGAAACTCGCGAGATCAAATAATAATGATTAATATTTCACGACAATTCCTTTGAGGTTCCAATGTTTCAAGGACAAAGACAGACTATTAATCCCATGTCTTCCTTCTCACATTCTTTTTAATTACACCACATCATTCAATTCGTCATTCATTCCCGCTCAATAAGGATACTTCAACAATAATTTTTTTTTCTCATGATTTTATGAAAAATCTCCCATAAAGATTAAAATACGCTAAACCGATAAAATTTTACTGCAAGTCCATGGGTTGCGAGCTACATACTACTATCCATGGAATTTATATTAAATATATTAGCTACATAACATATTCAATAAATCAAATACATAATCAAATCGTTTATAATAAAATATCTCCCTGAAGCACAGCCTTTATCATATATTTTCGAGTAACTATTATGTAACATTGTTTTTTTTGAGGTTAAGGAAGTATTTGTAAGAGTTATGCTGTCAACGTTCTACCTGAGGGAGCCTTTTATGTAACAATAATTTCTGTGTTGTTTTTATTTTAGGATGGAGTTTAAAATACATTTTAGCATAGTTATACGAGCATGGTTATAATATATTTTTGGAATGTTTTTGTGAAAAGACTTTGCTAAAAACATGCATATAATGAGTACAATCATACTACAGATGATTGCTTCAGTTTAGAATTTTGTGATCGTGATGTTTTACCCAGAAGGATAAAAACAAATGGATATATTTATCAGTAGTGTCATGGAGGAATAATAAAAATGCGTGCACACGCGCAAATACGTATTTATATATAAAAATATATGTACACATTTTATTAAATAAATAACACCGAAGTTCCCGCATTGGTGAATGTAATGCCCAAGTTTCCAAGTAAGAGCATATCTCTCATTAATTACATTCACAAGATAAATGACTTAATCAACAACCCTGACTACTGAATGATGAAATCAGCCTCATGCTAAAAGAAAATCAGTAGCTTTTTTACATTCAACCAATGCGGCGTGTTATTCTTTTTAATATTCTATATGAAACAATCGTTCCCACATAAATTAATTCTGAAAACGTTAAAGCTCTTGGCACTCGCTGCCCGCCACTTCTTCCGCGGCTAAATGATACTGCACATATATAATAACATTTACAAACAATAGGGTAAACTATTATACATGAACACATACAAATGATATAGTTGTTTTTTCCCCTTTTCGTTTAGTGTACGCAAATCATGTACAAGAAGACGAATGAATAACTCAACTAAGGATACCTAAGTCAAGCAGAGGTGGCCACTTAAAAATTCAGGTGTGTAGCAGATGTGTGCTGCCTGAATGATGGATTGCATACAGATCATTTAGGTTTTAACTACGCACTTTACAAGGAGAAATTTAAAAAAAAAAGTTCCTCCACTTACTTAACTTTAGGCCGTAAAATATTTTTTTAATCTATGGAATGCGCCTGAAGAATTAGTTATTTTCATTTATTTTTAAAAATACCTTACATTATTGGTGTCTACTTTCAGTCAATAATTATGTTTCAATTAACAAAATTACTAATTAATATAATAATAGCTGAGCAACATTAAGTAGGAGTCCATGATTGATTGGGATTTCCTTCATTCTGTTTTAGTTCTGATGGTCTACTTAGTAGATAAATAGTAGCATATCTTAAGATTCGGTGAAGAATCGCCTTCAATTAATAATTCACATTCACTGTTTCACAATTTTGTTTGTTATTTTATTTTATTGGTAATATTTGAGACCGACATTGGCGTGAACCAAAATATGAGAATGTTATCTAATAACAGCCCACCATTAATCCTTATATTTCTGGGATATACTGGATGGTAGAGGAACCAATTGATAAGGATCAATAAAAAGGCTTTGTCCTCTACTAGTGTTTTTAATTTTATGCAAAGTGCATTTTCGGAGTCAGCGCTCAATCGTCAGAGCCTGATTATAGCTGTGTAGCCTGGACAACAGTCGCCCGGCGGTTGATATCCGAAAGTGCAGTTTGCATAAAATTAAAAACAATAGTAGAGGCCTTTTTATTGACCCCTAATCCTTATATTCATACTTTATGGATATTTCAACGACTAGGCATCATCTATATTTGATTTGTTATTTAGTACATTGCGACAGATGACGGAGCGATTGCTCCTTAACTGAGCCGCAAATACGTTAATTGGCGAGAAGTAAATCGTTTGTGTATCATGCAGAATGATTTTTCGAGATCACCACAAGAAAACAAACCGTATCTTTTCCGGAAAAAAATCATGGGTTGTTCGTAGAAGAGTGATCCTGATTATTAGATTAATTATATTACAATATGTTGATGCAGTCCAAATACTAGGATAAATAGAAGTAACAGCTTCGTCAAGAAAAGTTCTCTGATTGCTACATGGGTGATGGGACCTGCGTCATGCATGTTTTCCAGTGATAAGCCGTAAAAAGAAATATGATTAAAAGGCCCTTCCCTGGTAGTTTGGGTGTTTGCCGTGGGAGGGCGGGTAACACGCGATAAGGACATAAACGTCTCAATGAGAAGGGCTTCCAATGTACTCAAAGATATGGAGATACCTTATTAGCTTTGTAGATTACCAGATTGAGGGCGCTAGTAGTACTAGTAGTTACTAGCTAGTGGGGCCCATATAGTGGAGGCTATTAGCAAATGGGGAGGATGGGCCCTTTGTGCTTTGCCGACAAAAGCCCTTATTGTCCGCAGCACCTACCATCGTATAATTTCTTCATCATCCTGCCACGCCCTCCCCTACCAACAACCCTTTCTTATACCATTACCAAACAGTGGGAGTTGTTCCTTTTTTAATGCTCTTCTTCTCCCATTATGGGATTAAGTGTCAAAATAGACGCGTTTATTTTCCATTCAGTAGCTTGAACAAACATTGAAATCCAGCCGCTGGCCTTTCTTAAAGAGTTGTAACATGCATTTTGTTTTGTTACGATTGCAACAGACACTGGCAAATGACGTGGGATGCACGTTATAACACAGGTTGCATCATGAGTGTTCAAACGGAAATTAAAACACCATCCTAAGTCGTGACACGCCAATAAACCATCATAATAATTCACCCTCATATAACATTACTTACTACTGTGGGAATAAACATCAAAAGTCTTGTCGGAAGATTGCTCAGCCGCTCTAATCACAAAACGATACTTTCAGAACTCTTAATTCAAATCGTCTTCTGACCTAGGCTGAGGTATGATGAGGATATGAACTTCCTCTGATATATTAAAACCCTTTGAGCTACCTATCAAATTGATCAAGCTTACTTTGCAATCATCAGTTGGAACAACCCAAGAAAGATGAAATTAGCTCATATATAATGTAATAATGCTTGATATTATTATAAGAACTAGGAGGACCTCAACATAAACTAAAAATGATCAAATCACACCTACTACAAAGCAAAATCATCAAAAGGAACGCCGCCCTTTCAGTTATGAAGTCCAAAAAAAAAAAAAGAAGAAGAAAACGAAGACATCATGATTTTAATATAAGGGATTACCCTTAGCCAACGATTAAAGCTAACCAACAAAGATGCTTTGAGTTACAATATTATTGTCTCTCCTAACCACATAAAATAAATATAAATTTTTGTAACTGACTTACTACTTCATAAAGCCAATGCCGAAAATTTATGTTACACATTGAACATATTTTTAATTTAATTCTTCAGCAATCATTATTTACTCCGGTATTCATCCTAAGATGGTCATGTGATTGTTTCATACTCAATATTCATATTATATTTCTGTCTAAAATTATATTAAGAAATACTGGGCCATATGTAATTAAATATCTTTTTAAATTTTGATATCATATTAATGCTAGGAAATAAATCGCCGCCTACATTTTTGGTAGAATTTACAGTGCTTGTATCAATTAAAAAGAATATTAGTTACTATAGAAGGAACTGTGACGTAAAAATGCCAAAGAAAAAGTCAACACATTGGGTTTTCATAGCTCCAATTCATGTCGAGTCTTCAACAAGTTCAGGTAAATTAATGTCTATTCATTTTTGAAGAATGTTTTTGTAGGTGCTTCTGACCCGGGAATACCTTTTCAAACTATAAAAGAGATATACGCAATGATAAGATAGAACATAGAATTGTCGTTTTCCATGTGTTCTAGAGTCCTATGAATTGGTTGACGTCTTATATTATTTATCACTTTGCATGTCATATGACAAACCAAACAATTATTAATAGCAGCCATAATTTCCATAAACCAATGCCAGTCACAGAGACCAGTAGATTCCTAATTCAATATTAGCTATATTATATAATGAACACTTCCTGGAAATTACTTTTGAGGTACAAGGTATTAAAGAGAGTAGAAGCATTGGTTTTGGACACTTGTGAACTTCGGGATGTAGGTTCGAATCTTATAAAATGTCATGAAGAAGAAACTTTTTATATCATAACACTTTCGTTATTTACAAATATAATCGGGAAAAAATGATTTAATAAGATTATAAAAGTATTAATTTGAAATCATTTTGTCTCATAAAGAAAAAGAATGAGAAATTATTTAAGTCATTTAGTAATTGCCCAAAAAAGATTTCGTAGCTTGCAAAGAGAGACCATACAAAGGTTTAGCAAATCCCATGGATCATGTTACAGATTTCTATATCCCTTCTAATCCTTACTAATTTGAACAGTTCGGGAATATAGATTGGTTTGTAGTTATTTATTTGTATTAGGATTTGGTTTTAAAATGTAATTTTGAGGAAGTTTAAAGATATCTTCAAGGTTTAACTAGTTTACGTCTATAAGTATGGATTACATGAAGCGTATTAATAACTAATGGATTGCCTATAAATAGAAGCAGAGATTGAGGGCCAATAATGAAACCAGAATAACATTTAAGAATAAATAACAAGAATATCTGTTATACAGGTTTATCTAGAATCTTCACGGGAGGCCGGAGGGTTGTTTAAATTTCTTGGGCATCCCCTATTGTTTTGAGATAATAATAACTGAAACGTATTGTCGATCTCTGTTTAATATTGGTCTGACATTAAAATAGTTTAGCCGGAACCGAGAAACAAATCTGTCGCTATTTAAAACCCAAGTGGAGATCGTGTGTCAGAAATTGAAGGGATTTAATCTTGGCGGCCCCCTACCGGTTATTCATCGAAATTTCCGTTGTTTCTCTTCCAAAAAGGTACAACACTCAAACCTCATAACATCCTTTCCTTTATTGAAGGATAAATAGACTTTATGTTCTCTTTCTTTTTAAGAAACCCTTTTCAATAATAAAATTAAAAAGAGGTAGAGAAAAGAGTCATAAAATAAAGAATAGAAATGTTCTGGAGATTTATAAAAAATCGGAGTTCTTCTCATGAAATCCGGTTCTCTCTCTTTTTCTTTCTTTTTTTCAATCGAAGCATACATACATAAATATAGAAAAACCACCGGATCAATAAAATGAATAGCTCGTCCAAAGAGATATGGGCACCGATGAAAGTTTGGAGATCTCTTTGACTATCTGTAGAATTGTTTATTTTCTGTATTAGGGATGGCTAGAGGTATGGATTTTTATAGGCCAATTATCGGGCGATGGATCTCCCAACGGCATCGGATGCATCGGAGATATTCGAGATTGGCCCCAAGATGATTATCCCGGGGCTTCGGCCCATTAATGAATCTAAAAAATATCAAAACCTTGACGTAAATATCTGAATTGAAGCAGGTTCTTGAGAACGGAATATTTAAATAGTTTTAAACCTCAGCGGCTGCCTTCATAATACTATTGTTCCCAGAGTTCTGACAACATTAAATCTTATAGTAGTTCCTTTTTTTAAAATAGGAGAACAGACTTCCATTGTGCTTCGGATTGTATTGGCTCGATATTGTGTGACACGAAATAATAAAAAATAAAAACTCCGAAAACAAAACATATACATTCAGAAAATAATAATGAATTACTGAGTATCTTTCTCTTTGGGGGAGGGGGAGAGTGCCCGAGATTTTTCAATCAAATTATTAATTTATAGTATCACTTCAAGTCATAACGGTATTTAGTTCTTAACATTGATGGAAATATAAATACACACATTTATTGACTCCATTTAGGTTGGCTCGCTTATTTTATATACTAAGGAAGGTAATGAAGAATAGAAGATATAAATAAAATAGCAATGCAAGTATAAACGTATATATGTATGTGTGCATGCTACTTTTTTTTCCTTTTGGCCATCCTGCCTCCAACTGCAATGGTAGAACCGGTCTTAGATGGCCCTGTGTACTCCTGTCAGATCCCAGCTCTCCTATCAGCAAATACTGATAACCATCTACAGATTTGGTTTCAAATAATACTATTTCTTTTTCTTTTTTGTGTTCTCTTTTTTTCTGACCTTTTGTCTTTCTCACACTTATACTTATGTTTCGTCTCGAACATTTTGCACGTTTTTTTTTTCCCTTATACTTTATATTAGATTTTGTATTACCTCTGCGTACGTCTCTTAATGAGAGAGCTTGTTAAAAATATTATTAAAATTATAACATTATTATTATTAAACAACATACATATGTTTTCATTACTTATAATAAAACGTACATACATTTTTATTATATTTTTTTAGTCATTACATTTACATCGGGGAATCAGAACTAAAATGTCATATTTCAATGCAAAACTGAATGACAGAAATAGGAGCTTTAGTCGTGCTCTCAAACGATTGGTAATACAAGGCAAATAGAGAGAGAGGGGGGAGAGAGAGAGGCCAGGTTTGTGGAACTGTGTGAATATATAAGTTTTAATTTATTTATTTTTTGCTTACGTATTCTACAAAAACGGAACACCAAATTTTAAGATTCTATACACATTATTATATTCTAAATGTTGTATGATTATATTTTATTTTTTTTAGAAATTAATGTATTTACTTCTTTTTCAGGTAAGGAGAATACGAGTTCTTAAGACTTATGGCAAAAATGGTGCGTATTCTTCACGAAATAGGAAATATTTCTCCGTGAGTTTTTGTTATATAAAATTTAACAATTATTTAAAATATCTACATTCTGTATTCCATATTGTAGATGTAACACTGAAAAATCAAAAATTAAAAAATTAAAATAAAATACACTATAATTTTTGTAGAATAAGGAAAATTATGACTTTCATTCCCCGATTCATCTTCTTAACACCAAGCTTAATCCATCCATAAATGGTAGTAGATTTATATTCAACAGCTCATGAAGGCCACACACCTGCCTCACAACTTTCGTGATTGGAGAGAGAGAGAGAGAGATAGATAGAGAGAAGAGGAGAGAGAGAGAGAGAGAGAGAGAGAGAGAGAGAGAGAGAGAGAGAGAGAGAGAGAGAGAGAGAGAGAAATAGACAGACAGGCAGGAAGAATTGTGGATATTATGAGAAGTAGAGAGCAGAAATATCCAAAAGAGCAATTATATTAGTATGGCAGAGTGGAAAGAAGCGGGCTAAAAGCTGCTTTAATTATATTTTGACATAGCGTCAGCCATGTTTAAAAGTTGAAAAGGACCATATGTTAAAAATAGACAAATCTATAGTGTTTACCCGCTAGCTCCGACTGGTCTATGATTGACAGTTGCTCCCTCTCGGGCGGTATTCAGGAAACCTCCTCAAAATGCCCCATTCTCAGGTTACAAACCCACTTTTACCTTCTACTCTGGTGACTATATCTAATTATAGTCAAGAGTATTTTAAAAAGTATATTATTGTAAGTTTAAATATTCTGGATATTTCTATTTAGTAGTTGGAGGGTCGATTATTTACTTGTTAGCTAAAATGGTCCCATTTACTCAACATTTAGAATTTCCCGCGACTGGTACAAAAAAAAAAAAAAAAATGAGACAATATGTCAAAAAATATTATATGCTTATATTTATATACTTATATATAAATATTTGCATATATATGCAGTTGTGCTTTTTTTTATTGGTTGTCTTAGCATAGATGATTTTTGTCTGTAATGAAATAAGGCACAGATTTTATTTTCAGCCGGTTAAAATACTTTTCTGTTGTAATAAATATACATTAAAATGAATAATTCTGTCAATGTATTCATTCCATATCAGAAAATTAAAATTTAGTAACTTTACCATTCAGGCCAAATCACTGAATACTTTTATAAAATACGTACTCAAGAGAAGAAAAAAATAGGAAACCGGGAAAAGGGAGGCCTAGGAAGTCAGTTTTTGTACTTTTCTTTATATTTTCTGTACGTATTGAACTTTGTACTATTGTTATTGTATTGCGTCAGGTGAAATCGTTTCTTGGATGACTAATATTCCTTCGTTCCTAGTTAGCTTCCTCGAGCAGAAGGCATTGGAAAACCACCCAATCTTCTACAGATCTTCTTCTCTATCATAAACCTTAGGAGACCCCTATTCACGTGAAAATATTATTTATAGATTTCACATATGTTTTTTGAAGGACATATAAGGTAATAAGAATCTATTATTACTAAATACTGTGATTTTTATCCCAATTTAAAAAAAGTTATTTTCTTTAATTTAACTTAGCCCACAGCCTGCCAATTGCCAAGGCTAGTGACATATGGGCTTTATTCCTCTTCGGTGCTTATTTTACACTTAAATCTTGCTTGGAGTTCCCTAATTCCTTTTATTATTATAAAAGTAGCTCATGAATGCAGGGGTGTGGCCCAGCAGGCAGGCCGAAGAACGAAGAAATTGGAAGAAGGTTTTATTTCTTGGTAATAACAATTTATATCATTGGACATTCATCTGAATAATACAAATACTCACTGGCTCTATTATTGTTGGGACACCTCCATTATTTAGATGTTCCGTGACAGATGAAATAGAAAATTCCAAAAAAATGTTGTTTTTTTTATAAACGCTCTAGGTGTGAAAGCAGCGAAAGATCACATAGTCTCCAACCATGCTGCCTTGTAACTGCCCCACCTTTGGGTTTTTTGCCACACTATTTATTATATGTTTTTCTTTGATTCAATGCTTGATTAATTACAATTTTGAATTGATATCAGTCTTTTTGAATAATAGCTGTATAAAGTATCTTAAAAAATTCCATAGGATGCTGGAATATCATTAAAAAAGAGTACAACATGATTTTTTTATAAAGCTACAGCAATTTTTAATAAACTAAAAATAATTCTAAGATGTTCCTTAACGGCTATACAACGAGGTAGAAAAACTAATATACGTTAATAGTTGTTCAAAGCTGTTTGAACTCGGAAGGGGAGCAGATGATGGGTGCCCGCATCGTTTCGTTTGCTGTGTTTCTCTTGCACATTAATCATGTCAGCTAATAAAGGAAATATATATTGTTGCTAACTCACTAACAGAAATTAAAAGCTACCAGATGATTCGACAATAATATAGAGAGCCGTGGATCCTGTTAATTTATTTAGGGAATATATATGGGTTCAACACATAATTCGTACATCATTTCTCCGTTTCACAAGAGCCATATCATTTTGTTAGCTTAAGAGTTATATTTGTTTCTATTAGTAGTGGTTATTGAGTCTGGAATCTTCACTGCATATCATATGCAAATTTCTCCTGGACTGAAGGACTGCAGTAGGCCCAGCAAATATTTGTTTTATGCCGTGGAACAATTATCTCTAACAAATATTATTCAATTTGTCATTCATAATTCTACAAGATACTACTCTAGTCTTTCTAGAAAAAAAAACACTCTATTAAGATTAATTCTGTGGTTTTCAACTAATCTCTTTATTGCAATGATTAACTTTTTTAATACTTATAATATGATCAATTATATAGTTTTAATGATCTAACAAGCATAATGCTTATTCTCTATCCTTATTTACAACTATAGGCCTCTAATCACTAATACATTAACGAAAGTTATACTGATTTTCGCACTTCTTAAATAATTTTTCCAAATATATCCATGTATTAATATGTATTTCTATTGTCATGGTTATTTTTTGTTCAAAGTTCCTAATTTTTTTTTTTTTTTTTTTTTGTAGATTTCATGAAAACCTATAAAAAAACATTTAATACCCTAACGTTGAACATAATATAGGGTTAGAAGATAAACCTTGCTTGATTCCGTATCCTTTACCATTTTACTCCAAAAGTTCCCGCTTATAAATAGCATGTTCGTAATTATTATAATTACTATATCAAACGATCACGTGACCACAACAAAAGGCCGATCCGAGGCGCACGAAACCCTTCCCAAGGCGTCTTCTATCTATCTTGGACGCACTTTTCTTTAATCTTTTCGAACGGGTTAAAATATGACAAATGGTAGGTCATTATGGGAGCAAAACAGCGTGTCGGACGCCTATTAAAAATTAATTAAAGGGCCGAACTGAAAATATATAAAAAGATTATTTGGGGTGTTTGTTATCTCACGGCTGAGATGTAGATAAATCATAAACCGAGATGAGTGCCAAATAAACAGGTTTTGCCGTCTGAGTCTTGGCTCCGCGACTCATTGTCTATGCTGATGATATGGTATCAACATCTGATGCGTGCTGTAGCGTTCTGTCATATTAATGGTGTCTGTTCTGAAAGACAATGACGAATAATAAATGCTGCGCATGTCATTTCGCTAATCGGCAGGCTCATTGTAACATCTGACAGTTAGCCCTTATGTACAGTACAATCAAATTATACAGAACTTCTGTTCTAGGATAATACAGAGCATTAAGTACCTCTTAAGTTTACTATATATGCATACAATCTATATTATTTTCAGTCACGTTAACCCTTTGTAAAGTGAAGTATGAAAAAAAACTAGCTCAACAGCTCACTGCTGTTTAGTTGGAAGTCAAGTTGTAGTGTCAAGAGAGGCCAAATAGTCCTACTAAAATTATCAAGTAGCTATTCGCGTTCCTCACAGCGCTGAGTGGACACCGAATGAACGTATACAAGTCCAATCATCGGAAACCATTCAGCTAAGGATTAGCTTCTAAAGTTATCTTTTCATATAAATTCTGAGAGATCACCAAAAAACTTAATTTTAAAATCACTTCTGACGATACTTTTTACTCTGTGGTGTTATCTCTTGCTTGAGCTCGAATTTACATCCCTACTTGTGATTCTAATATACTCCAATTTAATCCATTTCAACCTTTTTTTTATTCTATATTGCATAAATTATTTGCTTTCGAAAATCGTAATGTATACCATCATTATTTATTGCGTGCGATGTGATTATGAAATGAGTATATCATTTTCAAGTAAATGGAACCAGTTAATGACTAAAATAGTAGAGAGAAACTTTTCAGAGTACTAAATTCATTCATTTTGAACATTACATTTAAGAATGTCTATAAACTTCTTGATCAGTCGATAACTTTTTTACTTGTATTGGACTTGTAGAATATCATGCAGACATTAAATTATATATTTTTATTGGGCAGGTCAAATTCATTGATTTCATTGATGGGTAGTAAAAATCGAAATTCACCATAGGAACTATAACACGGGACGCCTTCTGAGATGGATCATAAAATATTTTAGTGCCGCTGTATAAAACTCGTCATGAACTGATTTATAAAAATGGATCCTTTATAACCGACAGCTCTTTTATTTACCGACAACTCACTTTATGTGCTGGCTTTCTTCTTGTTATTTCAACAAGATTTATTAAGGTCCAAAAAATATCGCGAGTCATATTATGTGAGTTCGTTTTGAAGGACGGCTGTTAGGCCCAGACAAATACGATATAACATGAAAAATAGTACACTTCCATCATTATGTATTTATAAACACATTATAGGCTATTATTTTATTATAAAGATAAAGATATGGAAATAGATGCATGAACCCAGGCAACCATATTTGATGAAGATTTTGGTTAAAACCATTTATTTCATTTGGTTCAATGCTTTCAAATAATTTTACCATAAATATATTGATGTACCAATTAAAAAATATATGGAATTAATCCATTTTCTCTGAGATGGATACTGTACCCTGATTAACACTCAATTTCATTTTAGGTACTATTTCATCTGAATTTAAAGTTCCATTATTATATCTTTCAAATCTATATTAATAGCACATTTATTTATTTTAATTATACTAACGTCACTGTATTTAGTCTTGAATTCTTAATTTCAAATTAAGAATTAAAATTTTGCTTTTTTTTTAATTATTTTCCCTTAGCAGCCGAATGTCACAACAGTTTAAATAACGCTTAAATAATCTCAATGTTTAGAGTAAAACATTATTCGTAAATAATTCTAAAAAGACATTTGTTGGATTTAATGTCGTTCCGTTTTATTATTGAAATTCTTGTGAAATTTTAATTATTTCATGAGGAATTTATTTGCTCTGAAATTACATTTATCCAATTAACATTTTTGCCATTCATTTTATGTAATAACGTTTATTGGAAATGTATCTGATAAATATTAAAATATATAATTACTGTTTATTGGAAAATGTCTTTAATCGTATGATTTTTTATTTGGTAATAATCATTGATCACTTTATCATATATGATTACAATTATTCATTTATTACAGTCAAAAGCGTTTATTAATCTTTACACCTGGGATAGTTGATAATTTTACATTAATAAACTCCTTATTTGGTTCCCAATATATATGAACATATATATTACTGATTATTCATTTGTCACCTCATTACTTTGTCATCACATTTTTTCAATGTTTACTATACATTTAATGCTGAACGTTGTATGTCATACTCAATTTTCCGGTGAAATTAACTGTAAAAGAATCTGCTCCATGAATCAAAAACAAATTAATCACCGTTAAATGATGTTTATCATAGTTACCTGAGGTTCTTCTGAAGTACGGTACATATTTGAACTTCACTCCAACAAAATAATATATTTGATTGCGCTGAGGATATTATTTCTTGTAATAACAGTAATATGACTATCTTTAGCTTTTTCTGAAGATGATAACAGTATGACAAAAAATAAAAGAATTTATTACATATTGCAGGGAGACCAATGCTTTTAAATACTGAATTAGGCTGATTAATTTCTGCTATATCCTCTTCAGTCAGAAGTATTCATAGTTCTTAAAAACTGGGTTAAGACAAGGGTTAATTAAATGATCTCAAAGGTACTTTTGGAATTCTTTGAAGAGAGTTAGTTGGCTTGGGTTAAATACAAAACTGAAATTCAGGATACAAATCATGTCTGTCAAACAGAGTAATCGTGCAGAGAAAGACGTATTACTATTTTGCCTTTCATTTCAAAATCTCCGTTTTGTAGTTTATGCCTTTATTGAAGTTTTACATATCGAGCAATTCAGAGTATAAATGATGATCCAGTTATACTCAAAGAGCTTAAGCTTCATAAATATAAATTGGACGCTAAAAGCGAAAAATAAAATGATTAAATGAGTATGGTATGAAGGTAGTTCGCGTCACGGGTATAGCTCTTGAATGATGACGCTGTCAGTGGAGAGCGCTGTTTATTTATTTTACTTGAAAATATATTTTCCGTTGATCCGAGAGGAGCCAATTCACCTACCTCATCATGGTGGCATATCGGAAACCTGACCATCAGGGAACGACCCGAGACAGATGGCAAACATCCAGAATACATAACGGAAAGCAGGGAACTCGACTTGTCATATTAACATTATTTACTTTCATAGTTAACTTATCAATAAATTCATCATCGAAGTTGTCAGCATACACTAGAAGGAAAAGGAATGTAGGCTAAAAGTCTCTAATCTTCAGTATGGGAATACCAAATTATATATTTAAATTAGTTCCAAATAGGATTAAATAAAAATAATACCTGCCAAAAAATGCAGAAATTTTTTGTGATAATGATTGTTCTTGACGAATTTTATGCAATAATATAACTCTTCAAAGGCGACCTCATTCCATAGAACCCTTAACTTGTACATTAAGCCTTTTTAAATAAATAAAATTGTTGTATTCTGTACAAAATAAGTAAATATTTCCTTCATTTGCCTTTTTCAATATTAAGAAGATAATTGAATGACTATGTATATCGAAGCAAACTAAAACTTATTTATATAAAACTCGGTTTAAAGCTTTTTGAACGAGCAGTATAATATAGCTGTTTATCGACGGTATACTAGTACATCCGTACTAAATGGATTTTTATAAAGGAGGTCAATAAACAAAATCGTAAATATCTACTTTTCTATTCATAGGATTAAAAATGTTGCAGGGCTCTTTTTAAGACTAACCAACAAAAACAACCATATTAATATTTCCTGAAAGTTTAATACAGTGGATAAATTTCACATTTTGTATTTCCATCCCTACAAATTTTGTAGGGGGGGGGGGAAAAATCATATACCAAGTTTAGGTATAATGGACATTCTGTCCAACGGTTATTGGAACATTAGGACAAATGGTATTTTCTTCATGAAAAGTCTTAGTCCCAAGCTTAGTCTTTTACGGAAATATGTTAGTAACCTAAGGGAAAATTCGTCAGAAAGGTTTTAAAATATATTCCACTTCATTACTTTTTTATTTTATTTATCCTGATGGCAATGAAATGTTTATCTTTTGACTTCATAGCTAATAGATTCTTTATGCAGATTTTAAAAGAGCGCCAAGGAATAAAAACTACTTCCACGTGGCTTTGTTCCATATCATGATCGAATTCCCCGTCTGATGCAATCGGTATTTAACTACGCTATTGTTTTACTTTCTCAACAAATAGTGTTTCTTAAGTAAACATACAGCTTTTAAATGGGTCATGAAAGGTCAAAGTTTAGTTTACAAATCGAAATATTCAGGTGGCCCTGGCTGAAATACGGCCAGCACTCTCTAATTAGAACTTGAAGACTTTTTTTTCTTAAGTATTTTTTTCAAGTTGAATTAGTCAGGCTCTCTTTCATTGTTGAAGTTCAAAAGTATTTTGCAAAAATTATTAGTAATTCTTTCCCCAAAGGCTGATATTTATTAAAGGACTCATCCTCATGGTGCCATCATCATTCTGGAAAGTATGTAGGAGAAACAAAGTATTTAAGACAATAACAAAACATGTAAGATTCTGTCAAAAATAATTGTCAATCCTTGTGAAAACACTTTTATAATATAGGACTTGCACAAATAGTAATCCTTTATTGAGAACCTCAAACGGGAATTTACGGAATTAAAAGAGTATTATAACTTGAGATAACACTTGAGCGTTAAGGATATGTCCTCCAGAAGGTCCTTATGTATTTTATAGGTACATAATGACTATAAATAAAAGTCGTTATGGCAGAAGGCACGAGTACGAGTTCAGAAATGTTAAGTGAGCAGGCCTAAGTGTTGTGGTAGTACAATGACAGCTTGTGTTGAGTGTTTCCAACCATTAGAAACAGGCGGCACGCGCTCTTGATTCAGATGTACCTCATGCCACTCCATTGACCTTAGACAAACAGGACCGAAAACCCGGAATGATACTATAATAGTCGGGGATTGTATGGGCTCCTGATGGCTTTGACCGTTGGCTCCTGCGTGTCTGCGACATATCTATCACAGGCCCGTGAGTGACCGTCCCTGTTCCGGGCACAATGGTCCATAGTCGGGGTCAGTTGTGCCGGACGGCTACTGTAAAATAACACTTTCCACAATTACGGTAGGCGGTGGGGGTGTAATGGGCCAAGGAGGGCAGCTGGCCGCCCACGCATTGTCGCAGGGTCCATCTGCCCAGAGGCACGTGGTCACCTACCGGATCCCTTTGTCAGGGCTACCGGTAGTTTAATAAGCTCCTTTTACACAATATCTAGGAAAGTATCTGGTATCTATAAAGAGCAAGAGATCAGAACATATTCCAAACAACATTTTTTAAAATAAGGTTGTAAAGTAATAGTATAACAATGGTTAATACCTTTTACTGATACCACGTCTAAAACTAACCATAACTAGCAGAACACTCCACGACAAATAACATACCTTTGAGTTTTATTTGCCCGAAATTCGAAATAAATAATTCATATGATACTCGAGTTAGGCACGCTATAGTACTGTAGCTGTTGTTTAGAAAAGAAGTGTCACACTTTGAGCTCCTTCACAAAGAATTCGCAAGTAGTTCTTGTAAGATTCGTGTCAAGTTCTTAAAGGCGCCAAGAGAGGAGCGCTAGCTCAAGCTGGCCTGGGTTAGAAAAAGGATGGTTCCTGTATTTGCCAGCCAAGAATAAGCATCGTTACTGGACTACTTTTTAAGGAGTAACACACGATATATCAAATACTTCAAACGATTATGTCGCAGAGGAATGCGAATACGCCATATTTTTGTTACAACTGAGCAGGTGAAGTTTGTTTAGATCCTATCTAACAGTACACCACGAGTCTTTTGGAATTCTCTCTTTTAATGGAGTAAACAAGCAGAATAAAAATCTTCAAAATTGATGAATACTAAAGCAATTAGTAGTACAAGTGCCAAATATAACGCAAAGGTTTGAACAAGTCCTAAAGAGCATGGAAATGACACCAAGAGCAAGGCCAACTAGTGGCGGGGTTGACTGATGGCTGGCGAGAAGACGCGCGGCGGTACGACAGCGGAACTCTGAGAATGTGGAGTAGGGATCTCAGAATGTGGCTGTGGACCATTACACAGATGGACTAAACGGAGCTGGAGGTGACTTCCGTAGACCAGATATCATCGCTCGTCCCCTTTATGTATGTACTCATGTCCTCTCACCCTGGGCGCCCGAGATACTTCTTTTTTAATCTTTTATTTCTGTTATCTCTCGGCTCTTTTTTTATTTATAATGCCTTATTCACTCGCCAGAGGGCTTCGGCGCTTTGCCCAGAAAGAGAATGCTAATGTAAATGTTTATCGGTATGCTAATTAAGTGTGAAGAGAATGGGTTTGCGCGCGGAGGAATGATTTCTGACCTCATACGTGGATAACATCTCGCATTTGGGATTCCGGTCAGGCGAGGATTTCACGTAGGCTTGCGAGGTTTCTATAAAATACACTATTCATGGGAGCTTTCGCTCAAAACATTATACTAATGACTTCTAATGGTTTTTCGAAATCTTCACACTCAGACGGGAAATGTTGTAATCACACGAGGATTTCGACACAAAGATAAACACCTATTCTTGTCGCGAGTACCATCATGAATCAGGTCGTTGAAGAACTCTATTGCTGCAGACAATCAAACACTTCCTCGCGTCCTTAAGATATCCCTTATTTCTCTTAACCCGTCGCCACTCCATGGCAGGTCAGAACGCGTCCACAGCTGCCCAAGAGATTGCAAGGTATATAGAGCTCCTGGTGCAACCTTGAAACTTCGCGCCTTTTGGAAGCCCAGACTCCGGTTCACGGAGCGGCTCTTTTGAAGGTAATGAAGGTAGGTTAGCCGTTGACCTTTATCACCCACGCCTCTCGGCCATTCCTCCGCGCGAACCCCCGCCCAAAAACAAAAAAATACAAAAGGTAGGGCGAGAGTCCGGTTTTATTGGTCTGCACAACACATAAATAGCGATGTGTGTTAGGCCCTGGGAGGTCTACTCACTGCCGCCAAACTACACCGCCTTCGGAATCAACAATTTGAACATTTTTATATCATTACTGCCACAATAAAAAAATAACGTTTATGCGCAGTCACTAAAATTCTGATAATTCGGTGTAATTTACATCTAGGAATTAATTAAAGAGTGGAATATTTTACGAAACAGAATATATGCTGTGCCAGAATTATCTGGATTCTAGACTAAATAATATCAGTATTTATGATCAAACATTTATTAATAACAAATAAGTTAAGTATTATTGTCAACTGAAACACTACCCGATTGCATTCAAAAGAAAACTTTTTTCAACCACTTCATGAAAGCAAACTAAAGCATAAAAGTGACTATTACTTATAGAAAGTATAGATTTGTACTAACCTCAAAGGATACCAATTTCCAGCAATTAAACAAATTACTTAAACAATTGCACTACAATACATTCAATTTTCTTGCTGTTATCTACACTATTGATCATTTGTATCATCCACGTTTGAAAATGATTTTCTAACTAAAATAAACAACAGGGGAGTGAGCTCCCTTTTCACATAAAAATTTATATTCTGCACTCAATAAAATTGAAAATTAATCTATTTTGAGCACAAAGTGCTATAGCTATTTCTTTGTATTTTTAATATCAGTTATCTTAGGCACAGTTCTGATTCAGTTAAGAAATTAACGTTGTGAAACTATGTCGGCTTTAATTTTCCGCTCCATTTCATCATGAAGGCCCTGACAAACTGTTTCCAACCAGAGTTTTCCCTAGATATTATTAACTTCACAGCCAATCGAATCCAGGTCTCGGCCCGCTTGATAGAGGACATTGCAAGAAATAACGGGACACTAAAGAGTGTGCTTAAACAACTTAGAATTCTGAATAAAGCCTATGCTGATTGTTCTCATTTATTTCTTGCTTTCCACTTTCTAATAAACGTTTTATATTTTTAAGTAAACCAACGTAAACGTTTCCGATAAATTGCTTATCGTTTGAGGGCTGTGAGAAGCTATCCAACATATGAGTTTTAAGATTACTACTAATTTTGCTGTTAAACTAGATTCTGGTAAATTATGTTAGAACTAAAGAAAATCAATTAATTCAGTCAAAGTATTTAGGATCTTAACATCAGTTCATCTTAAAAAGGCGGTTCTTAACATTCAAATTATTTATATATTAAGCCGCTTCAAGGCTGATTGATGAAATTTCCAATAAATTCATACCAGAGACAAAGACAATTAATCCTATATTTATCTATATGTTAAGAATACAGCTTGATATTTTACTATTCACAATAATATACCTACTATGCATTTGGATACAATATAACGGTTAAAAATTGGAAAGGAGCTCCTTACATTATTAAAAAAAAGAAGAAAAAATCAAACAATTTATGGCATTTTCAAAGAATGGTTCTTTATTCCTCCAAAATAACATACTGAAATTCTAATATGTTCTCTCTGCAGTTTCCCTAGAATTAGTGGGGTTTTTTTTTAAGATTCCAGGTCTTATGGCAAGCACACACTGATGTAAACTGAGGTTCAAATTAATCCAGTAACTTATAATTATTGAATAGTCTTCGGTACTTTGAAATCAAGTTTACGTGCTTATTCCAATTCATGAAGAATGTGTGACCGGAACAAAGTTTGGATAGGCAATTTTGTAAAACTATTCATTTTTAGATCAAGTTTTCATTTTTTTTTCCATTTAAGTTGACTTTTCGTTAGCCTAATTACAAAAATTCTTAACTCAATAGAAAACAGACTGGAGTTGCAAGGTTTTATAACTAGAGTAAAGATGTATTTCTCCTACAACTAAAGAAATCCTTATTTAGGTAATACCATTATAATTTATATTATAAGATAACAGTATTTGTTTTTGTTTCTAATTTTAGACTGTAATATATTTATATCAGAACAATAATAGGGAAGAAAACATGTTGGGAAATGTGGATTGGCTTGAACTACTAGATACTTCTCAATATACTGTCAAACAGTATTAAAACAATTGAATAGTACATACAATAAAATAATTACTTAATCTAAAGTTTAATATGACAACAAACATATGTGAATCTGCATTGTATAAATCCCCCAAATAGATGCGCCATCTCACTATTAAATATTAGTAAACTTTCTACTAAACATTTCAAGAGACGCCATGTCAGTGCATCGAATGATAGTCCTTAATAAATATGTATAAACCTATATTGCTCAGCTACATATAATTAATTATTTGTACGCGTTTAGGGGCGGAGAAGCCATTAGTTGTATAATGATCGACCATTTCATCTAACTCTCCGGGGGCTGATTTATAAATTTGATAAATAAGTCTAATAATAAAATTAAATACAGTGCCAAATTAAACAATCATTCTTGGGCGAGGTATGTTTCCACTTGTCTAGTTATATATCATAGACAGAAAAAAAAACTCTATTCACTCTTGCCTCTGTGGAAGATTGAAGCACCCGGGATGGCCGAAAGCCAACTACTGGATGTTCCTGAAAGAAACACATTGTTCAGACGCAATAATTCCGTATCACGCTCCTAATTGGTAGGGGTTTCTTGAGAAGCCTTTATTTATTTTTGGGATATATATTATTTTGAAATAAATTATGCCAGAAGATTTATACAATAATAGCACTTTGTCGTTTTGTTATAAATATCGTAGGACGAATTAGTTTTCCTTTTTTAAATTGCACATGAGCTGACTGACAAAAGCTCTTCCTTGTGAACGACTCATCGTGTGATCTGCAAAGAATAAATGCAAATTGGCTAAAATAATAGTTTCAGAGTTATATATGGATGACATTTCCAAACCGAGTTTGTGCCTATCACATTTAGCCATAGTTCATTAATTACATTTCCGAGAACTTGGAAGGAAAACGGGAATGCTTGTTACACAAATAGGTCGATTATCTTCTGACCTATAACGCCCTACCTTTATAAATTCATTAGTACTGTAGCTTGTGTGTCGAGAAAACAAACAAGATCAAATCTCAATAATAAGCTATTCTGAAACTGGGCGGCTCCATGAATGACCAAACGCCATCTCGTTGATACTCATTTCACTATCGAGGAACTGAATTCCTGTCACCTGGAACGGGACAGGTTTCCAGTTTTGGGCAGTCCGCCCCGAAACCAAATAAAAGTCCACATAACCTTCCCTCAGAAGCTTGTATCGGGCAGTTCCAAGTTGTCCCCATTTCCATTACTGACACATTTGAACATCATTTTCATTTAATAGGTGGCCGTGGAACTACGTTTAGCTCCTTTCATTTTCAGAATCTATTTCAGTTGTTCCTACTCGTATCGTGTTGTATGATATTACAGTTTCTGGATTACACACAAATTTTCGAAAAAGCATCACCAATAAGCAGAGATTTGATAACTGTAAATGAAGAGGCGAATTCTTTCCACGCATTGTAACATATTTACAATTTTTATTTTAAATTCTTACTGTTTGCCACCAATCTTAATTTCCATGTAAAACAATGTCAATGGGATATCACTAAAAGTAGATTATAGTTGTAGTCTACATTATCATGCTAGAATGCCTATCATTCCTGACCACATATATATATAAAACACTATACTTCGGAAATAAAATTAGTACTAAAAGTGTTAATATTTATTAAACCAATAGATCTGGCCAATGTCCGACAATTGATCAGCAATCCAACAGGTGGTTTTTCATTACTGGAGGCGTGCTCTATTTTGACGGTCTTTAGAGGACTCAATAGTTTTTCTTCTCTTGGTCTTTCGGGCGTTTAGATGCTTCCCCAAAGATCTTTCCTCGTAAAGGTATCTGCTATGGAAAATGGTGTTCTAGTTTTATGATTTTTATTACGGATTCATCTTCCAGCCTGTAATATCAATCTTTTGCGAAACGAGTCCATCATCCATCAAACACCAGTTATTCTCATCGTTAGTCAGCCAATACATGACTACTGAAGGGCGTGTTCACTGAGAATTTTTGATGATGTTAGTTAGTCACAAGCGGATGACAAAGATAAACCACCATTCCTTTGATTATCCATTCGTCTTGTCAGTTTTCTCGAATAATCAATCTATCTCTAATCATAAAACAGCTTGAAGGCGTAGTCATTAGGTAGACTCTTACAACCTTATGTTTATTCTAAACACCAGCATAATGGAATAAGACGGTAATTGATCTAGATTAGGATCAGAGAGAAGTATAGTTGTGCAGTTCGATCTTCAGGGACTGATGATTGATGCTCAAAGTTTTCCTGTAATGAAGAACATGTTCAAAAAATTATAATAAATTCTGGTTGTATGTTGCATCCTTCAAATCTTAAAAAATAAATCTAATTATAGGCTTTTGGTTAAATTATTGGTTAATTGGAGATATCTTAGTTGCATAAAGCTTCCAGAGAGCTGGCTCATAGGGAAAGACTGCAACAAGTGGACTGAGAGTCGGGGCTGGAGGGGCGGCTGACCCTGAAGACGTGGGTAGTGGGGGCCCTGAGTGGGTGGGGTTATAATATTTCTGAATGAAGGAAGGGGGAGAGACTGTATGAAAGATGAGCGGTGGGCGTGGCTTACGTCCAATCATAAAGCATAACTCGAGTAGAGGGGGAACTCTGGCCACTCCCCTCCCTTTCAGCTCTTCATATTCATAACTTACCCCCTCCCGGCGACTTCCAGCTGAAGGAGTGACTTCAACCCGCGCCTCCCTTATTCCTCCTCCCCGACTTACAAGACAGTCTCGTTGTACCTCTGGATCGACTCAGTGTCCAATTTCATGATCTAGGATCATTCCAGCTTAAAAAAAAACGACAATGTTAGATTATAATTCACAGAATCTCCATGATATACCACACGTGCACCGATTTCCGGAAAATATTCACCCTCATAATATGAACCAAACCAAAACAAAAATGAACCCTATTGCAATCTTTCAAAATGCCCTCTTGATCAGCCAATTTTTCAAGGTTTCGTGCCCAGAAAGGTTTTCTGGTTTGCGCATTCACCACATAATCGGGAGCCTTAACAATATTTCCTCATTCAACATATAATATATATTTTTAATTGGGCGTACATGTGCTACAGTATAGTTTCATTAAAATCTATTAAGAATAACACATGAGTACTTTTTGTTTATCCGAACACTAATAATTGACAGATTTTTTTTAGCATTTGAAGTTTGTGCATAATTGTATAACATTGTGTTTAGTAAACAACGATCAGTCCCAACAACATTGCTCATAAAAAATCGAGGATTCTTTAGTCTAATGAAGTCATCGAATTTTTGAACAGTTCAACTGAATCCAATAAAACTTCAATCGACAGTAGTTCAGTACACCGAGATAGATGTCAACATTTAGGTTCTGACTACTGGAAATGTTATATTTTTCTTCCAGATGTGCTCCTAATATTCGTCGGTTCTCCTCGAAATCGGTAGGATGCTGAGTTTCTTTCATCAGAAAACTACTGATGGCTCAGTCGATCTACATCCACTACCAGGTGTCGATTCTATTTCATTTTCAGTGTTTTTTTCGAACAAAATAGTTATGGGGTTAAGAGTATGTACTTTTTTAAAATAAATAAACTATAAAAATTCGTTAGGAAAAACATTCATATCTCAACAGGTGAGACGTTATTCTCGAAAATATAAAAAGGCATGATTCAATTTCGTTTTTGTTGTGAAGAGTTTAAAACAGCACTGTTCATAGATTTAATAAAATTCTCTACAAGCTAATTCTTTAGAACTAGATGGACATGTACAATCATCGTATTACACGCTGCACCGCTGTCGTTCGACATACTCTTGGAGAAATGTGTATTCCCCCAGTTTTTGTTGTAGTAACGAAACATAATAAATAAGGAGTTAACGGCCTCAAGGATAAACAGCTGTGCATTGGTCCCCTTGTAAAGCACTAGGATCGTGAGTATATAAAGGCGGCATAAACTCACGTTGGGAACAGTTGTAGACAGCTGGTAAGCAGCCCTTTAGCAAGGCTGACGGATCCCCGGAAGGAGTTACGGCCCTTTCTAAAGGCAGGACAGTAGCCGAGCCTGACCAAGAGGAAATCTGGGCCAGCTCTCGGTGGACTTTCCTTAAACGTCAGTTTTTATGTTGCCATTAGAGACTAGAATGCTCAAGATCCATATCTGATAGTATTTATGGTCTATTGGATGGTAGGGGAATGCCTCCTGCCTGCCATCTGTCACATCTCCACCACACCCTTCCTAGATACCATCAACTCCAGATTCGTCAGGAATCTGATTCCAAGAGTCCTTTATTAATGCCCCCAGCTTCTTGCCAGTAATTTCCTTAATTCATATATCCCTTAATACCATTAAACGTGATATATTTATCACTAAAGGCAACTAGTTGTTCTATACAGTTTTCTGTTCAAGGATGCACCAGAGTTTTGACTTTTAAAAGGACTACTTTAGGTACGCCAGTTACTTTTTCTAGTAATATGATCTCTTGTTGTGATAACAGTTATTTTTCTTCCATATAATGTATATTATCTCGTTTTAGTTATTAAATAATTAAGGTTATTCGAAAATTATATTTAAAATTTAAAAACAGCTCAGTGGTGCTGTTAAATCGGAAGAAACGGCATTTAAGGCACTTCAGAAATACAGAATACTAAACAAGAGATGGAAATGCAGAAGAGAACACTTATTGAAAGTATATTTTTACAACAAAAAAAGTGCTCCGATGTAATAGATAAATAAACAACATTAGATATACAATGATAATAACATAGTATTAAAATAAATCACCGCTCTTCATCAAAAGTAACTGCTAGAAAAGGCCCAACTCCTCATTTACTTGATATTATTAATTAATTAAAACCCTCTTGTAATTATTTTAATATTTTTAATTAATATAACACAGTTACATCAGTAATATGCGAGCTGACAGTAATTAAAATCTTCTTAAGTAAAAGTTATTGTGTCGTTAATATTAAGTGCATTTGTACTACTGTTTTCCCCAAAAATTTATCTTTGCAATGAAAAATAAAATGTCAAAATGTTTTCAATCTAGATGTAAAGCGGAAAACATTCCAACACTCCCTTCTCTCTTATCCTTTTCTAACATCTCAGATATATCTAGTATGCATAATTTTTTTTTAAATTATAATTGCGTTAAGATCTGGAATCATTGAATAGCATTCCAATAAATAGCGAACCAACCCCCTGCAAATGGCTTCCTGTGCCGCCGCTGTTAGAAAATGAATTCAACAAATACATTTTATGAGAGTAAGTCACGAACCAAGTATATCATACAAATGGTAGGATACACAGGGGTTATATTGGATATTAATGCTTCTGCTTTAGATTACATCAGTATCGATTCGAGGCGAGCCATAACCATACGCCTGTTATGGAAATGGGCCTGTAATTCGACATCGTTTTTCATCCCATGTTTGCGAACATGACAATATGGGAAGTGAGCTGAGCAATAATGAAACGCCATTGGCTGTCATAGCTAACGACGTCATTTGTCAACGGTTGACCCCCATCAAATGACCACCAGTCCATTACGATTTTTTTCCCCGCGCCGGGTTCCCGTTACTACTGCAGGTGTTTTTTTGTAGTTTTACGTTATTTAATTTTGCGAACGCGAATATAATGTACAATTTAATTATTATACCACAAGAATTTATGGCAATTCAATTAAGAGTTAATGACCGATCATGGTTAATCATTTTTTCCTGTGCATTGTTAAATCCATTATTCATAGCATCAAGAGACAAGTTTGAAAATTAGTACCTTACGGACAATAACTATTCTTTATTATCATATGTCTGAACTATCATTTATCGTCCAATTACCGAATAAGAACAATTTTATCATCAAAAGTCCGTCACGCAGGGGCTGCGTAAACTGAGAAGATTTCACACATGAAGTTTTACAATAGAGAAATCTGCCTACTAATAATTGTAATAGTAAGAATCTCTAAACCAATTCACGAGGGACGAACAGTTACGGAAAGGGCCGAACTAGCTCTCGGCGGAAAGTCCCGAATATTGCCGACTTCTGCCAACCACCCACACAATACAAATGCAAATATCTTGGGTAATATTCAAGATAGAGATTATATATATATATATATATATATATATATATATATATATATATATATATATATATATAATTTTGTACGGACCTCATTTTCGGCATCTCGGGGGTGGGATCGATGGACATTTGAAGAAATTTTTCGAAAATCGCATCTTGAGTACGACCTCAATAAAGGGAAATCTGCTGAAATGTCCAGGAACTCAGATAACACAGAAGTGCCAAATGATGGAACAAAATATGAAAGCGTCTTATCTCATAAAGCAATATGGTCTGAGAAATAAAATTTTAATAGTCAAACTTTTAGACATTATGCATCTGGCTGGACCAGTTAAAACTCAAATAAATAAAGTTTACTTATCTTTGTAATGTCATCAATACAATCCTGTCATCTTTAGTAATAATTTCTTAAGAAATGTTTAAATAAATTGACAAAGAAGAGAGAGTGACGAAAAAATATAACAATCGAATGAATCTGACAAGTTAATTTAACGCAAGAATAAACATAACTTGAATTTCTTCAATGCAAGGTCCTCGTTTCAACCTGGCGCCGATCGGCGAACCGGAACTGAAGTTTTGAAACGTTCATTTACATAATGAGGTTGTTGTATATTTGGCAGTTTACTGGATCATTTAATATGACGGAAGAGTTAAATAACAATTATTGTACAACTCAATACGTCAAAATAAAAGTAACATTTTCCGTGTGCCCACAAACAAATTGCAGTATGCTAACTGCGGGTAAGGTCGAAACTTTTATCAGGGAAGGGAGTGTGCAACAGATTTAGGAATGAACTCGAAGCATTTTAAATCCACGATATAAGAGCATTAATAATATTATTTTAATAAATGATGGGTAAGGGAAAGGTAAAAAAAAAAAAAAATGGAGTCGTTTCATTTAGGTGTTAATTTCAATTAAACATTTACCATTGGTTACAGAATTATTGACATAAAATGAGTTCTAGACTATTTAGTTAAATAATATTTCACGAGAATATTTTTTACTATTATTCTCTTTTATATATTATGAAATCTTCTGAATGGTGTTATTATTTTCTTTATAATTTTTTTGTAATTGATGTGTCAGTCTGGTGAATGTACAATTGCATCGGCCTGAGTCAATAGAATTCCCAAATAAAGTTGAATAAAGAAATTCATAACTATTATTTAAAAATGTACCAAATACTAAAACAGCTGATGTTATATCTTACTTTCCACAGGATGTGAATCTTCGGGGTTTGTTTATATGTAAATGTATGGGCTTCTATTTATTCACTGGAGGAACCATGAAAAAGTATTTCATTAAAGTGAAGAATGTACAGGGATACTTTAGTTTTAATTTGTGTTACTTGTTTTCTGGCTAAAGGAGTCTTTCAAAAAATATTTTATGAACGTTTCTCTGAGAAGTACAATATTAAGTGACAGTAAATTACAGAGGTATTGATCTCGCTGGTCGCGTTAGCATTCAGCACTACTGTATGGATTGTATATAATTTAAAATTATTTTGAACACGGTTATTAGTGATATTTCAGAGCGATTTGTTTTAAAAAACAGGATTTTGGACTAAAATACGCTATGACTGTTGGTCAGAAGTTGTCAGTTTTATGTGGCGTTAAAACGCTGATTAGATTGTTCGACATGTATTGTCTTACAGGTTAGTTTTCTTCCACCGTGCCCATGTTTAGTTCTGATTGAGGCGACCACTAAACGGAGAGCCGGTGTAACAGATATATTTATTTTGTAAAATGAAGCAACTGCGAGATTGTTGAAATTAGTATTGCGTCTCCTGCCCAATTACAAATATAGAGCCGCGCGGGCCGTGTTATCAGCTGCTATATAGATATCAGAGTTCGAAAGGCTGAGCAAACGGAATCCGTAGAGCTGGCCTCTCGCCAACAGCCGACAGACAAGCCGGTACTGGCAACTAGACACCTGTCTCATTAACCATACCTCCTTCTCCATCTATCATAGGAAGGCAGATGGCTTACTCTCCTCTTTATAAGGTAGCTACTCATTTATCAATCTATCCTTTGAGTATGTGTTAATGTGTTGAGTGTTCATATAGAATATTTATTAATTTGCCCTCCGTATATGGACGAACCGCTCGTAGCGGCACGAGCAATGTCGCTCACGCTTAGAATGTGTGAATGAAGTCAATGGCCATCACTGTCTCAGAGTGATTGAAAATATCCAGGTTAAATTTCCTTGAATAATGATTTTTCGAAGTGGAAGGTCATTAAATAGAATAGATAAAATAGTTTATTTTCGTGTTCTACCTTTTCATAAAGTCTCGTATTTAAAATTGATTTTAAATATCAAGAATTCGAATTCTGGTAACCTTCAAAAATCAGAAAAAAATCAAATACTGCCATCTAGATACCTATGCCATTAACCTTACGTCATTCATCTATCATAGCTAGGTAGACAGTATCTATTTATAGGTTAGCTCTCTTGCTGGGTTGTTCCTATTCTTAAATATGTGGTATACTGTTGTTCATATTCAATAGAACCGATATACATGTTAATTCCATACGTGGACGATTATGCTATCGCTTAATGCCTCACGCATTTAATGCCATCGAATATTGAAACGTTTATATCTCAAAATTCATGGGAAAATCAATATGGCGAATACTGGTCACCTGTTTAATTTAGCTAGCGTTAAAAGCCAGTACTAGAACTAGACACACATCCCATTAACCATTCATATGGGTAGCCCGACACTAATCAATCTATCCCGTGCTAATTTAGCGTACATGATAAAAGAAGTAAACAATGCATTAATTTGACAACCATATTTGTTACTCGTGCTGTTTAATTAATTTTTTTAATTATATATACAGGAGCACCAGTAACTAGGCGATTTGGCTCGCCAAAGTTTAATAGTGTAAAATAAGAACAAAATTAATGAAAAATAACAGAAAATGAACCAACAAATAAAAAATTACAATAAATAAATATTAAATACAAGTAATAAAAGGAACAACTAAACACTAGACTAGTAATAAAGACAACAATTTAAAATGATTTTAATAAAAAAATTATGTTATTCCTATATATTACATTTATATTATTTAAAATTGTTCAAAGTTATATTAAATTTCTCTCGAAGTCAAAATCAAAAAGGGGAGAAATTAAATCGTGCTCTTTATGTTGTGAAGAATTAAGTATGATAATTATATCAACGAAAAAACGTTATTAAAAATGTACAAGGAAAAGAAGTTCGAAAGAGAGCCCTGTTTGAAAGCAATGTATGGTTGCTGATGATTCTATAGTATTTCTCAAGACAAGGACATTCACCGATTGCTTAATTCGTGATTGCATGAAGTCCTGAGCAGTGATGGGTATATTACGTTCACCATTAATGGTGATGCAAGCGGGCGAGGCTCCAGGCGCAATGTTGCCAGCATACTGGCTAATAATGCATGTCGTTGGTCAGCAAATACATGCAACTTGGTTGGAAGAAATGGCACTCTAACAATTCTGAACTCGTGTAGAAAAGATTTAATTCGAACTAGAAGTTTTTGTGAGAATTAATTCCAAAAATTGTATAGTGATTTATTTAAACAGAGATTTCTCAAGTTACAAAGTCATTGCTGTAGGAAAATGAATAGGTAACTTGACTATAGCTTAGTTTAAAGCAATGCCACCCAAGCTCGGAAAGCCTCGACAAGAAGTCTTAAAGGTGGTAAAAGGGGCACTTCGGAGAGACTTAAACCTTACAGTAAACGCGCAAGTCATAAAGAACATATTCCCCAAGGTGCTGACAACATTGTCCAACGTTGAGGGCTCTAAAAGTCGGGGGGACACACTCCACACCCTGCCATAACAGTTGCCCAGTACTGGGGAATATAATAAAACTCTTAAAAATACTGAGGACAGTAAAGATGGCCTCCCATCCACCCCAGTCCTTTCCTGTTGAAGGCCTTCATAAAATTTGAAGACCGGTCACATTATACAATGCTGTATTTCTTTATTACTTCCATCCTCTTACGACATTTTTTTGTATTATTTTTTTTATATACCTTTTTGTCTGTTGGAAATAAAGCCTCTGATTTAGAATAATGGGCACTAATGAAATATACCCAACTTCTAATGAAAGGTTTGTCTTTATAACCAATCATTTCTTTATTTTTAAAATCATTAAACTGTAAAGATTCAATAATTATATAATAAATGTTTATGTTTCCTTTCAACCTCATTTTATTCTGCTCTTTAAGCATAGTTTAAATTATTTTTCATTAAACAAGTATCTGTGTGATACAACTCATCTAGGAAATTAGCTAAACACTAATAAGCTAAACACCCTTCACATTTCCACCAAAAAATCTAAAATATGACTAATATAACATCTTTTAAATTTATATAAACATGTCTATGAGAAAAAAGAACAGCCTATGAAATTTGTAAAGGAACGCCTATAGAAAATTCGTGTGCTTACGGTCGCATACTATTCATTATACAAGAAGAGTAGGAACAGCTGTGTGCACTTCTGGGCTTCCATGTTCGACTTCTAGTCGTTCAAATGGTGCCTACTCAGCATCGTACGACAATTGAGGGATTTGTGTTTGCAACAGGAGTAGAATTAGGCAGGGAATGCGCCAGGTCTTTCTTGCCGTCCTCACTTTTGATTACAAGTGATAACATTCTTAAACAGCTGTAGAGAGACATAATATCCTCAATATGGTTTAACCAATCCAGACATACATTCAATTGGTTTAAGGTAGATGGAAATTGGCCCGTCGATAGAAACCTATTACAAAGGAGCACCCATTACTATCTTGTTTGAACTCAGATAAATCCAAACTATGCAATGATAGCGAATAGTGCAGCCATGTGCATTTAAGTGGCAAATTACTACTGCTTGATATGCATTTACCTGGATCAAATTGGTGTGGTTATTTCACCAATGTATACCCACCTAGCGAACAGTGAATCTCAAATGGGTTCGGGAGCTTTGTGCGAATGTCAATACCCGAGTTTGATAGGGTTGAAACGAACAAACTAACTAGCTTCGGACGATTGTAGATAAAGTAGAGTGGAGGGTCAACAAAATAAAATCCGCTCTAAAAAAATAATTTATATTATAATTTAGAAATGAAAAGTATTTTTAAGACGATAAATAATGAATATACTAGTCCAAAAACCACTGTGTTAGTCCAACCGTAATTAGAAAATCAATATGGCGATAACTAATGAACTTTAAATTCGGTTACCAGAAAAAGTATACATACCAATTATTCACCATGTCAACCAATTATACATTGCCTATGGCTCGAGCAGTAATTTGCATAATACACATCATCTGATTACTCGCTTGCCTAGCTCCTAGTTGAACCCTGATCAGCAAAACTGGGGTTAAAAGAAATGTGGCGAGATTTTGGCCTTGACAGTAATCATGACTTCCATTTCGAGAACATCATTCTGATACCATTATAGTTATTTAGCCTCAACTAGGAAAAGTTAAGCCTTTCAATCCGCTTCCCTGGTCCAATTCCGTAAATCTTAGGGACTCCCCTTTATAAACAGGAAAATATAAAGGCTTAGTGATTAGATACAATAGAATCCATCCTAAAGATGCTACCTGTTTCTGCCCCTTTAAAAACGCAGTGAGCATATCAGTTGGCATCAAACTGTTTTTCCGTTCAGGAGTGGCCTTCATCTCTGATAGCGTCTAAAAAAATGAACGGTAATTGGATGAGAATGAAATCAAACTGGCTAGGAAAACGTTCTAACTTGCAGTAAAAAAACGCTCAAGAAAGATGTCGACCGAGGAAAAAACCTGAGATGAACAACAATATATCCATGCTGAATTTGTCAAATGTTCCTCCGCACCTCTAACTTCATAATCACTTTACATCCTTATCACAAAATATATATTAAGCCACTAGGAACCAAAGTTTTTCTATGATTCATACGGATCATCCTGTGAAAAGATTCATCCGATAAAAACACTTGGCCTTAATAATTAGCGGACTCATTCAGGCTTATTGGGACAAGAAGGAAACAAAGAAAGTGTGCTTGCGACATGACGGAACGATTCTGGACATTTTGAATAGACTGGAATCCACGAAATCTTTGCTTTCCGGGAGTGACATAAGTGGTCCACTTAGGGTCAGTGGCACCACGAACCTGCTTTTGGGTTGATAGGATGTGTCAATGAAAGTGGTCCCACAAACAGCTGTTTCCACTCTTAAAGGAAAGTCATTAACCTTGTCCCAATCCACCGGGCTCGCCAACACAATCGGGAACACCTTTCAGGTTTTATATTTAGATCTCGGCCAAACTGTCCGCCCCATTGCTAATCATAGTCAATAGCTTTCAGTATTTTGACAATATCGAAACATTTTATAGTCCAATTTTTATTATTAAGTTTCTAGATATTTTGCTTAATATGTATTAACTGAGTTATTTTTTAATAATTATTTTACGAGCCTTATATTACTCTCACTTCCAGATTTCCACAATAAGTTAACACTTATCTTGCAAATTAGGAACTTATTTCAAGAGAGAAATTTGGAATTTGCCGCCTGTGTTTCATTCAAGTAAAGGACAGGTCTACAATCATGATTCATACATTAGGTTACAAAAGGAATATTCATATTTTGAGGCTCTTTAAAATATCCTAGCTAACTAGTCTTTTCAAGTGATTCGATATAAACTCCTAAAACATTTTTTATAGACATATACTTAACGGGACTAATAGTTGTTGCATAATTCCACCTAATCCATACTTTTTTTGCCTCATACAAAACAATATTATCCTGCAGATAAGGATTTATCAATAAGGAATTATTTTTGTGGTCTTCCAATTAATATTCCACGCCAAATAGGAATTTGGTTAATACTCTATGAACAGGAAGTTTAAAGCGCTCAGGGATAGACGTTTTAAAAGAACAACAATATTGCTTTAAAAAGTTTGACGCGTTTGAACAATAAGTCTCCAAAAGAAGGTCATATATTCCTTAGAAATGTCATTGATATGTGTGTGTGCGTATATATATATATATATATATATATATATATATATATAGAGAGAGAGAGAGAGAGAGAGAGAGAGAGAGAGAGACAGAGAGACAGAGCGAGAGCGAAACAGTAGCACATGAGAGAGTACTAGACGAGAGGTGGGAGTGAAAGACGTACACCGCCTCTACCGTTCACCCAGTACTCGAAAACCCGACTAACCGGTCCACCCTTCTTGAATTTTTGAGTCCTCTCTTGACCCACCATTTTATATTTATAAATCCCCCCCCCCTTACCTCCGGGCATACGGACATGTCTTCTATTCATTCCCATGCCCAATTTATACGCTTGTTTAACTCCGGAATTAAACATTCCCTTCAAGCTTCTGTACCTTCTGCATCACTGCTTTTCCTTTCTTTTCTTTTTTTTTTGAGTCCTTCGACTCTTTTCTTCTCTTGCATCGTCCTGTCTATTTAAATGGCCCCGTGATTCAAGAAGATCCCTTTCTGAAACAAAGGCTTTTCAAAAGGAATCTTGCCAATCTGTGGCCTTTTGCGATACATGACCATCTGTTGCATGAAACCGTAGTTCTAAATTTCAGCACTCCCATTAAGAGTAAATAGTCCGAGATGAAAAAAGTTATAGGCGATTTTTTATTCGCGTAAGTAAATTTTCGGCATAAGTAATCAATCGAAAAATTCAAAGACAACACCTACTTTTTCTCTCTCGAACTTAATAGCCCCACGAAGTAAAATACGTGTTTGATGGGTTATTTCAGTTGCAATATTGAGGGCAAAAATTAAATATTAAATGCTTTAATATGTGTGGTGTAAATTATGCCTCCGGTTATAATGAATTTAGTAGACAATAGCCTCTTAAAAATAGTCACACAATTTGGTGTAAATTGTCAAAATCAGAAGTACCTCAAAGTCTAGTGCTCTCCCTAGTAAGATGTTATGTGAACTATACGTCTTGTAGCTGCTAGTTCCGTTTGATTTTTATTTATTAACAACACTGACATGTTTTAACTCCGCCTAGAATTTTTTTATTGGTACTTCTATGTATACTGGTGTGTGCCCATTCTAAAATTAAAAATTCAATAACTCCGATTCATCAAAATATTCTATCGCGACAACTAGAAGGCTATAAAATGTTTCCACTTACAACTTCACTCTTTACATTTGATTTATAGTAAAAATACTCCAACTCAATTTAAAATAAGACGTCTCTTCAATTGCTCATGGAACAATGAGAACGTCTGTTGAAGGTGCAAGGTCCTGGAAAAAAACTGCGCCAAATCACCAGAACCAAATGCAAACTCATTTTATTTCAGTCAAGTATCCTTTCTGCCCACCTTGAAACTAAAAAATACGAGTATCAAAATAATTATATTACAAAAATGATTTCATCACCAACGAAGCGATCCTTAAAAATGAAATTATTTGTTAGAAAGCTTTAAGTAATATTTTTCAGCAGTTGGTAAAGAAAAGGATATCTGCATAAATAAGGTGTACAATAGGTTTTGGTAATACTTTCTTTCAGATTATGGTTGACTCTTTTTTGATTAATAAGTACTCGTTCCTTACATATTTATATTTAAGAGGAGCTCCAACCTGGTTTGACTACTTATTAGGAAATGCATGTTTAATATTCAATATAAAAAATTAATTATATTGAAAAGGTATCTTGAAAAAAAAAATACTTTAGGTGTTAGATGGCAAGTTGAAGATTTACAACCTGCCTAAATTCATGTTCTCCTCATCCCCCTGCCCCCCTCCCCTCACCTACCAGATAAAACGGGCCATTTTTTAAAACCTTTCAGGCACAGAAATGAACCCGATTTATTCTTGGGATCAATTAAAGTTCCCAGAACGTTTGTCACCGACCCTCTGGAGGAATGCGACAATAAAAACACCCTCCTTCTGATATTTTTTCCGAGGTTTTTATTCTTTGTTTTAATTTTTTTTTTTTTCATTCTCTCTCCCTTTCGCCTCCCTTCCTTACCAGCCCCACCTCAACGGTCTCATAATTATTGGGGTAATATATGCGAGGCAGCCATATTGTTATATGTTAATGAGAGCCTTGATACAAAGATCCCAAGTGGGGATTGTCGGGAGGAGTAAGGCTGCTTGTTTTATTTTGGAAAAGACGAGATCTCGCGTCTCGTGTGTGCATGTGTGCTTCCGTCTGTGAGCGTATATGTGACTCTGCGTGCGTACGACAGCCTGGCTAATTAAAACCAAACTGAGATTTATGCCCCGAGAGCACACAATATATATATAACTCGTATATAACCACCGACAGACCTATTCCACCCACGACTACCGTGGGGCAAATGTATAATAAATCCAGCTGGACTCAAAAAGAGGATTAAAAAGAAATGCACAAAATAAATGTGAGCGAAATTAACTGGCTCCGTACCCTTGTTGCGGGTCGATAATTCACGACGTACATATTCATCATTAATAAATTCACGTAGACGTTCGCAGGCTGACATGCGGGTAGCCCATGCGTTCTCGTTTGACGTTTCCTCCCGGCTTCAAACATATTATACTTATATAGGGCCGTGTCAGTGAAAACACAAAACCTTCAATGTTTATAACAGTGTCGCTTCGTTTTATTCCTCGTTCTGTTTTTATCGACACACTGATTAGGGACCCACATCCTAAACTCCACGCGACATAAATTATTTTGTCGTTGTATCGACCAAGGCCCGACGAGTCGACTTTATTTCACTGCCTTCTAGAGTTTACTGAACATTGTTTAAGGCCTTCTAAGCTTAACGGTATCATGAGTAATATTTAATCTCTTTTTATTAAACCCGTACAATCAGGTGATATCTTATGTTTATTAAGTTATTTATGTTCAAGACGCTTTGGGGCTGACAGGTGTTAAAATTACTTCTCATCTGGTCTTTCGTCTCCGTTCAACATTTATGCGTTCTTCAGCATCCTTCTTTAGACGATTAATATTATAGTTGTATTAAACGTCTGGGACCGAGATCTGTAAGGCTCGGCCCAGAAATGTTAATTTCCATTAATTCTGATCTCTATGAATTTTGATGAAAAACGGATGGGTCAGTTAAAATGTTATTTTCAAAGAAATTTTTTTTTATGGTTATTGCACAGTTATTTGCTAGTGACAACTGAAATGTAATGCAGAATTGATTTTAATATTCCATCCAGACATTTAAAACAATAGCAACCCGCTAAGTTGAGTTATATATATTGAAAACTTCATATTTTACTATTTTTAGCTTAATTAATTTTTAAGTACATTTTAGGAAATCCCTTTTACCATTAAAGATTTTTTTTTCCCAATATTCCGCACTATCAAATTCAGTTTTCCTCCGTTCAGTTGTTTTGAGAAATTTAGGTTCAAGAGACGTTCACAATAAATTTATCTTATGAACCTTTATCAACAATTACTTATAATTTATCATAACTTAGAAATCCCTATTAAAACCAATCGTATAGGTGGTGAACAATTTCTTTTTAAATGAATATCAAGTAATTGAATTTAAGCTCTTATTGTAACAAAATTTTTGATATTCTATATAAACTTGTATTAACTCCGTTGTAATTTAATAAGTAGTGAAATTCCAGTTACGAACAAGATTTATTATGACAAATGATGATTAAGGATTTATTGTAACAATGTAGCGGAATAAATACTTTCAATAATTTAATAAATACCATTAATCCCTTTAAACACTCAAACTGTTACAGATAAGCTGAAATTTGATTATCATAAAACCAATTAATATTAAAACAAAGGGGAGTTATGGGAAAAGGCAGAAAATAAAAGTAAAATCCTTTTAAATCATATAACAAAAAAAAATTAAAAATGTTATTGGAGGATTTAATTATTAAATTCCAGGGTTTCCGCTCCGTTTACAATTAGGGATGTATAATTAAAATGAATTTTTAATCTTTTTAAAAATAAAAATATTCGTCCATGTCTTATTAAATACTTTATTTGTTTACATCAATACGTCAAAGGTTTGGGTGCGGCATATCATATGCACAAAACAATGTACGGATTTAAAATCATGGTTAAAAAATAATAATAAATAACTTGAATTGCATTAATCAAATAAAATACAACACATAGCATGTATAGTATCAATATGGCCACTCTGAAATTAATTATCCATCGATTTAGAACAATTTGGCTTTCAGCTTAGTACCTATATCTATAAATTTTACTCTCTAAAAACCTATAATTTCTTTAAAAAGATATTTTAGACACTTCCTCTAGAAAAATAATTTAACTGACTTAAATAAAAGTACGCAATTTATTTCATCATTTTTAATTTCCAATGGAATTGGAACAAATTTCGTCAATTTAAGCAATGCGCTAGGGTTTATTAGTTTTCTGGCAGAATTTCATCGACTTAGTCATAATATTTTTGAAACGTACATTTTATATTTGTACCCAATATTAAATTGTCCCTTTGGAACAGGTAATAAAACATTCTGTGAAATAATTATAGTATTAGTGAGAATAAGTTTATTTATTTATGAATTTGTACTATTATTAAATGACATCAGGACGGAGGTGAATTATAGTTTGCAAACTCGTTCTTCTTAACGGCCATTCATTTTTTTTGTTGACAAAATTGATTTGTAGAGACATTTTGACGACGAAGAATACATTTATTAGAGGCCTACGCATTTATTCTTGGTACTTCCTCCAATATGCAAGCAAACTTGACAAAACAAAATGGTTCATGTTATTTCGTGAAATATAGCCCGAGCGTTGGGTATTCCAAATTGCTACTAATGCATAGACTGAGCCTGCTATATAAAGAGTATTAGTGTCAGCTATACTTGGAGCCGCCAATAAATTTGCTCTCAGCTGACACAAATGGGATGAGAGGGGCATAAATTGGCGAGGGATGGACGTTCCAAAAGATTGAAGATATCATGGAAATCGGATGTTAGGACGTGGACGATCGGCCGTTAAGCCTGTTCATTTTAAGCTGGAAGGACATGCAAACGCATTTGCAATTGGAAAGTGCATTTATTTCTAAGGAAACACATTCAGCTCAGCCAAGCAACTTTTGATGCAACAAAAACAAAATTCAAAAGTATTGGTAAACAGGTCAAAAGACTTGGCTAAAATACAACATATTGCTAATGAAAGAACAAGCAGAATGTGCATTTATTTTATTTAACCAAGCCACAGCATAGGAAACAATTTTACCTCAAAGCAAAAAATGAATCAAGGCAAACGAGGAGAACGAAAATTAAATAAACAATAGTAAGTCGGTAATAACTTTTACATAGGTTGGAAAAATGAGGCCATAATATATACAGACGGTTAAATGTGTATAAATAAGTAAGTTAACTTAGTATAACTGTATAGTAAATAAGTTAACTTAATTCATATTTTGCGAGTAAATATTTATTACATATAATAATTTTAGGCATTCGTGAATAGTTCCACCTTTTCTCAAAACGTACATATGCATTTGATGGGTCTTTGTAAATACCCGTCACCTACATAATATGTATTTAATTGTTAGTGCTACAGTGTGCAGGGGAAATGCTGCCTTTTCCTTTCTTTCCATCAGATAATTGTGCGCAAGGAAAGAATGCCCTATTCGAAGCCTCGTCAAAATGACTGTAGAATCCCCTCAATTAAGCTACAGTAATTTTTTCACTCCGACCATGTGCTAACCAAATTCAATCAGCTTGTTGTTTCATTTTAATTACCAGTCCCACTATTGCCCGAAGAAAAGAAATCTACTAATAATTGTACCTTCTGTAAAGTGATAAATAAAAATTTAATATTTTCCCAACTTCAATGACATTCGTGTACTTAGTTATTCGTCTCAAAGTGATATACATTCGGGGTTCCTGCGATCAATTGCACATGAAGAAAAACAAAGAAAATTGTACTTTAAATCCAAACACTTTGTTCACATTTTGTAGCATCTTATAGAAGCAAGAAGAACCAAATAAATTTTAAATTGTTCATAATTCTGCCGGTAGATTTCACTTGCAGTTATCACACAGCTTATCAGCTTAGCGAACACAGGATTCAACCACTGGGAAGGTTATACGAGTATTTATCTTCATTTCTGTTCTTCAATAAATACGTTTTTGGTCCCCCCCACTATAAGTTGGTAAACTTTGTTGTCTCTAAATTACAAAATTGAACTATTTATTATGATTTTACTCCAAATTTGAGGGACAAAGTTGTCAACACAAAGAAAGTCTCTTGAAAAGATCACTGTTGTTGACCAGAGTAGGAGAAGAAAGCCTGGCAGTTCCCGAAAGGTTGAGTGACCGACCTGCACTCTGTGGTCATAAATCAACTCTCGACTTTCTATAATTACTCTTTCAAACAAAACTGTCAAGAGGACATTTATGACTGACATTTCTGCAGAACTATCCTCAATAGCTCTGGTGTCAAAATATTTTCCAGGCTATTTTTAAACGGCACTTCAGTAGTATTTTAGGTCTTTATATTTCTTTACAGGCACTTCATTGTCATTGTTAATTCAGGGAAGACTGAAATTAGGGTAATAGAGGGAAAAGACAACAATGAAAAAATTAAATCATTCATGTCAGTTTATAAATGAAAAAAAAAGATTCAAGTGGGTCAGGAAACTCATACTTGCTAATGAAGTTAATTTCTCCTTAAGACTTGTTCATAAGACTGTAACATATTCAAATGGAATTTCCATTCCCAAATTTTCTAAAGAAAAGGATTGTAATTGTGAGCTTAGTTATTAGGTTATTTCCACCCCTTTATTTATTCTGTAACTCTTAGTTATAAGTAGTGTGGTAAGTTATTATAAATAGTTATTTATGTAATTTTCATTTTGCTCTTCTTTTTTATGTCACTTACCTATGTTGTCTTAACAAATTTCATCATAGCAATATTACAATAAAGTGAAGTGAAAAACTGTAGAATTTATTGATATATTCATGTAAAATAGTGCATCGGTTAGCTATTTGACAGAATCCTTACGTTAAAAAAAATCACGGTAAAAATTCAAGATTGAAAAAAGTGTGCAGAATAACATTTAAAGAATAATAAAATTGCCACAAGATTGGTTGTATTAGATTTTTCGATACGACACATAGTGACACCGATATTAACATTTTTAGATTTTCTCCCTCCTCCTACGTCTCCATTTCACCCGTTAACGCACTCAATTTTTTTTTTTTTTTTTTTTTTTTTTTTGCACGAATCTTATTTTGGACATCTGTAGGGTAGTATCGATGGACTTTTGAAGACATACTTCGAAATTAGTACAATTCCAATAGCTGGTATCCCTTTAGGAAAAACTGCTAAAAATATTTCAGTATATACCTGTTAAATTCTCACTTGATGGTGATTAGCGGCTCTTGGAATATACAGCGCATTCCAATATAACAACCATAATAACGTTCAAAGCAGTTAATCAGAAATAATACATGTACTAAAATTGAGTTGCAATTCGGGATTACTCCAAATACAGGACCTAAAAGGTGAATCGTAGCAGGAGAGCTCTCGCTGAAAATTGATGTTTATATGCACTTCCAACTGTTGTTAATTGAAAATAAACAATGTGAAAATGGAAAGCATCCTTCGCTTATTTGTCTACTTGATTAATTGTTAATGGCGACTGCCATAAAGAAATATTATCATTTCCATTGTCATCCTTTGATTTTTATTGGCCATTTCACTAGTGAAATTTCAAAAACTTTGCTTACGTTGACCTATTAGTTCTGACGGAAAGATTAGTAAAAAAAAGGACGTATATTTTTACCTATCACTAACTAGTAGGATTTAATATTCTTGAAGCTAGGATCCCAGCGTGGTCATCCATTCACCTCTGGCTGAATTGTTACCACCTCTACTGGTGCACAGTACATTTTTCAACGTGCCCAAACCAGCTTCACGTAGGTCATGGATAAGTGCTGCTCTCTTACAACTCCAAACATCTTTCTCTTCCCAGACGAGTAGGGAGGGCTGCATTCACAAGAGACACAACAAAAATAATTATTTATTATAGCTTTACGGAGTGGCTAATGTTAGAAATCTATTTTCTCTAGATTTTCCCTACTCGACGAGTCTAGCTGCACCGCATGGGGTATTTTTTTCAGAACAAAATGAAACCACCCAATGGTAATTGTTTAGAGAATGAGACGTGTCCGGGCAGAAATTGTGGAGATGTTGCGGTGCATTAAGGTGCAAGGCAGAATTCCTGGTAGCCAACAGGTAGGTCTTGGACCCCCTTGCTCGCCGCACCTCGCCCCACTTTCACGTTGCCAAAGACGGACAGGAGAGGTCGCCTATTGAAGAATACACGAGATAAATGGTGACATCCACATCACAATCGCCCACAACAAAGAGCTGGAACCCTTTTCCAAAAGGTGCCTGTTCAAAGGTACTTAGTGGCTATTGGAGTTATATATATTTTTCCCAGGTGTTTCACCCTATAGTTTCAAAGGGGAGGTGAAACCTGCTCAACAGGTGATATTGTCCCCTGAACCCGTTACTTACCTGTAGTTTGTGCTTTTCTTTTTCTATTAAGGCAAAGGTAATTTATGGCCCCTGAAAAGGTATAGAAATACTTGGACTATTCGCTTCTAAAACTTACAATGAAACAGCAATTGAAAAGATTTTTTGTCTCATTGAATGGAGGAGTACTTAAGTCTAGATTCTAGGAATGTTTTGTTTAACTTTTCTATTTTTTAACAAGAGTATCTGCTGCTCTTCTTCCACAACCCAAGGTACCCTTTTAGACATCATTCTTACCAGATAACGAATATGGGCTTCCTTAAGTTTTTTTATTAAGAATTAAATATACCTAATTTCTTAATGGAAATAATAAAACGAATAATATACTTCATCATCCATTTCATACGGTTCATTTTTATGACATTTCAAGGGCGTAACTTATTCTCCATAAACCTCCGTTATGGGAGATTTACTTAGTGTTGTTTTATCATTGCCTGTTTTACCTAAAAGCGTTTATTTATTTAGAAAACAATTGTCTATCTTCTAATTTTTTGTTTATTAGCTTCAAATTATTTTATTTAAAATATCAATTTTATTCATAATTTATTTCTTTATTTTAGTAGGAATTATAAATTTCATGCTATAATTTTCTAACTTCTATTTAAGTCTACTCATAGCGGTCTTTGTGAGGGAAAAACCCACCAAAAAATGCATAGAACATTATTATACACTTATGCCTTACTGTTAAACATCAAGGAGTATGGAGTGTATAAATAAATAGTTCAAAAATTAATATAAAATAATGATTATTTTTTGTGTTTCCTATTGGAAATAGGCTACCAAAGCACTTAGTTGGACTTGTTTATACTATTTGTGCTCCACTGAGTGCCGAAATGGCGAAAGCGATTTCAGTATAAAAGATCCTTTGCGAAAAAGGAAGGACGTCATTAAGTAAATGTACCTAATTATTAAAAATAAAAAGTGACAAAATCACAGAAAAATAATTACTATGAACTCATATGTAATAAATCCATTCGTTAATCATTCATGTTTTAGTCTTTTCGCTTGTTTTTTATATATATTCATATTTTATTGACTTATTTATTGAAGTTGTTCAGATACTATGGTTCTGTTTTACGTTTATCAAGTTATCTCCTTTGGTGATGTGGCTTGTAGTTAATAAAAATAAAAATAATAAAACATGCGCCATTATTACATGTAAACAAGTTTTCAAAAAGTTTCAAGGACTTGTAGAAGTTCTTAACTACAGTATAATAGTAGACCCTATTTATAGACTGTAGCTATGGTAGCGAAGTTGAACTGGACATGAGAGAGTAAACAGTTATATCAGCCAGCCAGTGTATCTCTGGGAAACACGGCTGCTAGAATTGGAAGTGGGTGTAGGCTTTACGTCACGCAATAAGCATTAATGCTCTTGTGAACATTCGCTAATATGAATGGGAGCAAACGCGAGAATCCAATCGACGGCGATAGGAGATGGCGAACATTGAGCAGCTCAATCAGTTGGTTAGAGCAGCCCTTACTGGGTATCCGGCTTTAACGTCTTCATTACCAACTCGGATTGGGATTTCTCCAATTGGATCACCAATAGGAGGATTGGGGCGACTGGTTGAGACATCCGCAATCACCAATAGTCCATCCATTTGGTGGGCTGCTGTTTGCCCAGGATTCCACTGGGGATTATCACACTAATGAGTGCCTTCCGTTTCCATGTTCTCCCTCTCTCTCTCGACGACTACTCGCTCTGAATTTAAACTGGCCACAATACCGCTCCATTGCTCCAAATGGGGTCAACTAGTTCTCGGAAGACTGTCTAGTTTTGCCTTAATGAAGGCCAATAGTCGTCGTTTTAGACGAAAATTTTGCACGCGCATGAAATCGGAGTCGTTGTCCTCTGAGAGAAACCATGGCGAAAGAGAGAGAGAGACAAGAAATTTAGAAATGACCATTAGCAATTGGAAAATGTCTTTATCGCCTCTTCTCTTTTCTCCAGCAATAATTGGTTATTGGTACTTTGACTTCTCCAACTAACGTTTCCTCAAGTAGATGATGATAAAAAATAATGTAGTTTAGAAAAGCCATCTAATTCTTCATATCAGAAAGGAATCTTTGTACTCCTAATTCACCTTAGTCTAAATTTGAAATTATTTAAGTAAACAGTTAGCATCTTATTAAAATTGAGACTAAATTGATAATTGATAAGAAATGTCATTCTTGAGCATTGGCACTCACAACTATTACTGAGGAGTACGTGACCTGAATTCCTCTATGCCGGTAATCTAACGATGTTTGCAATGCTGATGATAAATATTTGGCAGAGCTTTATCCATCTTAGCTTCTTCATCAAGGCGTCTTTAATTACACCCATCAATGATGTTCCACCAGGGCCAACCTATTCATATCGGGGCACGATTTATAAGTTTTGGTACCTACAAACAGTAATAGACTTTTTCAATTACCCTGCATAGCATTCAGCAACTGTCCAAATATGCTATCTTTAAAATCCTTAAAACTTTGTCATAATAAAATGGGTACTAATTAATCTATTATAATGAACATAATTGAATTAAATTTCCTATATTCTTAGAAACTAGGTATCAAAACTTTACATTGTTTCTTGTAACTGGGGTTGGATAAGGTTTTAGAACTTATCTCACCCAACAGTACATGTGAAAAGGGAAATCTGCTAAAGGTACGAATCGGCCTGTTCACATTAAGGAGATATTTTCTCATATCTTGACTGTATTATCGGGAAGCTGCCACTAGAATCCGTTCAATCACCTTTAAGTCCCTGGATATAATACATACAACGCCACCCCAGTTGAACCACTTGCTGGTTGCTCCCGGAGCATATTAGCATATGAAGAAGCAATGAGAACCGGTGGAGCAGCAGCATAAATTGCCCCGGCTCCACGGACTCGTTCTCATCATCAACTGCAACATTTTATTCCGTGTTCTGTTGGAACCGTGGCTCCCTCTGCCTACCAGCTCTGCCAAGAATGGTACTCACTCCCACTAAATGCTTGCTGCTCATCCTTTAGTGCCTCTATAAACAAACTTTATGGCTTCTTGAAGTAGTCATCGCGACTTGACGTTTAAGTTTTCCTATTACATTCTCACAAATTTATTATTAGTACTTATGAGCAAAACAAAAAAAAAAAATCAAATCGTGCATTGAGTGAGGAAGGCAGCAGGCCAATGTTCTTATCGACCTTTATTTGCATTACTGCTAAGTATTATCTTTAAAATCAGAACACTTGCTATAAATTCACAGAAACTTTGCACAAGAACTTTCATAGTCAATCAAACTGTTTTATGTTGATTATAAAATATAGCAATTGTCAATAAAAAGTTACAAAAGTACAAAGTGTCAATAAACAGTTCCTGTATTTTAATCCTTTAGATTTAAGAAATAGTTAACATTTTTATGTTGTGCTGGTTCGTCCAAAAATTCTTGTAAGCATACATTGTTCTAGCATCTTTGTCAGTGAGTTATTGAAGTGTGAACACTGCTGAGCGCTGGTTATATATCATGTTGTATGTGAAATATAAAATTACTAATGAATGGTATTGGGTGCAAAAGCTAAAGAGTACATTTTAAATTGGTAATACCTTTAGGTTGTAAGGTTCCGTTAATGGAAAAACAAAAATAAAGAAAATAAACCGTCGGGATGAAGTATAAAAAGAAATTAAAGGAGGAGAAATATTTATATAAATGTATATGAAGCAAAGGGCGGATTAAAATGGCTGAAATAAAAGGCATAACACGGAGGAATGAAAGGGGCGAGAGAACGTAATTTCTGAATGTTTATATTCGCCCGAGCTCCATATTGTGTTTGTTATAAGGGGTTTGGGGGGTGTTTAATAAGAAAAACAAAGAGCCCTACGGTGTGGGGAAGACTCCCAAGCAATGTTTGTAGGTTGGCGTGGTGTTGGTTCTATAATAAACATCCCTTATTGGAGGGGGTTCGTTTTAATATCAGCACTCGAGCACTACATAAGGGCGGAGGGGCACAACCCACAAACGTAAACAGAGCCCTTATTGCGCTTATGCCTTATTTATCCCCAGCAACACCTTCCTATATAGCTCTAATACAAACTTTATAAGTGCCCGTAGGGGCCTATTAGTGCTCTCTAATAGGCTTCAACAAATTGAAACCTTCCTATACTTATGCCATATAATTGTCTCTTTTCCTTTAATTAGAATAACTTATAAATATTAAACATAAAATTGCTATGGTCTATTATTTGTACACAGTACCTAATTGATACATGATTAAAATTTGATGTAGTCATCGCATGAGTTTCTATTAAATTAAATAAGCAAAATTTATTGCTTGAATTTAAAATTATTTCATTTTAAAGTCCCCCATTTGAATGCATCGTGTCATATAGGCAACACAGTTTATGATGACCGAAAAAGGCCCTGCACTAATATTCTGAATATCTAATAGATTCAGAGAAATTCAAAATTCTCCCTTAGTAGATTTTGATCAGAAAAAGATGTTGCAATAGTCCTAAATATAAAATTTCAATATTTTAAGGCTTTTCGATATTAGTTGCTTACCAACATTAGACAAATGTTATGCAGGGAGTGTCAAAACTTATAATTCTATTGAAATCTGGTAACATTTCACGATTACAATAAAAGTGGAAGATCATCACAACCGACCTCAAAACATTTTTTAGAAAAGTACTTCCTCGTACTTTTTGCCATCAGAAGTGGTAAATGGAAATTATACTGCAAACGAAGGTTATTAAAATAAAGATACATATGAGGGTTAGGTAACATAAAAACTAATAATTTTTTAGTCTGAAAATTTGAGAATTGTAATAAATAGTCCTTGTGTGAAAACGTTGAAGTGGTTTTATTTTTATTTTGGGTGACCCAAGGAATATTAATTTCATTTCATTCGCTCTCATGTATGATTTTTTTTTTTTTTTAATTTAAGCATAATAAAATCTGATTAATCATGAACGAAAGCCAAAATTAAATGAGGAAATGTCACTAAATATTAAAATGGCACTTTAGTAATGAAAAGAGGAAGCGAGGGAGATTTGTAGTTGTGGGTTTCATGTCTCCGTATATTTAAAAGCAGGCTCTACTCCATTTGTCACTGTCGGCATATTGCAAATGCTCTCTGAAATTTTTTATGTTAAAAGGACGGAAACATTTGTTATACTTGACAGCATTTAGTAGGACGCTCTAATGGAAGAGGGAAGAAGTTGGATTAGTTTTTGGAACTAACACTCAAACCTCTTCCATCTTTGGGAAATTAATATTATTATTATTGTAATTTGGCTTAACTATCCTTGGAAGGCCAAAGTTTGCTTCAGAGGGAGCACATGCGTGACATTATGATGCACTCCTTCAACCTTATTGAAATTCCCTGGCAAAGCACCCTAATTAGCACACCTCTTAAAGGGCATATTGATGAAATTAATTTCACAATACGCTTTCCCAATAAGCTAATATATCAAGAAATGTTTTATGACGAACTTCAATACATGGAATTGATTACATAATGCCTTGACATGCAAAGATACCTCGAATGGTGGTAGTCCTTAGATTTCGTCTCGAAACGTTCTGATAACATTATCGTGTACCTTCTTTTCTACTAGGATAGGCAGCAAAAACTACTAATGCTCGCTTGAAGATGATTCATTAAGTCACCGAAACCGTTAGTATAGTGAATTTCTAGTACTTGAAGAGTGTATGTTAACAATGTAACATATGTATACAACACTAAGGGCTGAAGCTAGGGTTTCAGAAACTAACCCCAAATGAACATCAATAAGGCTAAAGCAGGGTCCGCTATCTTAGGGCAGCCCCTACAAACTGGTTATCCCATCTAAATGTGCACTCTAGACGTTATGTGGTGGAAAATTAGCAGTTAGAATTAGACGGATGGACAGGCAGACAGAAAGATGGGCCAGGGTTTAATGAAGATCTCTAGGGGTTTGGAGGGCTAGGCAGGGGGTGCGCACCCCATATTTCTCTCCTTCCGGCGTGTCCTATATGTGTTTTTGTGCTGGAGTGCTGGAGAGATCTTCCTGGAACCTGGAAGCCAAGGGGACTGGTGAGTTATAGGCGCGTGCCGGCCACAGCCACCTGGCCCACACCAGGCAGTCCCACCGCTATATATAGACTCCAGGGGTTGGAAATATTAAGCCTAATATGACAGGAATGGGATTCACCTATTAGGAAATTAACATGTGTCACAACACAAATACCACTCTGGCCAGCTGGAATCTAGTGGAAATAGAACAAAAGCAGGGCGTGGCAAGACTAACTAACATATTCAGGAATGATATAATATGCTCAGAATTAATTATGAATATTGATATGCTATCAATAGTTAGATTTGATATAAACTAAGCCTAAAGCTCTAAAGCTAAACAATAGCCACAACTTCGATTTATAGGCGAAACTCAATCTTTAAACCATCTCATCAAGGTTACGTTTTTATCTTCTTTTTTGTTTATAATAAATAGCCAACTTTTCATTGCAATTTTCTCTGATTTGAAAATAAACTTACAAATATTGTTCCATCTGCTACGTCATATAATTTACTACTTGTCATAAAGAAAAAAGCACATAGTGGAATGTTTATGAAGAAAGACAAGAAAGGGCGTTTCGTAGCGATTATCAGAATGGCAGTGGTCCAATTGGCAGGCTCTGGAGAGTTCTAGTAGCTTGAGATTGAGATCTCGATGCGAGAGACCTTCTATATAGTTACTTGCTAATGAAGTAACAGTTGAAATCGATTCAATATTCTAAACGGTATCTTGTTTACTCTATGCAAACTCTCGAAGTAATCACTCCCGATTTCACAAAACGATCTCGTAAATCCATGGAGGTGGACACGACTTTTATCATTTCTAATACTTAGCCTCAACTGTCACAGTTAATGGAGAATTTCGACTAGGATTGAGTATTATAACTCCTGGAAATATAATTCCATTTAGTATAAGCAAAAATTAATGAAGCATCTGGAAATTAAAAAAAAAAAAAACTTAAAATGAATGTTGTAGGTTCGAAGACAATTTTCATCAGTCCATCAAACCTCCAAGCCTAAGGTGGCTTCAGCGCTTAAATAAATGAGTAAATTGAAACAGCCTAATGATTTACAATAATAAATTTAGATAGATACCGTAATATAAATTTAATTCTTTTCCATCTTTGTGAGTAAACATTTTTCAATTATTTTGAACATTACATGATAGTATATTTGGTTTCATTCAATTGAAAGATGCCGAAATTTTGCGGATGAATACTTCTTTGGACTGCATTGTACAAGGTTAGGTTAGAAGTTGAATCGATTTGATGATAATGGAAGGCAGTGGCTGAGGTCGAAGAGGCTGTGTTATCTGTAGGCAGACATCGATGGTCTAAAACAAAGCTCTAATTGGAGTCTATTTATGGTTCTCCTTGGAAGAATTATCGTCCTCTTGTCAGTCCCTCCGGGGACCGCATACATCCACTCCCGTCGTCTCACTGTTACCACCACCATCCACCTTCCACATTTCTTTATTTCTAATTCATAAGAGTTTTTTTTTGTTCTGTCTCGTGGAGTGCGGCAGCCATCTGGGTCATCGCGGACTTGCAGGAGCTCCCAGAACGAGGTTGAGCGCTGATACAAATTATTTTATCATTATTGCCTAGTGTAATTCATTGACTAGTGGGTAATCTGTGAATTGTAGTAGGCCAGATCTCCTAAAAATTTTATTCATATACAGATTAAGAATTTTCCTAATTAATTTAACTTTTATAATCGTCCCAATTTGCAACAAAGTAAACTGCAAGTACAGTTTTATTCATTGTTATTTACATAAAGAATTAGTTGTTCCTCTCCAAGTGGGACTATATCTGTGTTATCAACAAAATATTCTTGAGTTCTAGTTAGCCGAGTAAGACAATAGCTTTACTCTACAATGTCTTAGTCCTACCCTCCAAAGAAATGATGAATAATCTGCCAACAATCTGTTACGTAGTTGCCTGAATTGAACTTTCATTATAATAAAATACAAAATTTCAGAAACTTCTTGAATTTTTAACATGTAAATTCATAAAGTTGCATTGATCCGTTTTAAAATAGGAAGAAGATGCGACAATGATGGAAAAGAAATGTTCACTACAGAAATGCTAATCAATACAAAAATCATTTACAATTTACAATATACGGTCGCCTGATAAAACCAATAATAACTGTCATTTTCGGAGAATTTATTTCAAGTTTCCGAAGAGTTGGATTTCTTCTCTTCCGAAGATTCAGTGTTTTAACGCACAGTTGGGAGTGATGGGAAGTGTAATGCAGTTATGAAGTATTTCCGTGCTTTACTAACAATTCTGTTTGCGTCTGATAAAAATACTACAATTATTAGTACATAAGCGGTTATCAATAACACATTCAATTCTTCTGTCCCGGGGTAAAACATGTATAACAATTTTTATCAAGCTAATATTTTTTTTTCTGCTTCCTACACCAAATGAAGCCAACGAAATGTGTTAAAACGTTATATGAATTGATGACTATAGTTAAACAAGTTGAAGGACGCCGATATATATATATATATATATTGGTTTTCGTAGCAGGTTAATTTTATTCTTGTCTAGATACTATTACAAAATCTTTTCCATTATTAGAGACCTTAGGGGATTTTTGTTTGTTCTATTTTATAAGCGAGTTAATTTATGGAGTACATAAGAGTTACTAATAATAATGTGACTGGATAAAAATTATACGGTGAAGTGAAACGTGATTTACTGCTCTCTATTGCAAAGAAATGAGGTAAATCGCCAAGGAAGCCGCAATAAAAACATACGAAATATTCCTTTGCGGTCGAATAAGCTCCTTCAATTTTCCCAAGAAGATTTTGCTCGCTCATTCATTCGCCAACGCTTGAAAAAGTGTTTAAGACAAAGAAATAGGTATCCGATTTGCTATGTTAAACGAGGGAAAACCAATTTGTTTATTATAAGCAAAGAAAAATAAGTGGAGGAGGAGAAAAAAAAAACAAGAAAGAGGCGGCGGAGAAGCAGCGTTGCCGGTTGAAGTGAGAATAGCGGATAAAAAGGCAAGACAAGGAGGGAATGAGAATGATAGAGTTTTTCTCGAAGATGGAGGTTGCTGTGGGAGGTCCCGGCTTCAATAGTTTCCCAGGGATCGGGGGCACCGAATTTTCCGGGGCTCGTCATGCACGGCCGTCCCCGCCAATCTAACCCGCTCATTATATTAAATCATGCATAAAAATAAATGGCTTCCTTCCTGTCTTCTTCGAGAATAGTTATCGTCTAGGTCTCTCCTCAGAAGGCTGACTTCTTGGAAGGTTGCTTTCCCAAGGTTGGAAGTCGCTGGTGCATATTCATTTTAGGGAACGGGGTATGTTGTCCGCTCAGGTTTAAAGCTAATGTCTCACCTGAGGTCGCACGCTAAAACGTTTCTTCCAAATTTTTATATCCCAGTAAAATAGGCTGAGATAAGACGGGAGTTTGAGTCGACTATAGTATGAAGTGGCAAATTTCTTCGACCATATTGCGGAAATGAGGTTGTATTGGTCCTTTATTGAACGATAAAAATGAAATTCTGTCAAATTCATAGAAATATGTACATTGACGATTTTTATAATTGACCACCCTTAAAACACAACTTGAGATGTCTCGATATAGTCCGCAGAATGCGTATTGGACATTTATTTACGCCCAATTTATGCAAGCATGTTTAATTGGTACGGGACACCTACAGTTTACCACACCAGTCAGGGTTGGGAATAAGGCTTTGATTTAGAGAGTTCCCCATTAAATAAACACTTATTTCCTACGAAACCAACGACTCTAGGTTTACCAAGAGTAAAATACGTACTTCACTTCTTAAAAAAGTTTGTGACCTGTTACCATCACATTGGCCTAAAATTAACGTAATAAACCTAGGTCCTGATTTAGAAGCGAACTTCTTTCTTAATAATTATAGTACGGACTGAAATCAGCTGAGTATATAACACACAGTGATTCTTTTTTTCTTAATTCGCCGCTTACAATTCAATATACTCTTTTATTTACTTTGTTCTTGCCTTTTTTTCTACTCAGAATTTCAAATTTGGTTTGCAACAATTTGAAGTTTTGTTTAATTTATAATAACTCAGAAGCTGTGTACTAACGAACTCCCAAAATGAGTTCCAATCCCAGGAGCGCAATTGGGAATTATTTAGTGAGGTACTCACTAAATAAAACGCTAAGTCCTATCCTGGCTAGAAAAGGGTGGTAAACTGTAGATAACTTGTCTCGATTAGCCTCAGTGGCGCAAAATGGAAGTTAACAAATAGCAAGTCCTATGACCAGGAATAGATATTACATTTTAAAATTCATTGGGTTACCGTTTTTGACATCGATTTTCTAAAATGTGAACAACCTCCATTGAGTCTCTAGATGAAATTAACAAAAATAATGTATTACCAAAGAATTAAATAACAGCCCCTCCAAAGAAAAATGCCTTTGAGGAGAAGTAAGGCGACTGATCGGGAGATCTTCTGTTGAATGAATAAGAGCGGGGAGAGATGAGAAAGAGAGAAGGGAGATAGAGGAAAGGTGGAGGGGGAAGCGCCCCGCCCACCTGTCATAACTCTAGTATATTAGATGATCCGAGGGCAGCCCACTCTTGCGCCTTCTCAACCAATCATATTTCTCTACGGCCCTCCTCTACCTCCATTTCATCGCCGGCTTCTTCCTTTTATCCTCTCTTCTCGGCAGCCTTTCATACTCGCTGGAATGATGCGCCTAATCTTTGAGGAACGAAGGGCAAACTCGGTCAGAGACCTCATAAAAAGGGAGCTTTCTTGAGATGTATTAGCAATTAGGAGATGACGTCAGGCGGAATGTAGTACTCCTGGATTTCATTTCAGGTTTTTGAATTATTATCTGCTCCTTACAGAGTGATTAAAGTTCAATGACACCTTGTAACTTCAATGTAAGTCATCTTGAGTCGCCCAAAGTCGATTAACATATTGACGATTTATACATCAAGAACTATATACTTTTAAATAAATATAAAATTTAATTTATATTTATTTACTGAAATTTTATGTAATGTACTTGCTTAATCTTTATGTTCTACCAATTAGTTATTGTCTTGAAAAATTCGCTAAGTAAAAAAAATGGGCTTCAAGATGATGGTCAAATAATTTGTGACATAGTTTGGAGATTCATAAATAGGTCTTATCACTTATCAAATATTGATTTTTAGTCTAGATAGTAGATAGTAATTCATTTTATTTTTTTCCACAGGTGAGAGTTGTTCTGGATCAGATGAAGAAGTTGCAACAACAGAATCAATGGGGCCATCATGTCCGCAATGTGGGGCAGAGTTCCCAGGCTACCCGGAATTGGCAGAGCACAGTAAGCTTTGCCTGCTAGGAGAAGAAGGTAGCAAGGCCGATGAAGCAAGGCGCCAAGACGCGGAGAACAATAATAGCCTTGAGGAGGAAGAACCTGTTGTTTTCCCTTTCGGTAGCCCTGGTCACGTTACATTGGAGGCACTGCAAAACACCAAGGTGGCAGTGGCACAGTTTGCTGCGACGGCCATGGCCAACAATGCAGACAATCCAGCGGCCCTCCAGGAGCTGGCTGTACTCCAGTCGACCCTCTACACCCTCCAGCACCAGCAGATGATGCAGCTGAACCTCATCCAGCAGCTCCAGCAACAGCTGCAGATCACGAGGCCTAAGGAGACGTCGCCACCTCCACCTCCTCCGAAAAGGAGCAGGAGCCCGACACCAGTGAAGCCCGAGTCTCCACCGCCTCCACCACCAGCAGAGCCTCCAACTCCTCCTGCATCAGTGGCCGTCCCTCCGCAGCCTTCCCCGCCCGTTTCCTTACCGCCTTGCTCCATATCATCATCGTTTGCTTCCTCCATCATTACGAACCTCGACCCACCACCTTCCCCAAGCGAGCCTAATACGTTAGAAATGCTTCAACGACGAGCTCAAGAAGTTCTAGATAATGCCAGCCAAGGCCTCCTTGCAAACAACTTGGCTGATGAACTCGCTTTTAGAAAAAATGGAGGAAAGGGTAGCATGTCCCCTTACGATTCCAAAACAGGAGGCAGGAATGAGCCATTTTTCAAACACCGGTGTCGCTATTGTGGCAAAGTTTTTGGAAGTGACTCAGCTCTGCAAATCCATATCAGATCCCATACGGGAGAAAGGCCTTTCAAGTGCAATGTTTGCGGGAGCAGGTTCACCACCAAGGGAAACCTGAAAGTTCATTTTCAAAGGCATTCCGCCAAGTTCCCGCACATAAAAATGAATCCGAATCCAGTCCCAGAGCACCTGGACAAATACCATCCCCCACTTTTGGCGCAGATGGGTGCTCATCAAAGCCTACCGCCGGGGCCGCCACCTTTCCCTCCCCAGTTCTCACCCCTTTACCGCCCGCCCCACGACCTCGTCCTCCCCCCTCAGAGGACACATGAACCTGTCAACAAGCCAATCCTACCTGTCAATGTTTTTGGCCCGAGGATAGAACAAGAAATGCCAGAAAACCTTAGTAAGGCCCCGGAGCAGTCGACCTCTCCTGAAGAATACAAAAAAGAACCGACGGACGAGGAGGCAAGGGAAGACCGACTCAGTCCAAAGCGGGAGGTGGAAGTGGAGGGCGAAATGGAGAGGTATCCATCGCCTCCAGTCTACGACGACTGCAGCCTCGACAGCAAGTATACCACCGATGACGTCCCCGGAGACAGAGACAGCCCAGGAATGGAAAAGAATGATGACAGTTTCCAGGATCAACCGGAGAACCTCTCAAATAAAAGTACGTCTGACTTAGGTCATTTATCTTTAACCCCAGATCACAGATTTCAACAATCTGTGAGTTTTCCTAACATAGCCTCACCTCCTAGTAGTACTTCTTCAGGTAGTGTTCACAGATTGACTCCGAGGGGGTTCCTTCCCAATGAACCTGATCCTATCAAAGATCCCGCCTTTTATTCCAGTCTCCTTCCCAGGCCCGGCAGCACCGACAATTCTTGGGAGAGCCTCATCGAGATCACCAAGACGTCGGAGACTTCCAAACTCCAACAATTAGTCGATAATATCGAAAACAAACTTACCGACCCTAACCAATGTGTAATTTGTCATAGGGTGCTATCATGCAAAAGCGCCTTACAGATGCATTACCGAACCCATACTGGGGAGCGACCATTCCGTTGTAAGATCTGTGGTAGGGCTTTCACGACGAAGGGCAATCTGAAGACTCATATGGGCGTGCATAGGATCAAGCCACCTATGAGGATGCTCCATCAGTGTCCTGTCTGCCATAAAAAGTTTACCAACGGCTTAGTACTCCAACAGCACATAAGGCTACACACCGGAGAGCCGACAGATCTCACGCCCGAACAGATCCAAGCAGCAGAAATCAAAGAGTTTGCTCCCCAGCCAAACTTCCTTCCCCATTTTCCTATTCCTCAACCCTCCCCGAGTCCTCACAAAGACGAGAAGAATGACTACCCTGAAGAGGTACGGGCTAGTTCCATCAGTCCTATTTCCGACGCAGCCTTTTCCACATCCATAACCGCCCTTGAGAATCAAGTTCGAACAATAACAACTATTGCTTCCCATTGTCTTCCTTCGAAAATTCTTAATGACTCAGATGATGTATCAAGTAACAAAGATTATCCAACTCTTACAGTGAATGGTGAGAAATCTCCAGGACGAGAGCGAAGCTGCGCTGCTAGCCCTAGCGGTGGTTCGGACGGCGGTGGCCACCTTACACCTTCGCCGGCAGCCATCCCGCTGACCCGGGAGAGCCCTGCTGCTTCCGAGTCTTCATCACTCGGAGCTTTGGACCTAACGCCCAGGTCTAGCTCTTCCATGTTCCCAGGCTTCTTCCCGCCTGGACCACCAACCAGTGGATCACCTCTCATCACTTCCGCCCTTTCCTCTCTCACCTCATCAGTTCTAACGACAACTGCCTTCAACCCTCTTGGGCTTGCAGTTGGGCCACCAGGTAAACTATATGCATGTTTAACAATATCTGATTGCTTTTGTATGTAAGTCATGTACCTGTAATAATTTAATGCCTATAGAGGTTGGCAATATAACTGTGGGGGTAGTTGATCAACATTAGAAACAAACCCCTTTAAATACAACTTTGCCAACTGTTCGTTATTTAACACTTACTTGTTAAACTGCTGAAACTAAAACTTTAAAAACTCATCAAAACATTTAAAAAATAACTATATTTCTTTGGAGTATCATAGCGCAAGCGGTTAGCTTTTCTGTAAATTTCCTCCGACCCTACGGAATACGTAAAAAAATGAAGTGCTCTTGTGGAAGTAATTTATATTTCTTAGTTACAAAATTTAGATTTAATCGTATCATGTGAAACTAAAATTTTAGTTAGTTTATCTCCAGCATCGGAAATAGGAGGTTGGGTGTAATATGTAAATTCGCAAAAATATCACGTAAAAAATGTTACGTAATCTCATCTCAATTCATTCCCTATAAATCGTTTTTGTTGCGTTTTGCTGTAACTTGAATATCAATATATTGTATCTGCATATTTTCACTTTATTCGTTCAGTAATCCCCTGCTCCTACTGATATGATTTTCATACTAAGCCAATATATCACTAATTATCTCATGTATTTAATTTGAAGTGTTATCAATACATAGTTCTCACTAAGGGAAAAATAGAGAGTAGAATATGTAAAGATGCCTTCTTCGTCATTCAGCCCTTTAGGGAGTTTTATACTGGTTTTAGGAATGCCTTTATATATAAGCGTTTAATAAAAGTCATAAAAAATTGGCATTTTTTACGTTAATAAAAAGACCTCGAAACCTAACATAAAAATATATCTCTTAAACTGTACGCAACATATCTTAATATATACTATGGTCATTATCAGCAAATATCGCATAGTTTAAAGGTAGGTTAAATATGGAAAACAGTTGGCAATACATGAGTAATTTAGATAGTGCCTTCACAAAGTGATACCTAAGTTCTTTATTATAATTTGCGCAAAGCATTAAAATATTCTCGAATTATTTGGATCAGGCTTCTATTGCAAGAAAAGAAATGTTTGGTCCATACGTAAGTCTAATATTGCTTACGCCAATTTTAAATCTAGCGTACATCTTTATTTTAAGCAAATTTGTTAACCATTTTATATAATAGCAGTACTTAGCAGATTATGGGGGTATGTAAGATTTATTGAGTCTTTAAAGCACTGATATAGTGCTGGAAGGGTCCGCTTTAATGAAGCTATAAAATTAAGTTAAAAAACTTGATCATTTCTGCGAGATTATCACCCCTTTTGGAAGGCTGAAATTGCTGTACTAAAACTGATGCCAATAATAAACGCGCCTGAAGTTTTAAGATATACTGCCTAAGTCATAGTTCGGCTCTGGAAAAGAAGAAACCGGAATAATTGTATGTCTGCCAGAATTCGATTGAGTATGCCTATAAATATAAATAGCCAGCCAAAATTCATTTGTCGTTATTTAAAGCTGGATTCTATTGTATTTTTACTCCGTCACTTGCAGTCCTCAGCTCTCGGACTTTCGAACCCTTTTGTAATTAAAAATAGATCCTAAATATCTTCGCCTAAGCGTCCCATAGGGGCATATTTTCTCCCTCTCAGAATAAGGATGACTCCAGGAGCTGATCCTATTTCGAGAATGTTTCCCCAAATCCGCCTTTATTTCTTTTAACAATCTTTTCATCAATAAATCACTGAGCCGAGGTGATAAATCCCCTTCCTTTTCTTGTTTTCAAAAAGGGAGCGAACAAAAAAAATCATCGGAATACTGTCTAAGGAGAATTCCTGAAACGCGCATTGGTCACTCTGTAGCAATAAATTTTTGTCCATTTCTTTTTTCTTTGTTTGTTTTTAATCGGCATATTTAAAACTGAAATTTTTCCTTGTATAACAAAAAAAAATCTTCCTCAAGACAATGCAAATCTAATTCCAGTTTCCTAAATCAAACTTGAATTTCCTTTACTCCGTCAATAGAACGACTTTTGTGAATTACGAATTGAAAAAATGCTTTCAGAATGGTGAAAGGTAAGGATGCATGAACACACAAATGTGTGAATTGACGTCCACCGCCATTGAAAATGTTGAAATTCAAAAATAAGAAATAATGAAGGAAGAGAGCGAATGAAAAAAATTGAGAAAATAAAAAAGAAAACGAACGCATTATTTGATTATTAGTAACCTAATTAATATTGTTCTAATACTTCTGTCATTTGAGCCCCCCCCCCCACAATACGGATGGTCGTAATCACTGAGAAATTATTTCTTTGAAAGATAAAAATCACTTTTGAACAATTCTTTGAGATAACGGTTCATATTTGGGATAAATTAAGAATAAGTTAAAATAAGCAAGAGTCGTTTAAATCTTTTTTCGGTAAAAGTAACAAGTTCCTAGATAGGTGTACAACGATTCGAAGTGCTGGCAAATATTGAATACTAATTTAGTTTTATATCTAACGCTTTTAATAATTCAGAGTAAGTTAACTAAAGCGTTCACATTAATCTGGAGAATCGCTCCATCGGCCTAAAAATGACTTCGTTACTAACATATTGCTTCTTAAAGTTATTTTATTTTGTTTCTTAATTTCGCCATTTTCTCCCCGCTTTATCCCGTGATTAATATTTTTTATGTCTGTACAGCACAATTAATATAAGCTTCAGATTTTTACTTTGTGTAACACCCTGCTTTTATGCTTAGCTCAACTTGCCGCGAATAAATAACTGCGCGTAATAAAATAAATAATATTATGTTTATACACATTTTTCTTTTTCAGGAAGCAGAGATTCCGACTCACAAATTGATAATGTCATGCTGTACCACATGAACCAAGGTGAAATATCACAAACATTTATTTCTATTATAAGCAATCAATAGAATAAAGCTTTGATAAATCGCGGCCTAAGTGTTTATTTGTTTGCGAGAAAATTAAATAAATTCCAAGATGTTTATTCAAGCGTTTTATATGCTAGCTAAAAGCAGGGTAATTACACTTGTATTATCTGCAAATAAAATGCTTAAATAAAATATAATTGAGTTAAAGGCATGATTGAATTTTAAATATAATTTTCCATATACCATTGCCAGGGCATAACTTAGATAAAGAGGCGTCTCGTATAATCCGAATGAAAAATTTACTTGAAGGGTTTAGGAGGTAACACTTCGCAATAATACGAAATATTCTTTTTCAAAGTACATAATATAATGGTCTGATGACTATATATATATATTTTTTTCTATGAAGCACTTCTTTGTGTAACGATATTTTTGAAAGATCGCGAAATGAATGGAAGGGCTTATCAAACATAAATATGAAACTTAAATTAACATATTAGCAACCCCAGGAAATTATAAATTGTCTCTCAGTGTCTAATAATTGTCCTTTGATCTAAACAAATTTGATTAGTAAATTATGGATCTTGGAGAAAATACATCGGCCTTATGGTATACCCATTAAACAGATATTGATACTTTAAACTTAATCTTTGTTTAGGTAATAAATAAAACTTAAACACTCAGTGGCATCATTGATTTATTTTTTATTCCTTGCTAGATATTACTCCTAGATTGTACTATATTATTTTTCTAGGTTGATCAAGCTTAGAACAAACCAGAAACCATATATATATATATTATACTTTGTATTATATGGTTGCAAAAGGTCCTTCATGAAGCAAGTGTGCTGGACGTTTTTTTTTTAAAATTACATAATGCCAACACTGTAGAAATGAGTATTAATTATAACATAGTACTACAAGACATATTTATAATTTTGCTGTTGATATAAAAACATCAGCGAATGGGGGTTTTAAGGACAGGGTCAATGAATTTTAACCACCAGAAAGGGATTATGATTACTCATCATAACTCAATAATAGAATATTACAATAATAAATTTAAAAAAAATGATAATACATATAATTATCATTACTATCCAAAGCTGTAGCTTTAGTGGCAAAGTTCTAAAAATGTATTTTTATCCACAACACCATCCAATATATTGTTGATTGAATATATTGTATAAAGTGGTGATGTTAGAAGGGAAAACAATTTTGTATAGCCCCATTTAATATTTATATTTGAAATCATTAATATTGCAGAGCCAGGCAAGAGGGATTTCATGTAGTCTGTTATATTACTGAAATTAAAGGAAATTTTGTTGCTATGTAGTAAAACATACAACTGGCCAAGGTATTAGTTGCCATATGTTTAAAATAATTGTAACTATTGATATCCTGAAATAATAAGCAAATCCTTACGTGAGATTAGAAAACAATGTGTTTTTCCGTCTGTTTCCTTTCAAATCAAATCAAAATCCCATTTCAATTCTCTAACTTATTTAATAATATATGTTTTGAGCAATTTTTGAGTTTATTTAGATTTAAAAGATTATTATAATATATTTGAAAATAAGTTTATTCATAGACAGATAACAAACAAATGAAAAATTTCTTTCAGTCTTATATTTTTCATTGTTTCTCTTATAAAATGATCAATATACACTTATATCGTACAGAAGTGCAGAATGAATTAATTAGAAATGGCCTTACAGAATTTGTCATTCAAGACAATAAAGTATTAATGCTTTAAAGAATCTTAATATTTCTGTAATTTTAACCTTGAAATATGATCATTGTAGCTTATATTAACTAATATATATAAATAAATTTTTACTTAAATTTTCTTTAACAGTTTTTATAAATAAATGGGGCATAAAAAAATTCTACAATATGGTGATTAATCTATAATGGTGATTAAAGTTACAGAAATATTATATGAAAATACTGGATAATGTAAAATTGCTTGAAATGTCCAGCACTTTTCATAACGACAAAACTATAGATAGAAATTTGAAATTTTTTTACAAATTGTAGATTTATAAATGGGAAATATTTGTATTTTGCAAGATTATAATTCTCAATGAAATTCATTACAAAAGTAAGGAATTTCATTGAGAATTATAAAATGCCCCCTCCCTCTCCTCGTACAAGGATTTAAGAATGACATAAATGTTTTTCTTAATATTTCAGTTCGAGGGAACACGACTTGTAATTTATGCTTTAAGACATTTGCTTGCAACTCTGCTCTAGAAATCCACTACAGGAGTCACACGAAGGAAAGGCCGTTCAAGTGTTCCATTTGCGATAGGGGATTCTCAACAAAGGTAATTAATTTTTTTTTTTTTTAATAATTTATTCCTATTAGAAATTAAGCCTTGCCTTATTTTATACTAGTTATAGAATATAAATTTATAGTGTAAGATAATTTACTGTAATCTGAACACGTTTGCCCACTAGCCCAACAAATATCATTTACGTTTCCCTTCCTATAAATAACAGAGAAAGTTTTTGGACAAATTTTACTATTGTATTTGATTTTTTGTTATTTATTTGTCTACTTTAAACTACTACGGCTAATTGGGATGGGTTATCCATCCTCCTCCAGGTTACCACTCTTTTCTAGCCTGGGTAGGACTAAGGATTTTATTAGTACTTGATTTTATTTATTAATTAGTGCAATTTTTTAATTATTTACATTATTTCATCAAAACATCATTCCTATTTAATTTAGTTTAGAAAAATTTCTCGTTTTAATTAATACTATTTGTTCAAGAGAAGATGAGCAAGCTTTGTGTAGAAGAAACCTAATAGAATTAGGCAGCCAAGCTTTTCTCTAAAATAACTTTAAATGGTCATTTTATCCTCCATAGCTCCAAATCTAATCATTCCATAACTACATGGACTGTGAGTGCACCCTCTGAGAGAGTTCCTATTCATTCTTTAAGACAGATATAGCTATACAGCTCTGATTTCTTTGAAATAGTAACCAGTATTTCCTTAGCTTATTTTAAGAACTCTGTATTTCAGAAATGTATTCCCCTCTATTACTTAAAAAAGACCAGAATCTATAAACATTGCCCAGAACTTTTATGTGGGGTTGATTTCTTAAATTGCGACAATTATTTTAGTTTGATTTATTTTTATTAAACCCCAAAACAATTCACCTTGTAGAAAATAAATCCCTCTAGCCCCAAAATAGGAATATTTATGACGTGAAGTCTTATTAATACAGTTAATTTTCAAAATATAAATAAATAAAGCAAGTGGGTTTGAAAGAACATTTTATTAGGATTTCATAACATCTAATGAATTATAAAGATTATCAAAATTATTATTTATAGGGCCTAAAAATTACTTTATATCTTTGTGGCAGGGTGAAAAAACAGTTTCTTCATTTAATAAAACATTTATTAACTTGCGTGAAATATACGTTTATTCTGTATATTTCAGAATGAAATAAATTCTTTATGATTACAATATAAATTTAGACCTGGCGACACTTAAAGGCATGAAACATGTAGGGTGATTTTATAAAGAGACTAACATAAACGAAATTGCATATCTATATATTACCAAGTTACTGAGTCCTAATGTGATTAATCATTTAATATTGCATTTGGAATGTTAACTTAATGCCAGTATTAATTAAATATTCTTTCATCATTACTTAAATTTCTTGAGTTCATTTGTTACATATTCTAACCCATTTCCATTCTTGTTTGCACAGTTTTAAGAGCTATTAAAGTTGTGAAAACAGTGTCACATATTGAATCATTCCAGTCAAAGTCTTTAGTGATGGTTAGAGAAATGGAAGGAATATTTTCTAATAGTTAAATGAGTTGTAAAAAATAAAAAAAATAGAAAAAAAAAAAGATGATTAAGAGAAACTAGATGCTCCTAGAGCGTAGAGTGCATGCCTCCTCCCAAATTAGCAGGAGCTGGCCTCACTCCAAACAATCACTGAATAGACGTCCACTCACTCACAATTATTTCTTATCTTTCTCTAATACAAAGCTCTCGTCTCTAACAATTATTTGATCTTCTTCAATGCTCTATGCCAAATTAACGAAAAGTGATTCAGAGTAATTTTAAAATAATTAACATTATTAATAAAATGTAACACACTCAAATAGAGATTGATTAGTGGACTTTCTTTTGATTGTAAACAAACACAAACTTTTCAAAAGTATTTTAGGGGAAAAAGTAAATACTACCTTAACTCCTCATTGTTTTCCTCCTCAGTACATAGGTGAGTATTCTAAAATTACAAAACATGTGGAAGTTGTTTTTCTCTTTACTTTACACATTTCTTTGTATTTTATTTAAAGTTCACATACTTTTTTAATTCTTCACTCGTCATTTAAACTGCCACATAAACATGTACCTCTATAGTTTTTCTTGACTATTACACAATATACCCATTTTCTCATAATTAACAATTTACTACTTCGGAACAAAATCTGAAGTAATGGAACCAAATCATCTTGTATCCCATAAATGCACATTATTTTTACATTAAATGCCTAAAAATATATGTTACTGATGTCAGCAGGTAAGAAAAGGGTGGTTAACCAGTTCCAATTAGCCATAGTTGCATAAAGTGGACATAAATAAATAACATTAAAATTATTGTCTTTAATTGATTTATATATTTTTGATTATATTTTCTCCATTCATTTTCATTAACCATATGTTAAGATTATTTTTAAAAGTAGAAGAATAGTAAGGGAATGAACATGAGGAAGATGTAGAGAATGCCACAGTAGGGCACCTTGAGAGAAATAGACTGCCCTTTTCCAGTATTCCTGGAAGAAAAAACTATATCTAGAAAACAAAAACTTCATATAAGAGAAATAATAAGTGAAATATTTCTTTTTAGGGGAACATGAAGCAGCACATGCTGACCCATAAAATCAGAGACATGCCGCCACACCTGTTTGAGCAGAAAGCCGGTGGAGGTAGCAGCAGCATTCCGATCGGAGGCTCATCCGACAATAGCATGAGCTCTTGCAGCCAGCCTCCAACTCCAGGGCCCCAGCCCCAGCCTCCGCAGATCCAGGCACAGCCAGTCCAGCAGCCCCAGGTCCAATCACTCCAGCCGCAGGAACCACAGCCTCAGGCTGTCAGCCCTCCCGAGCAGAAGCCCGAACTAGGGGTTAAGAGGTCGCCACCTCAAGGAGACACGCCCTCCATGCCTCTACCTAAAAGACAGCCGAGTAAGTATAAATATTCCAATGAAAAGACAAGAAATATAATCTATAGAATTCATATTGATTTATCAGAACAGATCATACAATTGGAAAAAAAATGTAACTTCAAACAAAATTTTCAATAGAATAAATGTCAAAATTAAAACAAAAATTATTATTTGTCATTATTTAATTCAATTACTTCTTTTATCTATTTTATTTAACTTCAAGAAATGATATTCATACAAATAGATGTTGATTTCAGTGTAATTATTTTAAATAATTCCAAAAAAAAATACAAAAACCAAACCTAAGATAACTATTACCATAAAATTTCTCCTCCTATTTTAAAGAATTCATCTAAAGTTTGAAACAGTTTCAGTCATAAAATGGCCATCCTCACTCTTTCTGAAAAGAATAAATAAGTCTTAAAAACTTTTAATTCCTTTGTTCCTTTCATGAAGGTCGAGTATAGCTAGCAATATTGTGGCTGAATCTGTTGATAGTACATTTAAAAAAATCAAAAATAAGACATGCCTTTGGGCGTGGTTTTTGTAATCTTATCTAAACATTTCCTTTCTTTACTAGTTTTAATACAAAAATACTCAATTAAATACCAATTGTAAATTACAAATAAATATTAAGGTTTCACATAACAATAAGTGTGTATTTTTTGGCCCCAAAATCTGATGATTTGATGACAATGGAAGAAGTTATCTTAAAAAGTTAATGGACACTGTCAGGACCAAAGAATCATCTAAGTTATAACTCCTTATTATGATTTTTAAGTGTCCTATTCCTATACATAAATAAACCCAATGCAAATAAATAATATGTGCTATTCATTTAGATTAATAATATATTTTAACTTTTTCAAAATTAAAATAAACCTATCATTGTAAAAAATAAAAATAAAAACTACATAATATAATAACATTCTCATTTCGAGGAACTTTTAAAATTTTAAATCTATTTTGCATTATTTGTATTCTGAACAATTTTGCTAGATTAAGTTACTTAAAAATAAAAATAAGTTTATATATATAATTCATTATCATGATTATATACATTATATGAAGAGTGAGGGAATAATATTATCAAACATATTGAGATAAAAAAATTGAAATGAAATGATTTCCTTCTCTGATATTCACATCCCTTCAGTAACATTTGTCGAATTATTCATCTGACTGCATTCATTAAATTAATTAAACTTCACTTGTTTGAGATCAATATTAACTATAAAATAAGAAAGTGATGCAATCATTTTAGGCATCAGTATGGAATCACTCGTTTACCTGATTGCTCTTAAATACGACCATGAATACACTGAAGAAACATCAATAACTTTTTTGAATATTAGTATGTAGAATTGTAAACAGATTTTGAATGTTTCAAATATTAATTTGTCTTCTTCAAATCGAAAATAACTAAAACCATTGTAAACTGTTGTTAATAAATGATAATAAATGTGTTGGTTTGAATTAAAAATAATAGTAATATAAAATGTCTTATTAATAAGCATATATTTTATGGAACCATGAAATAAAATTAGTAAAAAGCATCAGTGAGAGTTTGGTGAAATATAAGTTCTTAAATGCTTTTGAAATTATTTCACTACTTTGTAAATATCCTCTAGTTAGTTATTTTATTGACAAAATAAAATAAAAGTCCCTGTAAAAAATTAGTTTAACAAAAATTAATTTTTCATTAAATAATTTAAGCTAGAATTAATTACTATTACATTTTTTTTTTAAACTGAAGTTATGCAATATTTATTAATAATGAACAAATAATACTAGGAAAAATAACCAATTTTGAAATAATATTTAAATTTATTTTACTATCTCAATGGTCAAAGTACACTGTCAGTATTTACTGCAATTTAAAAATTATATATTAAGAATAATCTCTTTATCAATATTAAAATAAAATTATACCCAAAAATTAAATTTTTGAATGAATGTGAGAAAGAGTTTAATGAAACATTGTCCTCGGTGAATAAAGAGGTCAACTTTCTAAATTTGATTAAAGTGAAGTCTTTTTCATTCTTATTTTTAAAAACAGAATCCTCGCCTATTTTCAATCGTATGATATTGTGTGTAGTATTTTTATAAAAATAATTAACTATATTTTACTGTTTTACCAAAATAACATTCAAAAGAAAATGAGTAAATAATTAAGAATAATTTTAATCAGTTATTTGTGATTGATTAGAACTTTTTTCAGTTCTTATTCAGTCTTTAAACATAAATCAAATGTAAAATAGAGTACCACATCCGCTGGCTGTTAATGACATACCATTTATAATCACGAAATACATTAAAGCATTCTTGAAATTCTGTAACGAATATGCTCCAGCTGGTCTTGTCACTTTCCATTGTATACTCTGTATCTGCACTAATTATTTTTTTGTTTTTACTTTATTTTGCTAATTGTTTGTTTAATATTTTTGTTTTTTTAACCATGAATGTTTAATCATTTTTAACAATCCAATTTCCCTTCTTTAAACAAAATACCTAGAAAACTTGCATTGATATTTATTTAACTGCTTAGATGCTTTTTCGCTTTGCTTTCTTACTAAACATTGTTTTGGCCAACACAAACTCAATCTGTATTAACAAAACTTTCGATTTTGTGTCGATCAATATTTCCTACATAGCTGTCTTGCATAATAACATGGAGTATACTCGCATCTGGTTGGACAGGTGTAATAGAAAGAGGAGTCATTAGAATGTTCTAAAAGAAAGCTCTAATGTAACACAAATAAATTCGACAGTAGATTTTGTTAAGAGAGATATTCGAAGGAAATATATTCACAACTGTCAGAATTAGTGAATGACAGTTACAAGTTTAACATTTCCTTTCATTTTTGATCCTCTCGATCGGTAAATTCATCTCTTGCGTACTTACAAATGATTTACGATTAAAGTGAAAAGAACTAAATAATTAAACTGAGTGGTGTGAATGCTCGGCTAACAGCACGCGGGTGTGGTTTGCAGGCTTGCCCAAGCACTTGTGCCATGTTTGCAATAAGAACTTCTCCTCATCGTCTGCTCTCCAGATCCACATGAGGACCCATACAGGGGACAAGCCGTTCCGATGTTCTATCTGTCACAAAGCCTTCACCACCAAAGGAAACCTCAAGGTATGTCATCACAGCTTTCTCTAAATAGTGACAAGACCAGTTATTGTCCATGACCATGTCTGATAATAACATGATGTGTTTTGCTCACATTTTTATTTTTATTGTAAATTAAACATTTTTGTCAAAGGGTTTAGCCTTCGAAATAAACTTGAAATGATATTAACTTATCCCACAAGCTGATTTTTATTGAGAACAAAACCTTTCGGTCATTTAATCTGTCAGTCTCAAAAGAGTGCTTAGAAAATGGTTCATGAAGTGACAAAAGGTCTCATTACTCTAATAGATAGTTAATTATTATCAAAACAATTCATGTGAAAGGCTAATGTCATTTCAACTTACTACTTCAATTGTTTTAACAATTAAATTTAACTGAAATTGGTTTATTTTGTTAAACTTACGAAAATATATACTGAAGCCTTAAAAATAGAACAAATATAAATATTAGAAAGTCCAAAAAAGTAAAAGGAGAAATAAAAATAAAGTATTTTTGGAATCAGATCTGTGCATCTCTAGACCCCACGCATGTTAATGGGCCATGAAGCTACAAACAATTCTAGGAGTTTAAATGTATAAACCAGTTTATGCACCCTTGTAAATTTTCATTCAATTATTTGACTCTCTAAGAGCCATGAATTCGTAATTCGATGAAATATTTGTTGCTCATGTTAAATTAGTATAACAAAGTAGTATACAAAGTACACTTATATGAAATTTCTATAAATGTAATGTAACCATTAAAAAAAAATGAAGAGTAAGGGAATAAATATGCAAAAAAAAATGTAATCTCTTTTTGTAAAACTGATTAATTTTGTTAACTCTCTTGTAAAAAAATTAATCTAAAGAAATATAACGAGCCAGAAGTAAATGAAATCATTCTTAAATTTGCAAAAATAAATAAAATGATAATTTAAACTAACTTAGTAATTTATGAGGATTTAGAAAGAAATTAGAAAAATGATTAATGGAGCGTACAAAATTATGACAGTGAAGTTTTGGGTAAGTATTAATTTTAAATTAAAATGCTATTCCACACAGGATTTAATAATAATATAGTCAGATATTTAAATTAGAAATTATAATATACAGAAATTATACAACTAAATAAGGATAGATGCCATGAACTGAATTTTATATTATGTGTCTGAATACTAATAAACATGAATTTTTGATGAGCACAAATATGAGAGAATCAACTGCTACAATAATTTCAAACTAATTTATATAACTTATTAAGCCTCATTAATGCTGGGTGAGACTGAATGTAAATTATACTTTAAAATTTAATAAATCTCCTCAAACATAAATGACATGAGAAACTCCTGAAGTTTAGACATTTATTTTTGTTAATCATTGAAATGTTACTCCCAAGAAATCCATAATGAATATTCAACAAAACTGAGGATTGCACAAAGTTAAACTCATTTAAACAGAGTAAACCACCGGTATAAAACAAAGTTGTGTAACAACTATTGGCATACTAATCTCTAATACAGCTATTATTAATAGGTGTCTCATTATATTGCTATGCAAGTAATTTTTTTTTGGGCGGGGGAGGGGTATCAACAAATTATTAATGCATTAAAATTATGTAAACTTTTAATTATATTGCCTTACTGGAGTAAAATAAGTTGGATTTAAAAAGCTTAAATCCATTAGGTAATTGTGGACCATAAAAATAAAATATATATTCCTCTCTCATAAAATATTGTTTTTAATTAATTACTTGACTCAAAATGACTGAAAGAAAAACAAAAATTACAGAACTACTCCTCTTAATTGTTTGTTCTTGATATTCTGAGTTTCTACTTATTCTCATTTCTGTAATCGTATACTGAATTAGTACAATCTGATTGTTGTAATTTGTTAAAAATCAAAAGATAAACAAACACCACCATTAAATAATAAAACATTTATTAGCATGTGTTTGATATATAAAGAGTAGGAACATCATTTAAATTGTTAACTTAATTTAATATACTATCATGGCTCAAAGATTTTCAAATTATATTTCTGTTAAACTTTTTTAAATTTGTTTATTTAGTAAAAATAAGATTTAATTTAATACTAAATAAATAAAAGCAAATCAAGATAAAAATGTTTGACTTCCTAGTTCTTTCTTCAGAACTAGGAAGTATATGGCTAATAATGATCCACCTAAAATAATTTCAGCAGTTGAATGATTAGTATAAGAATGATAAATAATTCATACATTTTATGTCATTAATTGAGAATACTTGCAGGTGCATATGGGAACGCATATGTGGACAAACGGAGCTTCTCGGCGCGGGAGACGAATGTCCCTCGAACTACCCCAGCTGCCCAAAGACACAGAGTTCCTCCACAGGCGCCCCGATCTCTTCTACCCATACCTCCCAGCCCCTTTCCTTAATGGGATTCATCAGAAGGTAAGCCTCAACACAACACTTATGTACTTTATAGTTATTTAATGTCCTCTTAACTTTATGCCTTATGTCAAATAGTTGAGAGTTAACAATTCAAGATGGAATTGCTGTGACGGGAGGCTACTATCTTTCACAGAGAGGAGTAGCTGGACCGGCATTAAACTTTCCCTCTTGCATAACATAAAAAAAATCTGTCACCCAAGAGCTGTGTAAACTAAGCAGATTTCCCAGTCACTGAAATAATATCTGCTGATGATATTATTTCACTATCTATTTTTTCAATAGTAAAAAGCCTATGTAAACAGGAATAAAATGTTAGGTTGAGTGATTGAGGTACTTAAAGTAAAAATCGGATTTTTTAGTTCAGAGTAGAGTTCAAGAAAGCATTTATAGAACAATACTTGTAGGAAATTAAAATTTCGACAACATTGTTTATATCATAATTTTAACAGATTTCACTTGAGGGAAATCAGCGATTTTCGAAAAATTTCTTCAAGTGTCCATTGATCCTACCTACTAGATGATGAAAATGAGGTCGGTTCAAAATTGTATATATACATATATATATATATATATTATATATATATATATATATATATATATATATATAATATATATATGTCTGTTACCACTATAGCAGTCCCAAGTTTTGTCTTATTGTTACTAAACTTTATATAAAATCGTTTTGTGTAAAAAGGAAGGTCAAGTTGATTAACGGCTGAAATTGGACCAGGGGGAGGGGGGGACTAGAGGGGAACATTTTGAAAAAACGAAATATCTCCATTATTATGAGTCGGATCAAAAAATTATACACAACCAATCTTATTGCAAATGTAATGTTTTATAAATGTTGATATATACATTTATTCTCTAACTTCAAAATTAACAGATATTTGCATTTGTTAAAGCCTTGAGTAAACGCCCACTCCTACTCACATCACATAAACAATACTCTGTTATATAATGAAATACTTCATTTGAAACTTAAATACCAAATATTTTTCTCAATGAACTTATATTTTTTAAGATAAATGCAAATCTTGGTGTATGTGGGAAATAGGCTTATTTAACGCAGCACCTGCATGGTGATGACTTTTTAGTTATTCTGATGATTTGTTTTCTATAAACTGTTATCATTTAAAAGTGAATAATCAATTGCCCATTTTTTTAAACTTCTCTGAGAAAAAAATGTATATATTTTGACACTATTTTTTTTTGTTGCTAGCTATCAGAGATGCCAATGAGCGGTGGAGGAGGTGGTAGCCACAACGGGATGATGACGTTTGGAGGATTCCCCGGCGATATGAAGGGGGAGCCTCGCTCCCCGGAGAAACCGCCACATTCAGGGGCGACGCCCCCTTCACTCTGGGACCTCCACTTTGAGCGGAAACCTGAGGAGCAGCCCATGCCACCCCCACCCAGGGGAGAGGGGCTGGCCGCATGATACAACCTCTACCCGCCAGGCAAACCATAGCTTCCGACATATCATCATTCCCAGCAGTTGTTTTCCTATATTCAATGATACAATTGAATTGAAATGCTTATTTTCTTTTCCAAGTATGGGACAATGAGGCAGGAATATTTCGTAGCTCTGAATGGACTCACCTTACAATATGTGTATTTTAATGGTTTTGACTAATTAGAACAAAACTGCCAATATTTTTTATCAACTTTGTTAAGGATATAGATGCAAACAAAATGAGAGTAGTACTTTATAAGCTGTGAAAATCCTACAATTTTCTAAAATGATAAAATTGTATGCGTGGATTTTGTACTAATTGTAACCAATCAAGTTTCAATCAAGACCTTTAGAAAAAGGTCCTTACAAAAAGGACCTGAAAGGAACTTACAATATAAATAGTAGTTCTAAATTATGAAAAATATTCAGAAAGAGTTATGAATTGCAACAATTATAACTACTGTCACTTTAGAAATATTCATTTTTACTGGTCATGGAGTTGACTGGAGGAAAGCTTCAGAAAAAAAGTAGTGGTATTGTTCTAATTAATAAGGCCATATATTATTTCAAGCCTGCTAAAATTTCCTTTTTGGTATTATTACGCAACACTCTAATTTCTCAAGACAAGAAAACTGTAGAAAATTACTACTTCATTGTCCTATGGTTTTTTTTTACTTGTTAATAGATTGTAACATATGATGTGGTCTATTCTGTTAACGTTACAGTTGCAAAATTTATTTTTAAGATGAAAGTACAAATGAAATCAATTACATTAAAAGAGTATTTAAGCAGATATGAAAAAATATAAGAGAATTTATTTATGTAACAATTAGAATAAGAAAACTCCTACAAAAAAAAAAAAAACCTAAAAGGATGCTTCTATTCTTTTATTTTTCTGTTAAAATGATTTTGGGATAGATGACTTCATATGAAGATAAAATCGTAAATACATATCTTGTACAATTGTTATGTGATGAATAGTTTTACTTGTATCTTGAACAGGGAGCGTGGCTGCAATGTTCCTATTTTGAAACTAGTCTTAAATTTGATCGCAATATGATGGGTCAGCTTATAGAGGAATGGGACTGACATTTATAAAATCTATTATGACAAATATTAAGTATTTAAATATTGTATATTATCAATGAAAATGAAATCAATGTCATGTATTGTAATTAATATTTGAAATAATATGACTAAGGAGCAGAATTATGTATTTATCTCTTAAAGGCCTTTAATGCGGTCAAATGGGGCATTGCGTTTAACAATTAGTGTTTATTAGAATATAAGGATATAAAGTATTGTTGTTTTTTATTTATTAAAGACGCAGATGATCGAGGGCATGTTATATTTCTTAATTAATTAATTCTGAGGCCCCTAAATGTTATAAGGGGCCTCAAATTTTTAACCACCTGTGATAAAAAAATAATCAGAAAATGATGTCCAATCATTTATTGTTTGACATACAGAATCGGCATAAAACACAGTCTTTGAAAACTATTATGTTGTCTGTGAAAGTTTTTAATTACTTTGTTATGTTTGCCCGAATGTTTCTCAATTGATGTAAATTTTGTACATTTTCGTGTATATGAAGATAAATGATTTTTTTTTCTATTTAGGACTGTCCTAATTGTAACTAGTAGATAAAGCATCTTTACTGTAGAATTAATTGTAATGTCGAAAGTAAGATGTATTGTAAATGAAAACAAATTGTATTATTAGTGTATAGGGAAATATTATGTTTACTATATTATCATTATGTGTAGTGGTACAATATATAAGTCGCACATAGACCTGCCTATAGAGTATATTTATATTGCGTTCACGTACATTTTAAGTTTTGTGGTAAATCCTCTAGGTAAGATCCTATTTTATATGTGTGGAAATGTATGTCTAATTATCCATATATTGATGTTATATTTATAATTAAAATGACAACACCACATGTAAGTACTGTATCACCATTGTTACCTGATATTACCTTCTTACAAATTATATTACATTTTGCTAAATTATTTTGTATATAATGTATATGTATTTAGCAGTTATTGTTGTGATTTTTTTATCAGAGAAAATATGTAAAACAGATTTATTTGCTTAAATTACAATAATTCAACAAAAAAAAATATACAACTAAGGCATTTTATATGAAAATTCCTTTAAATGATCTCAAACCCAGTGGTTTTAAATTATTTATATGTTAAAAACAAAGAAGGGAATATGCCATTAATTTTTTTATTGCTAATATTTTGATCACTCTGGTGATAGTACTTATGATGGATATTATAATAATTTTAAATATATAGATATTTATTTTTATTTAAAAACAATGAATCAAGCATAAAAGAGTTATTATAGAACATGAAAGCTCAAATTGAAAAGCAATTAATGTAGTCAAAATTTGTTCCAACTCTTCAGTATTACAAATGAAAAAGAACTGAAATTGACAAAAAGAGAATAAATTCATTCCTAAACCGAAAAGTGAAAATTTATCAGAATCATTCTATGGTTCAAAGTATGACATGCCAATTTAAGGAAAATGTATTATTTTAAATGTTCTTGTAAATTTATAACCAAAGAATAAAGTATATTAAATAAATACTCCAAAAATTGTTTTTTTGGCATTAGTACTTATTTTTACCCAATGTTGACTCGCTCAGAAAAGCCAAATTTCCCTATAGGTGAAAAAACAAAGGATGAGACAAATTGTTTGAATCATGTACTATTTAATTAATTACAGTACAGATACATAAAAATTAGAAAAAAAATTAAAATTAGGCAGATTCAGCAACATAATTCATAATTTTTTTTCAAGATGGCCTTATATTAATTCAATCATTAATTACAAGTTTTAGTCTACACACACACACACACTGGCTAATGGTTATCGTCAATTAGCAGCTTATACAGGCTACGATGAGATGTCTCTGAAACATGTCTTGAGAAGAATTCTATCCTCTCTCCCTGGATACTCGCATACAGAGATCAATGTAAAACTCCCAATATAAAGCTGCAACAATAATAATTAAAACAAATGACAAATCAAATGTTTATCTGCGAGTAAGTGTGACTACACTCCTCAGTACATTTGAAGTAAATCTTCATCTTATAGTCAACTAACATTTATCTAAAATTATGCATACATCTAGTTAGGCAAAGAAATTGAGGACCGATCTGAATCGGCCTAATCAGAAAGTCAAACAATATGAGTGCGTTATAACATGGTAGGACAACAATGATTTGGATTATAATTTTCATGAGGTTATAGAATGGAATATACTGCTTCATTAGGGAATACTAACTTGATGAGTTTATGTTACAACATCATTCAGAGTTATTTACATGAGAGCTAAAGACTCCAGGACTGAAACTTGGAACTGTCTGCACAGGAGAGACAATATTAGGCAGTGAAGAGTGGAAGCAGCAAGAGGTAAAGCCACTAGCTTTCAGAGAGATTTAAAGTAATAAAGAAAGTAAGTATAGTTATATAGTAACTAGTAAACGCAAATTAATAGCAAAAACTAGCAACCTCATAGCTGAGGTATAATTAGGCAAGTAATTTGAAAAATTCCTGAGTGCACCAAATCATTTACTGAAATAGGTACCGCATGATCCATAGTATAACCACCAAAATGATTGTCAAAGCAACAAAAAATACAATCTAAAGAATGAATAGACTTCTGTATTTGCAAGATTATTTTTAGACTGATTTAATTCACTGTTTTTGGTTATTAGGATTTTTGAAAGACTCATTTTTCATCAAAAGTCACAATGAGTTTGAGAAAACGAGTGCCATTTGAATTTTTAAGTTTTTTTTTTCCCCTGTAAAATTCCACCCTTCATTCTATTTAATAGAGCATCCAATGGAGTGTAACACTTGCAGCTTCTGAAACTGAAACCAATGTCACTCATGTGACAGAAAGCTGTTCCAATTCCAATTTCTGAAAGATGTTTCCATGTGGTTGTACGTATTCTACCCAATACGTCTCTGAATCGAGAGATCTATGGCACTAACTGTGATATTTGTATTTAATAGCAAAATCTCCTTTGAATTTTTTATACCACCTGTGTAGAGTGGGTAGAAACTTTATCTGTCTCCTTTACTTCACTAATTTCATGAGCCCAATCAGCCACTTAGTATTTTAGAGGTAGAGCCTCAGATTAGGTTGAATTTTACAGATTAACTTACTTATGTTAATAAGAGGAGAAAAATAAACAATGGTTGTTTCCTCACTAGAGTTTTAATATAAGACTGATATAATAACAGTGTTTTGAAGTTTTTTAGGAATAATATGACAAGAGCAAATACCGCTGGTCTTTGTTCACAAATCTTTGTCAATAACACACAGAATTTTGAATCACCTTCTGTATCATAAGTAGAAGGGATATGACTCAAATATTACTTACAATTAAGAAGATGTGAGCATCCCAGGACAAGTGTTTGTTAAGAGTCAAATCACTACTAAATTTAGAGCTCATAAAGTCATCACAAACTTTATGCATTCCACAAACAAACTTATAGTATGATCTTCTGCTAATGAAATTTTAACAAAATGCACTGTTTGGCCTTCCTTACTGAGAATTCTTCCAAAACAAATCTAATCTTCTAGTAACCGGAGGGACTATGACAAATGAATTCTAGTGAGGCTTACCTCATTATACTGTAAATAAATCTTTTATTTATATATAATCGTTTCTTCGTTTTATAAATTTTTAGTAGTATTGCTATTTACATTAGGCTTTGAAAAAGTTATTGGTAGAACTACTAGCTTACTAGCTAGGAGAGCCAAAATATCATATTATTAGTGAAATTTGCTCTCTTTTAAAAAGTTTAAAAAAGTGAGGGAGGGGAAACAAAAACATAGAAGAAAGGAAAAAATTTTTTAGTAACGAATTGAACATTACATTTCATTTTGTGAAGTAATCACTAGATGTTTCCCTGAGTATAATGAGTTAAAACAAATTACTATCCTTAGCCTTTTGTTAATTATTTGGCTTGTTTTAGTAATTCTAAAATTGTCTAGACTTTTGTTGCTTTTAAGAGTAAATTAAAATGTTCTTGATTGCTTTATAAGGTTTACATGTTTGACATTATGTTGGTTAGTTTTGACTTGACACCATATCAGGAGGTCCTATCTCTATTCTATGACAATTCAGTATCCACTTGTGAGTAGGCCAAGTGAATGTTGTCGAAACGTGATATTAATCCAATATTCCAAAGAAATTTAGTTGAAATTGTGGAAGGTCAATAGATTAAAAACAAATGAAATATCTTTCACTTATTTATTCCTCACTCTACATGTTTCACATCCTTTATGCTGCCTTCAGGAGTAGTACATGTTTCATAAAATGATTCAACCATAACACCAATGCAGTGGCATCAAAACTAAAAAGATAGAGACTGGAAATACATCATAATTAAATCGATACATTAAAAATATTGAATATTACTTTCATAAACAGCTGGTTGATTAGATTTAATTGTGACTATACTTCGTGAATTGATTCTTCACACTGACTATTCATTTGTAATCAATTTTTTATACTGCTCATCATTATGATTAATGTATCGATTAATCAGGTCATTTGTGTTGTCAGTCTCCACCTTGTTAGACTTGACGTGAATCATGGAGAGTGTTTTACCATCAAAGATTTTAGCAGATTTCCCTTGAGGGAAATCAGCTATTGAGATCGTACTCATGACGCGAGTTTTGAAAAATTTCCTCAAATGCCCATCGATCCTACCCAGGAGATGACGAAAATGAGGTCCGTTCAAAATTATATATATATATATATATATATATATATATATATATATATATATATATATTTGTGTGTTAACGCTCTAGCGGTCGCAATTTTTGTTTGATCGTTACCAAACTTCATATTTAATTGTTTTATGTAAAAAGAAAGATCAAGTTCGTTAATGGCTGAAATCGGACCAGTGGGAGTGGGGTTTAGAGGGGGGATTTTTGAAAATTCGAAATATCTCCGTTATTATGGTCGGATCGAAAAATTGTATAGAATCAATCTTATTGCAAATTAAATTTTCTATAAATATTATTCTATACATTTATTCTGTATCTTGAATATTAACTGAGATATTTGCATTTGTATTGTGTGTGTGTGGTCGGCAGGAGTCAGCTATGTTCCGGAGTTTCCGCGGAGAGCTAGTGTGGCCGTTTCAGTAACTATTTGTCCTCGTGAATAGGTTACTACTACTGTTATTATTAGGCAGATTTCTCTATAGTAAAACTTCACGTGGGAAATCTGCTTAGTTTACGCAGCCCCTGCGTGATGGACTTTTGTTGTGTTTACCTCTTGTTGCAAACTGCTATTGAGTCTCACGGAGGTCAAGATTTTTTAATAAAAAATAATACATTCTTCGCTACCCAGTGGAACAACATAAACAGGAATTCAAAAAATACCAACAACAATCTTTAATTGGAGCCTGATTTCTGGAGTTGAGCAGTGAGTTGCTAACAGGGAATGTCACTAAAATCGCTTGGAGTATACCAGGGTAGTACCCTTGAGTCACAGAACTGGTGCACATTGGGGCAAATTGGGTTTTGTCTTGAAATTCTTGGAACTTCTCATGTATTATACATAGAGAAATGGTTCCAATTTTTTCATTAGTTTGAATTCAATTTCAAGAGAAGCCTACAAATTTCACTAAAAAAAAAAAAAAAAAAAAAAAAAAAAAAAAAAATGTAATTAGCAATTCAAAAAGTGGGTTATTATGCAAAATGTGAAGTTCTTGCATACCTTCAGCAGTGCTGTTGGAATCTAGATGCATTTTTGACAGAAATTAATTAAAACATTATTCATGTGAATAATTCCAAAATATTATGTCCAGAAAAGAAGTAATAGAAGCAAAAAGGAGACCCACTTTTTCCTACTTGGATGACTGTAGCCTGCTTGTAGAAGATTCTGAAAAGAGAGTTTCACTATTTTTTGGTAGCTATATCTTTGCAAACTAATATGGCTTTCAAATGTTTAAAATCAACCTTTAAAAAAATGAATAAAAATAATGACTTTTTTAGACTTGTTCAATTATTTTCTTAAAACAAAATGCTCAGGGTAGCCTTGTGAGTTAAAGCATTGACCCTTAATCTCACATGGTAAACCTAGAGTGACGAGTTCGATTCCAGGCTGGGCAATAGGAATTTATTTAGCGACAGAAGTCATTAGGTAAAATCCTTAGTCCCACCGTGGTTAGAAATGGGTGGTAACCTGTAGAGAACCCATCCCATTTAGCCTTAGTTGGAAAAAGTGGACATTAATAAATAATTTAAATTTAAAACAAAATTTGTTTCTGCGTTTGATACATATATTTTATAGGCTCTTTAGAGCAAAAACCCCTCCTTGATCAATTTCAATCAAACTATCACAAATACTGAATTTTGCAGGAAGTATCTTGTGATAATGCTACCAGCTCACCAACATCTGCCCTTTTGTTTCCTCTTAATTTTATTTTCTTATTTATCTTTTACATATTGAAAACCATCCTTTCGCATACCCCCATTTCAGCTATGTGCACGGCAGAAGAAATTTATTTGAGAAAGGGGGAGAAAAATGATATGATATTGAGACAACAAATTCCAATTGGCACCACTGTATAGTGTGCAGCACACAGGGTCCATCTGAACTGTACCACTATATTGGCATGGAGCAGAATAAGGATTAATCATTAAAATCAATTTTAAAACAATACAGTATGAACTGCAAGATGATAAGTGACGTAAATCTTTCACCATTATAACTCTTATCATACAAAGTAAATTTACAATCATTTAAAAAATATTGTGCATTTCATTATAAAATTTAAAATAAAAGGCAAGCCATTCTCAAATGCTCTGTTAAATGTCTCAGTGAAAGCATTTCATCCATAAAGGCTTTTCTTTCTGTTTTAATAACCATTACATCAATATTACACCTTTATAAATGATTAATACAACAGCCTTACTTTACTTTACTTACTATACTTTTTTATTCTTTCATTATAATATATATATTTATTAAACATTCATTTTCCACTCGCCACTCACAATCAATTTGTTTTAAATAAAAACTAATTTAAACCATTTTTGTACAAAATTACTTTTATTTACAAATAAATATATATATATATATGGCTTCTCAAAGAAGAGTTGAAAAGGAAAGAAATCTAATTAACAGTAATTAAAAAGATCCTCTATACACAAACAATCCCACATATGTACAAATGTAATAAATATATTATATATATACAAAAATATAAAAATTCTTATAAAATACAGTAATATAATTTGGAAGCATTCCAAAAAATCAGAAATAAAATAACATCCAGTTAAAATATTAATAGCAATCCTAAGAATTGAAAATTTGACATCAGTCTCCTTGGTTTTCATTATAAGATAAGTTTAAGTAGCATAAACTTAAATTTCTAGGGCTGATCCGGGTCAATTTAGGCATTGGAGGTAGGTCAGGGTTTAAGGCAGCAACAGGTTCTTCCACCTGAAAAATGAAAAACCAGTTGATGAAAAATACATTAGTAGCCTCATAAAAACATGCAAACATTTTTTAATTAAAATTATTATAAACGAGTATAAAACACTGGGTTAATTATTATGTAGTTATCCAATAAAAAAAACTTAGAACATTGTTGATTAATGTCCACTTCTTTATGTTAAACAAGTGTTAAGACAACAGAATAACATAACTAATAATAATAATAATTAAGACCAACACCTTATCAGACACGATTAACCTGAGTCCCACATGAAAGTTTTAAGTTGCTCTTTGCATTAATACATACCATAAACATATATAATTACCTTAACACATAGAATGCTTAATTTAAATAAAAATTTTGAACAAATTAAATGAATCAAACTGATTGTGGGTATTGGTCACCAAAATACAATAAATGACAATCTTTTTTGTCAATGTTTCTCAACATTCAAAAAAGACATGGAATAATTTCAAGTGTTTTGATGACCTATTATCCCAATATTTAATATACTTCCTCTCCTCATAAATACATTGAATAAACTTAATAATAATAATAACAATAAGTCATGCAGGCATTAGGCAAAACAATCACAGGTTTTTACGTTGAAGCAAGCTATGAACCATCCAGGTTGGGAAAAAAAGAAACAGATATTACATTAAAACAGATATAAATTAAATATTCAGTACACAATCTGAAATCTCTATTAAAGTGAATCAAAATAATAACAAGATGATCTGGGGATTGAATTAAAATGGCAATAATTGTGACTGTATAAGACCTCCTTTATTACATTAGCATAATGAAAATTTCCCAATGCCTATATGGGATTTGGAACTTATAAAAATTGTTTCTTTCACAAGCTCTCATTTGCTAAACCAATTAGTTTTGGCACAATAAAATAATATTACATAAATCATGAGATATTTAGAACCGTATAAGAGAAAATAATACAATGGTATCTTTGGGCATTCATAATATTACTCTTTTAGAACAGAAAAAATAGTATTTTCAAGGAGTTCTCAATAAGAGCTTTTCAACAAATCATTCACAAATATTACGGTGACACAATAATCCAGTTACATCCTTATGTATTTCCCTACTTAAATAGATATAAGACAAATTTTGCGAAGCTTCTAAAGGGAAAGAAAAAATATTTACTAATTTCAACTTTCCAATAAGGCTAATTGAACAGATTTAACTAGACGCCACCACCATTTTCTGGCCAGAGTGTAACTAAGGACTTTACTTAATGAATTTGCCATTTAACAAATTCCTGGCCTCCATTCGGGATTCAAACCTGCCAATCTATGTTTACATAAAGCATAAGACCAACATCTGAACACAGATGGATAATCAAAGCCAAAAATGGGAAGTATGAAGAATATAAAAATTTCATGTGTTTGCAGAACTGTTATGAGAATATTGCATTTGTTTGTAATGGACAGACAAATAATATTTACAGATAATAAGAGCACTTGACTGAAGCCAAACAATGAGATGGTGCAACCCTTCACAGACCTTTGGATAGGAGCATACCAGATTGACAAATAGATACACTAACAAATAGAAAATATACACACAACACTATATTCTTACAAGGTCATGTTCTGAAAAAGCTGGAATCATTATATATGGAGACTTGATAGTAGGTAAAAATGTATTGTTTGAAGTCACATTAATGAGAACCTTTAAGAATTTTAAGATACCTCCCCATCCCTATGAAACAAGAAGATGACAAACAAGAAGAAGAAATGGCACAGTATAAAAAACAGAAATAAGAAGTTCTATTATGGATAAAAGTGACACCGAACAAGCACTATGGAATGAATACATGGTTTAATAAAAAGAATTTGAACACAAAGTTTCTAGAGAAGTAATAGTTAAAAAACATAAAATGGGGTTCATGAAAAAATTAGAAAAACCCCTCTTATTAAACAATTGAGGAGTGAGCATTACTTTCACCAGTTAATACAAATAATCATAAACAAAGGAAAGGATTTAATAAATAAAAATATCAATGGTTAAATACAAATACCTTACATTGAACTTTACCTGCAAATTACTTTCAGAGAGAATTTACAGGTACTTTTATAGAAAGTCAGTAATCACCTGCATTTCTTTGTCATCCTCTTCCTGACCTCTTTTTTGAGCAATAGTTCGCAACAATGCTTTACCTTCTTCTTTTGTCTGAAAGAAGAATTCATTTATAAACTATAAGAGAATGTAAAACAAATAAATAATAATCAGGTAGATGCCTGCCCAACAAATACTTAGTAATGGTGTAAATATTAAATTTTCCCTGGCATGTTTCTTCAGTAAAAAAAACAAAAAATAATTCAGAAAGTAACCCAAAAGATGATATTATTGAGCATAACATAAATATTAAGTTAAGACCTTATCAAATTTTAACACATTCCTCTCAGGGAAAATCAGTTATTAATATTGTACTTAAGGCTCGATTTCCAAAATATTTCTTAAAATGTCAATCAGTCTAAAAATTATGATAATAAGGCCTGTTCACACACATGCACGCAACACACACACACACTTGTGAGTAATTTTGAACCAAACCCAATAGTTATATTTCTACATGAAAACACAATAGCTACTTGTAGTTATCTATTTACTGTTATATACTGGCATTGAATTTGAAATCATTAATGAAATATATCAAAAAAAAAAAAAAAAAAAAAAAAAAAAAAAAAAAAAAAAAAAATAAAAAAAAAAAAAAACCAGGCCAGAAAGAAATCAAAATGTACTTCAGACATAAATAAGGAATTTTTTAGTGATCAGAAAAACTATTTGTTAAGTTTAATAATGAGCTCCTAACTTAGTTTCAAGTATCCCCTTTCTAAAACACTCATCTAATATCTATTTTTTGTTCAGTTCAATCAATCCCCTGTTCATCCTCAGTTTTAAAAATAACATTAAACCAAAACATCACAGTACAACTCTTCTTGGAGAGTTATTTTGTGGTTAGCTTTTTGTCACTACCAGAATTATGGTTTCATTTGAACTTATGCTAAAATGAAAAAAAAAAATAGTATGCATCACATTTGTTTTCATGTCCAATCTAAACCTAGTATAAGTGAATGAAAACCATTAAAAAAATTGCCAAGATTTTTAGATTGTAAATAAACATTTCCTCAAGGGAAATTGGTCTGAGTTTAGCCTGATATGATTGGACTTTTCAGCAACAGCCTCACTGAAAAAATCCTGTCACCTTGGAAGTACAGAATAGGGTGACAATATATAAGTAAACTGTCTCTTCATAAAGCAAAAGTATAATCCCCGATTAGCCTAAGTTGCAAAAAGTGGACGTTAATAAATAATAAAACAATAATAAAAGTATAATCTACTTTATACAAGGCTGGGCAGGATGGTTTATCTACAGCTGACAAGCCTCATTTAATAGTTATAACTTAATAAACAAACTATTCTGTTGCAAATTATTATGCAAACCTATAAAGACGAACAAAATATTACTAACTTACCTCTTCAAAATTAAGACATTTTTGAGCATAGGTATAAGCAAGATCAAGCTGACTCTTTTTGAGATGGTAGTTCGCTAAGTACTTATAGGCCTGACTCAATTCAGTCTTAGTTTCTGTTGATGTATTGCTGTCATTTTCATTTACAAACTCAGTAAAAGCTGAAGCAGCTTGTTCAGGATTTGAAAGTTTGTCAAATAATCTGAAAATCAGATAATGTTGTAAATATACATAGATTAGCTGTCATTCTATGATTAATTCACAAATACATTTTTACTTCCTTGTACAAAGTAAAAAATGTATTGCAATCATAAAAATGTTTTGTTTGACCTACCCTGAACTCATTTTGACTAGTTTCAGCTTAGCACAAAAATGACTAGACTAAGAATATTGAAATTTCATATTTAGGACTGCTGTACCATCTAGTTGTGTACCTCTCCTTTTCCTTAAAATCAACTTAGGGATTGGCGGAGGGAGGAGTTTAGAGGATGACAAAAATAATTTCTTTGTACGAATTTAAAATATGCTTAAATATATGTTATTCTCTGTTTATCACAAAAATATACATAAATTATGTTTGCTCTTGAAAGCTATGAAACGGAGATATCAAATAACACTTTCATACAAAATTATTATGAAATGAAATGTTTTGTTTATTTAATTTAGTGGTGCCCATATCAGATGTAAGTCATTGTAGAAAGAAAAATACATTTATTAAATAATCAATATCTGCAATGTCTATCAATGCTGACATACATTGTAAAATACAATGTCAAAGGTCACAATTTCTGAAGGGTTAGGAAAGCTGCTGGCTTTGTACATTTTTAAGAGTTTCCCGATTGGAGGTATTGCAACCTAACCAAATTTCCACCTCCAAGCCATTTGAAGGTAGCAACTATGAAACACAGCTATTTTATCCAAACATTATGGTATATATGTATTGAAAAATTCAGAGTGTAAAACCAATACCCTATTTTATGATATGCAAGTTTTAAATCATGGTATCTTGATGCAGGTAGCTAAACTAAACGTAGTTGTGGTGACAGGTGAGTTCCTCTGGCAGATTTAGGATGACAAAAAGCTTTGACCACCCAAGATTCTATGTAACAGACAAGTTAGTAGTAGGAACTACAACACTGCTCCCTAGGAGCGGAGGTAAGAACTACACTCTGGGTATAATGGGGCCTGTCACTTAAATTGAGATAACTTATTCTAGACCTTTCTTGATGTCAAGAGTTGATACATAGGGAATGACAACATTAAAACCTCGATGACCAAACATTGTTATTGTACTTTCAAGAACTACAATTTTAAAATAACATATTTTAGAAATTTACCTAATAAAATATGAAGCAATAACATTTAGCTACAGTTTGTATACTGATAAAAATAAACACATCATGCTTGTACAACAGGTTAAAGAAAAAAAAATATCCTTCAACAGTACAATAACAGCAGAATCCACATATTTCATAAGTGGACTTACATTGAGGCTGAAATCAACATGTAGTAATCCAAGCTACTCCTTTTTATACTATCTTACGAGTAACTGTGTTAAAAAATGTATACATTAATCCTAACTGCCTGTCTTATCCAAAATATTGTTACAAAAACTACGTACATGAAAGATTGAACAGAGATAGTCACGTATTTGGGAAGTACGAAGGAGATCAAAAGAAGAAGGCAGAGGTTTGAGCTCGTTCTCGGCAATAGCAGTACTGTTCTGGACGTGTCTCGGCCTTCCATTTTGATCTTTCCGAACAAGCTATATAAGGAACCCGGCCCACCCCGAGTTTAGTTTAGTTTGTTCTCAGCTCTCTTCAAGTGATCAACAGTGTATCTTAGTCAAGTGCGGTAAAGTGTTTTATGTGAAGAATAGTCTTGTGTCGTGATTCTGTAAAGAACAGTATAGTGCCGTGTTTAAGCAAACGACAGTGCAGAGCCGTCATTTTGCGAAGATCAGTGTAGTGCCGTGTTTTTGTGAACTTCAGTGACCGTGAGTGAGTTGTTTAGACTGTGTAATAACAAGAACAGTTAAGCTATCAGTGCATAGTGAGTTAAGAATAATTAACTAAGTGTGTAGTGCATTGTTAAATAAATTGTACAGTGATAAAAACTCTGAAGCTTGTGTGTGTTTAATTTCGCAATCCAAAAGAACTCTAATCAACAATGTTAATTACTGTTTTTGCAATAAACGTAACAATATATTTTCAAATAGGTGAGGTGCAAGGAATTCATAAATTTAGAAATAATGACCATGTTATAACTCCATTCCAATATCTAGGGGGAAATTCATTAATACCACTTTTCTTTTCTTTTCTAATTATATAAATAAAAAAGAACACTGTTAAGAAATAAAAAAACATACTTTGCTAGCTTCAGAATGGCTGAACCTTCAACATCTCCAACACTTCTAGCCTTATAAAAACATTTTAGAGCTTCTTGAACTTTCTCTAACTTTTCATATATTTCTCCAAGAGCAACTAACATTCGGCTGTCATTTGGCCTTAAATTTTGCGCTTGCTTATAGTAATAAAGGCTCGAATATGGCATTTTAAGAATTTCATATGTTTGTCCAAGTCCATACCAAGCACGATAATCTCTTCTATTAACCTCTAAAAAAATATTGAATTTTTAGTTTTAAATAAGCATATTACAAATATTTATATAAATGAGGGTAATAACCACAAATCAAGGGGAAATAAATGGCAACTCATGTCTAAGTTTCTAATATATATGTTTTATAATATTAATTTGGAGGAAGTAAGTTAGCCACTGATTTTAAATTAAGTTGAATAGAGGATAATTAGGTATTGGCCATAGAAGTACTCAATCAATCAAAAGATAAATGTGTTCATCTTTCATAATATTAAAAATGAATAACCCCACCTCAAAGACCTTCCAGTCTGCTGTGCCAACAAATATTCACAAATAAAGCACGGGCAGATTCAATAGTTCATTCAACAAAAAAAGACATGGATAAAAATGCATTAAGACATTAATGCCTTCCATGATATTGACTTCTTCCATAATAGGTATGCAACTACATCACAAGATCAATTTACCTTAGTATAGTAGAGACACATGGATATACTCTCAATGACTGCTCACTCAGAGAAAAAGAATCATTTAGAAACTTGGTAAAATTGGAAAAAGATGGCCCATTAGTTCATTAGGAAATATTGAGAGACACATGGATATAGACTCAATGATAGCATCACAAGAATAATGCTAATTTGGTATGTTCATGATGGCTGAATGAAATTCCAATTCACTATTGGATTCTTTTTGACAAGAATAAAACAGTAAGGCTGAAGAAGCAGTCTTTAAACAAAATAATACGAGCAGTAACAATGGAAAATCAGTTTTGGATGGACAGGCTTACTAGGTATCACTCTTGAGAAACCCAAGATAAATAAAGTGCCAATTGAAACTATTGCATCATTGTCACTGCAAAAACAAATTCAAAAATGCTGAAGCTGGTCTTATTTAAAGAAAATGTGGAATAAAAATTGCACTTTTAGCAGATTTCCCTTAAGGAAAATCAGCTATTGAGGTTGTACTCATGACGGAATTTTCGACATTTTTCTTCAAATGTCCATCGATCCTACCTAGTAGATGACGAAAATGAGGTCCGTTCAAAACTGTATATATATATCTATATATATATATATATATATATATATATATATATATATATATATATATATATATTTGTCTGTTTCCGCTCTAGCGGTCGCAATTTTTGTTTAATCCTTACCAAACTTCATATTTAAGCGTTTTATGTAAAAAGAAAGATCAAGTTCGTTAACGGCTGAAATCGGACCAGTGGGAGGGGGGGTTTAGAGGGGAGGAATTTCGAAAATTCGAAATATCTCCGTTACTTTACGTCGGATCGAAAAATTATACAGAATCAATCTTATTACAAATTAAATTTACTATAAATATTGTTATATACATTTATTCTCTATCTTGAATATTAACCGAGATATTTGCATTTTTCAGTTTTCACCAAACCGCCACTTCTACTCATGTTACGTAAACAATACTCTGATACATAATAAATCACATTATTAGAAGTTTAAATACCAAAAATTGTATTCAAGAGACCTTTATTATACGAGATACATGCAAATATGTCCTGGTGCCCCCCCCTATCTTAAAGTTTTGGACTACTAAAATTTTATTGATTGAGATAACAATTATTCTGACTCATTATTAATTACAGTACTAGATATAGTAAATAGTTCTCAATAAAATTAATGTGTTATATTCTGATATATTTCAGTAATTGTTTTTCTTTCCGGTGTGAGGCGGGACCCGTTTGTTTACATTTCTAACCTAACGCTTCCTGTCACCGGCTATTGAAATTGGATGAAACATTTCTTATTTCCGTTTGTATTTATTCACGGCGTTGTGTTAGCAGTATGTATATTTATCTATTACTAAACTTCACGAGGGAAATCTGCTTAGTTTACGCAGCCCCTGCTTGACGGACTTTTTTTCTCAAGGTAGCAAGAGTCTAAAGTAATTGAATATTTGTAGAAGTATTGAAACAGATGATAATCTAGCTGGAAAGCTAATGACAAATATTATTACTACTTATTAATAAAGAAAGCATTACCAACAGCTTGTCTATAGCTTTGAATGGCAGCATTAGTATTTTTCATTTCCATGTATTCATGGCCCATCAATGTCCATGCAGCCAGATATTGAGGATTTAATCGCAAAGCCCGTTGGAAGTATAAAACAGCTTTTTGATGTTCTGAACGAAGACTGTAATAATTTCCTGAAAGAGTAATCAAGTGAAAAAATGTCACTTTATTGAGTTAAGTCGATTCACAGTTTACATATTAATATTATATTTGGACCATAATTAAAAATAAACTATAACAAAACAAAAAGGAATAAATAAATTCACATCTTTCATCCAAAAAGGAGTTGTTGAAGAGGAAAGGTAGAATTCAGATCTGGAGACAAAACAGGCCTTCCTACCTCATAATTGGGGGTATGATTATGATAAGAGTCTGACATCACTTTGTTGATTCTGTTAAATAATATTAAATGAAAGAAAAACTTGTTTTATTTCTCGACTTGATAAAAAAAGAATTCTGTAATACAACTCAATTAATTTACTTAATTAGTTTGAAAATTGGTAATGGTCTACGATAAAGCCATCATCAATAAGAAAAACAGGTCCATACAGATCAACATGTACAAGGCTTATGTACATTATTTAAAAGAAAAGTATACTATGTCAAGGATAACAGTGGGACTCCTTAAAATTAAAATGGATTGTAAACAACCACTTGTAAAAATAAAGCTAAAACATAAAAACACTACCTCCTATTAAAAATAATATAGTACATACAAAAAAAAATTGATAAATATAAAAATTGTAAATCAATACCTATAACACAACAAGTTTCCACTCTGTATTTATTAATCTCAGAAGCCTCTTGAGCTAAATAGGCTAGTTCCACTCGCATTTCTCTCACATAAAGTAAATTAGAAAGGGTATCCATATTATCTAGGTTGTATGGGTCCATCTTACGTAGTTTTCTGAATGTAGCAATAGCGTCTGATACCTCTGTAAAAAAAGAGAAAAAAAAGATTATTTCAGGTTATTAACCCAAGAGGTACAAGTATTAATAAAAACGTAAACTCTGCTTAAAAAATTAAAGCATATGCAGCAGTCAAATATAGCTTTTGGAAAGAATTTACGAGGTATATTTGTTTGGCTGGGGTATTGCTCTTGCCAATAAAGTTGGAGAGAAGATGCCGAGAACTTAAGCTCTAACCTACTATATTTTTTCTTCTTCCAGAAGAAACATTCAATAAAAAGCATTTTCCCAATCCCAAATTCCCCCAATCAATTTGTAGCTACAATACGGGGTGTGGCTATTAAATAACAAGACCTACGCTGCTACAGAAGAAGTGCGCATGCGCCAAACGCCAGCAACTAACAGCTGCTATCGTGAAGCTTCCTCTTTCGAATATAGTGCCTCTCGCTTCTGTAAACATATCAGTACAGCCGTAGCCTTCGTTCGAATTAGAGTTGTTTTTTTTGTTTCGCCGGAAAAATGTTAAGTGTAACAGTAGAGCAACGAATTGTTGTGAAATTTCATGTGAAACTTGGAAAAACCGCTACTGAAACTTATAATTTATTGAAAGAAGTGTATGGCAATGAATATTTATCGCGTGCACGTGTTTTTGAGTGGTTTAAGCGTCTTCAAGATGGCCGAGAAGACGTTCAAGATGATTCACGCCCGGGTCGCCCTTCCACGTCTAAAACAGATGACAATATCGAAAAATCGGTAATCTGATTCGATCTGACTGTCAGTTAAGTATTCGTGCGATTGCTGAAACTATACGAATTGATAAAGAATCCGTACGCAAATATTACATAACAATTTTAACATGCAAAGCAAAAAGTGTGTGTCAAAATGGTGCCTAAAATTCTCACATTTGAACAACTGGAAGCTCGCAAAAATGTTTGTACTGACACTTTGAATGCCATTGAAAATGACCCAAACTTACTGGAAAGGATAATAACATGTGACGAATCATGGTTTTTTATGTATGATCCTGAAACAAAGCGCCAATCCATGCACTGGAAGAGCCCATCTTCACTGAGAGCCAAAAAAGCTCGAATGAGCAAATCAAAATTCAAAGCAATGTTGATTGTTTTTTTCGATATTCATGGGATTGTGAACCTTCACTGGGTTCCTGAAGGACAAACGATTAATCAACATTACTACCTTCACGTTCTTGCTGAACTCCGTGAAAGAATAAGGAAAAAACGACCTGAATTGTGGAAGGACGTCATGGGTTCTCCACCAAGACAATGCGCCGGCTCATTCCGCATTGTCTGTTAAGAGGTTTCTAGCCAAATTCAGCATCCCAGTGTTAGACCATCCGCCTTATTCGCCGGATCTTGCGCCGTGCGACTTCTATCTGTTTCCTAAGGTGAAATCTGCATTAAAAGGAATAAGATTTGAGTCTGTTGAAGCTGTGAAAGAGAACGCGGCACGCGTCCTGAAGGAGCTGACAGAAAAAGACTTCCAGCACTGTTTCGAACAATGGAAGGTTCGCATGGAGCGTTGTAGGGTTAAAGGAGGGGTGTATATTGAAGGTGATAATAAGTAAAAACGTATGAAATAAAAATAAAATGTTTTACAGCGTCAGTATCGTTATTTAATAGCCACACACCGTACGATTCAACCACAAAACTGGTGGTATTCTACTTGATATGTGACAAATATTTCCTGTTCATGCCCATCTCATAATAGAACCTCGGCTGAGAAAATGTACATATCATTCTGCCGATGTAAATGGAATAGTTGATTGGTGTAGCAGTTTTGTATAAAAGTTAGTTCTTTCAACATTATTACAATTGCTTCAAAATAAGCTCAATAAGCTTGACACACCACGAATTAATGCATTGTCAACAAATAAATACTAATATACCTACAGTTTGGTTTGTGAGATAGTCTCCATTCTGATCTAGAAAAAGTTCATTCTCCTGATGAAATGAAAGTCTTATGCTTTTGATGATAGGATCTCTTTTACTCGAAGTTTCCTTGCTTCATGAGCTTTTTTGTCTTATGAGTTATGTTGAAGCAGTGTTTCAGTTATTCCCTTTGGAGTATTCTCATTTGTGCATCATATGACATTACTTAATTGTCTCTTGGCATCCATTATCAAACATTACCACATTGATATCGAAACAATTACAAGACAGAGATTTTTCATATGATAAACCATGAACGGCTCATTCCACCTACTCCCACTATTTATTAGGACATGTTTAATAAGATAGGCCATGACAGCTTCTCTCCATTAGACATTCTGCAGTGCCACAATGCCTACATTATACTACAATAAAGCAGTTCCCAAGTTCACACCAGATTGCAATATGTCCCCCCATTTACTACACTAAACCAAGCCATCCTCTTTTATCTAAGCTTGGCCAATCTAGTACCACTGTTTTTATTTAATTGTTGTAATATTCCCATTTAAAGCAATTAAATCACCAAAAATAATCCTAAATAAAAACAATACTAAATAAAATAAGTCCATAAAAAGATAGAAAAATCATAAATGACCCATCCTGATTAGCCTTATATAGATAAAATCCAACAAATAAATATATAAGTAAGAAAAATATTTAATAGCACATATAGCAAAAATATGTATAAGCACTTATACATTTTCTCAATATTTTAAAATATATTCAAAGAGTACCTCGTTTATTATGATAAACAATTGCTTTCTGTGCGAGAAGATAGCTGCTTCCACTAAATCCAACATTTTCAAGTTCAGTGTAAATTTCTAGTGCTTCATCATTCATTTGTTGTTCTAAATATGCATGAGCCATAAAAAAGTGTTTCATCCAATGATCAGGCAGTTCAAGAGTTCTTAACTGGAATAATAGAAACATTTTCCCATAACAAATAAAAAAAAATATTACATTAAATGAATAATATACAGCTAAATATTGCGTACTTTAACTCTGTCAGTTATAAGGTTGGTCAATTCTAACCATGCTCCCCAATGCATCGGCTCCAAAACAATGGATTCAACAAGGACTCTCCTCGCTTCATCCAATAAGTCTAATCTTTTTAAAACAACGCCATAGAGATAGAGGCAGAAAGAGTCAAGACTATTACGGAGATAATCTGCTCGGAGCTCAGTACACAGCCTAGTAAGTTCTGAAACAAGCTTCGGACCAGGTCCCGAATATAGTTCCGAGACATTATCAAGCTTTTTCTTCTCTAGTGATAGAAACCTTGAATATAAATGTAAAAACCTAGTGCAAGGGGCATGGCACTTCTCTGTGTAAAATGCGGCTCTGCAAAACAGACGAATAAACAAAAAAATTAAAATTCAGTAATATTTTATAACATAACAAGAACTAAGAAATAGAACATATTATTTCTGAGTGGCTCACTTTTAGGAATGAAAATATAAGTTACACTGAACAACCACCATGGAAAAATTTTTAACATACCTGTCATATTCTTTTAAATCAAAATAACTTTTGGCTAATAAATAACTATCGTACTCTTCCAGGTCCATAAGTGGTTGTGTACAATGCTCCACTTTGATATGATTCAAACAATGGTTTAACTCTGACAACCTGAAATAAATATATAAGAACAGCTAATAATAATATATTCAATGAAAAATAATGTTTACTATCTTAATAGCTAACATATGACAATGATTCTGAAACAACTGTAATTACATAAGTTATGGTACTTGCAGTCTGCTATAAGCTAGCCAAGATAACATGGTGAGATCCCCTTACCTTATCTATCAAATATGCAAGTATCGAATCGGGATCTGTTTCAGTGAATTAAAAGCCTCTGATAACTTATGCCACAAAGCTATACATTCTACTAAAATCAAAACAGTTACAAAGAATTCAACAGCAAACAGACCTGCTCACTTGAGCTGAATAAACTACACATATTACCTATATGACAGATGACATCACATCACATAGAACATTGTGTAAACAATACCGGAAATTTATCTATGTTTTGTAAACATTGCTAAAACTATTTCTCTAAAATGATTGTATTGCATGTTTCAATGATCTATTCGAATTCATTCATTAAAAGAAACAAAAAAAAAGGGTTAGCAAGGAAACAAAAGCACAGAACGTTGCTCTTTAATATAAACCATTTATACTATACCCACGATATACATAATATAAACATCCAACTAATTATTTTGTTTAACTTAAAATGTTAAATCACTTTTCCTAGACAAAAACTCCTCTTCCCCGTCACTTATAATCATAATAAGGCTACACACAACTTGTCAAAATTGAGATAAAGTTAAAGCAGAATTTAGGTAGGCAATCTCTCCTGATCCTTTTAATTGGCAACACAAAAAAAGGAGGGAGGGACAGAAAATATTAATTTGCAGATAAGGAAAAAACACAGTTTATATATATCCAACACAACATCAAATAATTAATATGAAACTATCTTGAATACAATGTTCCATAAAATGATTAATTGGACTTCCAATTGACCAGGGTAAATACAATAGATAGAACTCACCATTTTGTTGTATGCATCAAACCTCTAATTGAACATTGAAGGTTTGCTTTAATTAGATCTGATTTAACGTCCTGAAGATCTAAATTTATAGAGCTATCCATGTCAACATTTAAATATTTCAAAAAAACCACCAGAGACGCATATAACAGTGGGAAGGTTACTGATCGATTATTTTAGAAATCTTAAACATCGATCATTCCAAAAACTTTAATATATGTTAACATGTAGTTTAAAATATATACATTCGTAATTCCAAATTTTGGAATGGTATTATAGTTGCAGTTTAAAAATCACCTTGATATTTCTTTGATAAATAACACAATAATCAAAGTAAACAACGTTAACAGTACACTAAATTAATTGGTTTTTTCGGAAGGTTATATTTTTGACCTGGAGGTTATGCGTGTTTACTGGAACGCTCATCATGAGTTAATCCGTGCTAGTTGAAACTTTAATAAATAAATATATTCAAATGGAGGCTGTAGTAGCTAATGTCGATCACATTAGGTTTGATATAGAAATAGCCCTAGAGCAACAACATGGAGCGTTACCATTACCTTTTCCTGGCATGGATAGTAAGTCACCCCCTTTATTTTCATATATATTTCCCCTCCTGAAAATAATGAGATGATAAATATCTTCCTTACATTATCTACCTTTATTACTTGAAAATCCCATTTACCATTTATCCTGGAACTTAAGGTTTAATTTTTTTCATCTATTTTCATTTTTAAGGAATGAATATTGCAAAGATTTGGGATATCTTTTTTTATTGGGGAAAAAGTGCTCTCCTGTGCTCATGATATGGAATTATGGTTTCTAAAACTTGAATAGTTTTATAAATTTTGATTTTATATTACAACTTAATGGACCACGATTAACTTTTAAATAGTACGAAAAATATTGGGGTATGTTTTTTGGAGTTTGGTTTATTTACAAGTCACAATGTGGCGGAGGGGAACTGTTTCCTTTTTGTTTTCCGCTTGATGAAGTAAATCTAGTTTGATTTCCTTCAATTTTATTCTTACGGTAATTTAATAAACAGGACATTAAAGTTTGAATTAACAATTTTGAAACTAATGTATTTGAAGTATTTTCTTTTGTTAGATGGTTTGCACAAAGCAAATACTTTGAAGACGACCAGAAATGCATAGCCAATGGAAGGGATTTAGATCGAGTGTTAAGAAAGTATTTCGAGCTAAAAAGTTTTCTACCTACTGTTAATTATGAACGTCATTAGCCATGAATTATTAACTGACCACAAAGGATGGCTCTGATAAATGAATCTACAGGAGACCAAATATCTCGTAGAAATTAGTCAATATTTCTTGCAATTTTCAGCTATTCATCATGAATTTTTACTGGTATAGTGAAACTCAAATATTGACAATTGCAAGCAACTGTGAAGGCTATGGTGATTACTTTATCGCCCTGAGCCCAACAATACCTTAAAAGGAGTGACTGAAATAAAAAATATAACATAATTCATCGAGTCTGTTCTTTCTAAAAGATCGATTGATTTTGTTTTAGATCAATGGCTGAGTCTCTCAGCTAATATACTAATGTAACATCATGATCTAAAGGTTGTGTCATGTAGTTGCAACCATTGTGTTCTTTCAGTAGCTGATCTTTTGATATTATTATACTTACCGAAATCTATAAGATGTTTGATTTCTTCAAAATAGAATTTTCTAGGCTACCCTCTTCCCCTAAGTCCAAGTACCTTACCTTCAAATATATTTGTGATAAAGTAGTTGTGCCTTATGATATGCCCAAGAAGTTTCACTCCCCTTCTTTCTATGCCCCTGATATGATTTGCTCACACTTAACTCCTTTCAAACTTCCACTTTGGATTTTTTTTAAATCCAACTTCTTCTAGTGATTCTACGCCAGATCCAAATTTCCTTTGCTTCCAATTATGCATAAATAATTTTATAAAAACACAACTTTAAATATAGTATAATAAAGCTAAACTATAACAACTATGTATAAATTTGAATGAACCACATTTATCTCATCTACTAAATGATGGATATATTAAAAATCAAGTCATGAGTACAACCCCAATAACTGATGTTCCTTTCAGAAATAGGTGGAAATTATAATTATATTTAAATTAATTGCATTAACGTTTCCGTAATTAAGTACATCTCTTACTCTTAGGTTTAAAGATGTAAATTGCCTAAAGTTCTTATTAAAATTTATAATAACTGAAAAACAAACTTATTGATTTAATATCCATTAAGTCTTATCAAAAATTATAAATATTTAACTAAATAAGGATACATTTAATATATTTCTTAATTCAAACTTAAAATTAACAAAGTTAATTTTTTTTTTTGTTTTTTTTTTTAATTAATTTGTGAGCCTAGGGAGGGGGGAAATATAACTGAGTACGTATTCTGTAATATAGCTGCTCAGGTATTTTTACAATAACATCTTCAATTATTATTAAGAATTTGACTCAACCGTTATTTCCAACCGTGCAATTAGCTATTGCACCTGAGCAGCATTAATCTTTACAGTCAGATTTTTATGGGAAATCAATCCAAAAATAAAAGTCTGAAGAAAAAATATTAGGCTGAAGGATGTTTAGAGAAATCATTTCTAGCCACTGTAAACTAGCTGGTCAGGTCCACATTCATTTCTCTCCCAACGTTCCTTAGTTATTACTGCCTGGGCCTGACTATACCTTACTCTTCTGTATGTTTTCTGTTGGTAGCCCTAGTTTCCTTTCCTTCATCATAACTCATTCATCATGGTTTGCCTTTATTGCACAGAATACATTCTGTACTGCATACAAATCTGTTATCTCAGCATTGGTTATTAACCACTTATGCGCACACATGTATGTCAAAGAGTCACAATTTTTTTTTCATTTTTACCAAACTTGATATACAAATTTTTCATGTAAAACTAAAGATCAAGTTTGTTATCCGCTGAAATCAGACTAGCAAGATGAGGGGGGGGGGAGGGTTAGATGGAGGATTTCAAAAATTTAAAATTTCTTTGTTATTGTACGTGGGTTTGAAAGGTTGTAGAGAACAAATCATATTGCATTTTTAATTTCCTATGCATATTGTTATGTATATTTTTTTTTTTATGTTGAATAATAACTGAGATATTTGCATATTTTCAGCCTTTAGTAAACTCCCAATTTTAGTCATTGCATGCTAGCAGTAAGCCAGTATATCATAAATGGACTTATTCCATGCTTAAATAACAAATGTTCATAAAACTTTTACTGTGTGTGGTACATGAAAATACGCAGACATCATCATTAAGTTTCTACATTTTTAACTCGAAAATCAATTAAAATGTCAGGTTTATGACTAAAAAATGTTTATTTGATCTATACCATACTCGATATTTAACCGTTAAATTCTACACTAAGTTAATAATAGGTTTATATTTGTTAACAGCTGAAATCAGACTCGGGATAGAGATGATGGGGGGGGGGTAGACAATTTAAAATATCTCCTTTATTATGAATTAAATCAAAAAATGTTATAGAACCAATCTTCTTACAATATCGAGGCTCTACAATTGTTGTTCTATACATTTTTTTGTGACTCAAATATTTAGAGTTATTCGTATTTGTTTTCAAGACCCCACTTCCACTCATAGGATATTTAATTAGAAATAGAGAAAATATGGTGAAATGACATCACTAGTGAGTCTTATGAGCCCAGGCGAAACCTGCTTAGTTTTGGCGACCTCTCCAAGACAACTTTTTTCTCCATTTTGAATAATAACTGAGATATTTAAGTTTTTTCATTTTCAGTCCTCAGTAAACCTCCACTCTGACTCATGTCACATAAGCAATAAGCTGTTATATCTGGAAACACTTTATTGAAAGCTTAAATTCCAAATATTGATTTAATATAACATTTACTGTGTGAGATATTTGCAAATACTTTTAGTGTGACTTCATTGTTTAAGATTTGACATTCTGAACTAAATTGTTCTAATTTGATCAAACACCACACTCAATATTTAGCCATTTCATGGGAAACTAAAGATTATATTCTACAATGGATGAAATAGACCTTTTTTTTAGGGGGGGGGAAGATAATTCAAAATTTTGAAATATATCCAATGCTATGAGTCGAATGAAAAGATTTTACATAACCAATTTTGTTGAATTTTTAATTTCCTACAGCTATTGTTTTATATTTTAAAAGCATCACGCTTCTACTTATTTGATTTTCACTTTAAGTAATTCTATCACTAAACATCTCATGTCTAGCTAACACTTGAATTTCTGTTTACAAAGGCTTCTCACTACATGAGAAATAGAGATAGATGATGAGATCAGATTATGAGCTATACATATTCTAGAATTTGGAAAATCTGTTGGTTTATGCAGAACCAGCATGACAGACTTTTTCTTTTGCTAACATTCATTTTTTATTAGTATGTATATTCCTTTTGTGAATGTTGCCAATCCATTAGATTTTACTAGACACCTCTCATGGCTAAGGCTATTTATTGCCTCTACGCCCATCCTTTTTTTTTGATTTGAATACAATCTATGGTTTTCAGGTCTCACATACCTCAGTTCTGTACATTACAAAAGCACTTAGCCTATTCAACTCAGATATTCCGAACCTGAATGAGACTGTCTGAGTAATAGTTCCTCTCCCAATCTGAGTATAATATTTTATTGTATTACTGAACATTCTCAAAAGAAAAATAATTTTGACTAATATTATTCTACTTTTTAATTTCTTGTTTTCTACTCTATATAGTAGTATTAGAAGGCGTATATATTTGTAATATTGATTACGCATATATAATACCTTATGCTATCATGTTTCTTAATTATAACCTATCTTAAGCAAATACTATGTATTATCTGACTTAAAAATTTATTTGGTTCTTTAAAAAAACTGGAAATCATAGATCATTGCCAAACAATTATAATGCTTATTTTTATGTTTCAGAATCCATTGTTGCCGTATGTGAGTTTTATGCCAAAGGGAGTTGCTCTAAAGGTACTGCTTGTCCCCTCCGACATGTAAGAGGTGATAGGACAGTTGTATGCAAGCACTGGCTGAGAGGACTTTGTAAGAAGGGGGATCATTGTGAATTCTTGCACGAATATGACATGACAAAAATGCCTGAATGCTATTTTTACTCTCGATTCAGTAAGTAGAAAGATAAAGTCACTACTATTTTATCTTATAACATTTTGAATACTGAAGAATTATAATTTTTTAGATGCATGTCACAACAAGGAATGCCCTTTTCTACATATCGATCCTGAAAGCAAAATGAAAGACTGTCCGTGGTACGACAGAGGATTCTGCCGGCATGGTCCAAACTGTCGTCACAGGCATGTTCGGAGAGTGTTGTGCATGAATTATTTGGCTGGTCTGTGTATAGAAGGGCCAGAATGTAAATTCATGCAGTGAGTATTTTTTTTTATTAAATATTTTTATTCATGACTTCTTTTATAAGTGGTCTTTTGCTATTCTTGAATTATTAACTTTTGTCGCATGTACTGGCTATCTTTGGCAGTAGTTCCCATGATGAGGAAATCCTGGTTTTCATAGTAACCAGCAAGGGGAGTATGAGGGCCACAAGGATATGTAGTAGATTACTAGGATGATCAATGTACAGGGCTTTCTCCCTCCTCCTCCTCTACAAGTATTTAGGGAACCTCCTTAGTCACTAGGGCTATGACAGGTTACTGAAGATAGAGCTTGTCTTCTGAATGTGAACTCTGTCAGGATGAATTCTTGCAGAAGAAAAAAGAAAAGAAAGACTGTATCTATTGATCCTTGCACAGTCCATCCTTCTACTGTCCATCATCCCAGGAGAAATGAAATCCCCATTGCCTTCATTAAGGAAAACTATTTACTATAGCTAGTGCTGTAATTTGTAATGAATCAGAATAATTTTATTCTCAATTGCTTAAATTTTAGTAATCCGAGAACAAAAAGGGAGGGGGATCAACAGAACGTATTTCCATATATCTCACAAAATAAAAGTTCAATGAAAACAATATTCCTTTTTTAACCTTGTAATGAAGAGGTTCATGATATAAGAGCTTATTATTAATATAACATGAGAAGCTTACTGAAAGTGGAAAACTATAAAATCCAAATATCTCGGTTAATATTCATGATACAGAAAATATGCAATGAACATTATTAATAGATCATTTAATTTGCAATAAGATTGATTCTTTACAATTTTTCGATCTGACGTATAGTAACAGAGATATTTTGAATTTTCAAAATTCCCCCTCTAAACCCCCATTATTAATTATAGTCAATATTCCTCTAAGACTTCTCTCCATGTTTTCATTTAATGAATTCATCACTAGGTAAGTTCTTTTTGTTCAGGTAGAAATTTATCAAGTGACAGAGGGCTAATGATAATGAATTGCAGATACCTTCAGCTGCTTTCAGTCACTACAAAATATGTACTACTTCATCATAGGAATATTTCTATGCATGTCATTCATGAAATATAATATATCATGTAAAATGTATGGTGCCAAATTGGTATTAGATAATTTTAATTACCAAATATACTGGAGTGTAATCTATAGACCAACAAGCTGGTTGTTTTACAATCATTGTCTTTAAAAAATAAAAGTATTTATTTATTTTTATTGAGTGTTTGGGCATTGGTCTTAATACTCTTAGACAACTGAGTCATGGGTTTAATCCCCTTTGGGTGTGGAATGTACTAGGTTCACTTAATAAAATCCTTAGGAATACTCTGGCTAGAAAGGTCCCTCATAGACTCTAAACGTGCTCTAGTATGATAACCTCGTGATTGGATTGTGAGTATTGCAGTTGTATTACAAAACTTGTCAGACCTGATGCTTTTGTGGTTGTGTCAGGAGTGCCATCCCTACCAATTTTCAAGTAGAAAGAATTTTTCTCTTGACTTGCAAGACAACCCGACCTATTTTTTGATGTTTAGATAGATATGAAGTCATTTTAACAGGTCTTAGCACTAATGCTTGATGTATACTGGCCTGCGAGTCGAGTTTCTTTCTTTAGTTGAGTCTGTGAAGGAGAGGTTCCGACACCGATAATCAGGGTCAGCTAGTCCTGACAAGGCTAAATTGCCATTGTAGCATGTGTAGGAGGTTTTACCTGTGGGTAACCAACCAGTCCTGATTATTATCAATACCATAGAACAGTTCAAATAATAAAGACAAAGTTCTAATTCCTATATATGTTTTCAGTCCAAGGTTTGAGCTTCCTGCTGCAGATGCTACTCAAAGAGATCCCAAGAAGCTAGTCATTGTCTGCCATTTTTGTGGTGACACTGGCCATAAAGCACTATTCTGTCATAAAATACCTCCAGATATGAGAGAAAATGAAGCTAGACTTCAGGAAAGTAGGGTGAGTATTGATTTTTACTGTTACTTAACATATTACAATAACAGAAGAAACAATTTTAAGTTGCTGAGTCATTTTTTTAAACCTATAATCAGTCAAAAGCACAATATTTTTTGAGTTCCTCCTTACAATTTCAAATTCATAATGTGTTTTAAAAGTTCACCATTTTGTGTGAGAAATAGAGTTTACACTATCCTAGACTAATATAAAACTTTGACTGTTGGTTTTTTTATTGCTTATGAAACATATATTGAAAATGATTTAAACAAAAATGTTTCTACTCTATATTTTAGGCATTGAGTGGAGAGGATGGACAGGGTTCACAATCTTTGCTAAAATCAACCTTAAAACCTCTAGAAGAAGTCACCTGCTATAAAGTTTGTATATTTTTAAACCATTTTATTAACATTTACTAATATCTTAGTGCTTCCAAATTGCTATTAACTTTTCAGATTATCTGTTTCTCATATTATTTCAAGTACCAATTTCCACTGTAATTAAAATTTAATCTTTTAATTACTGGATTGGCTCAACAGGAAATATGCTAGAGGAATGTGGATATGGTATCTCTGGATAAATGCCTTAAAAAATAGAACTTTTTTTTTATTTTTTACAAAGAAAATATTTATTATTAAATTATATGGGTGGGTTTTGGAAAATTACCTCAATTCTATTAATGTATTTTTTTTTTGTTTTTTAGTGTGGGTGTAAAGGCCATTATGCAAATAAGTGCCCAAAAGGACATTTGGCATTTCTTACTCTCAGTCAAGCACAAAAGAAAGCTCAGGCCCAGCAAAGCTGATTGCTTGCTAATTTTAAATAAATCTACTTTATTTGTTTCAGTCGAAAGTCTTACAAATGTATTAAAATGACTTGTGATTGGAGAAAAGACTGTAATTAGACATTTTGAAAACAGAATTGTCTTGGCACATTGTTGAGACTTTTAATGTATATTTTTTATATTTGTTAAGTCTTTTTATTAAAGTAGGCTGCAATGTTATTGCATGTAAATATATTTCCAAAGTAATAAATCATTGTGATTGGATATAAATATAATTAATATAAGACAAATATGTAAAAAAAAACAGAAAAAAAAAAAGAAAGAAGATATGTAATATTTTGATTGTAAATTTCTTGGTAATTGAAAATCCATTCCATTTTACAACAAATTTCTTTTGTTATTGAACTGTATTAACTTATGAGCAGATATTTTAAGTTTAAAATTGGCTCAAGAGTCGGTCTCATCTTTGTTTCTTGATTTGTATGGAGAATTCTGGATTACAAAATTATATATATTTATGGCCAAGAAGAGAAAGTTCTTAGCTGAATTTCCTCCTACCAAAATTCATGTGTAATAGATTCTTACTATTATGTTTCAGTCTGTCGAAAGAAATGTTTATGGAAGCAGACATGGGGATGAGTTTTTACTTGATGATAGTCTCACCAGTGCAATTATATATTTCACTGGCTAGTAACTTCCTTAAAACCTGTCCAGATAACACTTAATTGCTCAAAGTATATGAAAATGGTATTGCTGTAAAAGCCAGGTCCTTATACATATAAGTTCGAGGTGCAAAGGATACGTCTTTAAGATACAAACAGTGGGTTCTGTGTACCAGCTAATTTGTTAATATTACTATGCCAGTTAAAATCATATGTTTGAAGCTTTTAAGATTACTTTCTGTGCTTGTCTCATCTTTTGGAGGAGAGGGGGTTAAGTCTTCTTCTTCTTCTTCTACCTCCATCGTGCCGATAAGCGTGGAGGGGCCACTTCAGTCCACTTTGCCCAGCTGGGTCTGTCCGCCGATAGTCTCCTCATCTCTGGCGTGGTCTTGCCCCTTTCTGCTCCTAATCGAGCTAGGTAGTCCTGGTAGGTAAGTCTAGGTCTACCACGGGGTCGTTTGCCTTCTGGCCGTGCTTCATATATATATACATATATTGTGTCCCCCATTCGGTTGACATGGCCAAACCACTTAAGTTGGCGCTCCTCAACTATCTCTCCAATCGGTCTCACCCCAAGGTCCTCTCTTATCCGCTCATTTCTGATGCGGTCTCGCCTTGTTTTTCCCGCAATGCACCTTAGGTATCTCATTTCTGCTGCCTTGAGTTTGCTTGCGTGGTTGTCCAATAAGGTCCAACTCTCTGCACCATACAAAAGCACTGGTAGAAAGACCGCTTTGTAGATTCTGAGTTTGGTTGATCTACTCAATTCTTCCTTGGCAATTAGGGTGTTACGTATTTGGTAGAAAATTCCATTGGCCTGACTCACCCTATTCAAGACCTCCTGATCTATCCTACCATCCCTGCATATGAGTGTGCCAAGATACTTATAGGTGTCAACCATCTCAAGTGGTATGCCATTGCAGGTGACATTAACGTCTTCCTCTTCTCTTCCTACACACATAACCTTACTTTTCTTGACATTTATGTCCATTCCTTTTCTCTTTAGCTCCTCATACCACTCCGTAACACTAGTTTGCAGCCTTTCCTGCGAGTCCGCCACAATCACTACATCGTCGGCATATAACATTGCTTGGGCTAGAACGGGCGTCATATTCCAGTAGCCCACCAGTGCTCGGGGTGTCCTTCTTTTGCAGATTTTCCATATTTCGTCCATCACTATAATGAACAACAATGGGCTAAGGCTGTCCCCATGTTTGACTCCCTTGTAGAAGCTAAATGGAGAAGACTCCTTTCCATTGAGTCTCACAACTCCTTTTGGGTCTTGATACGCCGACTTAATGGCACTAATGAGGTTATGTGAAACACGCTTGCTAACCAGAGCGCCCCATATCCCTTGCCATGGGACAGAGTCAAATGCAGATTTCAAATCCAGAAAGGCCAGATAGACATTCCTCCCTCTGTCCCATGCCTTCAACACTATCATTCGGGCCGAGAATATATGGTCCTGGGTCTGCCTGCCCGGTCTAAAAGCAGCTTGTTCTTCCTCAAGATCCCCCTCAACTATTTTCCTTAGTCTCTGCTCAAGGATTCTGGTGTATAGCTTATACACCACAGAGGACAAGCACATAGGCCTGTAGTTTTCGCACTCAACTTGACTGCCCTTCTTGTAGATTGGGATGATTATATTATTCTTCCAATCATTTGGGATTCTCTTTTCGTCCCATATCTTTTGAAATAGGGCTTGTAGGCACTTCCTTAATTCCTGTCCACTATATTTGATGAATTCCGGGGATACTCTGTCATGTCCAGCAGCTTTACCCAAACTTAGCTTCTCAATTGCTTCCTCCACTTCATCCTCCTTTATTGCATCATCTATATCTTCAGGGTAGTCATCATCTTGTCTTCCTCTCCCCCTAAGATTCTGCAAGTTATTGGGTTGATGCTCCACCATACTGAATTTATCCTGGAAGTGATCCCTCCAGACTTTCAGGATCTCCCTATCATCCATCACAATATTGCCATTTCCATTCCTAATTGGTTTGGACCTTTTCCCTCTCAGAGCTTTGGTTATGTACAAGAACTTCTTTATATTTTCCTTATAGTAGTTTTCTATTTCTAGGCCGAGCTCTTCCCAGGACTTCTGCTTTGCACCCTTGACAACCCTTTTTGCCTCATTCCTCAGTTGCACATAAGCATCCCAATCCCTTTGGAACTTACTTATTTTATATGATTTTCAGGCTTCCTTCTTCCTTTTGATGGCAGTCCTAATTTCTTCACTCCACCACTTAGTCATCTTTGTGCCTGGCCTGACTTTCTGCATACCGCAAACCTCTGTGGCTGTCCTGAGAATGCATGATTTGATTTCTGTCCAGAGTGAATCGATACATAAGTCCAAATCCATTTCTTGTAGGCGATCTTCCAGGAGATTCTTGCATGCTTCGCACTTACTTTCCTCTTGAAATTTGGAAATGGCAATCCTTCTAAATGCCTTGGCGGTTTTATTTCTTGGCTTCAGAATCATTGTGTCAGCAATCAGCAGGTGGTGATCAGTGCCCAACTCTGCTCCTCTAACTACCTTTATGTCCTTAAAGCATCCTCGGAGTTCTTTGTCTAGGACGAAGTAATCAATGATGCTCTTCATCACTCGATCTCCAACCCTCCTCTCAAAGGTAATTTTGTATATGTTCTTGTGAGGATACCACGAATTTCCGATGAGCATATTGCTTTCAATGCAGAACTCTATTAGACCTTGCCCATTGTTGTTCTTCTCATTCTCTCCTCCCCACAATCCCATTATGCCATAGGCATTTACATGGTCTTTTCCTGTTCGGGCATTCAGATCTCCTGCTATTATAATTTTCCTACGCTTGTTTCTACAGGCATCGACTGTCCTTTGTAGATCATTATAGAATTGATCTTTATCTGCAACTGAAGCATCCTCCGTTGGAGCATAGGCTTGGATGACTGTAATTTTTCCTATATTTAGCTGTATGTTCATAAACATAATTCTAGAGGATACTGGTTCCTAGATCTCAATTCTATCAAAAATTTCATTTTTCATCACTAGTGCCACACCCTCTTTGGCTCTAGATCTTCCATCCACACCTGAGTCATGCTGTAGTCGCCTTCAAGTTTCTTTGAGCCATTACCTTTCCTTTTTACTTCACTCAGACCGATAATGTCGACCGATGTTGTATTTCACCAATTCGTCAACTAACTCCTTTTCCTTACCTTTAAGGGACTTGATGTTCCATGCGCCAATTCGTATGACCTTTTCCATGCCGTGTCTGTTACCATTTGACTGTCCATTTCCGAGGCTACCATTTCTTCTTCTTTGAATCAGAAATACTCGAGACGGGTGATTAGCCCAGTGCTAGAGGCACCTTACCCAGGGACAACAGGTTCCCAGCGTTTATCTGGAGCTAGGGTCCCTAGGTAGATTGTCTTCACCATGACGAGGAGCTCTACTTGTCCCTTTGCAGTGTATCAGCCGTACCACCGGTCTCCAACTCTGCCTGATACTCTCTGGTCACAGGCCCATCTGACTCTTACTGTCTTCGGCCCCATGCCATTACTGGTGCTACTGCTGCCTCACACCAGAGATGTTTATCGACCTCTCGGTCTAGATTCGCCGTGTTCAGTCGAAAGCAGGGTCACCTCTTGCAGGATGCGGTTCTTCACCGCGCACGTACGGTCTTGGGTTCATAGCGTCCTAGAGTCCTCCACATTTACAGCTCCTCAGGACTCTCAGCTATACCCCTAGCCCTGAGAGAGAACCAATCTCCAGGTCAACCCTGAAGAAAGTGCTACCTGAGGGGGGTTAAGTCAAGGATTTGAAATTCTCCATTATTTTGGGAGAGTTTGAAGGTGTACACACACAATTTACAGATCCAACTGTGCGCCCGCATACACACACACACGCACATGTATGTATGTATTCAGCAAAAGAATAGCCCGTAGATCCAACAGCTTGCAATGAGCAAATGTAAGCTTTTGATTCTCTGAATAATAATACAATAAAGTCTGTCACACAGGGGCTGCAGAAACTAAGTAGATTTTGCATGTGCAGGACATGCTGTAGATCTGACAAAACATATTGTCCATTTTTTCTAATAAGAAGCCTAAAAAGGAGTTAAAATTTAAGCTGGATTTGAAATGTTTTGTGGCTCAGGTGTTCTAAGCAAAAATCATTTAAGGAGTGAGTAATATAGAAGACTGGAAACTAACAAATGCAAATACCTCGACTAATCAAGTTAGAGAAAAAAAGTGTATAAAATAACAATTATAGAGAATAACAAGTTCAACAAGATTGTTTTAAACTTTTTTAGATTCGAGTCAATAAAGGAAGCACTTTGAATTTTTTATTTTACCCCTCTATAAATATCTCCTCCTCCTTGTCTGATGAAAATGTTACACGGGATTTAAGCTTAATATTTTAATAAGGTGCTTGATGACTTTTTTTTGGTTTACCACTGTTGTGCGATGAGCAGCAATAGGGGTTTTTAAAAAAAGGCTGAAAACTAAAAAAAAAAATACAAATATCTTTGTTAATATTAGAGGTAAAGAAGAAATTTATGAAACAACTAAAGGAAAAAGATTAGTCACAAAACATTTTTCAATCCATATCATAATGAAGATTTTTTTATTTCCACCCTTCTCATAGCCCTTTTTCAGCCATTAACAAACTCAATCTTTCTTTTCAAATGAATATATTGAATGTGGTAATTATTAAACAATTGCAACCACTAGAGCAGTAAAAGATTTTATATTTTTGTATATAAGCGTGTGCGCACAAATTGCTCCTTTAGGTAAATTTCCTAGGACTAGCTTCTACAAAATCAAGCTAAAAATATAAAACTCCTGTTCCAGTTTGGATATCTTACTTCAGATAAAACTCTTTTTTGTTTCTTTTTTTTTTTTTTTTTAATAGCTTCGAGGTTTTAAGCTTAAATGCATTTAAGTTACTACTTTGCTCTACAATCATTCTAAGTACTGAGCCTCTACCACCATCTTTGACCTTTCAGTGCAGTCAGGATATCAGGACTCTCTATTTGCAGACCCTCAGTTTCTGCAAGTCCTCCCTTAATTAAATCATCATTGCCTCAGCCCCAATCCACTTTTTAAAATTTGAGATGACAAAGCTTTGGCATACAAATCTATTAGTTCTTCATTGTTGTCATACCTGCCAGTGGAGAGCTTATGTTAGTAGGAACCCAACATCTCTCTCATCCTAATATGTCTCACTTATACTATAGGTCTCTTACTACACTTCTTATTGGCTCATTTTTTTCTGTATTATGTCAGACCTGAAGATTGTTCTTTTCGATTGAAGAGGAGGATGTTTATTTCCTATCAATTAACATCTCATTTTTTACCAGACATAGGACTGCCAGCAAATGGATTATATCAATCACTGCAAAACCAGGAATAGTATCAGCTCCACAAACCTGGCTGGGGTCTAAAGTAGTTTCCTTACACTACAAGGTAGAGCTCTTAAATCAAATTATACTCAAAAGAAAAGATTTAAATTAATATATATGAATAAACTATGATCACTTTATGGTATAACTGCCATTAAATAGAGAATCGCTATTTTTATCCAACTCATTCATATTTAAAAATTTTAATTTTTCACTGAGCATTGTTACTGTATATATGGAATCAATAACTTTAATAAACAAAGACATTTATTAATTTACACATGTAATAAAGGGTATTTTTTTAAAAACTGGTAAATTATATACAGGCTTTCTCATAAATACTGACAGTCTTAGAGCCTACTACAATAATAGTTTTTTTCTTTAAAAAATGAGTTCAAATATTTACAGACGATTGTATCATGCAAAAATTTCACAAAATTATTTTAAGATGTGACTTCTTCATGGGATGCCCCAAATTCTAATTTAACATCTTCATGCATTCCTTCGACATCCACTTCTGACTCAGGAGCATTCAACATGTTAAGGGTAACTTCAGATGATTTCCCAAGCATGCCTTGTTGTGATTGGGTTGAAACAATAGGTCTAACAGGTATTCCAGCATCTTCAAATGCCTTTTTCTTCAGAGTTCCACGTATCTGAGATCTATAACAATGAAAATTGAAACAATCAAGTGGTTATATTAATTAAGTTTGTACTCTGTCCTTATTGACACACCTTTGACTAAGTTTGTGCGTTACTTGTTAGAGAAAAAAACAAACTGTGTTAAATATGGAATAGGGAGTCTCGCCAGTGCCACCTTAGTTAAAAAATCAAGTTACATCCGATAAACAAAAGCACAACCTCTGAAATGTAACAAAACCAGCCTATCAAATACATCCATAATCTTTATCTCCTAGTTAGACATTCAGTGTTCTAACTGACAGAATTATCAAATTGACATTATGATGTTGCACCATCTTGGTAATACATCTCACAATTTCAAGTCTCCAAGAATAGAAAATTCTTTAATTACGTCATCTAAGTAGCGAGAAAACTAAAAACTTCCGATATACAATTCATTGGAATGTATGAACCCTTATTAGTCAATAAGGATGGCTGCAAGGATATCAGATAAATGAATAATACTCAAGATTAATATAAAACATTTTTGTTTTTTAATGATCAGTTTATTCTTTAAAAGTAAATATTAAAAGCTCTACACGGCATTAACATTAAATGGTACTTTTTCCAATTGAGGTTTGTGAAAGTTGCTTATCGCAAGGTCAAAATCAATTATGAATGCCCAATGAAACATTTCGGTTTAAATATATATAAAACAAAGTAGTCGTTTTAATCATCAAACATGTCTGGAGTCATAAATTTAATCAAAAAAGTACTGTTCGGGGCACCCTCATATGCAAAATTCATTCATATTTAGGCTTAAGTTGATTGGGTGCACCAATTGAAAAAGATTGGAAATAAAAGCAAGAAATGTTTCTACAAATTTTAAAATCTAAATGCATAAATGAAAAGTTTCAAGAAAATTGCAGTTCAATCAAAGGAGAGAGTGAAAAAAAAAAAGCTTTATTAATAGATAGTACAGCAGATCATGCACTTAGAAAAACTTGTCTATTGACAAAGTTCAAAATATATATATTACAAGAGTAAACCAACCTAAGTGGCATGATGCTCAAAAGAAAATTTTCAAATATTAGTACTATTCAATAATTTATTCATTTCTGAAGAAGAAAACAAAACAATTAATAATGCAAGAAATTGTGTTCTTATTCTCAACAGTATTTTACTCATCTTTGATTTGTCCTGTTCAATTTTATAAACATTTAGAAGTAAAAAAAAAAAAAAAATTCAATTAATAGATGTAAACATATAATAATTGTTTGAAAAGTGAAAATACTATTTAATGTAAAAACAACGAGCTAAGGCATGGAATGACAAAATCGTGAGAACATAAACTCATTAATATTTAAGAATGAAAATGAAAAAAACATTGAAGGCATAAAATACCAACCTAAAACAAGACAAGATTGAATCAAGGAGTCATTAAGTACATATCAATCTATTGTTAAGAATGTTACCTAGATGCTTATTTAATGGTAATTGTAAATACATTGTAATTAAGCCAATTTCAAGAATGAGACGTTTCAATCCTAGTTAAATGTCAATACTGCTAGTTAATAACTTACACAGTCTTCCTTTTGATGTGATCGCTAACAACATTTAGTTGCTCATTAAACTTGAGTATAGCTGACTGTAGCATTTCAATATCTTCCTCAGTCCATTTCCCTCTAACAATTGATGAAATTATTAGGAGTATAGTAAAAGGTGTGCCAATAAAAAAAAAGTATTAAGAAAAACAAACCCTGATGGAGAATCTGCAGTAGGGTGTAATTGGAGAGTAAGTTCAGCAAGCTTATTAAAAGCTGCTCCAGCTGCAGTAAAAATTTCACCAACCTTAAAGAAAAATTAGTTAGCATAGTTTAAAATGGAGAAAAATATTGTTAGTAGTTAACTCAAAACTGAAGTAACAGAGAAAACATTACCTTACTAGCAGAATTCATGTTCAATCAATATTTAAGACTCACCAAGTTAAAATACAAAAATAAGTCTAAATTAAAATAAAAACCATAAACAGACCATTATTTAAAATTCCATGAAGCCAAACGCTCCAATGGATAACTTTAGACAAAGAGGTATAGGAATACGTGTATAAGTAGTACTAGACGGCAGTTATTAACCCATTTAGGATCAACGTTCCATTTGTGGAACGTAATTTCAAAAAAAAATTCTGTTTAATGTAAACCTTGTAAAAATTATGTCTCTTTGTAATAATGTAGTGTTAGCTTCCCTGCAATGAATAATGGTGCTTGGTTAACTGTTAGTAAGATTACATCAGCATTATTGGTTATTTACATGTGTCTCTTTAGTGGGTTTTGACATGACTTCAAGAAGGTGAGTAAATATTTCTTTAAAAACTATTTATAAAATATTATATGTTAGAGTTATGTATGTATTATTATTTAATAGATGCAATTGATTTAAAAAGTGATATCTCTAAAATTTATAACCTAACAAATTAGAATGTTCCACTTGTGGAACGATGGTCCCTTACGGGTGCATCATTTTTTCACAATGTTTTTTCGATTTACAGTTGATGAAATATTGAGTATTTTGGGAAAAGAAAGCCCACATCTTCTGAGGGCAGACGTTCATGGGATGATCTGAATAAAAAATAGAATAAATATTTTCCAGGCGAAATGAGTCTTGCTGTCGACGAATCCATGATACCATATTATGGACGTCATGGGGGTAAACAGCACATTCATGGTAAACCAATTAGATTTGGTTACAAAATTTGGTGTATATGGACACGATTGGGGTCCCTTGTGCAATTAGTTCAATCTCAAGGACCCAAGACAGGCAACACTAATCCCTCACTTGGAGTAGGCGGTCCAGTAGTAATTGACATTACATCAGTATTGGAAAGAAATAAGAAATACAATTTCTTTTTTGATAATTTTTTTACATCCCTTCCCCTTCTTGAAGAACTGCAGAAGCACGGATGCTGTGGTACAGGTACTGTAAGAAACAACCGCATCGGAAAAGCACCACTTGAAACCACTAAAGAAGTGAAGACTAAACCTCGAGGTTACTATACCCAAGTTACCGACACCTCAACAAACATAACGTTAGTGCGTTACAATGACAACGATGTTGTTACCATTGCCCAAGCAGCCAACCAGTACTCGGAAGGATGTCTAGACCAGTGGATAAAAGAGTTACTGATGAAGTCCGCTATGATAAAGAAGGCCACTTTATAAGCCCAGGGAAGAAGCAGGGCCGATGAGGATGTTGCAAAAAAAATTCAAAAATGATGTGTACAAAATGTGGAATCCCAATGCATGTAAACTGTTTTGTAAGTTTCCATAAAAATTGTAAAAAGTAATAACGGAAAAAATTAACATATTTGTAAAACACCTTTGTTCTTATTATTTAAGGGGCTCAGATTAGCCATGCGAGTTAAAGCGTTGACCTGAATTTTTACATATCTTATTAATTTTTAAACTTCTTAAAAATAAATTTAATGTTGTTTTTGTGTGTAATAAACGGTATTTTTGAAAATAAATGAATTTTATCTACGAATTCTATATGCACCCTTTCAGGACCAACGTTCCAGAAGTGGAACACGCTGTCAAACCCCCCTATATGCTAATTTTTTTTCTAAAATCATATTAAACTCATTGTTTTATAACTCCTAAGAAAGGAAATAACCAAAGTTTTGAGATAAATTAAAAATCTAAGGTTTGGTCCTTAATAGGTTAATATATAATACACTTTGTGACGCGACAGATTTCATTTAATGGAGATTTTTCGGGAGGAAATAGTGTCGTTTTGAAGGACTAACAAAATAAAAATAGTTTACAATATCAGAAATTATCCATTATAAAATAGGATTCGTAAATTGTAAATCCCAAAATACTGCTATACTGGAATGTTTTTTTTTTTTTTGCTTTAAGCACATATGCCTTTCAAATTAATTTTAGACGTTAGCCTCATAATACAAATTTTTGTTGATACAAATAACTCGTTCCACTGCACCATATCCTGAATATAAAATAGGCTAGGAAAACATGGCTGGGTTAAGGCTAAAAGCTTATACAGATGTTTATTCCTCTAGAAAAAGTCACATTAAACACCTCATACATTCGCTTCATTTATAACAGATTAATATAAATTGAGATAGCTCCTTATGTAATTTAAACGGTTTTTTTTTTGGAAAATAATTTGTTTGACGTCATGATTGTAGTGAACCTTGACTATTCACTCCATCCGACCAATGTTGGGATTTTGACTTCGTTGGCGTGTGTCTTATCTCTATGATGTTCTAGAACCACTGAGAACCTGTCAATTGTATTCTTTGAAACATTGCGGCAAGTTCTCGACCAAAGATTATTTTTTCTCGAAGATATTCTTCAAAGTTTTGTGACTAATTTGATAAGTAAGTTTGTTATTAGTGTGTATTTTGAGCTAGTTAAATGATGGTTTACCGTCAGTCCCTTTTCTATACTGTATGATATGTTGCATCATTCAGTTTAACATTTATGAAGTTCACCATAAATTTGTATTTATATTAATGACATCTGTGCGATTAAATACTAATACTTTCTAAAGCGCAGAAACTAAATTTTTACTTGTATTTTAGTAATAATTTAACATTCTTTTACCTATTTTTCATAACTGGGACAGTGTAGGAAGGCTGTTATTCTCTGTCCAACTCTGAATTGGCTATTGGTATTTCTTCAGCTAATTATTATTTGTGCAATTGTTTAGAAGACTTCAAAAATGTTGGCTGCAAGACTTGCGAAAGGTGGACTTGTTGTCGCTCCTGTAATCAGATGTTCATTTTCCCGAGTCAGCCCATTGACACCTATCAAGCCAAAATCATTTCAAAATGTAATTTGGAGGAATTTTTCTGAAGATGCACGGCAACCTCGAACTTTTGCTCGAAGACGAACATTGAAAGAAATTGCTACACAACCAACTCAAGGCATGCGTAAGTGCTTTCTCCTGTTTCTTTTAACAACTGACTTTAAAACTACACTTTTGTGAGTTCAGTGTTGTCTGTTATAATATTTTTATTTGTAATGGTTCTTTTTTTAAGAAATAAATAACTTTTATTAGTCCTTTAGTACTACACTAAATACTTTTAAAATGTTTATGAATTAAAGACATGAAATGTTTTTCATTTGTAAGTATTCATCTCATTTTGTGTTTTTAACAAGAAGTTTAATTAATTCAAATACTCGTTTTAAGCTTTCTTATGGTGTTTCAAAAGTCTGCTATAATATTTTTCTTATGTTGTACGTTTTCATAACATGATGCAATCTAATGTTTATTTTTAATCAATATTAATGACTATGAATTAGTGGCAGTAAGTGTGTATTCAATTTTAGATCCGTCCTTGTTATACCATCTTGTTTTAAAGATGCCTAGAATTTTTACTTGTAAAATAGAAGAAGAAAGTAGGACACATTTCATGAGTGTTTATACTTTTAATTGGTTATTAAACGCTTTTACAGAGAGAAGGTAGAATGATGTGAAACTTTTTTTTTTTGTTAAGATTGTCTTGCCGTGACCCAGATAGTCCATAGATAAATTCTTTGACCTGCAGGATAGTATTTGCCCATCACTGATTTAATAAATAAAATACTATAGGTTAACTCCATGTAGAAAGAGTATAGTAAAATTTAATAATAGGTCTTTCTATGGTTCTAATAATTGTGTTTGAAAGAACCAGACTGTGGCTTTCACTTTTTCAAAAATGTTAACTTTTGTTTATATTTACACTGTACATTCTTTTTCAAGGATCTTCTTGAAATATATATAGGTTATTTATTGTACTTATAATAAACAACCGAACTATAAAAGGCTAACTTATAAGCCCAAAATGTAATAACTTATATAAATATTATTAATTTTATATCATTTATGCCTTTTAATTAAGCTCATAAATTATACATTTTTGAGATCATTGTTGCATTTTTTCATCGTTTAATCATTGAGTTAGTTTACAACAAACTTTGTAGTTTGAGTTTTACAGCTAATGTATCATTTCATGTACGAGGGTCGTCCAGAAAATAAGTTCCGTTTTGGTCTGTAGAGCGGTAGGAGTGGTTTTTGCCAAATCCAGCAACACCGCTCGAAAGAGGAGAGGTGGGGGAATAGAATGAGAGGTGGGGGACCTCAGTCGGTCAATTACCAACGTCAGGGCAGGTAGTTGAAATGGAGCCCTCCATGTCACGTCCCGCCACCTCGATCCCCGTTCCCTCTCGAGTTGTTTTGCGCGGAGTGATTCAATTTCTTGAGTCGATTTCTGCGACAATTTCGTCCGTCACAACTGAGGGTCTGCCTCTCCCACTTTCATCCTCAAGTGAATGACTTCCCGCCTTAAATTCACGTACCCATCTCCTCACCATTGACTCACTCATTACACCTTCTCCATAAACAGAAATGAGCTGTTCGTGAATTTGAACTGATTTGAAACCCTGTGCATAAAGAAATTGAATAACTCCGCGCAAAACAACTCGAGAGGGAACAGGGATCGAGGTGGCAGGACGTGACATGGAGGGCTCCATTTTAACTACCTGCCCTGACGTTGGTAATTGACCGACTGAGGTCCCCCACCTCTCCTCTTTCGAGCGGTGTTGCCGAATTTGGCAAAAACCACTCCTACCGCCCTACAGACCAAAACGGAACTTATTTTCTGGACGACCCTCGTATATTGCTCTAGAAATGAATTAGTTGTTTTATTTTCTTTATTCATTGATAATTTAGGCAGTAACTGTTTTTATATTTAACGAGAGTCTTTTCATTCTTCACGTCACTTTTATTTTGTTGTAAAAAAAGGTCTCTCACATAGGGGCTGAGTAAACTAAGTAGACTTCCCATGTGCTGGTATAAGATTACTGATCACAAATTCTCTATTTCTATGTAAAAACTCAATGAGAAGGGCGGATAGGGAGTGGGAAATACTGAAGGCTGAAAACAAAAAAGTATGAATAACTCGTTTAATATTTGAATTACGAAAAAATGCATAGAACAACAATTTTAGACCATTGATAGTTTAACAAGATTGGTTCTATAACATTTCTCAATCCCACTCATAATAATGGAGATATTAAGAATTTTCAATTTCCACTCCCACTGATCGTATTTCAGCCATTCCTCTAGATGTTTAGCATCCTCCATGATGCCTCCTCAGAAGTACTATACTTATAAAAAGATTCGACCTTACCACCAAGGCAGTCATATCAGGACTATGATTTGAATTTCAGCAAGTGTGATACTTTTGTTAGCTAATAAATATAAATATTCTAAATATCTGATGGGCTATGCGATGTATTGAAATTTTAAAAATAAAAAGAATTGTTATCAACACAGTCACCCTAATCCCTTGATGTTGCTTGGAGTAATTAATTTATAGAGATGGTCTAGGAAAGTATCAAAGAACTATATAATTACTAGCTGAGATACCCGGCTTCGCTCGGGAATTCATTTGAGGCTGAATGTTGATGGTATTTTTTTGGCAAGGCTTTATTTTGCACAATATTTTGACATTTACCCGTCCCAGTGTTTAGGGTTAATACCCGTCGTTTCTGAGGATTTGTTAATAATAAAATTAATTTTTTATGTAAGACTTCACTGTCCTCCATATTGTCATATTTCCCGCTTCCTGTGCATTATGCATAGATTTGAATTATTAAGGACTAAATATTAACATACATTTGAATTAATTTTTCCAGGTGAGGTAACCTGGTAGTTCATATTGAAAAGAATTCTTGAGCAAATTTCTCTAAATAACAAAATAAACAACTTTTGTAATGTGCATATTTGCCGAAACTACAATAGGAAACAAAATATCAATATTTTTAATTTCAGGTCTCCCTTATAACCCCCACTCCTGCCTGTCCCTAGAAATAGTATGGCTTTTTATAAGGAAGGCGTTAGTGCTAATACACATACTGAGTGTTTTATTTAGTTCGGTTGAGTCTTTTGTGCCAAATAAAATTTTTCACTTCCGCTATAATTTTTAGCGTATATCTCGTTTATAATTCGGTATACGAAAAAAGTGTATATAACAAAAGTTACTCTAAATAGCAAAATAAACAACTTTTGTTATGTTTATATTTGCCGATAAACCAATAGGAAACGAAATATCGCTATTTTTAATTTCTGGCTTCCCTTAAAACCCCCACTCCTGCCCGTCCCTAGAAATGTTGGTATGGCTTCTTATAATGAAAGCGTTAGTGCTAATACACATACCGAGTTTTATTTATTTCGGTTGGGTCTTTTGTCCCAAATAATATTGTTGACTCCCGCTATAGTCATAAGCGTATAACTCATTTAAACTTCGGAATACGATGAAAGTATTTATGACAAAAGTTACTCTAAATAACAAAATAAACAACTTTTGTTATGTGCATATTTGCGAAAAAAACCAATAGACAACGAAATATCGCGACTTTTAATTTCAGCCCTCCCTTATAACCCCCACTCCTGTTCGTCTCAGAGAAAATTAATATAGCCTATCTCTCAAGTTGGACCAGACTGCTCACGGTGTGCCAATTTAATTTAAAATCGGTTAAGTAGTTTAGGAGTCCAGCGCGGACAAACATCGTGACAGGAGATTTATATATATTAAGATTTACATTGTTATTAATTTAATTATTAATAAATTTAAAAGGATTTTTCCCTCAATTGTTAATGCTATTTGTTTTTAATTACCATTTATTTGTTCAGCTTTTCAGATTGGAACTGCTGCTGTTGCTGGTGGCGCTTTGTTTGGGCTAGGAGCATTAGCTTATTATGGCCTTGGACTTTCAAATAAGTCAGGAATTGTTGACCAAGCCATGTATGTATTTTTTTTTTCAATTTTATTTTATGATGATTTGTTCATGTCATGTTTTATATATTAATGCTTTAAATATATTTCTTCAATGTAAACTCATACATCAGAGATTAATTTTCTCATTCGAACCAATTAATTTCATATATTCAAATGAAAATATTATATTTAAAGTCATGGGTTGCAAGAAACATTGCACTTTGGGTTGAACCCAGTCTGATTTGAAAATCCCAAATTATTTTGAAAATATATAGCAACAATATTTAGATGATATTTTAATATATATACTTTGTTTTTGCGAATAGGCATTTTCACATACACATATTATTATTTTGATAATAATTGTAAAATTATTTTTCATAGGGTCTGGCCAGAGTATGTCAAGGATAGAATTAAAGACACATATATGTATCTTGGAGGATCCTTAGCATTTACAGTTGCCAGTGCTGCAGCTGTTTTCAGATCTCCTGTTGCAATTAATTTTATTAGCAGGAGTGGGCTATTGGTAAGCACATTTACTATTATCACAAAATTTTTGTTTAAGACACACAACACAGTTCAAGAAGATAAATACATTTTCTTTGTTTGTCAAAGGCTATGTTCGTAAGCATCGCTGCTTTAGTTGGAACTGGTGAACTCTGTAGGAGCATACCCTACAAAGAGGGTTTTGGGCCAAAACAGATGGCTTGGATCTTGCATGCTTCTACTATGGGGGCTGTTCTAGCACCTATGGCTTTTCTTGGAGGCCCAATCCTTGTTAGAGCTGCATGGTAAGCTTTTAGAGATATTTAGAAATTGTTTACACCTAGAGTTACCAGTTGTTTAATATTGTCCCCAATATGCTCAATGGTTCATATAACTAACCCTCCGTCGGGCGCACCCGGCCTAAGAGGCCGCCCTCATATTTTAACCCCCCACTCCCCAACTAATTAATTTTAATTTAAAACGCTGGTAGGACAGACTTCGCTAGGATCTAAGGAAAACAAATATACTATTTAGATCGTAAAATAATGATTTTATTAGAATAGAATGAAGCTTAAACTAAAACATGTAAAATTGATCAGGCGCATTTGGCCTGAGAGGTCAGAGTTAGACCTACCACTTATTTCTCAAGATATCGACGAACGTCCGTACAGAATAGCATTCATATTATTAAAAGGAACGATTGCGATAGATATATCTTGAAAAAACTCATCTTCGAAATTAAGGAGCAATTGGGCGCAGTCGGCCTCACAAGCCACCTAGGGACCAGTCGGTCTGGATGAAGGATGGACGGAGGACTAAGAAGTGCTTTTCTTCTTACCACACACTAAGGGAATACTGAGTCCATTGTCCACATAAGGTACTTACTTAAAGACCTTGCCCCTTTATTAACCCTGTATACTGGCACGAGCACAACAATTATATAAGTATACATGCAAGCAAACCTGTTGCTGACTAATATTTTTCACAAGACTATAGAAATAATAAGTTCTAGATTTCAAAAGGCTTTTACAACTCCTTACAGGGGTATCCACAATCTAATAAGTACCTGCAATTCATGAACTTATCTGGTGACCGCTACATTCTAATACTTCATCCTCTACAAGTTTGAGACCACTCATAGATAAAAACAAATTTTGAAACAAAAAGGAGTAGAAAAATTGGCATAAAATAATATATATTCTTAAACTTATCAGTGCCATGCCTAAAGCCTTGGATGGAAAGGTTTTATGGGAAACTTGTTTACAATTTTTATTATGCCATATTTCATAAAAAATAAGATAAATCCATTATTTGTAAACGGAACTTGTAGTATGCTATCTATTGAAATACCTTCATTGCAAGTTGCTGATCCGATGGAAGCGACCAAGGCCTGTGGGACACAAGCCATTCCTGGGCACTTAAAATGATTTATTTCAATGCTTCCTATGTCATTATTTCTTCAGTCTTTCATTAGCTGTTACTAGCTACCCTCCTCTCTTTGTGTATGTATATGTTTATTTATGTGTATATGTTTCCAACAAGTATTCCAAAGTATCCTCTCCTGTCAACTTCCTACTATCCTTCCAAGATCAGGATATCTAGCCCCCAACCTTCCTCAATTTCTAATCATTATTCTAGTGAACCTAGCACTCTCATAGTACCCATTTAAAACATCAAAATAATTCCACCTACTTCCCAATTTCTTTCAAAAGTTTCATCCTACTTTCACTTATTTTTTTCTGGATTTCCCTAATATAGGGCTTCCTAAAATTCTTCCTTTTCTTTTGCTGTCCTGAGGTTCTTGAATGTAGCATTTCCTCTTGTAGAGCTGTTGTTACAAAAATCGATTGCCCTATTTTCACAGAGAATAGCCCTCCGTAACTTTCCATACTGCAGCTCATTGTAATATCTATAACTTCCGATCTAACCTTAATTATTATAATGGTTGTGATACTTTCCCTATTAAAAATCTCCAAATTTACCTCTTACTAATATATTTAATGAACAGAATTCTTCCCTTATTTATATCAGTATTGCCTCAAATTCTACTATCTATAATAATTTGGCATGTTTCTCCCATCATCAAAAGTCCCATAGGTGGTACAATAAACCTCTTTAATTTGTTTCAATCTTTTTATGTGTTCATACTTCTACATGATTTTCATTGGTAATCTGGAGTAATGCCAATCCATCCACATATTACTAATATTCCTACTCTCAATGTTCTCTTTATAAAAATTAGACTACTAAAAAAGTAACATAAACTCTGCGACACTATTGAGGGCAGTCATTACTTCTTTTGCATAATAATTAAAATATTAATTTTTTTGTGACTGTTTATTCTGTCTATTCCAATAATATAATACTTTTTATCTATTGTTGAGATAGTGATTTTTGTGAATGATTTAGTATCATTTTGCTTTACCCATGAATTAATGGACTTTTTATTTTATTTGTAGGTATACAGCTGGCGTTGTTGGAGGTTTATCAACTATTGCTGCTTGTGCACCTAGTGATAAATTCTTGAACATGGGTGCACCTCTTGGAATGGGATTAGGAGTTGTATTTGCCTCATCAATTGGTTAGTACTCTCTACTGTTTACATTAAGCCTCTACAACTGGGAAACCAGAAGAGTTCTATTTTGAGCAATATTAGCCAATGCTTTGCACAAAAAGTTGTGTTTTTATTTTAAGTTTGACTTGAAGAGTCTTAGTATGGGAACAAAATTAACTCTTATCACAAAATAAAAGACAAAAAACAAAAAAACTTTCAAATAAGAACACTTGTGCCTGTGGCTCAGTTGATAAAGTGCTGGACTAGATATCCAAGATACCCATATTTGTCTCTTGGCAGCTATGGAACATTTTTACTCTCAAAGAATGTGTGTGTGTATGTGTGGTTCGCGCGTGCGTGTGTATAACATTATTTAAAATTATTACATAATAGCTAGAATGCTCTGTAAATAAATATTTTGATATTATTATAAATAATTTTTTTTAATCCACCATGATTCACACCAGAGCAACTATCTTAAACCAATGCTCTAACCACTAAGCTGTAGATTCTTGTGGTAACTAACTCAAATATTTTAGCATTTCACATCCAGGAAGGGAAATTGGCTGTTGACACAATTTTATAGAAATAACTTCAAATATACATTGTCTTGTCTAAAGATAAATAAATGAATATATATATACGCACATGCATACTCACGCGCCTTGTTTTTCGTCATTAAAACATATGTTATTTGATATGGCTCTTCTTCTTAGTTTTAGTTCTTTTGTCACGAGTTTAAATTAGGTTATATTGGAAAATCGTCATATTTCCAAATAGTTTTGTTTATTATTTGTAATAATCAATATCTCAGTAAAAATTAAATTTCCAGGCACATACTTTCTTCCCCCTACAACTATGATGGGTGCTGGGTTATACTCGGTGGCTATGTACGGTGGTCTTCTTGTATTCTCTGGATTTTTGCTCTTCGATACTCAGAGGATTGTCAGAGCTGCTGAGACATATCCCCAATATGCTATTCAGCCATTTGATCCAGTAAATGCGTAAGTATAAGTTAAAACAATTATAATTTATTATCAGTTTTATAAATAGTTAATACTTACAAACATTTGTGAAACTATTTTGGGATAAATATTCTAAGAATTTTATTTGGATAGTGCATTAGCATGCCAAAGATGCTCTTTTCTATTGATTTTAATTGGACGTTTAACTATTTCTATTGTTTCCAATACAATTCTTTCCTGTTGTAGATCACATTTTATGTATTAGTTGGTTTGCTAAATGGTCTGCTATTGCCAGTGGCTTTTGATAAATATGTATATATTGTTTTAATATAATAATGTGATTATATTATATATTAATGGAATATTCTTAAACCTAATATCTACTTCATTTAATAATATTAAAAATCTTTTATTTTCAGATCTCTTTCAATCTACCTAGATGTCATTAATATTTTTGTGCGAATTGCTACAATGCTTGCAATGGGAGGCAATAAGAAGAAATGAAGACACTGAACATTTGAAGACTAATTTAATAAAATTTACATATTAATATTTCAATATTAATTTTATTAAATTAAGTTCATTGTTATAATCTAATTGTAGGTAAATACTTTGTAAATAGTTTTTGTTTTTTTTAATTTATGTGATTTAAAATTGTATTTGTCCTCATTTTATAATAATAATAGTAGTTCCTTAGTACCAATGTTAGCCGGTAACTGTTTTTTACTTGCAATCTCCTTTTTCTTTTGAATTTCCTTGTTGTATGTGAATTGAATGTGATACTTTTAGAGGACTGATTATTACTATATGAGGATATGTAACTGTTTTTGCTAAATAAAAATATAATGTTAAATCATTTATTTTTGGTGTTACATTTAAAGATTTTTTTTCTTATTATTATTAATAAATGGATTCCATGTAAGAATTCTACCCCGTTTTATATTATACCATTACCATCCAACCAGCAATGCCAGTGAAAGAAAGCTCTAGTGTAATCTGCTGTTGTTGTATAAGGGCGAAAAACTACCAGGTTATCATCGCTCTGTAATATTTATAATTCACATTTTGGTATCCTCATCCATATCGCCATTTTAACAATGTGTAATCTATATTATCTAGTGTAATCTATATAGCCAACTTTGGAGATTACACTTGAATTAGATTCAAAGATTAAATTAATAAAACCTGTCAAAAATGACCCTCAAAACCTTAGCTCTATAGGTTGACATAAGGGAGGAAAGACACAAGGACTAGAGAATAGCTGTTACGTCCCATTAATAAGAATTTAATTAAGCTCAGATATGTTAATCAATCGGAGAACCCGGTGAGCAGCAATATCTCTTTCATTCAGTTAACATGAAACCAATTTTTCCAACTTCTGGATTTTCCCCCGAAATGATTAGAAACGGTTTTTGTTTTTGTATTTCATGGCTTTCAATGAGGCTTTTGATACTTTTCTACCCTACAGAAAAACACTTTTTCTGTCCTGATTATTCGAAAGATCAGGGTATGTCACTCAGACCGATTTGGTGGCTTGAGTACAGTTCTAGACTCACAGAGACGCTGCCAAATTCTACTAGAGTTTATTATTATTATTATTTATTAACGTCCACTTTTTGCAACTTAGGCTAATCGGGACGGGTTATCTACAGGTTACCACCCTTTTCTAGCCAGGGTGGGATTTTAGGACGTTATTTAATGAATTTCGTCACTAAATAATTTCCTTTGCCCAGGCAAGAATCGAACTCGCCACTCTACGTTTACCATGAGATAAAGGTCAACGCTTTAACTAGAGTTTAAAGCTCTTCAGGAAACCAAATATAAGCAATTATGATGCTTAAATAAGCTGCAATGGACTGTCCTATACACCAAGGAGACGTTAATAATTTAAAACTGTATATGTTTTACACCAGCAGACACTCAGGAATACTTACCTCTGTTGATGTGGCTTCAAGAAAATTTTGGGAATCTATTTCTACATATGCACCTTGGCGATTGAACATTACCTGGAAACATCTTTTAGTCAGCAGTTCCTCTGATAAATCTATTCTTAAAGTTATGTGTTGGTTCGCCTAAGAAACGCTTTCTTCCTTCAGACTTTCATTTATATTATGACAAGCGAGAAGAACTGAGCATTTGGAACCTCCTATAGAATGACAAATTGTGGTCTGAGTCCCTGAGAACCCTCATATTAAGTGGCCTCTATGAGGGAAATTCAGGTGTTGTGGGCATGCCCTCATGTGTCTGTTTCATGAATGGTGGCCTCATAAATTTATGTAACTCAAGAATTATCTTCTTTTTATTGGGTTATTCTGCAAGAAGTATAGTCCTGAATCAATATACATTACACTGTAGTCATGACAGGTATTTCTCGTTGGTAGAGGTAGATCATGTAGAAATAGAATTCACTCTGCAACTATAATAATCTCAACGGCGACCTTTTCTATTCTTAATGGGTATCTCCAGGCTAGGTCTTCTGGGGATTATTGTGTCTTCTAAAGGCGCCTAGTTCAACTGTAGCGAGTTTTAACAATTTTGAAAAAGAAAAAAATTCGATACATGGCCTATATGAATGAACTCACAGAGAGGTAAGAGCGTATTTAAAAAACTATTAGTACCAACAGAGAAGACACTCAAATTGCACCAACGTTTCATTGATTTTAGCAGATTTCCCTTAAGGGAAATCAGCTATTGAGGTCGTACTCATCACGCGTTTTTTGACATTTTTCTTCAAATGTCCATCGATCCTACCCAGATGATGAAAATGAGGTCCGTTCAAAACGGACTTTTCTATTTAGCTACCACAACTCCACATCGGCCGACATGCACTCCACCAGACGAACTGATGTATGAACGACCCTTTCGTTCCAAGTCATCTCAAACCAGATCTAGCTTATCACATTGAAACAGTCTTGGCTGAACAGAAATGGAAATAGGACAAGAAGACATCCTGCGGGTGGACGAAGCAGTCTGGGCTAAGAGCACCGGAGCTCTGGAGACAAAGAGCACTGAACGTGGTTATCTGGTGAAGAACTGGACTCTTGCAACATCGATGAGATGGGGAAGAATACAAGGTGACCTACACACGCACCTAAGGAGGCGAATCAGTTATCGGGAGGCCAACTATTTAAAATCACAATTAAAAGAAAACCCCTTTATTATTTAAAATAATATTTCTAGAATTTATAAATGACAAAACGGTTAACGGGAGGCTACTCATTATTTACAGATAAAATATTTTCTGGTTCAAAACCGCGTATCACTATTAAGGGTTATTGCTATCGCTTTAGGCTGTCCATACTTGACTAGGCTTTCTTAGTCATTCTGTTTCTTTTATTATCAGAATATGCGTGATCGTTTATTAACAACACTTGGTGATTATTATCTGTGAGATCGTTTATTATTACACCAGTTGGACAGCTACCTTGCAGAGCTCATGTGGCAGACGACGGCCGGGGACGACAGCTTTGCTACTCCGCGAAATCGTCCACTTTTGGGTTAACTCTAATGTATAGTTGCATTTGTCATTCAAATACATTCTGGAAGTGTAATTTTAACTACTAGTGTTTATTTTTTTAATATTAAATGGGTCACCACCCGATAAGCGATGAGTACCACGAATCATCGGCCACCTCAGGAAACCTATTCTAATAATTGTCGTTGTGAAGTCATTATTCGTGGTACTTTGAAATCGAATCATGAGAAGTCGACTACCTGGAGGGAAATGTAGTGTCATCGAATTCATGTAAGTTGCATACCATATGTTTTATTTATATATGTCATATGTTCTTGATTTTTTCAAAGAGCCTCACTTGCCAGGCGAGTTACGTGCATTTGCAATGCATACTTGTTTATTCATTCTGAGTGCTATATATATTATAACAGAGAAAATAAACAGAGGATCGTTATCCAGGAGGAAAATCACAGCCCTAGATAGAGGGGTATAGTATTTCAAGATGTAGATTGTAAAACATGTGTGGTACCCGCCAGGACTACATCTTCATGGTCATAGTAATGCTGTCCAACCAGAACGAAGAAGAAATTGTCATATTCCCGTTCCCTTTAATGGCCTATATGTTCAGTATGAATAAAATTCTTAAGAGAAACGCAGTATCACCACCGCCACTGTACACGTTAAGCAGTTCTATGTCTTCTTCTACCTAATTAAAAAAATTAGATGCGTCCATCGAACTGGTCTAATTTGGTTTTCATATTTCTTACTTAATATTGATTGTCTTCAGAGAAGCTCTATGGAGGTCAGAAAGTGCTGCTTTCTGGCGTGCTACCTTGTAAACTAACATTGTTGAATGGCCTAGTTCAACAAAGACTTCTACACCTTGAGAACTATGTCGAATACGTCTTTGGACTTTCTCTTTTCCATATTAATTTCCCGAAGAGACGATGGAACGACTTGAAAAATAATCTGGTAGGTTACACATTCTGTCATTATGCAGGTATCTATATTTCAACTAATTAAAGGGGGGCTGCATTTCAGACTATATATCTGACAGCCTTTCTATGTTTTGATTTACTGATAAAGATTGAATCATATGTTTTGTTTATCTACGTCAGAAACCATGCCTGATAACTCCTTTCAGTTTATTCCTAAAGTTTAATGCACTTCGTGACCCTGTTGTTTTTATTTTAATAAGAAAAACGTTTATACTAAAATTTGAAGATATTTCTAATTTTGTTTGGCAAAATGTAGGTAATTGTTCAAATAATTATTTTTAGTTTGAGTATACTTTTATTATTTATTAATTAATATTTATTATATCAGTAGTAAATTTAATTGGCTACCTCTGAGTGAAAATATATTTTTTATTCACTCAGATTGTTATCTTGTTATGAAATGAATCCTGTTATAACATTTCCTTTTAACTGTTGAAATAACTACACTGTTGTGTTGTCGTCAGCTACAATTACAGTGCGTCAGCTACAATTATAGTGCGTATGTAGTTTAGAAAAGCTAGTACAATATTCATTTAAAAACACAAGATAATATTATGAATGTTGTTCATTTAAAAGAATACCAAGAAATGACAGGGTAAGATCTTACATTTTCATATCTCGTCTAGTGGTTTATACTCATTTCTGGCAGCTTAATATTGGCTAGTTTACATTGATTTTTGTTGTCAAGGAACCTTGTTTATAATTATTTCTGGTTAAAGATATTGTCCATCTTGTATCATTGAAATATGTGAAAATAAACATTAAATCGAATTTTTATGTAAATTTGGAAACTGCATTTTGTTTTATTAATCTAAATCACACTTTATGAACTATAAATAACATTTATATAAAGTCTTCTAACATTTTAAAATATCTTGTGCTTTGGAGATCTTTACCTGAATTTTGTGTCTTATCTGGATTTATATCCTGCTAATTTAAATTTCACTTAACTCCCTCTTTAGTTGTATATTCTGATACAAAAATAAATATTAGGCAAATGATATGTCTAATTTATTAACTTACTAATTATTTTGCTTATTTTTTTTTTTACCCTATGTTTAAAGGAATTATGTTATTCATTAACCACAAGGTTTGATATGATTAGTTTTCCTTGATTAGAATTTTATTATAATATTTGAATTAACAACATATTGTGACATTTATGTCAAATTATTGATTATAGTCATGTTAAGGAGCTTATATAACATTTGGTCTCTTCTTCAAAGAGTTTTAATAAAGTGGTTCGGCTTTCATATTAAGCTACACACCAGCAGCTTTATTATCATACCTCAGCTTGATGAAAAAGAAAGTAATGTAAATTAAATGCATATTATCAGCATTAAAGCATGATTATAAACTTTTCAAACCTTTGATAGCTAAGAAGTTTATTTATGCCTTGTATAGATATATATTGTAAAAGTGAGTTATAGCATTTTTATTTTTCCCATTCGTTTGAACTTTCATTGCTTAAAGTAAAATATTTGGTAAGTGAATGTTAGAATATATGATAAATATTCTTATGAAGGTAGGATTTCAAAATATTATGTTTTTAGCTGATATTTTAATAAAATTTTACTTGTATTAACTAAAGTAATGAAAGATCAGACAAATGGAAAACATAATAATAGGCCAATACTTGCTTTTTATTTACAATATATCTACAAAAGTAATTTCAAATCATTTTAAAATGATCACTAGGGATGTGGGCCATCACCCATCAATTAATATAATATAATTTATTAATAATAATGAAAAGCTTACTTACAGTTGTTTTCTTCAATAAAGTTTAACTAAGAAGGTTACTAACAAGTTCTTAATGCAATTAATAAGCAGAGCTGAAAACTAGCTAACTATAGAGAAGTTTAATAAGTTTAAACAAAATAATCTAAAAGGCAGTGGACCAAGTATTGTAATCAAGAAGGCCTAGAATGCTTTAAAAAAAACTTTTCCCTCTCAACTTTCAAACCTCAATTCTACCTGACTTAACTACTAGTTCAATAATTTGAAATATATTAATTAACATCAACATATTTAATTATCATTAAAATATTAATTGACTGTACACGTATACAATATTAAATATGTTATTTAACTATTATATTACAAGATTCGCATTGTGTGTTGTGTTAATCTTATTATTGATTATTAACTTTGAGACTTCTCTTCTTGGCTTGGGAAATTATTTCCAGTCTTATTTCTTATTTTTGTCCATCCTTGCTAGAAAATGGCAAGAAATCACGATTCGGATAACCTGTCCGACCTACCATTTTCAGTATAATGTGTCCATAAATTCATCTAATATATACCAAATTTTAAATTAATTTAATAAATTAAAAATATATTTATCTTCAATTAATAAAAAAATTATTATGTAATTATTTTGTAGCTAATGTTATTTCACCTATATATAAATATATATATTTTTTCACCAGAGGAATTTTTTGTAATATTGCCTTAGTATGTAGATAAATTACAGATTTTTGAAGAAACGAATAGAGGTCCATGAGCAAATATGTTTTTCTATCCTTGAAATAGATTATTCGGTTTAACAGCTGTGTTTAATAAGGTCATTAAACAACTTTATAGAACGATGTTTCTTTAATATTGGCAATTTTGAAAACTAGCTAATTCATAATACTTTTCTGAAATTATTAGTTTTACCATCAATTGCTCTGTGATGATTCTAGTATTTAGGCAGTGTTTAATAGAATTGGTTTTTATTTAATATTTTCACCTGTTAGAAATTCCTGTAATGATGATCCATCTCCTTTATTCATTTTTATTATTAGATATTGCGGTATAGATGGATCAGTTGACAACTGATTTTCCTTATGGGATGTAGTTGAGCTCAATAAAAGTGTAAAAGAATATTAGAGGGTATTCCATTCAAATGCAGTATTGTTAGGGAGCCAAACCTCCATAGCCCTTGTACTGATTAATGAGGCAATAGCCAGAGTGAACATACAAACTATAACTTTAACACAGCTCCAGGATTACTCGGATATGGTAGACCTTAAGATAAGCAGGATGAAAGAATTGGTGTTATTTGCATTTAATTAGGCTTTTTCTTTTCCATATTTTATGTAACTTTTAACTAATTAGGTCTTCCAATCATGAACATGAAACATTGTATACTGTCTATGTTTATAAATATTGCCTTATCTTATCTTTTGACTAAAACATTATGTCATGCTTTTTTATTGGTTTAGTGGTTGAATGAAATTTAAAGCTGTCAAAAATAAAGTAGCAATTAAATAAGAATATTGATGCTAGTTAAGAAAAATTAATAAACAAAAATTATCTGAACTGCTTGGTTTGTATTTTCTAGCAGCTATGATTTCTGTTTTTCTGAACTATATAAGTAAAAATAGAAATAAATAAAACTTAGTTCATTATATATAATGAATATTAGTTCATAATTATTAGTTCATATAAAACAACTTTAACAGGAGTTTAATATTTTGTTTTATTCAGTATAAAAACTAAAAAACAGACCGTTGGGGAAAAAATAAATATTATAGCATTTGAGAGGTAAAGTCTAATTGTGAGAATGGGAAGTATGTCCATCTGGAACATCGTAGAAAGGCAAGACATTGAACTATATTACACAACAGGCCGCTAAAGCCCTCTCACACAGGAAGAAAATTACCTATTATTCCTTGAAAATTCTTCAATAACCAAGTAGTTTAATACTATTATGAAAGTTCTCAATGACTATCCCAAGAAGAAACTTTCTCAGCAAGCGAGATGGATTCAAGTGGTTGAAATTAGTTAAAGATTTCAACCTATTGACCACAGCAAATAAAAAAAACTACTAATATTTATTGAAGGAAGTAAGTTTAAAATTGTTTGGTATGATGATCTCTTTCTAGGATCATGTTTAGTATAACCACAGTTGTCAAAAGCCAGAATACAATTTTTTTTTGTGTGTGTGTTTTCTTATTTACACTTAAGTAAAAAAAAATACAAATTTAATAAAAAATGTGTGTTTAAGGGGGGGGGGAGGGCATAACCAAATTTACTCGATTATAAATATGCATTCTTTAATAGAATTGATTTTAATATTTTCATTGTATGTATTATTATCATTACATCAAATCATTCTTAAAATTACAAAATATTTAAGAGCTAAAAATTTCAATGTAAAAATATTGGCTTTTCAATCATTTTCTTGAAATTGCAAAAATACAGCAAATTTATTTAGTTATTAAATTATATTAAGTTACTGTATTTTAAAAATACTAAATAAATATTTGAAAAGCTTTTTACTGCTATTTTTCTATATAAAAATACAAAAAAAAAAAAAACAGTAAAGAGTATGTTTTAATATTAAGTGTTTTGACCCCCTGGATTGACAACTAAATGCTTTATTCCAAGGCCATGTCCATTACTCTGAAAAAAAAAAAAGAAGAAATATAACGCGAGAGTAATTGTCCTTTTGTATATCTAACTATAGCTCTTTCATTCCAAAAATAATAAATCAATACTCTGACTTCCTTTGGCTTCGTCTTTATTTTGTGTAATATAAATGATTTTAAATATGATATGACTGGATATGGTTTACAAATAAGATTGTTATTGTCTGCATAAGCCATTAAGCATAACAAACGTGTCTTAAAAATTGTTACTTCACTTGTTTTCCTTTATTGGATTATTGCTATTAAATACATTATAACATTTCATTTTATATTATATTAATATATAAATGATCAATAATAATATAAATCACTTCATTTTTATAAAATGAATATTTGTAAACATTCCTATTTCTCATTTTCATAGTAGAAAAAATTATTTGAATTTGCTCGTCTGGGGCTCTCTGGGCCAGTGCTCTACCAACTGAGCACTGATTATTATTTTATTTATTTATGTCCACTTTATGGGCAATTGGGATGGGGTTTCTACAGATTACCTCACTTTCCTATCCAGGGTGAGACTAAGGATTATATTTAATGAGTTTGTGACTAAATAAATTCAAACTCACCACTCTAGGAATGCCATATGGTTTTGAAGACCAACGCCTTAACTGCCATGGCTAACTTGAGACCCAAACACAGAATAGAGGGACTGCTAATTCAAATATTATTAAAGTTTCCCCAGCATTGGAACAATGCTTGAAATTTTAGTTATATTATATATTTTCTTCGGAAATCTTACTTGTTAAATTAAGGCAATTTTTTTAAGGAATAAATTAAAAAAAAAAATTGTTATATAAGTATGAATTGCACAAACTACTTCTATTCTCTCATTACTCTTGTAATAGTAGTATTTTTAACAAAATAAATTGCTACTATTTATAATTTATTTATTTTTATGACCTATGTTTATAAATGGGCATTTCAAGGAAAAAAGTTAATTGTTAAAACTAACAAAATTATTGTTTCGTTTGATCAGCTTTACTTGATATTGATCTGTTTTGATTGTTGAAAGGTGATAAACCAGAGAAAAATGTGAGTGCTAATTCATATCATGTATAGAAATGATATAAAGGTCTCCTTTCAAATTAAGAAATTTATTTTGTATAATATATTTGAATTTATCAACATAATTATCATATACATTATTTGTTATAGATTATTGGTTTCATTTACTTTTATTTTTGTACATTAAATTATTGGGGTGACGGCAGTCAACTCCCTTTACCCCCCCCCCCCTAAGTCTATGCCTTTGATGATATATTATTAATTTCGGATTGTTGCATTTTAGCTAATCTCCCTTAAGGGAAGTCAGCCATTGAAATGTACTCATGGCATGATTTTTGAAAAATTCCTTCAGACCACCCGTGTTCCTCCCCAGGAGAGGACAAAAATTGTGTCCATTCAAATTTGTATTTTTGTTTAGAGGCCATTATTTTTGTTTGATCGAATCTAAGCTCGATATGTAGCATTTAATGTTAAATTGATGTTCAAATTCATTAACGTCTGAAAGGTTGTGGAGGATAAAAAATTCAAAATACTTCTATTGTTATGAGTCAAAAAATATTGATAAACTATCTTATTGTAATTTAATTCTCTATAATTTTTGCTCTAAGCATCTTTTTTCCTATCTTGGATATTTAACCGAGATATTTGTATTTTTTAGTTTTCTGCTTTGAGTAACCCCCATCCCTGAAAATCTCATTAACTTAAACTTAATTTATTACGAAACATCTTATTTCATGCTTATGTTCAATGTATTGATTGCTTTGCATCAGACCTTCGCTATGCTGGAAAATGTATGAATTTCCAATGGGATGCCATCATTCTTATTTTTTAATTAATCAAATCTGTATTCAATATTTAACCATTTCATATCACATAACTAAGTTTCTACTCATCAATAATTGAAATCTTAACCTGGATAGGGGCAGGGTAAAGCCAAAAACTTCAAAATTCCCTCTATTGTAAGTCATATAAAAAAATTCTAATATTCTACAACAGTTGACAATTGAATCGAATTAAAGTTTAAATAATTAGTATGTCATTCCATTATGTAGAAAATCTCCTTTATTTGCACAGCACGTACATTACAGACGTTTAAGAATTTAATATTTACTACCCAGTTAATTGTCTGTATGCTTCATGCATTTAATAGGTACTTTTGATGGAGTTGGATTGAAGAGGAGAAAATTTTATTTTATTTATTTTTTATATAACCACGGTTATTGGTCTTTGGTAGGAAATATTAGTCTTCTGTTATCCCCCATTTTTATTCTCCCAATTTTCACTCATCAACTGTATCAATAAATCTCTCGTTACTTAAAGTTCAAGCCTGTTTATATTAGCTTCTTATTAAGGGAAGAATAAAGAATAGAATGCAGGATGAAGTAGTCAGTGTGTATTGCAGCAAGTGGGAAATCTCCTTAGTTTATGATGGCTGTTGGACTTTTCATAACTTGTGTTGGTTCACGACAATATAATGAATAATTTTTCATAATTGTTGACTATGCAAAAATACAGATGTCAGTATAGCAAAATTTAAACCCCAACTCGAAACAACATATTGATCTTTATCTTACACTATTTATTGGCATTCTTAAAAAAAAAAATTACAAATGACTTTTTGGAGATTTATTTTTGTGTGTTCTCCTGATTAAAACACAGATGGTGGTCTTTGCCCCCCTTGACTCTTTCTTACCTGGACTTCCTGCATATCGTAAACTAATTTTCTATGAACTAAGCTTCAAATTCAAGTGGTGCTAAATTCGTATATTATTGTTTTGACACTATTTGAATTCGCACAATATTATTTAACTTTCAGATCCAACCTCCTAACATTATGCTCCATATTAGTGATTTGAAGAGGGCAAAATTAATGGTATAATTTTACTGATTAAACTTGGTAATTCCTTGAAAATTTGAATTTATTGTTTTTCTTAAGGAGAGAAATTTTGGAAATAAAAACTCATTGAGTCTAGATAAATTTTAGAAAATCTAATGGAACGAACATTTTATGTTTAAGTGTGGATATAAGGGTCTAAGTTGTTTCAATCATTGCAAAACGTTAAACTGCCTTTTATCTATAATGTTTTGGTTGAACGAATTGTAGGGAGTTTTATTATGAAAGATTTCAATTTGTAGTTTTTCTCATGGCACAGTTTGTTTTTTAACCCAATTTTAGCCTCTAGGAACATAATGGATGGTCATTTTGAATGCTGATTCTAGCTTCCGTTGTATAACCCTCCAACTTTCGTGGTTGAAAACATTTTAAAACTCACTTTCATTTGTATACATGTACTTTGAGAATTGACTGGCCCACTGTGCATCTAATTTTTACATTTCTATTTAAATATCCTATGCTAAATATAATTTCTAGTTAATATCATTTAATTTTTGGATCCAATTTTTTACTCTCATCTTATTCCATTAATTTTTTTTTTTTCAGGAAAGAGCTTTTGGCTCTGAAAATGGCTTCAGGCAGCTCAAACATCACAGACGATGCTAAGAATGAAAGAAACTTTAAGCCATGGGAACGCTTTTCAGCATGGATGCATGCCATTTGTATTGTAACATTTGATCTTGAACTGGGCCAAGCTTTAGAAGTTGCCTATCCGTCATGTGCTAAACTGAGTGAAGAAGATAAAACAAATATATGTTATTTAGCTTTCCCTGATTCAAACTCAGGATGCATGGGAGATACACAGTTCCATTTTAGGTTTAGACATATTCCTCATGACAATGCTAGTCCTACTTCTTCACATGCTAGGTATAACAATGGAAATGCTGTCTCTCTCTTAGCTAACAGAAACTACTTATATGGTTATGTCTACTTTAGGCAAGTAAAAGATCCATCTCTTCCTAGAGGCTACTTCCAAAAAAGTTTCATTATACTTTCAAAGTATCCTTTTGTAAATTTATTTTTAACAGTATGTCGTATGATTGCTCCTGAGTTCTTCGAGAATGGACCTCTTAGTATAGAAGCAGCATGCCATGAAATAGATCATTGGCCTCCACCAGTCAATGGAGAAATTGTAAGCCTTCCGCTTTTAGGCACAGTCCTTCAAGCTCAGATTCCAGGCGATATATCCCTCGGTAATGCTTCTATTCTTCAGTCTATATGCTCAACTAGTGTAATTCCCTGTGTACATCTCAATAATCTTTTTAGTTGTTTTTCTAATTGCATTTATCATATTCAGTTACTTTGGGAGCTTGTTTTGATTGGAGAGCCAATCGTCGTAATGGCTTCTTCTCCTGAAACATGCTCTCAAATGGTTCATGCACTAGTTACTATGATAATGCCTCTCATGTACTGTGGAGAACACAGGCCATATTTCACTATTCATGATACTGAGTTTAAAGAGTATACTAAAACCACACAGCCTCCTCCTCCTATTATTCTCGGTGTCACAAATCCATTTTTTTCAAAAACACTCCAACACTGGCCTCATATTATAAAACTTCCAGAATCGTCCAAAACATCTACTCTTCAAAAAAACAAAATTAAAAAAGGAATGGTAAAAGCTTTTGATAGTAAATCCGGTGTTTATACTCAGTACGAGCCTTTCTTGCACAAGGATAAGGCGATAGTGAAAAAATTGTTGAAAGGTATTCAGACAAATCGCCCTGAAGAAGTACAAAGTGCTTTGCTAAGGCGTCATTTGCTTGAGTTGACCCAAAGCTTTATGATTCCCCTCGAGCGATATATGTCTACTCTTATGCCTTTGCATAAAAACATTTCTCCTTACAAAGCTGCCCCTTCTCCTTGGCCATTTAATCCAGAAACTTTCATATCTACGCTTGCAAAATCTGGGCCACAACTCACCACTGGAATAAAGGGTGACTGGGAAGGTCTTTATAGACGATTCTTTAGGAGTCCAAATTTTATTGGGTGGTATAGCACTAGAAGTAAGTCGATGAATGAAAAACTACAAATTCTGCAGCTGGAGGCACTTTCTGAAGCTGACCTCCGACAATGGGTCCAAGGTAAAGAAGAAGTCGAGGTTGTTGATATGATTATAAAAATACGTTGTAAATTAGAAGAATGTAGAATTAGGAATGTTAGGCTCAGTGATAATGTATGCAAACAATTGCAGCAGCGTATGGATGAAATTGTTTGTACCCTTCCTGATGACTTAAGATCAGTCCTTAATTCGAAACCCAGCTGACCATTGATTGATAACACTGACAATTGCTCACTTTGTCTCATTTTTACGTAAATGAATCAAAAATATAAATAAAAGTCAAAACGTATTGCCATATCTACATATATTCATGTATAAAGTTGTAAATTTTAGCTAGATATTTTGTAAATATTCTTGTAGTTAAATATTTATTATTTTTATGTATCTTACTCTTATTTTAATAAATGTAGTACCTGATATTTAGCAAATTAGTAATTTTAAGGAATTAAAATATTTTAAAAACAATGGTAACATTCTCTTTTTTGTACAAAATGTGAATACTATAAAATGTAGTTTAAGGTAATTATAATACTCAAATTGAACTTTTTTTTTTTTGTTCATACTCAAAGTTATAGGTTGTAGAAATTGTGTAAAGTGATTGTGAAGTTATATTTGTGTCTATTTAAACTTATATATTTTGATCCTAAAATTGTGCCAAAAAATGAAGTCATTTTGTGGGCCTCCAGGTCTTTTCTGTTTATAAAAAATATGTTGTTTCATTACTAATTATTGTGAAATCAATCATATCTTGAATTAGGTAAAGCCCTCTGAGTGTGACGTAGTCTGTCTGGATAAGTTAATGAAGGTGTGCTATTAGAGGATAAGGATGAGTGATCAGTGAAACAATGACAAATGTACAATAAATATTTAGTTTTATTGAGAAAATTTGTTTATTTATATATCCATCAGATCTCATTAAGTTTATCGAATAATTATAAATGAAATCAGCATACTGATATTCATCAGTCTCGTGTTGTGCAAACATATATGAAAACTACCTTTTCAGTATGAAAAGGGATTAAAATAAATAAGAGTTACAAAGAAAACACTTTAAACAAAAAAAGGAACACTACGATCTTATGTCTAAATATACTAATCTAATTTAAAAATATATGTTTATATTTTAAGCTAAAAAAACTGCACCACATTGCAGTCTTGTTGTATGTAACTCACAATCTCCTGAGGTATTATTTACACTTACTGATAAATAACAAAACTTAACTATTAATACACTAATTGGTCATTATCAGACCTAGGATAAAAAAATATTTACATTATTAACAGTTTTTCATTACAAAGATAATAACAATGTTTTTTCTAATACTGGTCAATACACTTTCTTGTTACATTGGAGTATCAAAATATAATCATCTTTCACTCACTTTCCCTCTAAAGGCTTTCACACACAATGAATCATTAAAGTATTTTTTTTAAATGTCAGACTACCTAATCAATATTTACAAATGCCCTCACTCGACAGCTCTTTTAAAAATATATTTTCCATTATCCTTTCAATATAGAACAAACTTGAAATTATCATGTAGAAATTATACCTATGATAAAGATACCTTATCTCCTAATTTCTCATTGGCATAATGTTTGTACTATGCTTGAGGCTACATTTTCTTTTTAGTAAGTTTTGTAGTTTCCTATACTAGGCTGATGAAGCTTAAGTATATTATATTGCAAAAATAAATGAATCCCTACTTTCCAGAATAATAATTTAAACATTTTATTACACAGGTCCATTCAAGGTATAGTATGCTTACAGCCTAGTTTCATTATATTTGTATAAAGGCACTATATGAGCTCTAACAGATTGGAATGACTTATCACAGGTGAGAGCACCTAAATTAGTTCAGCTTCTACACTTTATTCGGCCTATACTTTTCACAGTCTGCTGCGTGTGCATTCGTTGGAGTTTGGTCAAGATTTGCAAAGCACTTCTTCTTTCCTGGAAGCCATTTGTAGCACTTTCTTGCCCATGGGTGGACTAGACTTTCATCGTAGGAGTCATCTTCTGAATCTGAAATATTGAGTGAATATTTTAGCATTTATTTAGATATTTCAAATAAATCTTAAGGAGGCAAATATATGAATTATACATTAGAATATTAACCGCTTGACAGTTCTGTCAGATTGTGTCTTGGAAAGAATTGATTATACTGACAACCTGATGGATCGAATATTTTTGGTTGAAAGTGATTAATCTGAACATCTTTCAGAAACATACTGTTTTCTCTGTACAAAATTTATTTTTTCAGGATTTATTAGTACTTTTTTCCTGTGATATTCTTGAATATGTCTCTTAATATTGAGCTCCTGCTGTTTGCCTTACATTTGTTTAACCCTAGCTGTACCAAGGAGGTAGAGGTTCATCAAGCCATCACTTCTAATTTTTTAAGATAACTTTTCAAATAATATTTTCAGTGAGTTGGGGCAAAAGTTTATTCGCATGAAATTTATCTATGGTGTAGCACAAGATCTAGAGCCAGGCCCTATTCTACCTGGAGACAAGTGTCACTACTTCTACTTGTTAGCCAGGCTTTCCAAGTTGTTTACTCTCTGTGGGAATTGTTTAATTGTTGTAATGAATGAAATAACTTTATGTGAAGCTAAGGGAACTAGAAAAGTCATGGCCCCACCTAGGGAAGTAAAGGGCTCAGCAAGACCACCCTCCCTCTCCCAATTCTGGGGGTTTCAAGGAAAGAAAAATACCTTGGTGCTGCTAGGGTTAATCAACACAACTAAAATCAGGCTCTTATGGTCATATACATAAGCTGTATAAAAAAGGCATAAACTGCCTTTGCATTCCAATCACTTTTATTGGATGAAAATATCTTATATAATATAATCGAAGTTTCTGATTCTATGGATAGTTATTATATAGTTAGGATGTTTAGTCGAGCGAGGAACTCAGCTATGCAGTTCTGCCATGAGCACTGAATTAGATTGGAATGGTGATACAGTTAAACATTTCCAAAGGTTATCATAGTTTTTCCACTTTGATGTACATTAGACTAGTCTAATCCTCTAATCTTGGATATCTAGTCCACCTATTAATTTATCTAGCATTTATTCAAACGAGTGAGTACATTTTTAGTATAAAAATAGTATGTTCGGTGACCTCTGAAGTAAAAATAAAATAAAAGTTATTAACTTACTTGTTATAATGCTGATGATTAGTCCAACGATGACTGTGATGAGAGTTCCAATAAGTGAGTAGTACATGTAGGTAACCAGGTACATTTGAGTCAAGAAGTCACTGTGGGAAAATACAAATTATACTTAATGTTACTGTATTTTATTGATTTTATGGGTAGAATATGTGTTTGATAAATAATTAATAATTTAATCATATTAAAACTTGTTTTGTTTTTTATGTGAAAAGCTTTGCAAATGTTGGCACATGGTCCTGGGTATAAAGCTCTGTGCTCTATCAATTAAGCAGCAGGTAAAAGTAGTTGCTAGTACATCAAATTCTTCCCTCCAAACCCCACGTCTATTGTTTGAAGAGGGACAAGTATTCGTCAATTTATGGTTTAAGTCCAGTACTCATAGGAAGTGAACATGATGTTTTATTGAATTACAGGACAGAGTACACTTTCAGTAAATAATAATTCATTATTTTTTTGAATAGGAGAACACTTTTTTTAAGCCAAAGGTATTAGAGCTCTCCTCTTTAAATCAATCTCTCCTAACAGGGCTGTTGTAATGTCAACTTGACTTAAAACTACAAGCTTCTTAAACTTCAGATTAAAACTGTACTATTATTTACTTATAGCATTTAGATAACTGTCATAAACAATCCAAATGTTTAGAAGACAAAAATATTTTTTTTAGATTTACCTTTTATTCAGTAGATTCTAAATAAGCATGATTAGGGATATAAGATATCCATACTTATACAGATAGAAGCCAATTGCAAGCTTCTGAAATTATTTTATTACATATTCTAATAAAAGGAATACTCTGTATTATGAAACTCTCATAGCATATTTATACACTAAGGGAAGTAATAATATACTAAAAAGTTTTTGGGGGAACATTTAGCCTACTAAGCATGATGACCATGCATTAAAAAAGCTAAGCAAGACTTACTAAGTAGATAGAAGCTGACCCATTCTAGTTATCTTAACAGTATGCTTTGTATTTCATTATGAAACATATCAGTTTCAGTGCATTAATGAAAAAAAAATGCCTTTGATGCAATTGTTTGAAGACTAAATAATAAATACTACTAACAGTTAGACAATATTTAAATTTCATTTCAAGAAGTGCTTAGCATATTTGTTTCTTATGTCCTAATTCTTAAAATATGTACTTTGATACTTTTTATTTCCTTGTAAAAACTAAAGGAAGTATTGTAATCCCAAAGAATATTTGTTTTCAGAGTTCGATGAAATTATCTGTTTTGATCTTCCCCATAGCCATTTTGACACGTTTTAGCCTGATGTCTATACGTCAGTACCTTGAATTACCTTAAAAGCGGGTACTCCTAGAATGTTAGAATTTTACATTGAGGATTGCTGTTCCATCTCACCTTTTGATGAAAATTGACTTGGGGAGGGGGAGGGTTTGTAGGTACATATATTAGTCATAACAATAAAATGTTAAAATTGAATTTATAAATAATCATTAATACTGGTTATTATTTTTATTGTTAACTCATATATACCAAACAATAATGTTAGTTACTGTAATAAATATCCTGTTTTTGTTTTTTTTAAAATAACATAAAAACAAATTTAAAACTCAAACAAGAAATATAAACTTGTTGAAAAGCAAGCATTTTAAAGTATAATTTCAGGATTTAAGTGTAAAGGAGGAAAAATAAACATTTATTAAATTTGTTTCACTTTCCCCTCCTGTAATATCGAATATACATTCAACTTAATGTTTTTTTTATTCTTTAAAACAGGTATGGGCAACGTTTGGCATGTTGCGGGCCAAACTTTAGTGTGCAAATATGTTCGCGGGCCACTTTTAAAAGTTGTGCATTTTAAAGTAGTGTTCATAATTTTTAATCCATTTTTGAGGTGCTGGATGGTGAAGGAATTATTATCTCAGGTAAGAAAAAACGCCTCGTTCCTTCACTATTCTTTATTCGTTGTGACAGAGCGCTTTCAGAGCATACGCTCCATCATCAGTGCCCTGCTCTTCACAATGATGTGACAGGAACCAAGGATTCCCTGTGACTCCCACCTCCTTGGTTCCTGTCACATCATTGTGAAGAGCAGGGCACTGATGATGGAGCGTATGCTCTGAAAGCGCTCTGTCACAACGAATAAAGAATAGTGAAGGAACGAGGCGTTTTTTCCTACCTGAGATAATTTTTAATGTTAGATATCAGGCATGAAATTATAATGACAATGTAATTATAATACAATTTTTTTAAAATAACAAAATGAAATGACAAAAATAGGTACGACATTATAATTAAATCGTGAAATTCGGAATTATTACAAACGACGAAAGTTAAATAGTGGCACCAAAATCAATGAGCTTGAATTTGGGAAACTAATCCATCAATGTTTCGATTAATTCCACTGATACAAAGACGAGAAGAATTTTCCAGATTATCATCAGTAAGCTTTGTACGATGTTTTGATTTATTAACTATCATCAATGAAAAGAACTCTTCACATTTATAAGTTCTGCCAAACGCACAATTCTCTCATCTTCCTCATTTGGAATAAGTAGTGTAATATTTTTGTTTAATTGGATTTTCAAAATGTCTCGCGGGCTGGTGGTTACCCACATATGCTTTAGAATATTACACAGGAATAGTCCATCAGGGAAAAAAAAATGTTTTCAGTTATTGATTAAGTACATAAGCTTTTTTATAGCTATAATTTGTAGGAGTAGGAGTTTACTTCAATGTCAAAGACTATAAATTTCTTAGTATTTCTGTTATTATTGGTTTCATTACTTAGCTATCATGTATAAATAGTATTTAAAATAGCATTTATAGCCTTAAAAAGTATTTTCATAGTAAGAATTTAAAATCGTTGACTTAACTTCCTCTCAAACCATCCCCTATTTCTTGTTACATAAGACAAACAAATGAAAAAATACTAAATACAATAATATATTTTAGGGTTTTGACAGATATAACAGTAATTGTTTCAAGAAATGGCAAGAGGTCATACTAGGTTATGGGATAGTGTTAATACAAATGTATTTAAAATATTTTGTTCCCAGTACAATTTTGAAGAAAACTATTATCACTGATACTCACTGAGGACTGCCACAGATAGTGCTCTCTAGAGTATCTTGGAAACCCTTAATTTCAAACCTTCCTTTTATCAAAAAGTTTTGTTTTTGTTCATTTTAGAAATAATATATTTGAAGTTTCTATTATTAAATTCTTAATTTGAAAATTAAACTAAATTGATAGAAAAAACATTAAAAACCATGCTTGTAGATAGCATACAGCAGCATTAATTGCAATGTACAGAAAAGTTAAACGCTAAGCATTTTCAAGTTTCAACTTACTTGTACTGGGTGGAATTAATGTAAATAAATCTGTAAAGTACAAAATAATAAATAATTACACCTATGGTTTACATTAAAACTTCTCTAATAGAAAAAGTTTATAAGTACTTCCTAACTAATATACTAGGAACTGTAAGTTGGTGATCGCTGTTTAATTACTAGGGTGGCCATCAAGTTTTAACTATATTCTTAAGACCAAATATCACAAATTTAATTATTTCTAGTAATATTAGATATAATGATAATTTATGAATTGGCTATTTAAAAAAAAAAAGGAAGATTTAGGATCCTTAATGAGTAGGTTTCTGATTAGAATACTTTACTATTATTTAGTCAGAACCAGAGAAATAAAACTTTAAGAAACACAAGAATTAATATTTGTATTAGCTTGAAAAATCGATACTAACTTTTCATGCTCAGCAGGTCCAACTACAGGATCTATATCAAAGTCTTCAGTCCAAACAGGGTGAGTATGGTGAGGAAGAGGTGGGACATTGTCGGAGAAGGTAGAATTAGAGCAGCTGTCCACTGAGACAGGTAGAAGAGGCACTGGTGGCCGATCAACAGTCAAGTAGCCAAAAGTAATCCATAACACAATTGCATGGCTAGTAATCATCCCAGCTGCAGCACCCTTTAACAGATTGAAAATATAATTTAATATACCTGGAAAAGAGATTTTAATCAGAACAATTTTCAACTACTTACACATACAGAGTTTCACAGGTATCATTAGGAGGGTCGTCTTTGATAAATTGAAATTATAAAACAAATTCTTAACACCCTAGTATTTTCACCATTAAAGGTGAGAAAACTTTGTCTAATGATATCAAAGTTTAACTGATTTCTAGTTACTTCATAATGGCAATAACTGCCATGAACTAAGCCTTGTAATTCTTTTCTTACAGGAAATACACAATCATATAACTAAATCCTAGACCTTACTGAAATTCCTTGAGACGCTTTTCTCCTTTGCATCCATGACAATGATACTCCATCTTAGTCATTCAAATAGAAATAGAATCTTTATTAGGCCAAGGAAAATGGGATTGTGGCGATAACCAATTTTATAATCATGGTAAAAATGATGAAATAATTTTATTTCAATCACACTTTCCCTCATGGCAAATAAACACACTAAGAGTAGGCAAATATCTAGCTGAATAAACACAAATATTTTAGTACAAACACTGGGCAAAATGAATGTGTCATATCAATAAATAAACAAAAACCAGTAGGTAGTCTATGAGCAATTGCTTGCTAGAGTACTTGGTTGATACATAGGGCACTTTCCTATAAAGACCATGCTCAACCTTACATTCATATATCATAAGACGTGTTACTTTAAATAATGAAGTATTTTTTTAATATGATTTAATAATCGTCTTTAAGTGGGTGGCCTCCCAATAACCGATAAGTAAATAAAAGTTCTAGGGAGTTACTAGCTTTTAAAAACTAAGAAACAGAAAACAAATTCTAAGAGTATGATTTTCATATGTTCAATTATATATGCAAATTCTCTTATAAACAACTTAAAAGTTCCATCGGTACAATGTAAGCTTGACCCTGTGTATTATGTCACTTAGATTATGTTAGTAATTATTATATGCAAAATAATCTGTAATGAGAATTAAACAATGTTGATACATTCATGTATTATCCATACCTTCCAATTTGCTGGGGGGCAGAACATAGCGAGTAGGAAAACTCCAAGCAGTGGCCCACTTGTAGCTGATGTCATAAGCATAGATGCCTCTATAACTCCGGAGAGCAAAGCTACTACAAATGCAATTCCAAGTATCATCAAACCGCAAACAGCACCTAGTAAATTTGTATGTTTATTAAATGCCTATAGAGAATTCTTATTAGATTAATATATATATATAAATTAGCTTTAAACACAGAATACATACCAAGCAGCTTAATGAACCAAAGCTGTGCTCTGTCACTGAAGCCTTTGAATGCTGGAATTTGGTAGAAGAAATCTTCCCACATTACAATAGCCAGTGAGTTTAAGTTCGATACGAGCAAGCTGAAAATCAAAATACCATATAAAATCACACTCATGGCTAATATAAGAATAATAATTACTTAATTCATACCCTTGACAAAATTTGTGCAAGTTAACAATATAAGAACCAACTATTAAATTATAAGTAAATTGAGAAATATGATCTTCACATTCATACAGAAGTATTTCAAATTACTTGTATTTATTTCCATAAAATCTGAAAGTGACCATACAAACTGTATTGCATAAAAGAGTCATTTGTATAATTCCTTTTTAACAATTAAAAGCTCTGTTCCAGAGCTTAATGGCGCGACCTAAATCCTTGTAACCTTGTGCCCATTGATGATAAATATTGTTATATTAAACATAGTCCTGATTTATGCCATTTGTATGCTCAGACATCACTTCTATTTCCACTTATCTTTCTAAATTGACTACAAAATTTTATTTATTTTAATTGTATAGTTAGTTCATATTTATCATGAAGTTGTAGTTTAGTAGATATTTATAATTACTTCAAAGCAATTATTAACTTTCTAAAAATATATCAAACCATTCACCTAAATTTACTGTGTTTATATGTATCTAGTGATTATTCTTTGTTGCTGTTCATAATTCAGTAACCACGGTTGTCTACAATGTGTTAAGCTGGAATGATTGTTGGGTCAGGAGGTGTTTAATGAGGGGCTAATGCTATTCACTTGCAACTGATTAAGAACAATTTTAACAAGCATTATGTACAATTAATAAGCATTTGTAACAGAGCTATTCAATGTCGAATGCTCATTGAAAATTATTCCCTAGTCTTAGACATACGAGTACACCTCCCATTACAGTATTGTATGCTTACCTATTTGAAATGTACTGAAGCTGTAACAAACTAGATTGAGAAATCCTAGAGTTTTATTAGGAACCATGGGTCATATAAACAAAAAAGGCCATGCAATCACATATCGCTGAAGTGTTAAGTATTCAAACTCTACTAAATTATTATTTAGTAACATCCATTTTTTTGCAACTATGGCTTATTGGGACAGGTTATATACAGCTTACCACCCTTTTCTAGCTAGGGTGGGACTAAGGATTTTATTTTATAAGTTTGTCACTAAATTCCTATTCGCCCAGGCGCAAATTGAACTCGTCACTCTAGGTTTGCCATGTGAGATTAAGGACAACACTGTAACTTACATGGCTAACCAGAACCCCAATTCTACTAAATTCCTCATTAAAATTAAAAAATAATCACAGTCATTTCAATGTGGTTTTAACAAGAGAACCTGTGTGAGAATGTTAGCCATTAATGAAAAGATATACTTACTTTAAAGCACCGTTGAAAAGACATGCCATTACAAGTCCTAGAAATCCAGGTAAAAAGCTAAATTTATCTTCAACATAAAATGGAAGAATTTCATCAATGCTTGAAATATATCCAAGAGCCTTGGGATCACAGTTTACATAGTTGGCGAATATGACCATTCCAACAATCCATGAGAGAGAAAACAGCACAGTCATTATTGGAACATTAGCCATTAGTGTCCTGGAAAACAGAATTCTATTGAATATTGTACTAAATGGTAGTGACATAATATATAAGTGCACAGATATGTGGGTTATTTTGATTATTTTTTTTTACTCGAAAGATGGCAGGAGGAAGATTATTTTTTCCCTCAATGTTTTAATTTTCTGAAAATGCATAGACTTTTGCATCTATAGTAAGTGAAGATGTACGTAAAAAAAACAAGATTTATCATAAGAGTGGAAAAAATAAAATAAACTTGCCTTTCACTAATTAGCCAAAATTTACTTAAGTATTTCCTATAAATCAAAAATAAAATTATTCTCATTGATGGCAATAAACCCAGGGATACTCTTTACTTTTTTGCAACATCCTCTCACTCAATATTTTACTTGATATCTGATACTATTAGGTTATATTTTTACATGTTGTTATGTTTTGCTTAATTAAAAATAATAATCTACCACATTGATTTTGATAAAATGAATAGTACAATATCTTGGCTTATTTTACTAATAATTTAACATTTTTAACATTAATAAGCTCAATTTAGAGATGTCGCAGCATTAGTTTTTCAAACGAACCTCATTTTCCTTATATTATTTTGCGCATCAAGGAAAAATGGAACTCTGTTGGTCTGAGAGAGAAGGACCCTCCCTGAGAAAGAGAGCTACTTGAGAGCCACGCAGAAGGACGAGACAATCCCAAATTGAAAGAGATGAAAGACGGCAAGCTTAATATCATCTGTGTTATTGAAAAGGCCAATTACACTAGCCATGGCTTGCCAAGATAATGGAGCCCAACAGGTTGTCCAGGGAAATATATATACAGGGGTATATATACAGGTGGGCAAGAAGGAATGTAGAGGTAGTTGAATGTAGGATTCTAACTACTCAGAATGGTTTAAGATAGTGGGAGAGACCCAAAGGTCCAGCAAGCACTATAACACTTTGTAGTATATAATTCCACTATTTGGTTCATTTGATTAAAATTATATAAATAATGAAGTTTAAGATTAAAAATATAGTTAGCATTAAAATAGTGTCACTTACGTTGTAACCTTTTTCTGTGAAGACATACTGCAGTATCTTTGAACAAAATTCTGTTGACATCCAAAAATAGAAAGAGACATGAAGAGCTGTCCAATTAGAGCAGAAACAGTAGTAACTCGAATGGTTGGATCCATATCAAAACTGAAATCCGCAGTAAATTATAAGTTAATTAAGTACATTGTAGTGTTTGTATACAAATATTAATAATGAGATAAGTTTTAAGAAAGTAAGTTTCATAAGTGCTTTCTTAACAGCAACATTGCAAAGGATAATATTTTTTTCATAGCCTCTCTCCCAGAATTATAATAAAATTATTGCTAAAAAACAATAAAACTGGATTTCCCCTTTATGCAGAACTATATTTTCAATGGTATCACAATTCTTAAATCAAGGATAATAAAATATCACATTTAAACTTTATGAACTATTTATTAATATTTGGCAATGTGCCAAAGTTTGATAACATCTAGAGATAAGAAAACTTTTCTATAATATTTGCATTTATTTGTATATAAGAATAGAAAAAAAAGAAAAAGATAATTAAACCGAAACATTAAAGAAGAAGATGAGTGCATATTTAATATAGTATGAACTTACTTGAAGAAGTCCAACCTATCATGTGTGTAAGATGCATTAACCACATTTACAACTCCTCCAGCACTAATAGTTCCTTGAATAATAATGGCAACACTGCAACCAAACATGATCAAGAGTTGGGCAACATCTGCTATTATTGCTGTCCTTAAACCACCCTAGAATAAATAATAATAATTTAATTCAAGGAAATTTTAAGATTAAACAGTACTTAGTACTTTCTAAAAAAATATCTGACGGAATAATTCAACCTGAAACTTGTATAGATGTCAAAAGAATAAATTGTCTGATGTTATACATAATATGACTTTTGTACATTGATGGATCTTTCTCTTGGGGACAAATTGTGCACGATAATTTTTTAAAATTTATATTAAAAATTATTTATATTTAAAATTAATTATTTTATTCCCTTGGCCATTAACAAATTTTGTCTCCCATTATTGTATTATAACATCTATTTGGAAGTAAAAATTTGTAGAAGTGGTTTAATTTTAAAACCTTAAAAGATTGTTACTTGATGAAGTCTGTTTTATAAACTAAAAATCCTGATTAGGCTTTAAATTAAAAAATACTAGCCATAGTAGCATAAAGTGGATGTAAATAATAATAAAAAATTAAAAAAGTGGATGTTTATTTTTTAAAAAGTCTCGGAATAATTGTGAACAGTTAGTGTGATGATTTATGACAAATACAAAAAAAAAATGGAGAATACAAAGTCTATCGGAAACATAGATTTGGAAGTTTCGAAAAAACAACACATTTTAAATATTTTTATATTAGGAAAAGCATTATAATAGCCAAGATTTGTATCTAAAGAAAAATGTACAACAGTAAATCTAGATTATACAAATTCCAAACTTAGGAATATAATCACTTCAATGAATTAAACATTTGATTTATGCTTACCATCATAACAAAGAAAATTGAGATGGCAACAATGGCAGAAATGGAAGCCCAGTAAGGGAGACCAATTACTGTTTTCAGTGCAACACATGGTGTAAATACTGTAACTCCAAGGTTCAGGATACTTCTTAAAACATAAGTCCCAGACGCTAGGCACCTCACCAATCTTGATTTGAATCTCAGGTCCAAGTACTGAAAAATGAAGTTTTTTTCTTAAATGGTGATTGATACTTAAATAAATCAATAATATTTATTACTTAAGAACCCTAGAAAAGAAGAGAATAACTATATAAAATTTTGGCAAATAGATTATATAATATGTACTCCTAAACCAAACAATAAGATCGAAAATTAAATTTTCAACACAAGGGCTTAAGCAGAATGACACATGTGATGTCACTTCTCAATCTATCCGCTATTTCATTTTTAGATAAAATCCCTGTGTAAACAAAATTTGAAATTTAAGCCGCATGTCAGATGTTTAGCTTAAAAACAAATTTTGTATGAATGGACATTTATAAAGAGCAGAAAACACAGCAATATAAATAACTATTAAAATATATTGGACAACAATTATTGGACAATGCTTGATCAACCAGACAAATTATATAACATTTTTCAATCTGACCCATAATAACAGAACTATTTACAATTTTACATTTCACATATTTTCTAAAGCTTCAATTCTATTAGATTGGTTTCATCTTTAATGGATCTGATCTTTCATTTTACCAAGAAATTTTAAAATGCGAATTTATATATATGTGTGTGTCTGTGTGTGTGTGTACACATATTTGCACCTGATCCACAATTCTGACTGACCTCATTTTTTCATTTACTACTTAGGTGGTAGCTTTTAGCCATTTTTTTAAAATGTTACATTGAGAGCTAATTTATCTTAAGGAAAATACTTCTAAGAATTAGGACTACTTCACTTTTTTACACTAGCTAAAATAATTCAGTATTCTCTGGTTCTACATCATTCAAACGGAATTAATGTATCTCAACATTTAAATTAATTAGACTACATGAGATAACTATAGTGGACACTCCAGACTAACATAAATAAGTCTTAGACATTTGGCTGAGGAGTTTTGTCGAATAGTAGCTACATTTTAAAATATATAAAATCTGGGATTTATTTGAGAGTGTATGGGTTGATCATAAATTCTCATAACAGCGTTCCTTGAAAATCTTTAATTTTGTCAATATACATTCGTGTAACTTAATAGACCACATAACCACTTTTAATCGCAATTCTCTTATAGGTCATGCATATATAAATTCTTAAAATGAATTAATTACCTGATATACTGATGTTATGTTGAGGCTGTAGTACACAGGTACAAAGAAGAAACAGACCAGTGGAAACGCTATAATCATACCGTATAATGTTTCCCACATAGCACTTCCTCGATAATACAGCTCTGAAGGGTAACCTGTTAGCAATTAATATAAAAGTATAAAATGGTAATATTGATAAGTATATTCATTGATACAAGAAATAAATTCATTGTTAGAGTATAAATATGTAGTATAGAATGTTTTCTGAATAAATCTATATACTTATCAGTTTTTACTTTTTGTAGCATATAGGGGCAAATGAATACTTTTGTGTAAGAAGCACTCCGGAAAAAAAAAATAAAACAAAAAAACAGAAAAATCTGGGTAGATACATTAATAATAAAATAAACTAGAACACAACCTTTAATTCACAACTTGTTTTAGACAAAATCAAAAAGGACTTTAAAATAATGAGTCAATATAAAAATTTCTCTGGATTATGATTTTCTGGAAAGAAGTTGGGAAATGTAAAATAAATAGATATCTAATGTCCTGTACAGCAATCAGATAAGGCCCTATAACATAAATGAGTTAAAGTGCGTTATTTTTTCATTAAATATAGCAGTTATTGATTCTTTTTTGTAACAGTGTTGATGGAATGGTGAAAGTGCTTAGGTTTATATATATATATATATATATATATATATATATATATATATATATATATATATATATATATAATAGTTTTCCATATAAAGTTCATCACAACCTCATTGAAATGAATCATTAGGGTTTGTCCATACAGTGTGAGAATTTTATAAAGAGCAAAGTGATAAAATGCGACGGTAAACCAATTAGCATTGGCATATTGATCAATTTAAACAGTAGTGTTGTACTTATGGTTCTCTACAGAACAGAAAAAAAACGGTGGATTCAACAACAAGGAAAGAAACCATATACTCATTAAGAAATTATATATTTAAATTTACATTGCGTGAAACCTCATGAATATTAAAGCTGAAGGCAGTAAATTTAACTTGTAATAATTGAACCTCAATAGACCTTATTTGGTTACGGTATTGTGCATGCAGTAGGTAAACATGAGTCATGAGTTCTTAGTTATTAAGTGACTAAATAAAAACCCAAAAGAAATGTATTTAGTGACACATTTTGAACGCTTCACACTCTTCTCAAAATTTACCACTTATTTCAACCAAAATAACAATTTTTTATTTTTGCACCAAAATTAATAAATTAAATTTTTTTGAAATGAAAATCTCAAAATTAATAAAACCATGATTGCATCATTCATATTCAAACTTAATTTTCTATTTGTATGCTAATTAAATTCAATAATAATTCAATGTAATCATATATACTCTATTATTATTTTAGTACTAAGTAAATCTTTGTTTATATACATAGATGATCTATTTATTTTTTTAAGCTCAGCTTTCGATTAATGTATAGCATAAGTGCAAACAAGAGAGCAGTTTCTTAAATGCATTAATACTTGAAATTATAGGTTTAGCCATAGTATCAGGACCATTGCGTGGTTGCATGTTACAGCGAAGAGGATAGAGGAAATTCTGGAGATGTGTTGGGACAGTGGATGGCCTTGACCAGCCTTGGAGGGTGGAATCTTGGCGAGCCTCTACAGTAAACAACTATTATACCTCTTTGCTTTTTTTATTTAGCAGTCGATTTCTGATTTCTTTGAACCTCTATGCAAGGCTGATAAATATTCAAGATGTGAAAAAGAATTTTTACCATTTAGTTTAGTTAGTACGGTTCCTTTTATTAAAAAAATTATATAAATTATATTATAATACACCCTGAATCTATATTACCGTAATCTATCAATGTGTTGATTTTTCGTCCCATCTAAACTATCGGGCTTTTGAGGCCGTATGTTAATAAATTAAATAGGTAACACAATTCGTCTCTAAGAATAACTCAAAAAAAGTAAAGTATAAATTTATCAAAACCCACTAAACAAACAAAGATATGAATAGGTCCAAATTTTAAATGAAAAATATAAGCTCATTCTTTTTTATAATTAGTTACAAGAGCTCAATTTGAAATAAAAATATTGGATTTCATTAATAAAATGGTTTTTGTTTGTTTATTCCTTTACTTTACACAATTTTAATATGTTTTCAAACTAAAATGATTTAATTTATAAAATTAAATAAAAGTATACTTATTTTCTAATATCATTTCAATGAAAATTGTATTGGGAATATAAAAAGTTTTTAATTCCTTTTTCAACATTACTTTTTATTGTTTACCAAAAGGCATATATGATAGAAGGTCGTTTTACTAGCATCCATTAGTCTAAAATTGACGACAAACTAGTTGTAGTTCTATTCCCAGGAACAAGTGATTTATTATTTTGATATGACCCCCAAATCAAGTTCCTAGGAAACAAACACAGGTAGCCCTCTATAATCCAAGATTAATGAAAGATAATGTTGAATAAGGAATAGAGCACAGTTTATAATCATAAGATATTATTTTTTAAAATAACATTGGAAAATTTAAGTTTAAATTTTATTTGGAGTTATATAAATTAAGGGTTTTACTTTGAAAAAATATTAAAATATATTCAAGTTAAAGGGGGGGGGGACCAAACAATTCTAATAAAATTATGAAATTCTATCAGATATTTTAAATTATAAGTTTTTGTTGATATTTATAACCATCGTTAACAAATTATGTTTCACTATTTTTTCACAAATTTCTTACACTTGTTCGTTTTTGTTCATTGTTAGCTCTGAAGAAGGGAACCAATGGTGTCCCAACCTGTCAGCATAAAAAATAAACTCCTCTATTTGAAGAATTGAGAATTTATAGCCGCTACCCAACCATGCTCTACTGTCATAAAATGAAATTCGTTCGTATATCTTCAGCGGCTAGTGTTTGAGATATGTTTGTATTTTCGATCGGGAAACATCATTAATTCTGCTAATTTTCCGTATGCTTGTCCAAGGATTAGCCATTGCCTCATTTATTTATACACTTTTGTCTTCCTGTTCACCGTTTTAGTTTGCAAAGAAAATGCCCTTGTCTAGCTCTCTTAATTAAATAATAGTCTTGCGCGAAAGACGGCGACCTCTCTCAGTTTAGTTCTGTTGAGAGGTACATATTTACCTACAAGTAGGATCATATCCTCTATTTCACTAGGTGAATATAAGTAATATACAGCAAGTTTAAGATTTGATTGTCTTCAAATTACTTTCTTGAGCTTATTCCTATAACCTATTATAGATGTTTTAGAGGACACGTGGTGCAGGCATTTTTGAAAAGTGAATGAAATAATTTCAATTGTCATTTCTACTCGTAGCGTTTTCTATTAAATACTAATCTTTTTGCTTCACTATTTAAAATGGGGTTTCAAATATGAAATTTGCACATTCGAAAAAGATGTAAACGGTTGTAACTGAACCTGTTAACAGAAATAATCTATATCAATTTTTTTTTTTTTTTACAATAATTATAAAAAGCTTGACTTACCTAAGAATACTCTGACACCGAGAAATCCTCTGGCGATGGAGAGCATCATGGTGAACATACTGCTCTTCTGGGCGAAAGCATAGTCACTCTTGGTCTTCTCTTTAGGGCCACTGAACCTGCCGTAGAATGCTATGCCCGTCGACCCCACTATCAGGGCCCCAAATACAATGTAATCATAAAGGAGACCACCTGCCATTCTGTGAACAGAGAACAAGTTTACCTTAGAATACTTATTTTCAGAAATAAATTAAATCTAAAAATATAAAATTTATGTTGAAAACATTTTATTTTAAGAATAAAAAAACTTATATTGTGAAATACTAACTAAAACTTATTTTGTAAATGAAAATTATGATGAAAGAATATAGTATTGTACTTTACATTATAACCCCATCGTCGCCAGGAAATCACATTTATGTGTAAAAATGTTGGAAAATCGCATGAAAGTATCAAGATAGAGTAAAAATAAAATTCTTCATAGTTTTATGGCAAGGGTCGCCAATAAAAACATTTTCTCGCTCAAACTTTATTCATACTGCCCTCTACATGTTTCGTGGTTTACATACCACCTCTTCAGGGGCTACCCATTTCTGACACCACGAAAAATGTAGGACAGTATGAATAATGTTCTTTATTTGTGACGCTTGCCATAAAAAAAAAAATGAAGAATATATATATACAAATATTGGGCACAGAATAAGAAGACAAAATAAGATTATATTAAAGGATAAATTTAGTTTACCATAAAATATACCAATTACAACGTGCAAAATCAATTGTGAGAATTGGAATAAAAGTTATATAAGCGAGTCACCTATAATTACTTAAGAAAATTATCAAACATGTGATAAACTTACATAATAAGAACAATAAAATGGCCCTGGCCGACAACACTTTTAATTACACACATAGATTGAATTTTGAAAATGTAATGATAATAGGGAAGAAAATAAAAGAGAATATGCAATTTGAAAAAAGAAGTAAGGTGTAAATAAAAAACAGAATTAAACATATGTATTATATGTTTTTTTAATTTATTAGAAAATCTGTAGGAAGGTCAGTCCAAATTTAAACATTTTCCTTTCACATTTAGACTACATTTCTTTAGGATAATCGATATTGGTTACTTTAATCAGCTGGGTCGGGCCTCCATACCCATATTGACAGAGCTCGTGGAAGACCCTACCATTTAGGCAGTTTTATTTTTTCCCTGATGAGGCGTCTAGTGGGTACAAAAGTAGCCGAGAAATAAATGTGATTTTAATAATTATTTGATTTTTTTTATAGAGTAGGCCTTCCACTATATGATTAAAGTTGACAATCCGTTATAAGATCAGTGCGGGAGGGTTGAGCAAGATATAGATTACTTTTTAAATTCGTTGCTTCTCTGGATGAATTGTGAATTTGATTCGGAATATAGGTGTCGAGATGAAGTAAAATGGAAAGTCAGAAATAGATGCTATTATGAGTCGGACTAATCTTGTAGATATATCCTTGCAATAGCTGTCCTATACATTTTCCCTAGCTCGAATATTAATGGAGTTATGTTGATTTTTGATCGTCTAGTAAAATTCAATCATTTTAAGGACTAAATGTCTTATTTCCAGCTTCAGTTATACATCAACTACGGTTCACGAATGGTCCGAATTGAGGTATAAAATACCAGATGACTTCATCAGCGTGTGATTCCAGCAAATCTTCTTCCTTTGCTCCAGCGCTAAGGTTGTTTTTAAAGTTAGCTTGTTTTAATCAGATAGGCGAGGTTTATGGAGGAATGTGTGCATTTTGTTGATGCTGTGACTTCCATCCAACATAATGATTTTAAGTTGTAGGATAATTTCTGATCCTCTCGTATTTGACAATCTGTGAGTATAAGTTTTATCTTCCTAAGTAGTAAGTTCATTTGTAATTCTTTTTTTAATTTCAGTGTGCTACTTCTGTGAGGTCAGACTTTAAACCTAGAGACTATAACTTCTCTCCCGGTATATTGAAATTTCATTACCATGAGAAAAGGGTATTTACACGATTAAAGAAAGTATTGTTTTCCAGTGAGGATTAATGAAAACACATTTAAAATGCAAGCTAATCACTGTTCTCAATGAATAATCAAATTTACTATAAAAGGCTTATAGGAGATCAGCTATTGGCATTTAAATCTAGACTCTTCTTCCGAGTCGATAAACATAACTGTGATTATAAATAGTATTGTATCCGGTGCGATCCAGATTTTAAATGTTTGAACAATTCTAATTGTAAATGAACTATTTACTGTTTTAGATACAATCACGGAGTGACGGGGTTCGTCAGACAAGACGATAGAATTGTGCAATTATTCAGGTTTATTTAATTACAGTCTAGGTAATGAATTCACATACTATTGGCCCTGAGGAATACCGGTAAAACAAATATATAATCATTTACATAGATTCTTCAGGTTATCTTGGAAAAAAATATATAGGAAAATCACCCTATAGCTCAAAAATAAAACAAGAACTTCTAAGTTTACACTACGTTTATTAGTTGGTAGGAGAAGAAGACTTTGTAAAGCTGGAGACTTACTGGCAAACAAAGTAATTGAAAGACTTCAGTATGATCTATTATACTTACTCATGACAAGATTGAAGGCTTACAAAATACCTTGTATTTGCAAGGCAAACCAACAAAAGTACCGGCAATAAGTAATTCACCAAGTTTCAGAAAGTCTACGAGAGAAGGAATAGCTATCTCGAGATTTAGGATAGAACTAAATTAACACAAGATTACTAGATAACAAATACAGTACCCCTTTTACTCTACTTCCAATATTATAATACAACAGAATGCCAAAACAGCACTTTCCCGACGACCATGACTATTGTTGTTATAAGACAGCCAATACATCGGCATTTTCACATCACATATATTGTCAACAAAATAAAACTTTCAAATTAGGTCGGTGGTGTAAAATTAAATTGCAGGTAAATAACATTCGTTAACATAATTAGATTAATTCATGGAGGCCACTTGGTACACTGCGAACTGATCTCAACATTAATTGGCTTCCCTATTTTATTTACCTAACATCACTTGCTCATTATTTATTCGCGTCGTCTCACGTTAATAACAAAACTCACACTGTCACAATCAATACGATTATTATCAAATATTCTACATCACTTTCTGCTATCACCCTTTGAATATAATTATGAGTTATATCATTTTAGGCTCATTACCTCCTTTTTATACTAAAATATACGACTCAATAAATATATATAACAAATGAGTATTTAATTACTGATTATTATAACAGTACATTATGATAGGTATGCTTAATTATCATCTACATAAATGAATGTCTAAGGTTTAAGCTATGTTTAAATTTGGTGGGATATATTTTTTGCTCTTGAGCTCACATTAAGATTAATAACATAACAAAAATTGTAACTCTTGTCTATTCTTAAAAAGCGTGTGTTAAAAACAGGTTGAAGAATTTCAATAAAATTTTATATTTTTGTTTTTCATTTATTGCGTGTAGCATGGTGAGTTCCATGGGAGTCCGATTGTCATATTTGAAGGAGTTTCGTTGGGAGCCAAATAATATTAATTTATCAATAACTGCGTTACTATTTGTACTATCAAACTTATCTAAATAAAGAATTGCGGTTAGATATCTTTTAAAAAATTATTTTGATTAAATAATTTCCATTGACATATTGCTTCACTGATAAAACAAGATTAAAGAGAGATAAATATTTTAGTGGAGTGTTTGGGGAAGCACAAAATGCCCAAAACTGTTAATCTATGTCATTAAAATTATAAAATTATATATATATATATATATATATATATATATATATATATATATAAACTGGGCCAAATTTGTGACTAATCGAAAAGTGTATTCATTGATCGCATTTGTTCAGGCACTTTGCTCCAGCGGTCCCTTGTTTCCCAGCTAAGAATTCTTCGAAATCAGAATAAGTTCTCAATAACAGATCGACCGAACGAAAACATTATTGGATCAATATAATTTTGCTATGAGTGGGAGGAGTTTCTATATCTCAATGACTTATTATTTAAAAAAAGTATAAAACGCGTAAATAATTGTTTTTAAGCACCCCCACAATGAGAAGTTAGACGAATTTTAATTCTATAAGATCTTTTTTGACCTTGAATTACTTATCTATTGTAATTCAAGTTATTGGTGTTGATAATTATAAAACTTCTCCAAAGCAATGCTGTAGGTTATAATCTTACATCTTAGTAGGTTATCGTATTAGAACTAAAAATCTGTAACCATATTTGGTAACTAGGACCCAAGAAGTTTAACGAAAAATGAATTTAGGAGAATTTCGTGGATTTAACTCTACACATTACGAAGATAATAAATAATGCGACATACTGACGAACGAATATCGTCTGAAGTGAGGGAATCGACGAATACAACAAACCCTAAGAGACTAGAATATTCTTCGGCTGCTAGTTAAAAACATGTCTAAGAGATCTGTAGTAATGTCACGAGATAGTACACAAGATTCAGCTAGCATTGTAATAAAAGGCTTCTTGTGAATGTAAAAAGCAAGTTTTAGGGAAGGTGGGCGGCATAGGTTTTTAGAGAAATATGTACAAATATAAGTATTCAAAGGTAAAATAAATATATTGGTGCTCTCTGCATTGTTTACTTCATAAGATATTCTTAAAATCTAAATCATTCCAAAAAGGAAGCAATAACGCAACTCGACTTCACTTCAAAAGATATCACATCTTGTACTGGCCTGTGTTTAAGGCCTATCTCAAAATAGTTACTATGTGTATATAAGAAGCAACAAACAGATTGGTAAAATTCTAAAAATGACATTTCTATGCATTATGGCGTAGGTAATTGTTCGCGGAAATTATTAAATTAGTATCAAAGGGTATGCTGTTTACCGCCTTCGTTAAACAGTGTGATAAATTTAGAATGTTTAAGTTGTGACGTAGATGAGCTTGACACAGATCTGAAACTGTCGTCATTGAATGGTCTCAGTTTATACAGTAGGTAGTCTCTTTGTTGGCATATAGGAATATTAATTAAACAGAGGTATCATGAGACACTAAAAAAAATGAATTTTTTTTTTTTATTTCAGGGAAAAAGATAAATACATGCCTTTTCAAGCTGCTTTAGAAAATCAGTTTATATGATAACATATTATATAAAAAAGTCTATTGTCTCTGTTATTCAAGCTACAGTTTCGTATTAAAATTTTTGAATTAAAGCTTTGGTCAGAATATTCCTAGTTAAGTTGGGGAGGTGTGTTCGATTCCCACATATTCATGGGAGTTATTTAATGAAGGACTCACCAAATAAAAAACCAAATCCCTAGTCCCTCTCCGGCCTGAAAAGGTCACTTGTTGAAAACCTGTTCTGATTATCTTCAGAAAATTAAAGTGGCTGTTTATAAATAGTTTTAATGTTTGAACTGGAAATGAATATACATCGCATAACGTTATTATGCTTGACTTTTTAGTGTTTATATTGGTATATGTTTTATAGATACATAATCTTACTCCATAGAACTAAGCATTTAGAGGTTACAACTCTTTCTAACCAGACATGTGGAAATTAAATGAATCTCTCTGTCACGAAGGAATCGCTTCCAACACCCAAAGTTCAAAAAGACCTCCAAAGTCCCAACGTCTGCTACCCACATTCCAAAGGCTAACCGAATTAGAAGTCCTATTTTGGAATAAATATGTCTTAGGGATAACAACGAAAGTTAATCGCCTTCCACTCAAACACGACTATCGATTTCTTAAAAACTATTTGTAACATTGTCCTACCTCTGAGCACCTTATAAGAAGTATTTTAGTTTAAAACCAGTTCTATCCATTTTTCAAACTTTTACAAGAGATAAAAAACAATTCACTCCATGCCTGACCCAGTTTCTTCAGGTTATTATACTTTGTTTAATATAACTTGGCGCAAAATAGGAAAATGGTAATTGTATTAAATATACAACTCTTTTACCAAATATAAAATAAATTTACAGAGTTTGTAATAAATAAAATTTAATACTCAATAAAATTATAGCTTGTTAAGTTGGTATACGATTGTACTCATGGTCCAGTAAACTTCTTAGGGCGTCATTTTAGTACTTGGGTGTTTCAATCAAATCCAACAACAACCCAATTGGGCGCAAATCAGGCAGCATCGCTGGAGTTCCAGGTCATGGAAGGCCCATAATATTAAAACTATTAGGAACGCCAAAGTTCCAAAGTCTCAATTTCAGTAAACAGTTTCTTCTTTTATTACGGAGACCGCACCGGTCCGAGGGAGCACCATGAATTCAGCTGGTTTTGGTTTTGGATTCGGAATTTCAACTCTGTACAGCTCATTTTGATCATCATCCTAATGAGAATCGATGGAAAATAACTGTTTTTAAACGCTACTGAGTTGTGTGGTTTTGAAATACTAATATTTAGGTAATTGGGAAAGATAATTGCAAGAGTATTTATTCAAATTTTCATAAAAGTTAGTTCTATATTGGTATATCTCAAATGAATGTTGTTTATTCACGTGTTCACACCACAACACACGCGCCTACTCACACTAATGACAAAATTCACTGACAGTTTCACAATGAATAAGAGTATTATAAAATATTCTATATCCCTTTCTGCTAATGACCCTTATAATATTTTTTATTATATATAATTAATATACATCATTTTAGACTAATTACCCATTGTTTATACAAAAATTTACGAATCAATAAAGACGCAAAATATATAATTAATAAATAAAATACTATTATGCCCTTACATATTGATACGTATGCATAATTATCATCTACATGAATGAATGTCTAAGGTTTTAGGTATGTTTAAATTTGGTGGGATTTATATATTTTATTTTTTTTTGCGCTTGAGCTCACATTAAGACTAATAACAGAAAGCGATTGTAATTGTTGTCTCACTGTTCGTTTTACAACCTCTCATGAAAACAGGTTGAAGAATTGCCAACAAAACAAGAAAAGATAAACCTACAGGAAGATTTAACAATAAAATTTTATATTTTCTTGTCATCTACTGTATGCATGGTGAACTATATGGGAACCCGATTGCCAATTTTGAAGGAGCTTTTCTCGGAGTCAAATAATATAAATTCATCAATAATGCGCTATTATTTGTATTATCGAATATTAGTAAATAAAGAATTGCGGTTTGATCATTTTTAAAAAGTGCTTGTACCAGGAAATGAGTCGTCGCACCATTGGTATGGACAAGATCCTTTATCAGGACTTGCACTTCGTCTCTGGAACATGATTAGACTACAAATTTGGAGAATGACTGTTTGGAGAACAGTTGGTAGGAACCCCAATTTAGCCATTTTAGTTAAGGCGTTGGTATTAATTACATATAGTTTGCATAGAGTGGCGAACTCGATTCCCAACTGGGCAATAAGAATTTATTTAGTGACAAACATATTAAATAAAATCCTTAGTCCTACTCTGGTTAGAAAAGGGTGGTAACCTTTAGATAACCAATTAGTAGCATAAAGTGGACGTAAATAAACAACATTTAATAATAATGAAATAACAAGTTTGCCCGTGAAAGTGTTAACATTAATAAGTCTCATAGAATCAAATGCAATAAGGAATACCTATTGCCTGATAGGCCCTGCAGTCTTGGACCCCAGCCAACATCATTTAAGGAAAGCCAGTCGTGTACAATTCTTTCAACGTGATGACCACAAACTGCCCTTCTTAATAGCAAGATAACATCAAGTTCGTCGTAAAAAAATACATTAATTCAGAGTATCCTCCTCAATTTCTCCTGTTCATCGCGGCTTTACGATTTTCTAACGAACTGTACTTTGGTCTGAAGATCGTTTTAAATGTTTTCTTAGGTTTTTAAGACAGAAACTTTTCTGTATGGATATAACTCAAAAAGATTTAATAAATATATACTTTTTATAATTTACACCAAGAGATAGAATAATCCCTTAAGTATAGTTTGGGATGTCATTAGTTTAATCTTCAAGCAGTCAACAATGAATGAGTGAGAAAAGTTTGAGTCACCAGAGATATGGTTAATACTCAGAGGAACAAAAAGTCAAAAATTGTTATCAAGACCTATTTTTAAGCCATGACGATATAATAATGAGCATAGTGATATAGAGTTATCACTAACACACCAATGGCTACGGAAAGTTTACAGTTTCGGTATTTTTGGGACAATATTCTGTTATAGGACTTCTTTTCATAATAATTCATAAGGTGTAAGAGTATTCAAAATAATCTTTGAACTAAAGTAATTTTACTGTAATTTTTGAGTTTGTTTGTATCATATATTTGGTAGCTTCAGGTTTTGTAATGATTATAAACTAAAACGCTTTTTTTACGTAAGACGAAAAGAATTAATTCTCTTTATTTAAATTAAGAAATTTGAGTTATTTAAAACCTGCCAAGCGATCCTCACGTCACTTATAGGAATAAACAAATATAATAAATAGCATATATAAATTAGCACTATACATTTGAATACAGGGTTAGAAAATGTGATGGAAACCAAAACTGAAAAATAAAAATATAAGCAGAACACATCATATAGAATAAAATCAGATTATAAATCATGCAATCCGAATAAATTTGTCTGCTAATCTGCATAGAATACATTATATGGTATACAGTGGGTTCAGCGAGGAATTAGAATGATTCTTAAACATCTGATGTCTATTAAAAAGTTGGTTTTTATTTAGGAATTGTTCCATGTCCTCACCCAAAGCACATGTACTAAACTCCCTATTCCCAAATCAGTTGGTTAATTTTATATGTACATCTGTGTTTGAATGTGATTATATATATATATATATATATATATATATATATATATATATATATATAGAGAGAGAGAGAGAGAGAGAGAGAGAGAGAGAGAAACAGACAGATAGGTAATCAGTCTATAAAGATTTCCATAAACTGTAAGGAAGTGCCACAAGGCATAAGGGAAATAACGGAAGAGGTATATTGGAATATAAATGTTGATAAAACTAGTCAAAATGTCATTCATAGTCATTTAAAGAGACATCATGTCAAACATAATGTAACATATCGGAAAAGTAGTCACCATAAAAAAAAAAAAAATAAAAAAAAATAATAATAAAAAAAAACAAAAACAATTTGTCAACGAAATTCTAGTGATAGTAAACCATTATTTGGAGTAATTAATTTATAAATATTAATACGAGTAGTTGTAATTTAAAGCAGGATACAAATTGAACTAACTGAGGAAACCGGTTTTACACATAAATCGGAACATCGTGGATAACAAAAAAGCATTATTAGAAGGAACCATTCATAACTGGAAGCAACTTGTGGTGCATAAAATTGGCATTATTTTAAGAAAATAAAAAAATAAGGTATTAAGTTTTATATATAATCTAGACGTTATTTCTATAGAAACAATTGTTCTTCTGATGTTCTAAAAGCGCCATATAAATAATTAATTTGTAATCAGATATTGCCTTATATTATTTTAATTTAAAAAGAAAACGGTAATGTTACATGATGGTATTGATATATGTACAGTTCAATTTTCTTTATGATCAATTACTGATGTTAGATTATCATCTAACACCACAGCTACTGTGACACATAAGGAAATATTTCATAAATATTGAGAAAAAACGTTTCAGAAGCATTGGCATGGCACGAAAGAAGAGAAGTAAGAAAGCAGGGACTGCGAATATAAATGCATGAAGCGTTTGAACTAAAAGTTTAGACGTTCGCCAAAACCATATATAATATTATGTTAATAATAGATGAATGGGGGAGGAGCTTACAGGTTTACAGTAAGTACTTGTCACTTAAGGTGGTACTGAGTGATTAAACATAGGTAAGGCTTTTTTTCTTAGAATTTCCTGAAACTAAAAATTCCCTCATTTTGATTTAAATATTGAAATATTATATAATCATCAAGAGAAAACTGAAAACGTTGCTCAAACAGTAAATTAATTCCAAGGGGACTCAGGGGGAGTTAAATTGATAATTGTTGCTGTCAAAGTGTTTCTCCCATAATGCGAGCTCTTTTTAATAACCAATTCACATACAAATTCTTGAATGAGAAATGTACTTACAGTAAGTGGTGAGTAGATGTTTATCGTCCTGGAGCTGGGAGTAAACTGGGGAGCGAGAGAGGTATACTTTGGCTGGCCTTTCCCCCCTCCAGACCTGTTAGCGGTCGCCGCCGGCTTTTTCACCTCCCGGCCTAGCCACAGCTTTACCTGCTAGCTAGTCTTGGGACCGACGTCATTGTCATTATCTCTTTGGAATTCCCTTTTATATCTCTGGCCTACAATTTGGTTCTCTGCCTGCCAATTGGCGAAACCTATATTCCTATCAAGAACTTAATGACCTACGTCAGTGAATACTTCTGATTCGAATTCGATAGCGATTGCGGTAATAATCGGATAGAGTAGCAATTCAAATTTAAAACAATTTTCTTTATCCCTCTTGATTTGGGCTGGCTGGAGGAGGTCTGTCCTTTCGTACTTTTATTTTTAATTAACATAAAACTATTGGTTTACAGTGCTCTACTAAGTTTTAGGCTTGTGTCGAGTTCCCATTTTATCCACTTAAAGCCATCAACCCAAACTTTAGGCGGCATATTTTTGTTATCTTCAAATGGTGCATGAATTATTTTTAGGAGCGGTGATATTTCGGATTTTGTGTTTTTGCCTCCTTTACGAACTCCTCTAAGACCTACGCCCTAATACCCTTGATTGCTCACAGCTTCTGAAATATTTTCTCAACACCTGATGAAGGTAAAGGTCGTGTAGGTGAACCGTAACTGTACATCTTTACTTACAGGTCATTAGAAGTGCTAAATACCTCTCGTTCGGTAATGATTCTACAACTACTAACGGCACATTCATGTTTTCTAAGGTCAACTTACAATAATAGTTGTTGGCTTCTGAGGCTGGTAATCATTTTAATAATTGAATGCAACGCACCGATACTGTAAAGTTACATGGATGTGATTAATTTTCTGAATCTTTTACGGATTTCTGGAAACTTCCACAGGAATGGGTCCCAGCATGTACAAAAAAAATCACCAAAAACGCATATATATTAATAAAAGGCTTGTCAAATGTGTTTGCCAAATTCACTGTTATATTTATTGGAGAAATAGCTTTCGACAGAGTCTTTTTATTTAAGTACTTGTTTTAAGCAAAATTTTCTCATTTGTAGGATACATTTTTGAAATATTTTTATATAAGAACGTATTATATTTTGAGCCAACCATCTAGATGCTGAAGGCTATTGTGAAATATACTAGATACTGCTCTAAAGAAGGTGGATTCAAAATCAAGGATCGCAGTATTATTTAACTGTTCGGTTTTGAGTTTAGTCTTTTTCCGCTCCCGTCGTGGTCACTATGCATAGGGAGGCAATCTAGTAGATATTTGGATTAAGTAACGATCTGTAAAGCCAATTATACAGTAGCAAGTAACTTGACACTCCCGGCAAAAACGTGTTGCCGGCTTTAGCCCTTCGGAAGCTTCGTTGTAAAGAGCATTTTTATTTTCAATGTCTTCGGTTCCTCATTTGAACTAGGGATATATAATGTATACTGCTTTGTATGGCATTATAGAAAACACACTGTATTGTTTGTATCACATCCTTTAGTAATGGAGATATGTAAACGAGATTGGAGGAACCATTGATTGTGTGTTTGATCTTTTTAAATGTACCAAGAATCAGTTTAGTTTTCAAAACACCTATACGGATATAGAGTTCTGATGTGATACATATTTTTATGTGCAAGCATATATTTAAGTTTAATTTGAGTCAACAATCGACAAGGTTCGCATCTTAGACCTAAGAACATATTGCACTTTGTGTGGTCACAAGAAACTTCCGTTCATATTTAATTCCCACCTTAGGGACAGACTGAATGACTACTCATTCTCCCAACCTCGCTATTTGGTATAGATCCAGCTGACAAGTTGCCAAAAATGATGATTCTAAGTAAGTCAAATTGAATAATTCCTCTGAAGATTACGTTCCCTTTATAGGTACTCAGCACCTTTATCTAACAGACTATTAGAACGTCCTGGCAGAAATTCAAACATTGTATGGCTTAAATTATTATCCTCAGGGCTTATGTTGGACATAGGCTAAAGACAATAAAGTGGGTTGAATAATACAGCTGGTAACTAGCATACAGCTGTTTCTAGATGAACACAAATAAACTTTGTTTTAATAATTTTAAGCGAAATTAAGAAATTTAACTGTCCTTACCGGCCAGTTCTACATTTTTCTAAATTAAAACATTCCAGTCTGATATGTTGAATAACTGGATGAATGAACATAACTAATTAATATCCTGATGATCCAGTTATCTATTTTTGAAATTTAAAGTAGCATTTGTGGATTTCTTACAACAGCAGCTATATGATAGGTTATTGGGCAGCCCCAACTTTTTTAAGCAATTGTTACCAACACACGATTTGTCGCCCTTCACGAGTTTTAATATTTTGTCTAATCATGATTGAGAAGCAGATATAGCAGGTATAACATTTCAGGCATCCCCAAGAACTTTTGAAATACATTTTTAAACTATCGGTAATAGTGGAAAATAAACCTCCTGAAGTGACGCTTTGATAACTATACCATACTAAAATTGTAACTAGCCACAACACAGGAGACAAACCATTAATTACTGTCGTAAGAATTAAAAACAAAACTGAAAAAAAAAAACCTTACAACTAATATCTTGAAACTGTCAAAGTGTCAGTCAAATGGTTCTGATGACATCAGACAGTAATGTTTTCAGAATGGCTTTTTATTGTCACCAGTAATGACAGTTATCACACTAAAAAATTGCAATTTTAATTTTCTATTAAATTGCTAATTTTTAATATTTCCATTCAGCGAAAATAAAAGATTTATTGAGGCACAGTGAAGTCAATTACATAGATCTTTCTGAGAGAGTAATGTGATTAGTTAACACGTTCCTTGTCTGACAGAATTTTATCCTAAAATACATTATTCGCAAATACAGTCATTGTTTATGTTAACCTTTCCCATTTTTCTAAAAACAAATACCATTTGTCCAGCTTAGCAAAAGTAAGTCTCGCAGTTATACCCCCCCCCCTCCCCGAATTAATCACACCCGAGAATTAATCGAGAAATAAAAAGTGATTAAATTGAGTAAATTAGTAGCTACTGCTAATTATCTGTTAGTAAATACGATAACTCTAGATCCTGGTCGTCATTCCGCGGCGGATTAATCCTATTTATTTTTGTGAGTTTACAGATATGTTTTCCGTTAACAGCAAGAGTAATCAAGTTGCTGTAACTGATACATTTCAGCACGAGGTTAATTCCGAACCGCCATTAAACGAAAGTAGGAGGATTTCAAGATCCTAAGTCTAGACCAGAATTGACACTGCCGACAAAATATAGTTTCAACGGACGCAAATAGCCTTATAATTGAGAATGAGATTTTCGCAATAGTTCGACGACCTCTTACGTAAAGACGCACGTGTTTATAAATGGTCTAACATAGGTCTAGCGAGGCTTAAGAAATGGCTGGACTTAAATAAAAGGGGTGAAAGTGTAGTAACCCCCCCTTAGTGGTGCACTTTTCTGAATGACGACCGCGGCAATTTTGTTATTTTAACTTTATCTTTTTTAAAACTTTAGACTTGGACCGCATTCAAAAATTTCCAAAATACGCCATCGGTGGTTTTAACCGAGGGTGAGTATTTTAATTTTAACTTAATTTTTTTTTTAACTCCCCTAATTTGCTGGATCCTTAAACGGTGAGGAAACCAGATGGCGTACGGGGGGGGGGGTGACTAAACTACACTTTAGCCATAAAAGATACGAAATATGGGAATAAACTTAAATGGGAACTACTCTAATCCTAAATCGAAATTATATTTTTTAGATCTTTTGGTTTAGGATTAAAGTAATTATCAGTTAATACTGGTTGTAATTGTTGTGTTTACACATAATACAAACACACACGCACGCACGCACGCACGCGCACACACACACACACACACACACACACACACACACACACACACACACACACACACACACACACACACACACACACACACATAAAATTAAATGAATGATTTCAAATATTTTTCTACTCAACAATTTTAATCTGTAGAAGGATATGTAGTGTTCATAAAATATTTTTCTCCTATATATTTTATAGCTATGACATGCCTGAGAAGACAACAGAGGAGTTGCCATATAATTAGGATTATAAATATAATGTTGTTGCAAATATTTGATATTAATTTTATTATCTTAATAATGAGTTATTTATATAATTCTACATTTTATTCAGTTACGAATGCATGTAACGTGTTATTATTGTGACGGGACTTATGCAGTACCTGAAGGGTTACTTCATTGAAGAAATAAATAAATATAATCACAGTATTACGCATTCTCGTAATTTAGATAAAAAAAAATGTCTGACCTCTCTGAGTATAGCATGTTTTACAGTTATTTCCAGGTTTACCTCAAAATTATCATCTTCCAAAACAAACTTATCCAATACATAAACTAATTGCGCAGTAGAGAACATCTAACAATTGTCATATTCATTTGATATTATTAATCACGGCTGATTGGCGGAGGATCAAATCAATGCTCAGGGTTAAATAAAGGTCAGAATGCCTCCAATTGAAGAATGATGATATTCAGTAGGTACATTCAGGGTTTTAATAATTACTAAGTTTACAACGAATATTGAGACTAACGCCTTTATTTACTCTGCTAACTTAATCCCCTTACTTTTCTTTAAATAAGGGAGTACTTACAGACTTACTCTTCAACAATTCATTATTATTATTTAAAATCAATTAATGTTAAAACTTAATGAGACTACTGGGATGGACTAACATTGTTATATTGTATCCTTATAGCAACGGTTTAAACCCTGTAAGCAATTTTGTGGTTTACAGAATAGTGGAAGGATGAAATCGTCGAATCGAAAAACTGGGCTACCGACATAAATTCAAAAATCGACACCTGGTTTCTCCATCATGATAAGATTACAAGTCACCTGCAGCCCGGAACCCTGTGCCAAATATTTGCCCACAAAAGGAATGTAACTTCTTGCGGCATTAAGGAATGTGAAGTTCAAAGTTATGCGTTTTATTGAAATAAATACCTTCTGAGAGCAATGCGTGTACTTCGTTCTCTAGTGAAAGTCTATAAATCCGATTTAAGGATTTTAAACTTTACTTTGTGAACTGAAAATCACACGTCTGATATACACTGAAGACATTAGCACCATATATGTATATGGACTGTCGAAGTCTTCCAGATCATTAAATAAATAAAGCAAAAATTTCCAATAACCTTTCCTACTATAGTATTTCATATGTGTAATAATATTAGTTTAAGCAGAATAATAATAAAGTATTTTTTTTTCTCGGTTTACTCAACTGAAGAAAAAATCAAATACCTAAACCCTCAGAATATTATAAAAAGAATCGAAGGTCACTTTTCCTAAATGTGATTCTTCATATGCCTATAATATTATGTAATGTTTGAATTGCACTTGTAGTGAAAGAAGATTTATTTTTAGCTACTTCCAGATTTTGTTGGACAAGCTGTTCAGCAAGCTGTAAAGAGGTTTATTTAACCAGCAGAACTGTTTATAAAAGATGAATAATGTAAGAAGCCGATGTGCTGAATCCATAATGAAGAAATGCCCCTGACAAGTTATGGTTCTTGAAAAGCTGTACCTATTCCTCAAGCCCGGGGACGACAATTTTATGGAATTTTAAAATTCATATCGCCTCCATTGCAAAACAGCTAGTAGTTTCACCACATATTTGATACAAATTGACTGGGCTTCTCTAGACCTTCACACGGCCATTCCAAAAATACCGAATTGAATCATGGAGCTTAAAAATTATGGCCTCTTGAATATTTCTTCAACTTGATAATTTTCCAAGACATTGAAATGAGAATATAATTATGTGTAACTTAGTTCCCTTTATATCTCTCGTTGTAAAAAAATATTTCTCATGACTAATGTACATAACCTAAAATAAACTGCACAAAGCATAAAGAAATAAAATAACATAACATGCAATTTTCATAAAGATGATTGTTCATTATAACTTCCTTTTAAGAATTAAACAAATTAAGAAACATTAATTTCTATTTTTTTTAAATATATACAGTTATTCAATTATTAATGCTCTTTGACTTATTTCAAAATTTTGTTCTTTACCTTCCTATTTTTGTTACAAATTCTCTTTTTTATGTCTCATGAAGGCTAACAAATAGTTGCCTAAAGTCTAATAAACAATTTTGCTGTAAATTTGATCCTGTTTTAATAACATAATACATTTTCTGTTTCGTAGAACCCATTTTGAAAACAAAACTCTATTGCTGTTTGTATGCAACGTGGAACGAGTAATATATCTAATCATATTTTTAAGTGATTATTTATTTGCCAAAGAATTTCTGTATGGCAATGTAATGACACTATTTAGCAATGTCCTGTTCTACAAATACACCCCTTGTCATTTTTATTTCTGAAGTATTGGCAGACTCTAAACTTTATTTAATTGATTGTTGATTATCTAAAACAAATCCACCACGTTTATAATCCACAAAAGTATCTCCCAAGGTGTAAGCAGTTCACCCATTTGGTTAAGTTGGCTTCCAGAAACGACATTTCGTTTTACTTATCTGAAAACTGTTTGCTAAATGTTTGTTATTCAATAATTCAGATTATTCACGAGAAAGCAGAGGAGTTAAATATCACATTAAAAAACATTCGTATGTTAAGTATGATTCGCTTGTGATCACAATGTACTAAAAAACTGGTAAGTATTCCTCTTATTTTGGTTACCTTTCTATTATTTTTGCGACAAGTTAAGACATTAAAATAAAAACTTTTCAAGACGTTGGAATAAACGATTAACACGCCATCGTCCTCACGATACCGAATGTGGAAAATTATTTCAAAACACATGGTTTTTTCTTCACTAGAATAAATATATGCAATTATTTGTAAATGCATGAAGTTCAAATTTCTAAAAACATGATAGACAAACAGTCTGTACTTACATTCTTATCTCTACAGATGGCAATATTCGAAATTATTTCTGAGCCCATGATTGACTGACAGTCAGTAATTACATCCTTATCTCTTCAGATGACTTTATTTGACAATGGGGGTAATTACTTAACATATGCACACATAAGAAAAATCACGAATTGCTTTATATCCACTGTAACACTGTACTTACAACAAAATATTTTCGTTACTACCTATAAATACCTAATGACGAACACAAACTTCGATCTAAGGAAACCATATTTATTGTTCATCTCTAAATACTGTAAAATAATTTACATTTAAATTATAAATAATAAGCAACTAAATTTTGACTACCATTTTGTTGTTTTATTTAGGCTTTATCTGTAAAACTATTGTGCTGTTTCATTTTAAACTTTATAATATATTTCCGTAAATAAATTTACTTACTTATATTTCTTTTTTAATGGCATTAATGTTCGTTCAAGCTATTTTTAAGTTTTCTAATTTTTACTATTATTTTTCTTTAATCGTTTGGAAGCTCAAAACAAGTATATAATTTACAATAAAATCTGCAATTCTAACATTTATGAGGGAATTTACTCTACAAACTAAGAGAAAAATTAAAAACTGAGTTATTAACGTGGCCAAAGATACCACTGATTATCAGTAAAAAAACGTGCTGACTTCAATAGCCAGTTCAATATGAGTTCCACTGCCAGCAGTCATATGAAAAATTAACATACTCTTAGAAAACTTACATTTGAGAGTAATCCAATGAAAACTGAAGTTTTTATCAGCTGATATTTCTCCTTCTCGAAAGACGACCAGCTCCAGGCACACTACTGACTTCCCGAATGACAAATTAAACGAAAGTTGAAGGACGGAAATTAGCTCGCATGCACTCCTAAGAGTGTTCACTCAATCAAAATATCACGAGGGGGCCGCGTGGGGAGTGTATTTAGTTCTGACTAGCAGGGTTGCCAGATGGCTTGCCTGCATATCTACAAATATCTCATAGAATGGGGTGTTTTCCCCTTTCCCCGCACCTTTAAAATCCCGCTGGAGGGGAAATTGTACCGTGATAGAAGTAAGACAGAGAAGATGTTAAAGCCGATACAACTACCGTCATTTTGGTGAGACCCTGGTGTGGGAGCGAATAAAACGGACAAATACCCAGTGACGTTTTTAGATGTACGTGCAGTAGCCACTAATATCTATTTTATTGGTACATGAAGCTATTGAAACTGAACAAAAGTACGAGTTCGGAACTTTTTAGAGAAATGAAATATAAGGGGAGCATGAGATACGTCAGAGAGAGAGAGTAAAAGGATGTAAATTAAGGCAGATATATTCATAAATCCTTCACAGCTGACCTACGCCATATTCGGGAGATGAGCTTTTATATAATCTCTCTTTTGAGGGAATATTCCCGAGGCTAAAATAAGAAAGGAGTGGACCGAGGTTAGGGTTGAAGGGGTATAAATAATCCCTGGACCATGCCCAAAGAGTGGGCAGGTTACAGCAGAGCAGGTTCGGGAAGAAAGTCAAAGAAAATAAACATAATCTTTTGACAGATGAAATCCCGACACAAAGAGAAATCATCTTTCACGTTATCCTTTAATCGGTGTTACAAAATGACGAATGGGACCTTCTAAAACCGACGTAAAGCCGATTAAAAACTATATTTAGACATAATTTGAATCGGAAGCGAAGGCATTTCAGGTAGTAAACATCCCGCTTCAAGCGGCAGCTAAAAAATATTATTTTAAGAAAGTAGAATGTGCTCGTGAATTTACAAGGAACTAATTAAGATGGAAAGTAATGAGGTTTATTCCGGTCTGAATTCGATTCTTCTAATTATACATTTCTCGCTCAGTAAATATAGGTTTCGTTCCCAGATACAGGTTAGTTCAGATTGTAATGCAATTTAGTTCATTCACCCCTGTGCCTATGCGCAATTGCCTAAAAAATAAGATTGATTGAAAACTCAAGGACATTGGGTTTACATAAGAATTTCATTAGGAACTATTGCATTTATTAATATTATTTCTAAAGCCAAATTATCCTATGGCCATATTACTTTTTAATATGTTTATACTGTATTATTACTTTAAGTGAAAGAAATACCATCTCTAAACTCATCTCACCTAATTAAAGTGTAGGCCGTAATTTGCAGCGCCTTAGCAGATTTTTTTTTTAAAAAAAATCAATTGAGTTGTCCTTTCATAATGACTTCCCATAAAAAATAACTATTATTATTATTCAAGTTGATATTAAGGATCTTTCATATTAGCATTCCAATTCCATTTTTACAAGCTTATTGGAGTACTCCATTACTTTATCACTTTATTTAGTGTTTAACTTTTAAGGTCTCCAATTTTTTACGTGGAGCTACCTTGAAGAGATCTCTTTGTCATTTATAGCTTAGGAGCCGTCTAGGCAGGCAGAAAGCTTACCTGAGCCGGATTGTATTGCCCTTGTCAACAATGTTTCCAAGGAGTCCAGAATTCCAACTAATCCTAAGATTCCATTCATTCTTCGGTTCAGATGTAGGCATTTTAGAAAACCTGGGATATCTTCTAACACCTGCCAATTTTTTAGGGTTTTTTTTTTCGTTCCTTCTTAGCTTTAGGGGAATCAGACGGGATTTACCTGAGAGGAAATCAGCCATTGAGGTTTTACACATATTGGGGTGTTAACGCACTAGTGAACGCAATTTTGATTCTATTGTTACCAAGTAGATGCCCAAATCCAAATGTTTATATATATATATATATATGCTGGGTACACGCACATACATACATTCCAAATACATAGACCTCCATGTTAACCGTTGTTCTGCTTGATTATAATGTCTGCACTAGGACGAATGGGGTTTAGTGAAGAGGGAGAAAGCTAAAACCAATTAAAGCAATACCATGTAATGCTTATATCGGTTCGTACAAAGAGAAACATGGATATGATAGTAACATGTGACGTCAACAAAGATTGCAGTTACGTTACGCTCAAGATGCCGCAACTTTCATTTCATCAAATCTGTATTCTTCTAAATAAAGTGCAAATATTAAAAATACCATCAAATCGAAACATTTCACAGAACAATCTCCTTAAAATTTATTTCCTATAATTTATATAAATATATTTTGGTTTAAACAAGCCGTCATTAAAAAGGGGAAAAAACTATTGGCCAACCTGTTAAAGCAGGTAATCGAAAGCTGATTTTAAAAAAAATCATAACTGAGGTTTTGATTAATTTTAATTACTGTGTGGATGCTAGGCGTCCATGTCTGTTTGCCAATTTATCCAAGATTGTGTCAAAATATTTATACAATTGTTCTTATTACTCTTGCTTAACAACACTCTGAGCATTGACGTAAGAGATCCTTCAAATAAAATCCCACATATAGACTAAAAGTCGTGGGAAGACAGGCTCTCCCAAACCTCGCCATTTATTTTTGGACCGCAGAAATCAATTCGACAGCCCACACAGACATTTTTATTATGTCGACAAAGAAATATAAGGACAACTTAAAAAGAGACCATAATTTATTATTCGGTTAATAAAAGGTTTACTAGCCAATTTCAAAACCTTTGTACTTGGAGTACCAAACCTGTATAAAATGATTTGAATTTTAAATGAAATAAAGAATTATGAGAATTTAATAATTGAGGCTTTAGTGATTAAATAAAACTAATAATAGTATTAACAATGACTAGAAAAAAGGTGGAATTTCGAATTTAATTTACGACATGTACAACAAAAGCTATTGGTAATGATGGCATGAAAACAAAATTTGAAATTTAAGTTGGACACAATATTCAAATGACATAATAGTGAAAACACACTTGTTGAGTAGCAGTGGAGCTCAAGGATGAAATTGAAAAAAATACAATTAACTCCGTTAATATCAGTAGGAAGATGGGTTATGTAACATTTTCCCTGACGCATATTAACTGAGTAATTTTCTATTTTAATTTTTCTCTGTGCCCCGAATACACAATGTCAGATTTCAGCATTTGCTAATTTGACCTTAAGGGCTATATTAAACGTTCAAATGTCAAATTCGGTAGCGATCAAATACAAATCGTGGGCAAAAGAGCATTAGTGAAAATGGGTGATCACTTAGCATTCTGTATCTGTTGAGCAATTCCCATAAAGAATTAAGAAAGAACAGGCATTCTGGCCTAAAGAAGAATTGCACCTTTCTTTCTTCACTGTTGGAACTATGGTTAAATCTGTTACATTCAGTCAACAACTAGCTATATCGTGAAACCTTGAGATTGTGATCAATTTTGCACTTTGTGGGGAACAGTCGATTTTTTTTAACGGAATAAAAAAACACGCTGTCTTAATACTGGTTGTTTGCATAGTTTGAGAGTGGTTAAACACAAGACTCTATATTTATCTCTGACTTGGACCGATTTCCCAGACCTGTCTTCTTGTGCGAAGGAGGTTGTCAGTTCCTGAAAGAAAAGAAACTAATCCCAAATGACTCGGCGTTTGTGAATCAACAATCAAGTAAGTTCGTTCAAATGCAAGATTGAGATAATGCACCTTGATTAGGCTTATTCATTCATTGTGCTCTCTCTCGCTCTTGAAAAGACTAATAATCTCTTCACAGAAATCGAGTCTTAATCCTTTTATTTTGTATATTATCATTTGTGGTAAAAATCTTTAGACGAAAATAGTGCATTATACCGATAAAAGAATAGCTGGCCAAGGTCAACGATACAAGTCAAATAGAAGTAGAAATAAAAGCATTTCAATAAGATATATTTAGTTGCTCTTATTTTTTTTCTTCATTCTTTAAATGGTGCTGATATTTAATAGTCGTATTAATCTGTCAAGTAACGTTTAAAGAACGTGACTGTTCATTGGCTTCAGGTTAGTCCCAATGGGAAGAGGGTATTATTAAGGCTAACGCCTGTGGTAACGCACTAAATAAAATCCTTGTCTAGAATAGTGTGGAGGCCTATAATCCGACCCAACAGGTTATCATAGCATAAATTGAACGTTACTAAAAATATACTATATACATTACTGAATCATTTTACATTTAAAAACCAAAATCCCACATTCTTTTTAGTAGGTATTGGCAAAGACCTGGTACGTAGCTTTAGCAGAACAATGATCCAAATTCTCGAATGAGTAACACTTGGAGAGTTGGATATTTATTTAATTATCCTGTGAAAATTAAGTGTAAATAGCCTAGTGGCTAGATAAGCCACCAATCTCTTAGCCAAACGTTATTTAAGAATTCAGATTTTAAAAATTGAGCTGTTGAAAAATGAGAAACCAACAAACAGGAATAATATTTGGAGCTAAGAGAATAGAGTACTTGAGGAAATTTCTTATTGTCCAAAAATGAAAATCTATCATTACAGTCCACGAAAGGCCATATCCTATCAAAGGACTTTAGTTAGATTTAATTGACGATCTAGACAAAGTCTGTGCCAAATTCTGGCGGAGTTATAACTTTTTCTTTATTCGGGTAAATATTCAATAGCCTCACAATGCTGAACAGGCACCGGAGATTAAAGAGAAAGTCTGTCACGCAGGGGCTGCGTAAACTAAGCAGATTTCCCACGTGAAGTTTTACAATAGAGAAATTTCACGAGAGCCGAGCAGTCAGGAAACGGCCGAACTAGCTTTTGGCGGGAAAGTCACTTTCGTCCGTTAGCCGGCCAGATTTAATAAAAATGCAAATATCTCGGTTAATATTCAAGATAGAGAATAAATGTATATAACACTATTTATAGTACATTTTATTTGCAATAAGATTGATTCTGTAACGGAGATATTTTGAATTTTCGAAAATCCTCCCCTCTAAACCCTCCTCCCACTGGTCTGATTTCAGCCGTTAACGAACTTGATCTTTCTTTTTACATAAAACGACTAAATATCGAATTTGGTAACGATAAAAAAAAAAATTGCGACCGCTAGAGCGGTAACAGACAAATATATATATATATATATATATATATATATATATATATATATATATATATATACAGTTTTGAACGGACCTCATTTTCGTCATCTACTATGTAGGATCGATGGACATTTGAAGAAAAATTTCGAAAATTCCGTCATGAGTACAACCTCAATAGCTGATTTCCCTTAAGGGAAATCTGCTAAAAGCTCCAACTCAAGGTTCAGTGACAGCACAGCTCCATAAAACTTATATTGCTATCCCGGGGTTGAGCTTTGATGAAACCAATACTTTACTACCGATGATTTGCTATTGGTGAAAATTATTCAAATACTGCTACGTAAAGATTTATTACCCAACACTTGTCGGATGGAAATATTTTTCTCGCCCAGTTTTTATAACCATTGTTTAATTCAGAACACTTGTACTTTGAGATGGATTATGAAGTGGTTCGATTTTCTCGCTGACTAAAAATAAACCAAATATTTTCAAATTTTGAGTTGTATAAGAAAATATTCTTTATATTGTAATCCAATTCGTTAATGTTCTTTAAGTTATATTAGTAAAGAATTAAGAGATTACACTCTAACATTATTAAAATGAAACCATTTAAAATATTACAAACAACTACTAACTTCTTTTAGGCTTCTCAAACTACATTTGGCAACATACTCATGGGAGTGAAGCTCATCAACTAAGTGAGCCTTAATCTAGTTTCACCTAAATGAATTTTGGCTAGTATTCTTATCAAGTTAGTTAAGTACAATGTTTGACCTATTTTGGCTACATTGGGTTGTAAAGGGTGGACTCAACCCGAAGGCTGTTGACTGTCAAAAGGCGAAACGCGTTACGACTAACAGTAGGAGGTGGAATGAGTTTATCAGCATGAAGTCATGAAAGCAAATTGCTATGACGACAGCAAACGCCTCCACAAGTGTTGCTGGCTCAGCATATTCTACGCGCCGTCCTTTACTCACGATTTCCTGAAAACCTGTTATTATTATTCGTTCGTTTATATGATGAAACTAGTAGTTTTTTTCAGCACTGATCTTGCTATCACTACAGAACCCATGAATAGCATACTGTATGTATATGATCTTGCTATTTATTCAAACGTGGGAATAACACGCTCTGCACTACATGATCCAATAAACACAATTCCTTGTTAAATGACCATGAATTTTCACTCTCTGTATCCATGCATTTCACTCGCAGCAAAATAAGTAATCATATAATGGTGTTACATAAGCAAAATACCATAAAGAATTACATAATGTCCAGACAAAGACCAACACGCCCAAGTAAAAAAAAATAAAAATCATACCCTTTGTCGATAAACGGATCTGATACGGACAGTGCGATTTCATTGGTCTAACGTTTAAACTATATTAAAAAAAATCAAATTAAATTTTACCAGAGTTTCTGATATCTTCTAGAAATTTTACTTCATTAGTGGGATGGATGCTGATCGAGTTTCAATATATTGGCGGATCAGAAATTAGTTAGATAAAAGTCCGTCACTGGAGGGCTGCATAAACTAAGCAAATTTCCCAAGTGTTGGTATGACAGGCTATTGATCTCTTCCCACCAAACAATTTCTATTTATAAGTAAAAATCCTATGAGTAGAAGTGGCAGACTGTGTTTTATGGTATCACACAAGACATTTCTGTATATCTCGCAAAGTAAAATATTTTGCTTAATTTTAATGTTTAATGATATATATATGACAACATTTATAGTAATTCCATTTTCAATAAGATTGGTTCTATACAATTTTTCGATCTGATTTCCTCTCTACCTGATCCAATTTGAACCGCTAGCCACCGCGCCCCCCACCCTACTCTCATCAGGTTTTTACACGGAATTAGAGAATATGTGGTGAAATGAGATCGCTTGTGTTATACCAGAGCGTATCCGCTTAGTTTAGGCAGCCCCTGCGTGACGGACTTTTCATTAAGCCGGCAAAAAAATATAAGGACAACTTCAAAGTAGATAAACCATTATTATTCGTACAAGAAAAGATTTGCTAGCCAGCTACAAATCTTTTGTTTTTAGTTAGTGTACTGAACCTGTATAAAATGGTTTGAATTTTGAATGAAATAAAGAAATATGAGCATAATATAATTGTGGATTTGGTACTTAAATAAAAATAATAATAATATTAACAATGAATAGAAAGATTGAATATTTTCAATCGAATTTACTTTGCGATATCTACGACAAAATCTCTTCGTAATGACAATATGAAAACAAAAATTGAAATTTAAGTTGAATACAATATTTAGACGATATAATAGTGGAAAAAAACTCACTTGAGTAGTAGTGGAGCTCATGGATGAAATTGAAAAAAAATACAATTAACTCCGTTAATATCAGTAGGAAGATTAGTTATGTAATTTCTCCTGATGCATATTAACTCAGTAATTTTCTATTTTAATTCTTCTCCGTGCCCCCAATACGTCATGGCCGATCTCAGCATTAGCTAATTTGACCTTAAGGACTCTATAAAGTGTTTAAATGTCAAGTTCGGTAGCATTAAGATAAAAATTGCAGGCAATAGAGCATTAGAAAAAATGAGTTGTGGAGCAACTACATTTATTCGTAGCTTAAATGTTAAGTGAGTTATTCATACATTCTTGTTTTCAGCCTTCCGTAAACTCCCACTTCTATACATAGGATTTTTATTTGGAATTAGAAAATATATGGGAAGAAGGATATATAGTGTGACTGAGAAGCACTTGGGAAGTCTGCTTAGTTTACGCAGCCCCTTCTTGGTGGACTTTTTATTGGCATTAATGACTCGGTTTTTGACGTACCATTAAAACAAGGCATTACCTTTTGTCTGGTATGCATATGCATAGGTTGGATGAAAAGAGACACGACAATAGAGGAAGATGAAAGGAGTGGAGTAGGAAGTGCAAGGAGATAGAGGCGGGGCCAGGGGAGACAGTTCATCGAACGCTGCAACGACCGACCTCTACACGATTCGCGCCGTTCAAGGACGCGCGTTCAGCCCGCCAAACGGTTCGCTGATAGCCGTCACGCCTTCTCAAGTAAATATGACCCAAAATCTATACGAAACCCCCCACTAGCAGGTTCCTTATCAACCCTAGATAACAACCCTCTACTGTATTAAACATTTTGCAACCTGTTCATCCCTTCGACGAACATGTTTCAAAAAGTCCACCAGGCAGAGGCTACGAACACTAAGCAGATTTCCCACGTGGCGTTTTACTATAGATAAATCGACATACTGTTGACACTTAACACCACCGTGAATGAATACAAACGGTAATGAGAAATCGTTCAGTCAATTTTAATGACCTCCCTACGGAAAGCGTCTGAATCGTAAACAATGGCGTCTGCCAACCACTCAGAGCAGAACAGATAGATAGAAATATTCTTCGCCGGAAAGAAAAAGTCCGTCAGGCAGGAGCTGCGTAAACTAAGCAGATTTTCCAGAAGTACATTTGCTTGGTAACACCACCGTAAATATTAAGGGAATAAATACAAACTGTATAAACAGTCAATTTACAAGTTAATAATATTGTGTGAAATTTTATATTCTGCCATAAATTTCTTTCTTTTATACATTTTCCTCTTAAAATTATAAAATCTAAATGTATGCTTAAATACATTATTGCAACCATTTCGTCGAATCGACAATGTTATTTCAGAAACAGCAGGTTATCTTAACATCGGAAACATGAAGTGGCAGACACTTCTCAGTTCCTTATAGGTAACTTGCTTATAATGAAAAACTGCGTGAAAATAGTTTGGCATTAACAAATATGACGACGAAAGGTTGCCATCTAGAGTTAAGTAAGGAGCATTCAGTTTCTGAGCAATACTTTACAAAATAAAAAGTGAAATCTCAACATTTCATCTCTAGGAGCGCCAAGGACAAGTTTGGCCTGACAGTGACCGAAATACTCAAACAATTAGAAATATCATTGTCTCGACATTACATTAACAGAGATGAAACCAAGTGGAAACTGAGCAATCAGATAAGCCCAAACAATAAATTATTATATAAATTAAATTAATCAATTTTAATTAATTAATCTTCTTTTGTAAATATAGAAACACTTCCAATGTCAAAACTGTTTGCAAGACATTTACTTAACTTCTTAAAACTCCAACGATCTTAAATGACTTAAGTCATGCAACCATCGAGTCTTTTTCTGTTTAGTTTTCTCTCTCGGGCTATTACATACCCTTTTATTCATATTAATATATTTGGTTTAAATGTATTATATATACTTTATATATATACTCATTTTTAAAGAAAAATCGAATTTAAACAGTTTCCATAAAGTTCTTCTTTAAAACTTATGGAGAAAGGACTCAAACGTGTTTACGTCTGATATATGTAATCCCATGTATCATTGGTTAAAAATATATAGTTAATGGATGATATCCTCTCCTATATTAATCAAAATAATGTGACCTTGTTAAGTTATTAGATAATTATTTTTTTATTTCTACTCTTACCAATACGATGCATATATAGTCTATTTCACATCTTAGAAAATTTAAGTTCGAGTAAACCTTTCAGTAACACTTTTGTATGTGTGTAATATCTAATTCGACCCAATGTTTCAAATTATTCACCAATTCAATTTACTTTTCTTTGACCATTAATGGGAGGACGAATTTGGCAAAGGTAAATTTAGTTAACAGGGTAATATAGGGTAAATTGTTTTAATTAAGAAAAAAAAGTTTCCCAATTTTTATCACACTTAGATGTTTACTTTTTAATATTGGTAGATGGCGCTCATACATTGATACTTGATGTGATGCTGAAAGTGCATACTTCTGTGTGCTTCCCAATAGTTCTGTATTAAGCTGAATGCTGGGCTATCTGCAAAAATGGTCACTACTACTACGAAGGTCGGCTAGTATTATATGGTAATACAAGACGAATCAATGCTCAGGACAAGAGAATAGGAAGGGAACTAAAAATGACTTTATTGTAGCCTACTAGAGATAAGAAGTCTGCATTGGACTATGAACTTATATCGGCTTGTTTGAAGAAGAGTCTACCTAAGAGAAGGATTATATCCCAGGTGATAAAATGGCCGGGGTCGTCTAAAACAAGGAATCTTCTCACCAACAGGAAAGAATGAAACAACAAGCCACTCCGGAAGAGAATTGTTAGATGGTGATTTATTTAGATGACATTCCAAACTGTTATTACTCTGATGAAAAGGGTTATAAATGAAATAATCATAGAAGTAGGCGCAGTAGAAGAGGATATAATAGAGCGGATGGGACGCGGAAACGACGTGACGTCAAGATATAAAGAGCGATAACTATATATATCATTCATATTCTTTCACTACATCTAAATGAGTCCTTCATGAGTTTTAAATAGTGCATCACCGCTTCTCTGGATGTTGGCCTCCGAATCAGGTGGAAGAAGTCCAAGTTTTTATAGGAGGAGATTAATTCGTCCTCTCATAAATGTTGATATAAGAAGCAGTCTTAACTAGTTAGCGCCACAATACAAACGTTCTTCTCGAGAAATTAGAGAGTGCAGTAACCATTTATTTTGTCATTCCAATACAAAATGTCTATGTATTTTACGTAGGAAAGAGATTCGAATAATGCAGTTAATTTCTATAGGTTATGTTTTGTCTCTCTTGGTATTCTGGAACATTACATTATTTAATAAAAGTTTTTTTTATAATTCTAACCTTGCGATTAAAGCCTATCACACCTTACAACAACTAGAAATTTCATTGTATCAATTGTTTACAATTCTTTGTAACGATTTTTTATATATTTATTATTATTTATTAACGCCCATGTTTTGCTACTATGCCTAATTGGGACGGGTCTCATCTCCACACTACCATTCTTTTCCTGCTTGGGTGGGACTGAAGATGAGATATTTTATGAGCTGGATCATATTCTTTGGTATGGCGGAGGAGCTCAGGTGGTTATAGAATACTCATACACGTGCTTGAGCGTGGTTCGGAATATGAATTTGGAGAGAATAAATATATATTAGACAATGTTTTTGGCGCTTTGGGATGAATACAAACCAATAAAACCAGCAAGGACCATTACAAAAAAATAAATCATGGCTTCAAGGCTTCCACACGGCTACGGTGGGATGCCAGTGAGGAGCTTAGCGTATTTCCTGAGTGTTTGAAACTTGACTTCCAGTGCTTTCCTATACGACCAGCTATTTGTATTACAAATACAATCTTGTATTCTACTCGGAAGGTAAAATATATTGATATTATTCTAGACGGCCAGGGTATTACTACTCTACGGCCTTGTAGGAACAAGAACATACGAAAAAACGTTTGTGCGTTTGATCTTCTGGTTATTCGGTGGAGGTTTATGATGTAGTGTTGTAAATAATGTACAAATTATTCTTTTATGATTTTGAACTAGTTACTCTAAATCGCTATCGACCTGATGGCTTAAATCAATATGTTACTAATAATTTGGATCATATTAAAAATTACAAGATAATTAAAGTGACAAAAGTTAAATACCTAAAACAAATTTATTAAAATGCAAATACGTTTTTGAATGTCTAATTAATTTTCCACATCCTCCAATAATAGGTTTACCATTTATTTATGTCCAAGACTTAGTTTTCGTATGCTCTATCAACGACTAGGGTTTCAGGTGGTTAAGAACTTAAAAACTACAAGATACCCCCTCTTTTTTACATGCATCTAATGTTTCTACATTATTATATATCTGCTGTGAAGATGGCTGGAAAGAGGGTGAAACGGATGTTGGTGTGGATGTACAGAGATGGGGTCGGATGTAGGCTACGAGCTGACCCAAGCACCCGGTACTCAGGAACCGGTATTCAGGCTATTTTTGTCCTCACTTCTATCTCTGATCCTTCTATTTTTATCAACGGTCTTCATAATAACAACAAAAATTCATGTTTTAATTAAAAATATTTATTATTCACAGATATCAAAGCGATTTTAAATTTCAATTATAGAAATAGAACGCTGAGAACTTGTGGGTTTGTTTCTTTGGATTTGATCTTAATAGTTATGAAAATGAATATAAGATTAGTTCTTAGTTATGAACTAAGAACGTAGATTGTTCAGAGAACTTAGGAGGATGTAGAGCTCATTTATGTTCTAAGTTTTTAACTTTTACTGTAAATATTTTTTTATTAAAGTTTACCAGTGTATTATTCTGGTGTTAGCTTATTATCGTTCGTTATAGCCATTGTTCCCCTCCGTATCTAAATTCTCATTTACATCATGTCGGTGGGGCAAGACTGGAGAGTAGATCAATGTTGTAGTCTGCATACTCATACTGTCTAATAGTCTATCATTAGTTAGTTTATGTAGGATACAGACTACTGAGGGATGGCTATCTAATAACTCTGGCCTTGAACCGAATTTTCTCCACTCATGCCTTTACTAGTGTAAATGGAATTTTCCTTATGATAGTAGTTATTGCTGAACGGTCCGATGCAGAAGACAATGGGAAACCACTGCATGTCCTTTTGACCCTCCCTTGTTCGGTCCCCAGAAAATCAGGTTTACTTGTTCACGAGATCAATTACCATGCGTTGCAAGTAAATACTACATAGCAATCATAATCAAATACATCACTAATAACTACTAGAATTACTCTTAAATGAAATTAGAAAATCACCACCATACAAAACAAACTTTGTCAATTGATATTCAACGATCTTTCATAATACAACTAACATTATATGTTTATTAATTTCCAATACTTGAAATGATCTAGTTTAACGTTCTAAATTCCATTTTCTTTAACAGAGGTGTTATTATTAAACTTTATATGTACTTAGAGTGTTATTATAATACTGAATATCAATTTAAATTAGTTTGAATACTTTTAAGCCGTAATTATTTGCCAAATTTAGTGATTTCATTGCTGAATCCTATTAGAAAAATGCAAAGAAGATAGTTGAAATTTGAGTTAAAAATAAATATGTATTAATGAGACATATGCGTTATTCTGTCGGTTTTATAGAAAAATTACATATATCTAAGGACTTATACGTATTCGGAGTTATTTGTACATCTGTGGTTTTCATTTATAAGTTAACCACCCACTACTATTAAACGGGTTACAACAATAATCTCATATGTCATGAAATCTGTTACGCCCAGCTACGAATTATGGGTTTGCTTTAAATTTAGTGGATTGGAATCTTTTCTTGCCACGTTAATTAATGCCAACGACATAAAATGATTGAGAGGAATGATTATTAACAAATCTGATAAACTTTCTGTTAATATTGACAGTATTATCAGAAGCTCTTATCAGAATTTTTGGAGCGTAACACAACGTGAGAAAATACTCTTGCGAGGCTCCCATTTTAGAGGAGTATTGCACTAATAACACTACCAACAATGGATGTAATAATTGTGATGTAGGTGTTGGTCGTATTGTAGTTGTGTCTATTTCTGGCTTTTTGCAATTTCCATAGTCATGAAGTAACGCTGTCCTTGTCAGTTGTATAGTTTCTCTTCTTCGCTTTCATCGCTCTGCAAGGCCTTCACTCTGGAAGTAATTTAAACGTTGTTCGATTTACGAGAAGCACTTGAATGAATTGTTTTCAAATCGTGACAGTGGCTATTCCGTTCTTCTCAACGGTTTTAATGCATCTATTACAAGTTTTATTCTTGGCCGTTTGTACGCAGAAACAATTAAATGTTAAAAAAAATAATGTTTCTTTAATTGCATTAATGGTATAATAAAACAGACGGTACTTTGATCCATCAATTTGAAGCCATAATTAAAATGGTTTTGAGTTTCTTTGAAAATATGTGACTCGATTTTCATGGTCCGGGAAGCCATACTTAAGGCATGATTTGTCCAAGTTGTTTATCGAGTATGGTAGATAAAATATTCCTAAAGATTAATTTTATTCTTAAAAATATTCACGGGAGAGTTATGTCAAATTGTCTATTCATTATTACTATCTACTTAATTTGGTTTTCATGTAATCAGACAAGGATAGTAGAAGTTGTCTATTATTTAATTTAATAATAGACAACTTCTACTAAGTTCTAATAACAAATTATTAATTTTATTTGTCTTTATATTTAAAATTTTTCTATCTAACTTTTAAATACTATTTCTTAATTAAAACTGCACAATACGTATATGGTGTGTACGATGCATGTACAAATATACAAACATCGAATAGAGTTACTCTTTAAAAAATAGCCTTTGTTAATACTTTCCAACACATTTAGCCATAGGAGGTTTTGTAAACCATTAGATCTGAAGTTAATTCCTACAATTTTTGTTCTATGCATATTTTAAAAATACAATTATTATAGGAATTATTTGTATTTGTCCTGTTCGTGTTAAGTTAATTTCTCGCCTATTCAGAGGGTGTCCAATATAGTGCCACTATCTTGAAATCTGTTACGACCAGCTATGAATTTTCATAATTATTAAAGAAATATTTTTACATTATTTACAATCATACACCATGAACCTCCCCTGAATAATCGGAAGACCAAACGCACAAAACCTTTGCGTATGTTCTTGTTCGCACAAGGCTGTAGAGTAATACCTTACTTTAGGTGAGACTTGAATAATATCAATATATTTTACCTTCCAAGTAGAATACAAGAGGTTTGTGGTTAGAAAAACCACGAATTTTTCAAAAAAGAACCTCCATCAAGAAAAGAAACAGATCTAAGGGCAAGGATTAGAATTATTTGGTTGGGATCCTTTCTACGAAGTATTCGACCTACAATGAAAAAGAAACTTTTATTTTTCTCTACTCTGTATTGTGTGGCGGGTACATATACATTGATGGAATTATGTATTTAGAAAGTGAAAATTTAATGGGGGATCCTAATGTTCTGAAGAAGATTCAATTAACTTACGTCTTTAAACGGTTTCGAAATATAATGCCGACGACTAATTATTAATTAATCCGAAACCAATATAATGGTTTGCAGAGACTGATTCAGCCATGAAATGTTACAAGCTTGGACCTAAAGATTGAACTGATGATTGATAGGATTCTGAGAACACGCAATGAATATTTGGAAAGCCAACAATGTCCAACAAGAACTAGAGTTGGACACCAAAATGACCAAAACAAGTTTTCTTATCAAACTCAAGAAATGGCGCTGAAAGATGGGTCAGCATAAAAAAGCAGAATACAAACCAGGGAAATGAAATACTTAAAGAGTTTCCATTGATGGTACACAAAAACACAAACAGGCAAATAAGCTCTAGTAGAGTTTATAAAAATAAAAGAACATGAGAGAATGAATTCAAAAGAATCTATACAGTAGCTGTATCGAGGCAGATCCAACGCAGTGAGTAATTAGAAAATAAAGAAGTAGAAGTAGAAAATGTAAACCACCGACTAACTGATATCAGCTGTCGCTCCATTATCCGATCTAGTGAGCTGAAATAGAGAGATGTCTGATCCATTAAGCAACGTTCTTCTCCGTAATTTGCACTATAGTTCATAATTAGTGCCTAGCTCTGGGAATCACAGCTGTCAACAAACCAACGATTCCCGAATAATTCCTCTAAGGATTGCATTAAACCTACTCGGCGCCCAATGACTCCAGACCAAAACTACATCGACCCCATTAGAAAGGTAGACCACAGGAAATTATATTTAATGATAGAGAGGAAAGTGCTATTTGGAAATCCCGAGAAGTTACTTTCTTCTGTAGGATCCAATCCGGAAACTGAGGCTCGGGAGGTGGAGTAGCAAATGCCAACATCTAATTTAGTACGGTTTCGTAACCAAATGGTGAACGTAGATGGCGCCAGGAATCTTGGAAATCTACCCAGACTCTTAACGAATTTTTATGCCGACTGGTTTCTGATGAGAGAAAGGGTTTGAGCAGTAGTTGGTTGAGCGAGTAGATTAAAGATGAATACCAATTTCGACAATTAACTGATAGCGACTCAACTGCCAGTATGACAAAGTATATTACTTAATTTATCTGTTACCAGAATCACTGTATAACCAGCAAAAATATTAGAATAATTTCTTTCATATTTTCGAAATGTTTTATTAAATTAAATCAAAATCTGTCGAACAAGTGCTGTGCATAGTAATTATTAAAAAACCCCATAAAACTCTGACAATTTTCGCAGAAGTTTGGTACCCGCATTTCTTCGTTAACAAAATTCTATGTATTTGATCCATAGACAATTTATGACTGAAAAACATAGAAACAGTTTTCAATTATTTTCTAAGATAACTGGAGAACTATCACGAATTAATGAAATACTTATATTTTGAGCTTCTTAGCAAAGAAAAAAAAATATAACATTTACGTGTAGAAGGTTTTCAAAATTTTGGAGCTTTAACTCTTTTCACATAAAATTTAATCTAAGACAATGCAAATTGTAAGCAATCACTATCAATGAACTCATTTATTTTATTAAATACCAATAATGTAATCCTCTAAATCATATGTAGGCAACAACCGGCCCGCTTTAAGATTTGATCCGGCCCGCAACACATTTTGAGAAACCCAATTAAATAACAATATTACACTACTTACTCCAAATGAGGAAGATGGAGAGGGATTTGTTCGTTTGGCTGTACTTATAAATGCGAACAGTTCTTTTCAACGATGAAAGTTAATAAATCAAAACATCGTACAAGGCTGACTGGCGATAATTTGGAAAATTCTTTATGTCTTTGTATCAGTGGAATTAATCCAAACATGGATGGATTTTTTCTATCCACTTTCGTTGATTGTAATAATTACAAATTTTACGATTTAATTATAATGTAGTATCATTTTTTTTCATTTCATTTTGTTATTTTAATAAATCGTATTGTAATTACATTGTCGTATAATTTCATGTATGATATCTATCGTTAAAATTTATGAACACTACTTTAAAATACACTACTTCCAAAAGCGGCCCGCGAACGTATTTGCACACTAAAGTTTGGTACACAACATGCAAGGTTTGCCCATACCTGTTCTAAATAATGTACATGACAACGATACTTTGATTATCAATTGATTGTATTTTGAATCCATAATAAATTTAAATTATAGATAGTCTCATTTCTTTTATGGACAAGGAAATTTTCCTTTTTTGCACCAAAACGCTTCACAGTCAAAATTAATTCGTTTCTGGTAATTATAGAAAATCATATTTATCTTGAAGAAGAAATAGTACTAGGATGGAAATTCATCAATCATATCTCTTAAATAACTGTGTTAGGTAGTTGAGTTAAACCAAATATAGTTTAACATCAAAGTTAAATAATAATAAATAATGGATTAATTTCATATTGGTATTAAATAATCTGATTCAATTCTGTGGAGTAATATTCTCATAATACAAGTGATCGAAAGCGGAAATAATTATTTAAAATTTCACACAGAAAAATACCTTTCTAAACCTGTAAAACACACTCGTAGTTCAATGCACTTTTTCGATGAATGTACATAGTAATACTTAAGACATTGTTGACGTTACGTATCGGCTAGTAAGTATCCGTTCGTTTTAGTTATAGTACTGCACAAAAAAATGTAAATTGAGCAATGCTCTATCCTTTTTGAAAATATCTTTAAATTCTGCTCAGTTTTTCTCTTCCGTTATAAAAAAGTTTGGCCACCAAGCCCTTTTAGCAGATTTGACCTAATTTATGTGGATTGAATAAAGATTATATTTTCATTGTATTTTTAAAAAAATAATATTTTAATACTATTTATAATCTTTCATGGAGTTGTGGCTACACCTTGTTACTGCTATTGTGTTACGGAAGTCCTCATTTCCACGGAAACAAGCAGCTTCACAAAATATAAACAAAATAAAAAAAATGTCTCCCGAAAATAACAAACTTCAGGAAAAGTGGAAAAAATTCAATTCAAGCCGAGCATTTTTAAAGGGCCACTTCTTCGTTGGCCTCAGACAAGCTAACTAACTGACAGCCATTAGCCAATATGATGTAAAATACAGTTTTAATTTACCTCCTAACTTGCTCACTGACATTCTCTCAGTAAGAATGTAGAAGAGAAGGAATTATTCCTAGTTTACTTCTTATTAATTAAATCTGCAATATCAGAAATAAAAATTAATTTGTTTAAATGAAGTATATTAAAACCAGGAAGACAAATGCTACAAATCCCTTCTATATATTTTACTTGTATAGAAATGGATTAAAAGTTTGTGGCATGGAATGACGGAGTATAGCCTAGCCGCTGCAGTATGGAGTATTTCCCACATTGGGGTTTACGCCTGCAATTTTCTAATTGAGGTTAACCACATCTTAAGACGTTCATTATTGACTTAAATTAAATGACTCACTGGTTCGATTCCAAACAATTACACACCCCGACGGAGATTCACTTATATGCAATATAAAATGCATTTAAGTATTTTTAAGACGGAGCTAAAACTGAAATAGGTTAGTCATTAAACAGAAAACCTTATAATGCCTTTGACAAGTAAACTTCAAAAAGAATTTTGAGTAGGGCATTGTTAAAATTGTTGTTGCTATGTTTTCATGCCTGCAAAAAAGGAAATAAATGTATCCGAGACATACAAACATTGTAAATTTATTTTGACATCCCATGTAGCAGATCAACACAATACAAATTCAGCATAATTTGAATGCACTCATTAATATACAATTAATTATATTTATCATTCATAACGTAGTAAATATAATCAATGTCAAATGTCTGCGATCCATATTTACTCTCAATACGAATCGAAGGTCTTATAACTGAATGTATAAAAAGAACATGCACTGGCTCCGTGATTTTCAGAATGCTAGATTACTTTTGTAGTAGTCTGTCATGAATAATGCAAACTAAAATTTTTCTCGGCCAACTAACAGCTAAGGTGTGCTGTATGAAAATGAATTATTCGCCATATATGCAATATTCATATCAGTTTAGAATAATTCATAGTTTTATTATTAGTTAATTATAGAACGCGTAGGATAGAAATATGAGTTAAGGCGATAGTCGCAATACAGTTCCATTAATTTGAGTCGTGGGTTCGATTCCCACATGAGCTAAGAAAATTTATTCAGTGTTGACCCTACTAAATAAAAAAGTTCGTCTCGCAGGGGCTTAACTAAGCAGATTTCCCAAGTGCGCCACATATTTGCATTTATCTAAAAAAGTAAAAGTATAATGAGACGAATAATTGGTATTTAAGCTTAGAATAAAGTAGCTCATGATATAATGCTAATTGTTAATATGACATGCGTAGAAGTGGGTGTTTACTGAAGGCTGAAAACTAAAAAATCCAAATATCTCTGTTAATATTCATGATAGAGAAAATATTTATATAACAACATTAAAAGACAATCAAATTTTCAATAATATTGTATAATTACACTTTTTCGACCTGACTTACAATTTCGAAGATATTTCGAATTTTCCTTCCCTCCAACCCACCCCCCCCCTTCCCCCAGTCTGATTTCAGCCCTTAACGAACTTGATATTTCTTTTTACATAAAACGCTTATATATCGAGTTTGGTAACGATACAAAAATAATTGTGACCGCTAAAACAGTAACAGACAAATATCTATATATATATATATATATATATATATATATATATATATATATATATATATTGTACGGACAACATTTGCGTCATCTCCTAAGTAGGATCGATGGACATTTGAAGAAATGTTTCGAAAATCTCGTCATGAGTACGACCTCAATAGATGATTTCCCGTAGGGGAAATCAACTAACCGTCGGAAAAGGGTGGTAACCTGTAGACAACCTATTCCAATTAGTCAAATAGCATAATATATGCATTGCAGAAATTAATATCTAGAAAAACAGTACTGTTAACTAAGCAGATTTCTGAATTTGGAATCCCAATTTTTCCAAAGAAGGAAATATGAGGGGCTTTAGAGGGTGCCGAGTGAGGGAACAGGTAGTCAAGAAATTCGTAATAAAATATGGACACATTATACTATGATAGCTCTCGATTCAGAAAGCAAATTCCTGAAATCATTATGAGTAAATAAAGATGTTTCTCGGAAGCTCCACATAACTAACCCAAGATGATAAGGCGATCCTGTTATGACATTGTCATAAATTACTACCTGACATATGTATTCTAGTTGTAGACAGTGTACACAGTAACTCTCAGTGCAGACTCTCACGTGCAACTTCTTGTGTGCTGTTTACTTTTGAGATAAAAGTGTGTGAGATCATTTCTTTCTTCTCACGTGAGTTTACAATGTTCGTTGTATAACTGGCCTCTTTGTAGTTAGATGTTTATAACAGAGCCATACACGAATAATTATTTGAGACCGTCTTATAAAAGTTTTGTTTTTCCGTGTCTATGCCATGAGACCATAAAACAAAACATTTCAACAGAACACTAGTAATGACTATCTGCAAATTGAAAACTAGTTTCAGCAGCTAAGAAGTTATAAATTTCTCTGGACCAGGAGTCAAATTAATATCTTTTGTGTTTAACAAAGGGTTTATCCAACGAGTAAAAGCATCCTATGTGGAACAAAGTGCATAAGATTATTACTAAACTTGGCGTAGTATGATTGTAAAAAATATAATGTAATTAGGAAAAACATCGCGGATTTAGAATCGAAGAATTTGTGGAGCGGAAGTCATACTGCTGAGAATAAACAAAAAAGTTATACCAGAGAGGAAGAGAAGCATGTAATATTACATCATCTAAGGGAATTGGTAACGAAGAGCAATAACATAAAAAGGGCGTTACAGTGTTAAGTGTGTCTATGCTTTACATAAAGTTCTTCAATTCCTATAACAACCTCTCCAGAGGTCTAGAAGAACTCAGTTTCAGTTGTTGAGTACCAGAGTACATTTGATCATCTTAAAAGGTTTGTCTGTATTCCATTCCATCCCTTTCTTAAACTCATTATTTAAGAACGGCTATTAAGATTTTAATGACCTTTCATATTCGTAAATTGTTTTTTCTGAAGTGACGAAATAGAAAGATTCCCTCCTTCGTATAACACTGGGAATTTCAAATGATACAACACAACTAACTTTAGAAATAATACGAAACAAGTAGTTCCAACAATTCAATACGGTTGCAGGGAGAGTTCGTACTTTCCTTCCGAGTCTCTAGATGAAAATTGTCAATCCTCTTCAGCCAGGATTCTGACTGGCTACTCCATGGCGGCGTTGTTTATAGTCAGCCATATTTCAACCGACCTTAAACCCAAGACCTTGGAAACAGATGCAGAATATACCAATAGCGACAATGTCAATCCACCTCTTGCATAGTCGTTACGCAAATTATTAGGAATTATATGTGGCAATGTTGGACCAAGGTTTCGAAAGTGTCAGAACGCCAAATAACGCTAAAGCTATAGCGAAGGTTTATAATTAACTACGCCATTTGGAATATAGAACGAAGCGATTTGTAGGTACAGTTAGAGGTTCCAGACGAGGTTTTAGGTCGAATGACTTTTAGTTTAATTGCCTTGTTAAGGAAAAGTAATTTTGTTTTCCTCATTGGAAGTACAACCAAATGCTAGACTAGCGTGTTTGATAATTAGAGCTAAATATCGTTTGAAGCATATTCATTTTAAAAAAAATTGCTGGATATAGACCTTCTGAATATCAAAACCATCCATCTGAAACATAATCATCAGAACGGCGTGAATTTAGCCAACGTTAAATGATTGCTCCATTTTAATGTATTATAATTTATGTTATTATTTATTAACGTTCCCTTTTTGTTACTATGACTAATTGGTAAGGGTTACGTACTGGTTACCACCCTTTTCTAGCCAGGGTGGGACTAAGGATTTTATTTGAGTTCGTCACTAAATAAATTTCTACTTTCCCAGGCGGGAATCGAACTCGCCACTCTAGTTTTACCATGAGAGATTAAAGCCTGGCTAACCTGAGCCCCTCAATTTATAAATGAACCCTGTTTTTAAATGTTCTGCATAATGTAATATTAATTAATTTAAAAGGAGATATTAAAGATGACCTGAAAGCTTATAAATTGGAGTGCTCAAAATATATATTTTAACACTATATTATTATTATTTATTAACGTCCACTTTTTGCAACTTAGGCTAATCGGGACGGGTTATCTACAGGTTACCACCCCACCAGGGTGGGATTTTAGGACATTATTTAATGAATTTCGTCACTAAATAATTTCCTTTGCCCAGGCAAGAATCGAACTCGCCACTCTAGGTTTAACACTATAAACTCTTAAAAAAAAAAATGGAGCATATATTTTTGACGTCGATATACATATGATCAAGTGACTAGTTACTATTGTATCTCAATACAACTATTTAACAACGGTATTTCCTTGTTATCTTCATGGCAAAAAAAGTGCACTTAGATGTTACCTAACAAATATATGATATAAGTATATATATAAAGATGGGGAATTCGAAAACGAGGAATTTCACTAAATATAACGATTACTGAAACAAATACATACAAAAAAAAACACTGATAAATTGGTTACTCTTTTTCAAAATCTTTCTTTCTTCTTTTTTTATTTTATCTTTTAATTTTTTCATAACTTTCCTTTTCTTTTTGTTTTTTACCACATTTTTTATAACTGTAGACTTTACCCTCTCATACTCGTTCAGTGCTACATAATCCAGGGGGGAAACGTAGTGACGTAATCACTTGTTCCGCTCAGATTAGTTTATTATTAATGGGCTATAGTAAGCAATTTTATGACCTATATTATCTACATTTTTATCACGAATTGAATCGTTTGATTTATAGATTGATAGTATGTTGCTTTCACCTCTTCAAAATGGGCCTCTAGTCTCCAAGCCATCTAGAGACCATACACATTCCGAATTGTGTATTGGTTTACTCTGAAATCCAGTTCTTGGCGTACTCGTGCAAACTATTCTACACGCACATCCAATTGCTAATTGTGACCTATGCAATATCAGCATGCATGATGTTCGCTACTTGCTAGATATGTATATGTCACTAACAGGATTCGTCCTTATCTTTCGAGTCGTAAAGAAACAGAGCGAAGAAATGTGAGAAAGCATGTTTTAGTTAGGACTGTGAAACCGTTACAGCGTTAGGAGATTGTGACAGCTCAATATTGCCAATAAAAGCTTTCACGCCTGGGGCAGAAAATTTGCAGATTCATGAAGCAACGTTGAGCTATTACTTATTTACTATTGTAGTAATAATGTAAGTACAATGTTTCTCCTTGAACCTTCTGAATAATCATAACTGGTTGGTTTATATTTTGTATCCACTTTGTACCTCTACACGCTATTTTTACAGATTGACTTGCTATTTTATACAACCTTGTCAACGTAGAGAACATTTTAAGAATGTCAATCGCTCCCAAATCCAGTATTGTCCATTTGGGTTTGGACGCGAATTAATGTAGTTAATAGCAATCTCAATTCAGAAGGATGTCATGATTGCTCAGCATCGTTAGGCGATGGAGAACTGCTTGTATAAAGTTGAAACGTACTATGATAGATAGACACCCTAGGAGCATCACGATATGAACACATCCCCCCCCCCTAGCTCACCCACCGTAAATACTAAATTGCTAACATGTCCGTTCCTAAAACAAATACAAATTTATGCTATGTATAATTTTTTTTAATAATGAAAATACAGCACATTATGTTCGATAATACTGTTCAATCCGATGCTTAGAAACTGAGATATACAAAAAAAGTCTATCGGGCAGGTGCTATATAAACAAAGCAGATTTCTTACGTGCAGATCAAACTTGGAGCAGAGATGACGCCATAATTCTATTCATTTCTTCCTTTTAGCAGATTTCCCTTAAGGGAAATCAGCTATTGAGGTTGTACTCAAGCCGGAATTTTTGAAATTTTTTCTTCAAATGTCCATTGATCCTACCTAGTAGATGACGAAAATGAGGTTCGTTCAAAACTGTATCTCTCTCTCTCTCTCTCTCTCTCTCTCTCTCTCTCTCTCTATATATATATATATATATATATATATATATATATATATATATATATATTTGTCTGTTACCGCTCTAGCGGTCGCAATTTTGTTTGATCGTTACCAAACTCGATATTTAGTCGTTTTATGTAAAAAGAAAGATCAAGTTCGTTAACGGCTGAAATCGGACCAGTGGGAGGGTTTTTTTTTTTTGAAAATTCGAAATATTTCCGTTACTATACGTCGAATCAATCGTATTGCAAATTAAATGTACTATAAATATTGTTATATACATTTATTCTCTATCTTGAATATTAACCGAGATATTTGCATTTTTATTAATTTTGGGCCGATAACGGATGCCTTGAGTTTTCCGCCAAAATTTAGTTCGGCCCTTTGCTGTAACTGTACGGCTCTCGTATGGAAATTTCTCAATTGTAAAACTTCACTTGGGAAATCTGCTTAGTTTATGCAGCCCCTGCGTGACGGACTTTTTAAAAACCTTATGTTACTGGGACAAGACATTTAACACACTTATAGGTAGAATCGATGGATATTAGAATCAACTTTCAAAATTCCTGTTATCGATACAACCCCAATATCTGATTTCCCTGAAAGAAATCTGCTAAAACACATATTTCTGTTGTAAAGGACTCCACCATCAGAAACTTGCTCAAGTGAAGGAGTTATTTAACGTGTGCTCTCTTAGAGCCCTCCTTATAAGGACATCTAATACTTAGTACTGTAAGTTTAACTTTTTTTCTACCTTCAAGAAGTTTAAATACGGAATTTCAATCACACAAGTTTAGAATGTTCTTCGAGAACTGAAATTGGGAAACAAAAGTACGAAACTCGATGAGTAAACTAGCTTGTTTCGGAGAGAGATCTTTCATGCTTTGAACGTTTTGGGATAAAAGTCTCACGTTTGGACTGTTAAGACAAATTTTTATTATTAATCTTATTAACGAACCGGGGCTCAGATACCACGTGAGTTAAAATGTTGGCTTTAATCTCTCATGGTAAACCTAGAGGGGCGAGTTCGATTCCCACCTGGGAAATTAGAATTTATATAGTGACAAACTCATTAAATAAAATCGTTACCCTGGCTAAAAAAGGGTTTTAACCGGTAGGTAACCAGTCCTAATTAGCCATAATAGCAAAATGTGGACGTCAAGAAATAATAATAGTAACGAAACAAAGTGTCAAACTTCCTATTTTGAAAAAGTAAGAAGAAATGTCTATCCATTGTCACAAGCCGTTTTCAATAGATCCAAATGGAGAAAGAAATATTTTTCTTTCTCATGAATGAATGGCTGTGACCATGAAACCAACTGGAATGCCACAAACCAGCGCTCCAAATACAACATTTATCCATGGCACAGGTGTGGCGTTGATAATTTCCTTTGTACCAATGCTGCCCATGTTTTATTCAAATGACTCGAAAAGCCTCGACAAAGTGATAAACAAGTATCATTCATTAATAACAATAGTTCTTCTTATCAAAAATATAGATAAACACATTTTCTTCGTTGCATTCAACAAAACAAATTAATTGCTACATCAATTTTAAAACACAGATGGGAAATAAGGCAATGCCACAGATAATCCAAGATTGCAAAGGCCAATTTCTCAAGTCCGTCAAGCAGGTGCTTCGTTTATATATAATTTTGAATGGACCTCATTCGTCGTCTCCCAGGTAGAATCGATGGACATTGAGAAAATATTTCATAAGTCACGTGATGAGAACAACCTAAATATCGGACTTTCCTTGTGGTAAATCTGCTATAACATATTCCATATCAACGACTATTATTACTGAAGCTATAGAATTTTGTCCAAATTTGTTTAGACATAAGTGGGCAGAAGGATTTATTTTTAATTGTAGATATTTATAATATACGTAAGTCATAAAACTGACAAAATATGAGGCAGGGTTATACAATTAAACTTTCTGTTGCCTTATTATTCACAAAAGAAACTGCCTATCGAATAAATTATATCAAATTGACGGTACTCAAATTTCAATTATTATAACATCTGTCTTTAATTACCTAACGAAAAACATATTTATACTAGAAAATAAAAATTTCACAACTCACCATTACTATCTACTTATTTATTGACTGAGGAAATACCTGCAAAAGAAGAACATTAATTAATGAATAGTAAAGGAAGGAAGGAAGGTATGTGCATCTCAAAATAAAATAAATATCCACCAAAATGAAATATGAATCAAATAAAAATATACATAAATGCCTTGAGAAAAATCTACAAAAAGAATTATAAACTTTTATGGCATACTTAAAAAAACATTCTCGTTTTTTGCTCCTATAGCACTATTCGATCACTTTAACAGTTTTGAATCTAAATTTATACAACACCAGGAGGTATATTATTCGACAGAATCAGTTTGATCAAGGTTATATTTGCGTTGCTCTCAAATCACTCTTTGTTGCAAAATTATAATTTTTAAAGTTTATTTTTTAATAGACGATGCTCAGTTTGTACACAAATATTTATCTATATTTATTTTTGCCTCCATTTTATGTGAGTATGAGTGAAGCGTTATCTAGAAGTTACCAACCTTATCTAGCAAGGGCTGGACAAAGGGAGTTTACTAGTCAATTTCTATTGACTAAAAGCAGAAATCAAAACTCTAGGTGCAATAATAAAATGCAATAAAAGGGCCTTTGGTTTACCTGCCATTTGTTTTAGGACCCAAAAATTAAAAATCGTGATGAAAATGATATTATTAATTAATCCCATTAAAAATGCTTAGGTATTTATTGCTTTGGTAAATTTATACCAAGTCAGAGTTTCGTTTTATTCTGTTTTTTTTTTTTTAATTCTTGCTACTGAGGCTAATCGGGGCAGGCTACCCACGCTTTTCAAGCCAGAATGGGACTGAGGATTTCATATAGTCAGCTCGTCACTAAAATTCTTATGGGCTTCAAGAGAACCAAAGCCGCGATTCTAGATTGCCAATTTTATTAATAGCAACGCCTTTTCTCACATGGCTAAGAGTTCCAAAGGTAACTAGAGGTTCGGTTTATGTATCAGTATTAATTAACACATTAAATATAATCATTACTCCTACTACGGTTGGAGATGGGTGGATACCTGGAAAAAAACTCCTGCCCATTGGCATTTATTAGTTTAAAATCGATGTTAATAAGCTTTTATTAGTATAAACACCACTTTGCAACAAGCACTAATGCGCATGTTGTAAATGCAGGAATTAGTTCGATCCAACAAAAAATGAATAATTATCGTTTTATTGATGTTTATAATAACAGTAATATTGGATGCGGCTGCCATCTGAAGGTGATCTACTTTAGACATTACTGATACATTTTCCCCCTTACCAACCATCAGCCAAGCTTGGTTTATACAATGAAACATAAGTGAAATAATCCGAGGAACATAATGAATAATCTATATAATCTCAACAAATATATACATTATGTATACACTGCAATGTTTCAACAAATATATTGTCCTAATCAAGGTACACTGGAACGGAAAGTTTCTGCATTTAACACCTTAAATTTCATAATAGCCATGAGTAATCTGGTATAAATTCACCTTGTGTACCAATTAAAATTGTTTCATAAATGTTGGTTTAATGAAAATACAATTTATTCGAGAAATACTTCAGAAACAGAAATCTTTTTTCCCAAGAAATTGCAAATATTCTGAAGCACATATGCCCCAGAGTGTAATTTTTCGAAAATTTTCATCACCACATTCTTTTCAACGGCAATAATAATTACAATGCACTGCGTAATAAATATTATTTTATTTAATTTGTTTTATGCCCACAGCTAAGGTAATTTGCATAAGGTGAGTGTCTAATTAAGGTAATCTATTTACTCCGCCTACTAAATATTTCATCAGTGATTGTAACTACGTTGCTTTTAGATCATGATATTGATGATTGATTATGGACATTTTATTGCTGTAATATTGAAAAACATCATTAAATATTACAAATAAATCTAGAGAAGGGATTCTCAGTAGTATATACTTAAACACTTCATTCCACAAGTGCCACTTGATGACACTCAACAAAATTACACACGGAATAGTGTTTTAGTCAGCTATATTAACAAATCACTTGAAAATATTTAAAATGGATTTAAGTATCAGAGCAGATGTGCAATTATCACTGACTACTTGTGTCAAAGACGTCTCTTGAATTTTTATCAATTACACTATTTAGAACTCATTATTAAGAAAGACTTGCTTTTTAAGGTATCTATAACACTTTATCAAGGTAATAAATAATTATAGTTTTCATTACTAAAAAGTTTTGCAATTGATGACAATTTTTAATGTTTATTTTGTGCCAAAATAAAAAATATATGGAGGTTTAAAGGTTGATGCATAGCTATCAACTGAAATAACATACTAAAATATAATATTTTTTTAAAAATATAATGTAAAATTATTTTAAAACATAACATTTTTTGGCCTAAGCCGTAACATTAAAAAATGTTTTAACCTATTAATTAAAAACGTAGATATTTACGATATGACTTCTTGACACCTGCAATCTCTCACTTGGTTTTTAAGTTAGGAAGCTGTTATTGTTTTACTTTCAGAAAGTAAAAATATCGAGATTCATTCAGATATAAATAAATATTTTACGTTAAGACTTCGAAATGAGGTTTTATTTTTATTTTTAATTAAATCTACCAGATGCTTTCATTTCATCACCACTCGTGAAATTAGTTCATACAATTGAAGCATAACAGATTCAATTCCGCATACTTCACGATGAATATTTTATTTTAGCCAAGAGATATTGTAAATTGTTCGTCAGAATATTGACATAAAACTTTATCCTTAAGATACCCTCATTGAAAACATAGGCATTAATAAACACTACACCACATGTTTTGAAAAATGAATAGTGCTAACACAACAATATTTTTTAATTGAAAATAGATTCGTATAAATGTATAAAATATATAATATTTGGGTTAGTCATAGTAGAAGGGATTACATATGTGAATTTTGAGAAAAATGAATGTTAAGTTAAAAAACGATACCGTAATCATCAATAATTTAATAAATTTTAAAGTAGATTTTAAGTGGTACTTGTGACAATATTGCATTCAAAAGTTAGCAACTTTGTACAACATTTGGTGGGTTAATTAATAAAGATTGAAATAAAATATTAAGGTTAAAATAATTAATAAAATTTGGACTTGGTTTGAACACGCCATTTGTAGATTGATACCCCTTGAAGAACAAGGAAAGATTGAACAAAAATTACAATATTATTTTCATCATGATTACGCTGATAAAATACTTTAGAGTATACAATTTCCTTGTGTTTTGAGTAATTTATAACAATAATTTTAAGACTCGCAAAACTTAAAATGATGTTTAGTCGTAAGACTAAAATTTAACTACATACTCGATATTCAGCAAGGCTCTTGTTAGGAGTCTTACATAACATCCGATGTAGTGTTTTCATTCTTCACTAATGACATGCAAACACATTCATGACTCATAATGAAAGGGAAAAAGCATACAAAGAAAACTTTTAGGTTCGTCGATCAGTAGCCTTTACGTCAGATAAGACTTAAACACACACACACACACACACCACTCACATACCCAAAAAAACATTAGATGCCATTTATTCAGTTACATTAATACAATTAACACCCCCCCCCCCAATCCCTGGTGCATGGTTAAGCCATTGGCCTTATTATATTTAGTAAATCTAGAGTCGTTGGTTCGACACCCATGTGAGGTGGAATAGAATTTTATAAAGTAGAGAACTAAATAAAATCCTTGAGCGTATCTTGTCTGGGAATAGGGCAGTAACTTATAGATAATCTGTCAAATTAGTCTTAGTTTCATAAAGTGGAGGTGAATAAATATTATTTTATTATTATTCTAATTCCCTCTTTAAAATGACTATTTTTCTTTATCAGTTAATAAAGCTATTATCTTTTAAATGTTATGCTTCAAAACATTCTTGAGTAATAGTCTATTCAGATTTATCTTCTCTTAAAACCTTAAATCATAAAAAAAGTTAGATTAGTTGTTTATTTAAAAGTAATGCCATGATCATTATTTTAATCTAGCAAAACTGTTTCTCTCGTAGCTATTAGGAGATTTACTGTCTTAAGAAATTGTTATTTATTTTGCACATTACCCCTACCATTTTAGGGTCATTGGCGGAACGGCAAAGCAGTAAATTACAATAAGTGATAAACATTAGTTTTCTTAAAGGAAGTGAAAACAGTATTAATGATGGTTCCATTGTCGAAAAATGGTTAAATGAATTTTTTTTTTTTTTTTAAATCTGGAGGAGTTTTTCTTTCTTCACAGAATTTATCACAATGTTAAAGAATTGTTAAATTCGAAAAGCAGAAATCACAAGTTGGTTAACCTAATTTGCCCCAATCTCAGTTCTTCGAGATTGATGGAATGCAGTTTTTCACGGTTTAGTGACAAATCTGCAAGATTAGGTAATCTATTCTAACAGATGGTTAAGTAATATATATATATAAATATGGATTAATTTTTAGTAGTAGAAGTACATACATATTATTATGGACTATTGTTATTTATTTAGTGATTTAAATTATATTTTCACTACTGCTTTAAAATCGTAGGTTATTTAGAAGTAATTCTATTATAATGATAAATAAGTGTCAAAGTCAAAGGTTTCTGAGGGTGGATATCTAAATGTGAGCAAGAGGAACCACAATGAAGTGATAACCTTATCAGCTAGATAGCTTATTGCGGTTCATATGCAGTTTCTTTTATCATTATGAAGCTGCTTTATAATAGATATAACATCTAGCACAATATATTTGAAGATACACGCTAAGAATAATATAGTTATATATTTGGATATCGTCGAATAATTGCAGTGAATGTAATTGAAATTATGAGGGGCTGTTGTGGAGCTCTGGTAGGATCTTTGTTGTTTCTTTGTACAAATTAAAGGGAGTACTGTAATAGCTTTCAAAATGATATAACTATAAATAAATCCTATTTAATTAAATAGGAGTACAAGGAATTCTTGTAGTGTCTACATCAGTTTTTTTTTCTTATTTATGGACAAACGAATCAAGTACATATAAAATAAAATTAGATATTAAAAAAATATTTAAAAAAATGTATTGAGTGAGATTTGAAAATATGAGTAGTCTGAAGATATCATTGGTACTTAATCACAACTTCAGGATCAGCGAAATGATCTTGAGTATCATCAGTACGTTTCTCGAATTTAAAAATTCTGATGTGGATACAACAAGACTTGCTTTTACTCCTGTTAAATTAAATAAATAAAATGTCCAGCTCCACGGTGATGCTAAAATTATCTTTTATGGTGAACTACAAGAACTTATAGACATCTATATCTGTAATAGATAGGAAGAAATTTTAAACTTTTTATTTTTGCCATTATCTAAACCCTTGCACCACATCATAACGATCACCACTCGTGGATATCGATCGAAAGGAGAAGATGCACAAATAGGTGTTAAAATGAAATGCCAACATTCCAACACTAGTGTTTTTTAAGAAAGTAAGATACGTTCTTTCAGTTCTATTAAACAAGTCAACGTGGACGTTGACTTTGTTGTAAAATGTTAAAATAATTCCCAGGTAACTGGCCTATCATTTCAACTTCTGCACATTCGTACTAATCCGTTTGAGTTATTTTAGAGTTGGGCTTTTTCATGTAATCTGAGAATTTAGGACATTACAAAGAAACTTAGTAAGAGATTAATTTTTAAGAGCTTTGTGCATAGTAAGAGAGGACCCATTGACGGTGTGCAAGTGGTGGGACTGGCTGCATGAAAATAAAAAAGTCTTCATAGAGTATAAAAAAGGTGAATCTATAGTCCATCAAGTCAAATCAACTACCAACAAAAGGAAACCTTAAACTGCAAATCTTTGGCGATAAACCTCTAATGATTTTCAACTGGAGTCCCAAATCACCTCTTCAAATAAATGTTGAGTTATGCATGAACAATGCTTACTCCTGTTTTATTTTCACACTTCCGAAGATCATTAGTTTCGTTTTGCTTGGCGAGTGAAACGTGATGGGAATCGCCAAGGCGAGGGTTGCTAGAGATAGAATACTGAGGAGGTCGACTATAGAAAGAATAATAGGAATAAATGAGCAGAAAACGAAACTAAAAGGAAAAAAAAAATCCACCAATAAAAGAAAAGAACAGCATATCTCATAAGGAATTCATTATAAGGCATTGTCCTTGCGAGAGACAACTCGTAACAGAAGTCTCTAGCTTTAACTTGTTGACGTCATCTACCTTTTCATAAAAATATTTCCTCCTTTCTCATTAATGGACACATTACACAGGCAAATATGCTTGTTCATTTTTACGAATTTAGTGTAAAAATTTGAAAATTATGCTCTAAAAATTTAAGCAGATTTTTTTAGTTTCTAAATTATATTTAAGCATTTTAGTTTTAGTTTAGGGGGTAATTAGCCCCCTTTCTCTGATACTTCATTTCTCAATGTTTCAAAATTTGGGGTTCTTTATTGTTTTGAAATATATTAAGAAACAAATTTTCATTACTGAAATATCTAAGTGAGGGATCACTGGGAACTGAACAGAAAAATAAAAAAAAATCCTCCTACCTACTCTTTAGTCCTTATCACTGGGGAAGTCAGAAAATCAATTTATCTCCCCCAAAGGACAGTTTTTTCGACCATTTTTGAGCAAAAAATCATCATTAAATACAAATTTTAGAAACAAAAACACTAACGCTCAAATAATGTTGAATTAAATGGACCTCATATCTGCCATCTTGGTAAGATCGTTGGACATCCTGAACAACTGATTTATCTTTAGGGAAAAATGATAGAATCTCTAATAGATATATATTCATAGAAAGAAAATTGGTACTTAGAAAAAACGTTGTCAATGAATAATCTTTATTCCGGTTCTAGCTAACCATCTTCCATCATTGACAGTACCGAAACCGTTATGAAACTAATATATCGTGTCCTCCAAGAAAAAAAATACTTATTGAATGCATTCTATTCGAATTGCATGACCGTCCTCTGCCTTTGTTGTCTCTTGATATTGATCACTAAGCTCGAATTTAGGCGGGCTTTCCCACTTTTTCTTTACTAAGGTCAGTACAAGGCTTTTCTAGAAAGCACTTTTTTATAATTTCCTTCTTTTTTTTTTTTTGTAATTAACAAAGTAACTAACTGCTAGAGAGTTAATATTCCGCATTATTCTTAATAATTTATAACTCATTTATGTCTGATGCTAGAGGATTTTCGTCTCAAGGATTTAGTTAATATTGTACTCACTAAAGCAGCGTTAATGGGTTTATATAGTTCTCATTAATCTGTAGCTCATGAATTTATTTAAAACTATTTGCTTATCCTAACGTTAGCCATGCGAGTTAAAGCGTTGACCTTAATCTCACATGGTAAACCTAGAGTGGCGAGTTCGATTCTCGCTTGGGCAAAGGAAATTATTTAGTGACGAAATTCATTAAATAACATCCTAAGTCCCACCCTGGCTAGAAAAGGGTGGTCACCTGTAGATAACCCGTCCCAATTAGCCTGAGTTGCAAAAAGTGGACGTTAATAAATAATAATAATAAATAACGTTCACGGGCCCAATTACTACTGTTTTCTTCAACCTGACAATCACGAATTTATTAAGTACTGCTGTCTATAATCTAAATTCTTGTCTGATGCTTGGACTCTTCTTTCTGACTTCGTTTACGTTTATATAACGGAAGTAGCCATTTCCAAGAAAAAGCTTTACCAACTCGTCAGACTAGAAAAACACATGTTTTATTTTAGTCATAAATGTTTCTTTTAATTCCAGTTTCAAAAATACTCCTTATCATATGAAATCCAATGTATATTTTGAGAATGAGAATGGTTTTAGCTATAATTTGGCCACCAATACAGAAACCTCAGTTTCAAGTAAAAAAAATAAATAAATAAAAGCTTAGAATTTTCTAAAATACACAAAAAATGGCTCATAACTTCGACGTTCGAATATAGTTTTACTAGAAATCACTTATAGATTTAGGCACCTAAACGCTCGGGACGTCCATCATTGAGTTTTAATGAATATGAAAGACTAAATGAATAAACTATCAGTACAAAGCTCATAAAAGAGACATTCCAATTATGTTATTCAGTAACAGTAAAATTAATTTTTATGAACGTAGTTCATCATATCAAAAATATTTCAATTGTCTGAGCAGTTGAACCTTATTTTATCTAGCAAATTTGGATTACTATCATTATTAGAAGAAAAGGAATTAAAACGGAAATAAAGAGGTAAGAATGAAGAGAACAGATACGGAAATCCTTTGGCTGAATATTTATAATCATGATCATTACTTATTGTTATACCTTAACCACAACAGTGAAATTTGATAAAGAATAATAACATTAAACATTATTTACAATGAAAACTATTAAATAAACATTATCGACTGAATTCAATTAATGTAATTGGCATTAATAACCTAGAAGTTAAGTACTTGACCACAAAATTTAGTCCTTAGAGAATCTGTGAGCACGTTGTGATATTGCTGTGGTAGTTCATTAATTCAGTAAAGAATAACTAACTCTGTGTGTTTTTGACATTGAAAATGTATTTTTAAATCGATAACTATTGAACAATTGTTTCCCTTAAAATTGTATGATGCATTTGATTCCTTTTTTCCTGAATAAGTAAATTGAAGTAATGTGTTTCTGGAAAATCAGAATGTTTATGTAATAAATCTGATAACTACTACCTTTTTATCTTGTTTGCATTTACCGGCAGATAGGGTTTACTCCCTACATATTCTGGCTTCTGTGTCACTTCACCAAAGACTGTCATAGCTGGAGTATCTGATAAAATGTCACCATTATGAATAAAAAAAGATCACATCCGCACTGTAATGGTCAAATGCAAAGGTCATTCAGTCCTCTTTCCCAACATTAACAATAATGATACTGCGAAGAATAAAACAGGACAGCGAATTACATAAAAACTCTTCCTCCTTTTCTTCAAAGGTATAGGAAATTGTTAAAGGAATATTAACTGTTAAAATTAAATTAATGCCCACATTAGTTAAGTATTAGCAGGTTTTCCTTAAGAGAAATAAACTATTGCGGATGTATACATGATGCGACTTTTCAAAATTAGACTACGCCAAATATACCAAATATATATCTTTTTGACCAGCCACAGTATTCATTTTCTTAAGATACTCGATATTTCAGTATTTCAACTTTTTTTAGTGGAAACCCATCTTAAACAAATTATTTAGAATTTATTGCACCGAAAAACGGTTTACAAATAATTTGATAAATAAAAAATGTTCTATGTTGTTGTTTTATATTTTTTCATCTTATGTTTTCAGTCATTTAGTAAATTCTCACTTTATACACTTTTCTTGTTAGGTTACTAAACTACAAAACAACTCCTTGGTTAGGGTAATTTAAAATATTGTTCATATAAGAATTTTCTAGGGGGGATAGTGAATATATGTAGTTTGAGTGGGTTGTTATGGACTTTTTTTTACTTGAAAAGACTTTTTTGAATATAAAAAATAAATGCAGGTTAAATGTGTTATAAAAAAATAACTCCAATTTAAACAATATTGATTCAACATTAAACGTTTTTTGTACAAAAAATATGCAATACTCCCCGCTGCTCCATATCTTTTATCTGGGCCAGTTATAAAATTTCTTGCCAATTAGCTGTCATTTTTGGGACTAGGTTTACGTTTTATGCTTTAATTATCCAATTATTGATACATGTATCTATTATACATGTATGGTTAATGGAAGAATCTGTGAAATAATAAAAACATATTAATTTGGGAATTAATCAAAACTATTTCTTTAACCTGAGTCTAAACTCCAATTACTAATGAATTCAAAGCCTGAAGAAGAAGGATATACGTTTATAACTCAACAGGTTCGAAGGGTTTCATGGAACTTCAATATTGGTTCATCCCCAGGCATCGATTATCCAGAAACATGAACAGATTTCATTCCAAGCCAACATATATACATTCGTTACTATTCGAAAAATTGTGAATAACAAGTGAGTACCCTTCCTGATGGAGGGTTAAATTTCCAAGCAGACAAGATCATTTTAACTAGAGGCATTCGTACAAAAACGTCGGGGGTTTATATATAACATAACTATTCATGTATCCTACATTTCAAGTTGAAAGGGCGTGTTTATTATCTTTTGCGCCAAAGAAAAGAAATAGAAAAGTGTTGTCCCTAGCTACCCAGTAAAAATAAAGTATATTACGAGATGTTAGACTGTATTAATAAATTACCCTGCAATACATATATAAACCCACCCACACACACACACACACATACAGCGGTATAAAAAGCTGTTTGGAAGAGCCGAGACCACAGGTAGCCCTGGATGGCCTTCGGAACAACAGAGTACTCTTGCTGATCTTACGACAAACAACATTCCACTTGCAACTCTCATTCAACATTTTTATCTCATTACACATCTCATATAAAAGGTAATGACCTTCATAAGCTGAGTAAACAACCAGGTTTATACTCCAGTGAAAGAACGACGATATATATAACCTTCTTTTTTCCAGTTCCAGCGAAGGCCGTTTATTGAGACGAAGAAAGCCACATTCGAGAAGAATTACAAGTACAACGAATCTTATAACTTCAACTCTTCAGGACTGAATTTCAATATTTCTTTTTTTTAAATTGCCAGTTAACATCAACTTTATGCAATCGGACCGGGCCGGTATATCTACAATTATTAATTTTTCTTGTCAGAGGCTGGGAGAAGTAATTCTTTTCAGAGAGCCCCTAACAGCAAATTTCATTAGCCCACCGATAATGGGTCTCACCATCCAAAGTTTTCTATGAGTACCAACGTCATAACATACACAGCTAAACACCCTTCCTCACGCCACATTTTAAATTGATAAGTATTTATCCTCGATTTTGATAAGACACTTAAGATTTTGGGATCGAGGTACTTTAATTTTAATCCTTCATATATTCCATAATATAGCTGTCAGACAATAAAATCATATATACTGCTGAGCTTGAGGCCCAGAAACTCAATAAAGAAAATATATCTAAAATTACTTGTAGAGATATCACAATTTGCACTCCGTTAGTTTCTTAAATTCACTAAATAATATTTAAAGTCCATACCCACTCATCTCATACGACTTACACAAAATACAAAATCTAAATATAAAAGTAACGACGTACTGATTATACTTTCATCAGACAAGTAACTTAGAGCTTAAGATACCACATCGAAGCACTTATCAAGATATTCAAACTCAATTGAAACTTGTTAACATATATAAGGTAAAACCCTTGGTATAAAACGGCAGACTAGAACTGAGAACTGATTCATTCAATTTGCGAATGATCTTCAACCAAGAAGCTCGTCAGAACTAGTATTCTAACCATGATTAAGAATTGACAATTCACGACAAACACATTCGTACTTTTTTACAGGGCAAGACGAACTCTAGTGCCAGCAGTGTAACTGTCGACTAACAACAAACATCCAAATATAACCTAAGGACTAGCATAGACTAGCGAAATACAATCAGGGAATTTACTACTTAACAGCACCTCATAATTGCATTTATAAAATATCAAAGTTTATTCAGGAATTTAACGCTGGACACCTAAAAGTAGATTTTGAATGTTCCTATTAAAAACAGGGCAGCCTCACAAGAATACTATTACATAGTCTTTTACAACTCCTGAAACCTAAGAAAATACATGTATCAATCGCCACTTTTATAATGGATACGAATAAATAAACATTATTTATTTATTAACGTCCACTTTTTGCAACTAAGGCTACTTGGGACGGGTTATCTGTAGATAACCTAGGTAGGTATAGTTAGGTGTAGGTTATGGCAAGGTAGGTGTAGGTTACCACCCTATTCAAGCCAGCGTGGGACTAATGATATTATTTAATGAATTCCGTCACTAAATAAATTCCTATTGCCCAGGCGGGAATCGAATTAGCCACTCTAGGTTTACCATGTGAAATTAAGGCCAACGCTTTAACTCACATGGCTAACCTGAACTAGTAAATACAAATCAGTTTAGTGTTTCTCTTTCTAGTAAAAAATATATCCATTCCTCCATCATTCTTGTTAACTACAGAATTATTGTTGTCACCATTAACTTACTGTCGTACTCGTAATATAATATTAATACAAATTCTACCGAGTTGTCTTTTAGTCTGAGATGATGAGGACACTGCAATCGTCTTCGCCAGTGCACAAGAACACCAACCAAACCCTTGACTAAGGAGATTATCCTGACAAAAGTTAAATAACGAAACTTATAACGACCCAATTTATAATCGAGTGGATTCGGATTCAATATCTAGTCAAGTAGAAATTCTTAAAACGATTATAAATGGTTATTTCACTCATTCATCCAGTTGAATGAGTTTTAAAATATTCTCATATTGGATTAATCTTTGATAATACAATGAAATCCTTGAGACATTTTTATTTTTCTACCTGAATTCTTCCTCGCCACGCCTCGGCTCCAGGAAACGTGGCTTTCCTAGTCATTATGGTTGACCTTAAATGATCGATAAACCAGGTTTGCGCTACCGCTTAGCAATATTTCTTTCTTTCCAATTAATTATCAAATCCGTTAGTGATGTAAATATTTCCTCCATGTCTCCCAATTTCCTCTAAGATCTACAATGCCCCCGGTACAAGTATCCTAAGAAAACTTTTTAATTGGTGGATGGCTGCTTCAGTTAGTACACAAGTGCAAAAATTAGAAAGACGTTACGCAATGAAAACATTTTTTTTTTTATTAGATTTAATTAATTAATAATTATTTTTTTAATTCCCGCTCAATTGATTTCAAATAAAATTTGGTTATTTACATATAATATAATTGAATAAGGTGTACTCACTAGACTTTAGTGATAGAATGAGCCATCATAACATACCTGAAAAAGAAACATAAAAGCATAAGTATATAAAAAACATAATTTATAAAGGAAATTATCTTAAAAAAACATACTATACATAAATCTAAAATTACTTTGAACTATATACTATATCTTGAAACGAGACTATGTTAGGATTTGACGAAGTTTTTCTATAACCATCATTTTTTTTTTTAATTCATTAAAAGTTATGGTATAGTATATATCTAAGTAATCATAACAATCTTTATAGTAGAATTATTGGACATTATCAGACCGAAGTCACTGGTCTCATTAATTTAAAACAAAATGTTAAAATAAGTATATTAATACAGACATGTAATATACAATAACCATTTAATTTTTTTATAATAACCTTAGCCTCTAAATGTTTCTTTCAGCTGAAGATGATGAAGAAAAATAACCATAATGGAGATTGGCACTTATTGCATAATAAGGAGTCAATAATTATATTATAAGATTAAAATTAACCAAGTTCTATACCACAAACTAAATTAATGGTTCTGTCTGTAAATTCATTTAATACTTAAATGTCATAGGGGACATTTGCCAAATAATAAACGGATCAACGCGTAAAAATGTATTTCAAAAAGAGTTAATTCAAGTTATTCAAGGGCAAGAAGAGTTTTTAGTTACTGTCCTTGCCCAACATTTTGGAAGAGATAATGTACTTCTAATTTAAGCTAGAATAAAACGGACATTTCCTTCAAGAACTGTTCAATGAACTCATTTCCTGGCTGCTGTCCAAACCCGTTCTGTTTCCTCTACGGAATTGAGAATTTGGGTTATTTCTTAAACTCCACATGACATGCCAACAACCATCGAGTGAATATTGATGCAAACCGATGTTGAATATCGATTATTCTAGTCTTCCAAATAGCTCATTCTAAATTCTCATCTCTTCCTAGAAGTACACCCTTGTTGCGCAAAGATGTTGAAACGCTGATTTATTGCACAAACACAAAGGATGAAGAAATAAATGTTTCCAGTAAAAATAGTCAGACTTATTGTGGGAAAAGATCAAAGTCCGCTTGTAAAAATACCTGAGTGTTAAAACAATCATAAATAAAATAAGTATTTGTGATTTATTACGTATAATGAGAGCAAGGCCTTGCAACGTTGAGGGTAGATATGAGTTCATAAAATCATTAAGAAATAAAATAAAATCTTAATTGGGGTTTCGTGCGTGTTTGTATATATATATATATATATATATATATATATATATATATATATATATATATATATATATACTAGTGGACCAGGCAGACGTTTCCTGCATGATATTTCAAGCGATTAGGATATTAAATTTAATAATATTATGTTTAAAACAAAAACTACATTTAATAACACAAAAAACAACTTTTTTTATGTGGACGTTTGCCTAAAAACAAATAGAAAATGAAATTTCGCGAATTTTTTATTCAGGCCTCCGTTATGACCCCCACTCCCGTTCGAACCTAAAAAAATTAATATAGCTTATAACCATAAAAGAATTAATGCTAATTTACATATAGAGTTTTGTTAAGTTCGGTTCAATCGTTAGTGCCCAATAAAATTGTTGGCTCCAACTTCAAGTTTTTAGTGTATATCTCGTTTATACTTTGTTATACTATAAATGTGAATATAACAAAAGTTACTCTAAAAAACAAAATAAACAACTTTTATCCTGTGCATATTTGCCGAAAAACCAGTATGAAACGAAATATCGCTATTTTTAATTTTAGGCCTCCCTTACAACCACAACTCCTGCTCCATCTTCCGGGCTGATTTGTGAATCTATACCATCCAGGACGTCTCCCAAACGCATCCAAAAAAATTCATTCAAATCGGTTCAGCCGTTTAGGAGGAGTTCAGTGACATACTCACGTACAGTAGAATTTTATATATAAAGATATATATATATATATATATATAGTTTTGAACTGAATTCATTTTCATCTCCTGGAATCCTCATTATGAATGGGCATTTGAAGAAATGTTTGAAAATCGCGTCATGTGCACCTTAAGGAAAATCTGCTAAAACCCTAGTTGACAAAGTGCATGAGGGATAGTGCTCGGCGTATTTGCATGTTAAAACGCTGTACTCAATTCTCCAGGTGCATCTTCCGTCAGAATTGACTAATTCGAAGACGCTTAAAGCAATTTCCATGACATCCGAAACCATTATGAAATGAAACGGTTTGACCGACACAACTAGCCGTTGTGTGTGTAAGCTAGAATCCCGTTGCAGGGCCTTGACCGTAACCTCCATTGTGGGCCTAGATCGATCGGGAGAACAATAGCTCACTCAAGGGGTTAATAGTCTAGTTGTTGTATCGTAAGATAGGGTCCTGTAGGTAGGCTACATTCCGGGAAGCGGTCTGGTTCAAGAACACACTCAACGTAACCAAGATCTGAAATGGACGGAATGTATGCTATTTCAAGTTTTATACATTATATATCACGTATTATAACACTGGGTAGTCCTTGAGTCGGGAGTAGGGGGGGGGGTGGTATTATTATTATTATGAAGGGATCTTCGATTTTATAGATTTTGAAAACACTTTTGATAAGGTGAACTTGAAACTGGTGCTCCACTGAGTGCGAACAATTGGAATTTTCTAGAGAAAAGGCCAAGTCGGAAAAAATTATTTAAAGAAACAATCCAACATGAAGTATCAGGACTCAAGGTACGTAAGAGTGGCCAGAACAAAAAAAAGGTGTTAAGTTAGACAGGAGTACACTTTGACTACATAATCGTTCAATGAGTTCATCGATGATAGAAGAAAAATGATATAAGAATTAGAAGGTCACTCACCTGCATAGATTTCAAGATAATATTGCACTTATTGGAAGGTAAGAAGAACAAATGAATATATTGTTGCAAGGCCTACAAGAAAAAGGAAGTCTAAAATACGCATTTTACAAACCTTTTGTCACAAGCAGATTTTCCACGTCTTGTGATACCACACTGATGACGTCAATTTAAAGTGAAATCATTACTGGTTCCACAATAAGAAATTTATAGAAACCGGACTTGAAATTGAAGCTGGAAATAAGGTGTTAAATGACGAGGTTAACTGAAATCTGAAGTCTACGCATACCTTAGTTAATGTTGTGTGTGTGTGTGTATAAAATGTATGTAGAGGAAGGATGGACGTTTGAATAAATTGTTTGTTGTTAAGAGGGCACCTGAATAACAGTTTTACCCTTAAAGAAAACATGCTAAAGAAGTTATGAGTTCAGGGAACGTAGTTAATACACACACATATAAATATAATAATGTAAATACATTAAAAATGTTATAATATAATAATAACATTTGGTTCTATATGAAGAATGCTCTTTTAAATTTAGCAACAAGTGTGCAAATAGCATCTAAGATAAGTTATCTGAAAGAGAATTAATATTCATAAAGGTTTTAAAAGTCAAATTCTTGTTTACATAGTACTGTTTATGAAAGCCTACCATTATATAGAGCGACTCGTGGAATGGAATAAAGGCGCATTTAATGCAAATTCACAAAAAACCTTCCGGAAACTCCTATTCTTTCATTTATAAACGTAAATATTTAAAAGATTAATTTGTTTTTGGCACATTTAAAGAAAATCATTTAAAAATATAATCCAGTGGAAAGTCAGTCTCGCACTGAAGTTAATTTGGCAGATTTCCTTCAGACCTGGATTGACATCTCACGTCCCATTCTCTACTTTTTGCTCAATGAGAACCCTATGTTTACTTAACATTTCAACTGGATATACGGTGATTTAATAACTGAATGCGAAGACTGTGGAAATTACCTGGGTAGGATGGGGGGGGGGTATGGAGACCAGAATAAAGAAAACCCAAATAACTTAGTAGTCGTTCGTAATCGAAAAAATGCTAAATTTATTGAAGTACAACTGCGTTAAATAACATGGCCTACAAGATTTCGAAGTGTAATAACTGATATTTTTGCGATACTAAATAATATCCATCATAATTTTACAAAAAATGATTTATATTGTATTATATATTTGATATTATGAGCAGGTCGTTTGGCACTTTTTGCTCGCTGTTTGCCACGCACATTTTCTCCAAAACAATTAATCCAATACTTCTTTATAATTCTTTTGATTTTCAGCCACTTGCTAAGGTAATTAAAAAGTCCAGTAAATTATAGATGATCTTTCTTTCAATAAAGAATTTCTTGGGGACCTGCTAACATTGTACTTGGTTTCGGGTAGGACATTATCACTTATATATGAGAGATTAATGAAATGGAATTCATACTATTATGTTTCAAAATTTATTAATAATAAATGCATTTCCAATAGTTACAGTGATTTTGAAAATTCTGAGCTAAAGTAGAACAAAAGCGACACATTCAGTTGTAATCCAAGGAAATTACTAAAACCCAATAAATTCCGTGTCATTTTCTGATGATGTGGCAAATTATATTATTACGTGATGACGTAGGCAGACATCCAACAGTCCAGACTGCTGGCCATCTCATAATTCATGATTAAACCTATTTTCTCGTTTGGCCTGCAGCCTTGGCAGGGTTCAATCTCTGCAGGAAATCCCACGGATAAGAACCCATTTCTATTAAAGATAATCTCTGCTTATAATCCATGTAGAAGTGTATAAACGAAAAAAGGTAAAAAAAAATGCGGAATATACTTTATGTTACTTTAATACTCTGTAATTTTAATTATTTTGGATAACATTGAGTCGAGGGTCCGATTACCACGGGGCCTCTAAATAATTCTGACCCCACCGCAACTGAAAATTTAAGCCTTAACCTGAATGGAAAAGGGTAGTTGCATGAAAATAAATCTTTCCGACTAGCGAGAGTTGAATAAAGTGAACGTTAGGTTCAACATTTTTATGAACAAAATAAAATACAATGCATAACTCACAATTATAATTTTTTGCTGGTTGAAGAAGCATGGATTTAAATTTATGGAATGGATTTAAATAATTTCCTTTGCCCAGGCGAGTTCGATTCTTGCCTGGGCAAAGGAAATTATTTAGTGACGAAATTCATTAAATAACGTCCTAAAATCCCACCCTGGCTAGAAAAGGGTGGTGACCTGTAGATAACTCGTCCCGATTAGCCTAAGTTGCAAAAAGTGGACGTTAATAATAATTCTATTCTTAAATTTATGGAATAATTTTTTTTAGAAGTGTTATATTCTGGGTAACAGTTTTGAATCTGTCGAGCTAAACTTAAACCGTGATAGAGATTTAAACACCTTAAGCAAGTTGATTCAAAAAGGGAAATGTCCAGGAAGTACATTTGATTCTTACAGGCTGGGGAAGTACCTAATTTTTACAAATCCTACATATTCTTCGTTCATTTATCCTTATCAGAAATGTATCATTCAAAGAAAACAGATCGTCCCTGTGTTAGGCTTCAGTTTTGCAATTGATTATGTACCGTTTTGAACGTATATTAGTATTTTACATATAATATAGTAGGCAGCATTGGGAAGTAAATAACATTATAGTAACACATTGCTTCAGAGAAGAGATACAATGTTTTTCCAACAATAAAATCCGCAATTCAAAAAGCGTACAGAGAGATTAAAATGCCAAGAAATAAGTTAGCTTTAAAACCGCAAAAACCCGCAGATGATATGAAAACTAAGCAGGTTTACCACAGAGCAGGAATGACAAGCAGATGATGTCATTAAACATTCTAGTCTAATTTAAGATAGACTTACCTATAAAAATCTCTAATAGGTACGAAGAAATTAGATATTATGTACCTTTACAACTCCCCATTCCTCAAAATATTTTGCTGGTTAACGAACTTAGATCTGCGAATTTCAAAAAGTTAATATGCCGAGTTCTAAAGATAAAGGACTTTTCGTTTGTTATATATTGCCTGAAAACACACACACACACACACATATATATATATATATATATATATATATATATATATATATATCTATAAATATATATATATATATATCCTAGGGCGCATACGCACTCACAAGTATATTATACGAATTTGAATGGATAATGTTTTTTCATCAGAGGGCTCCAAACTGGGAAGTTATCTAAATCCTGAACTTGGGTCATTCTTTGTGGTTTTATAGGCTAAAAGAGTAACAACTCTTTCAGATGAGTGTACAATTATGTCTTGCATGAAGTTAAAAGAGAATGAATGACATGTATATCAGTTATTATCGTTTTGAGAGCACTGTCTGATAATTGAACGAGTTTTTTGCTTTTTATTTCAAGTCAATTCCGAACATCAGCCTTGTTCAGTGGCTTTTCATGGCACGATATGTTCCACTTGTTGTCCAGCGAGTGTCTGCCGACCACTTTCTAGTGTTACGTTATCTCCAGCCTTCCAGACAGTGAACAACAAGAAGGCTATCCTTCCCAGGTCTCGTTTCCTCATAATCCTCCTTGTGGAGCCAACAAACCAAAGGCCTTCCAACGAATAGACACACAGTCAAAAACTTGTAAAAGAGAAAGTAGGGTATACCTTAATCGCCCTTTTTTAAAAGGTTTCCCAATTAGGAATTATAATAAAAGGAAGTTTTAATATGATGTCCTACATCCCAGAGCGATATATAACAGCACTGCAATCGAGCATAAATCTATATATGTCCTTTTCTGTTTAACGTAAAAAATACTACAAAGTAAGTTCTATATAGCATCGTTTGACTCCAAACAGAGAAACGGAAATATTTATAATTTTGATTTTGACGCCACATACAACACCAAATTATGACAACACGCTCCATAAACCGCTTCTATCATTCATATAAATTTTAAGCCAATATGTAGCTAAGAATGTTGAACATAGGAACATTAAATTTAGTAAAGTATTAATAATAAAATTCCGAATGTATGAAAAATTATGATGTTAAGAACAAAAGTAATTTTTATTTTAGGTTCCCAGTGCTCGTGCCTGTAATTGATGAAACAAGTAATTAAGTAATTCATATTAATTGGTCATCAATCTCGAGCTGCATTAATATACTGTACAACGGTTATCCCAATCCAAATAACAGTAAATTATTATCTTTACATTTTCTTGTTAAAGTGTATTGAATTTTTATTGAGCTGCCCGTTCAGAAATTCAAGCGGAAATGTTTACCTTTTTATATAAACCCATGCATTCAAGCACCAAACAGTAAGTCTGCTCCCAGTAAAATCATTAGAAATATAAGTAAAGATTTCAGTGTGAATAAACTTACTATTAATTCGTAAAACTATAATTGGCTTTTCGAATAGATTAAGTAATATTCAAGTTATTTAAAATTCCATTACATTTCTGTTGAAAAAAAATAAGTGGAATGGGAGAATGGCCTAATAAATAAATAAGTAAAGGGATTATACATTTTCATAGATGTGGACGTATGCTTATTCTATATTTCATCGGTAAGGATGAAATCCTCAATGGTCTTTCCTGCCATTAATAGTCAGCTGTGTTTCCATAGTGCTTAGTCAAGATGATCTTGTACATGGAGTCAATATGTTTCTCCCAAATATTTTATAACAAGAAATTTGTGATCAGATATCTCACGTATGATAATAGTTTTTAATTAATCTCAAAGACGTAACAATACCATAGATATAAAAGTTTTTTCTCTGCTCTAATCAACGCAGGGCGTACCGCATTCCAGTGTGTTATATGTGTTCTCGATTAGTCACAGAAGCCTTACATTTATGTAATCTACTGATTGTTGCCAAGTTTATACTTCCTCCAATCACCGGAACTCCTCGTGCGGAATAATCTGCTTCTGAGGCGTTCCACTGTTCGTTAGCATAGATCGTGTGAGTGCATTACAGTGCAGTTCTAATGGATGACTTTTTCTCATGAAGATACAAGCATACAGCCAGGACACGCGTAAACGAATCATGTTCCCACGATCAGAAATGACTACAGTTGGTTTTACAGTGTATCAGATGGCGAGCAAATTCTGTTCTCTATTTTTCTTTTTCTTAACGCCATAAATAATCAAGACAATAGACTTTTTTTTCTGGGCATTAGATTTGTAGTAATACAATAAAGTAACAATTGCATTAATAGGATTGGGGGTTAATGAGAAACAAAGAGGAAACCAAATTCAAATAACGCAATTAATATTTGAATTAGGCTAAAATGCGTAGAATTTAAATCGTATGACATAAGTTCATTAGGAAGACTGGTCATATAAAATATTTCGAGCCGAGTGTATATAATCGAGATAAATGCAATTGTACTTGTTCACCTTTTCTATGCCCTCCTTCTAGTCAGACTTCACCGAAGAAGTTGATCTTCAGTTTTAAATGAAAATTTTAAAAATATCTAGTTCTGTGACAATTGAATAAATCATATTGCTATCATGAGATCAGTAAATGTATGCAGTACATGTTTACGGAACTTATGCTCAAAGAAAAATTGACGTCTAAGTTATTGCCCAGCTGGCCGTTGCCTAGCAACCCGATAACTTACTCCATGGCCACATGTTAGAAGAAGAAAAAGGACAGTCGGAGAAAATGGCGACACTGGCATAAGGCCCACCAACAGTTCTTGTTGCATAATTGGAAGACAATGCACGCACGGAGTAGAAATTCACGAAGCTGAGTGTGGACGTAGGAAGAGCACAGCGGGGAGTGGCAAGCATTGAGGTACCTCATTTTATAACAAATATGTTCAGAAAATAAAGAAGAAACACCCATCAAGTCCAGCCATCATCGCCCAGTGCCCTTTGACAAAATGCAGCGTTGTCTTATATATACTTATATTCACCATGCCCCTTCAGGCAATATTAGTTGTAGTCATTAAAATATATCATATTATCCATTAGTTATATTTCAGTCTTTTTTATTTATACAGTGCACTCACATCCCGTTTATTATATCTCCATTAAAGAGAAGCCTAGAATTGCTTTATTCACTACAAGCTGAATTTTCCATCAGCTGGACATGCCTCAGTTGTAGGAGATAATGATGCGTAGCCGTGCCTCGTTGTGCAAATGGAAAAATAAGTTGTCAGAACGTATACAAACAAAGGCCCAGGCGGCACAAAGAAACAGTAGCAGGTGTTATAACCTTCGCAGGCCCCTATACAGGTTAAAGTGCTCTCACTTCCTTGAATATTCATCAAATGGGACATCGGTATTGCTCTTCGTGCTTGGAGTAGTGCACGGCATGACGCTGGGTAATGTCAGCTGTTATCACCTTGACCATACCATTTGCTACGTCATGACGTTGCCCATGCCATTTGCCTGCTTTTATTAGATGAGTACGTCACCACCAGCTCTAACTATAGACCACGGCCTTTAATAATACTTTGCCTTAATTGTTTCTAGGAAAAAGGCCTTAACAGCTCGATACACAAATTGTTCGCTGACGCTGTATAAATCATTTCAGAAAGAGAAAAACAATGAAGTTATTAGGTTTTCCTGATCCTCAGGTTTCCATCGCTTTATCAGAGTTATTAGATGAGTCATCAATTTCAATAATAACACTCAATTCTATACGAAAGACATCCTTTTAATCATTGTAATAGTGAACATCTTCTATTTCTTTAGGTACAATCCCAAAATGTAATGTAGAAGTAATCGATTTATTTATTTATTTAAAATTGATCCTCAACGCCAGTGATTTACTCTTTAATCATCTGGGCTCCTAAAGGCAAACTGCAAAAAACGAAATAACGAAAAAAAGAGAAAAGAAATGAAAAATGAAATACAGCGATTCCTGAAACAGTTCATTCCATACGAAAGTCTGTCTATATGAAGGAAAAGATGTTTGGGTTTTAAAACATCAGGGTAATGAAAATATAGGTATAGAAGTGAGAAAGTAAGCCAAAATAAATTAAAATAAAATGTATACACCCTGCTAACGGAGTAGAAAAATGAAGAGTTGTGTGTAGAATTGTAGACTATATTATGTTGTATATATTAAATGTTTTTAGATGTATAATGATCGTGTCTATGCAAATACTGTTATTGGCCAAAAGATCCAAAAGTCATGTGGAATGCCTAAATTGTCTCTTCATCGAGAATCAGTCAATATGTAATGTACTGTCAAAGTTTCGCTGCAATATCTCCGTGAGTCAGTAGGGAATGACCAATACGCCTTCGTCTCGTCTTCGTGTGATCCTGTTGCTTGACGGCCGTTCCTGAGTTGTTTGTTTTATTTGTGCTAGTTTATTGTCATTTATGTTATCCCAAGATTGCTGACACTGCTCTTGTAGTGCCTTAGTGCATTTGGCTAATGCATCTTGGTGGTCTGTAGAGTTTATGTCAACATCTGATATGTCTGATTTCTTTAAGCACAATCTGCTAAATCTCGAGTCAGAATTATGTTTAACTCTAAAATGTGAATTCCATACTCAAAATAAAAAATGTCAAATAAGAAGAATCAAAGTTAGTTCAAACAATGTTTATTACCAACTAATGAGAAAGGAATATCCAAAATAGATATAATTGTTTTAAATTAATATAATCATTTAAATTACTTTTGAATCATCTGTTTTTGATATATTGAATGAAAAAAATCTTTAAAAAAATTGAAACTGGTTTATATTATTTTACTATTATTAAAAAATAAAAAGAAACTTTGTTTAAAGAAAAAAAAGCGTCGGGTGTCCAAAAACACTGGGTTGCTCAACGCACAGCTTGAAAATCAATTTGGAGGATGGTTCTTTAAAATAATAATAACATTTTTTTTTTTTTTTAAACCCAGAATATATCTTCATAGTTAAAATAAATTCTAAATAAAGGTAACCATGCCAATAAACTCTTTATCATAAAATTATAAAGAATAATTATATAAATCTGCGTACTAAATTTAAGTGGTAATAGAATAAATTTAATCATTGAATATTATAATCCAAACAATAATAAACAAATTATCGTTCATATTTTTAATTCCATGAGAGCCTACTTATTAAATAAAATAATAATTACAATCGGCTAAAAATGTAGAACAAACACGTATTCTTCGGACTGATTGTTCCAGTATTGTTTTCCAGGCGATTCCATCATTGTTTTCGTTAAATTCCATCAGGAAAGTTTATCTTCCTAATGACTCCATTTAACCTGACACAATTAATTTAATCGTCACAATCCTCTTGCAATCACGGAATGATTCACCCATTAACAATGACAGAATAAAGGCTTAGGATAGCAGAAATTAGTGTATATTGTTCAGATTTATTTATGTACTAGCTCCATAAGAAAAGAATTTTTTTTTAAATGATCAACATAAAGGTTAGATTAACTTAAATTAATCTTAACTAAATGATCTCTCCATTTCAGCACATGGCAAAAATATCCTTCCTGTTCATTACATTCCTTGTTACCCGTGAAACGTGAAGTTGGATTTGTGTCTAGGATGATTGTCCAGTCATTGATGAGTTTAAAAAGAAGTGATTAGAAGAATAAGGTTTACGCTATCTTCAGCCCTAAATAGCCGAATATGAAGAATATTTCTAAGCTCTTAAATATAAATGCCATATCTTAACATTATACAAAATTGTATTACTCATTTGAAAAATAACTTTGATTTCTTTGTTCAAATGACTTGACAGCTTACCGAAATTAAAAAGAATGTCAGAGAAACCTTAAAGGTTAAAGTTATATGGGTATAAAATTAGTTATTAGTGTAATTTCAACATACATAACAGCTCGTACGGGGTTGAGGCAATCACAAAAACCTTTGGTTTTAAATATATTCCAGTTAAGCCATATTACAACTATATTTAACACTTTCAATATTTATAAGAATACTACGTTGATACTATACAATGAAAATCTTACAATATACGACTTGGAGAAACGAAAGTCGATAGTAAACTTATTGGCTAGTAAAGTTCAAGTCTTAAGAAGGAAAACAAATCTTAATTATCTGCGTTCAAATTAATCAGATCAAAAAGTATTATAGGACAAAATTTGGTAGTGAAAATAAATAAAATCGTCTTCATAAATATTTTCTATATGATGTAAAAAGGGGACGAAGATATTCACATTTCTTTAACATCCCCCCCCCCCACCAAAGTCACTATATACAGTCAGTACCAATTTTGAAGTATTGTGATGTACATTTACTAGTGTTAAAAAGAGGATAATGGACTTCAGTCCAAAATGGAATGGAATTTAATCGTGTATTGTTAACGGTCGGACAAACAGAGGCACACAAACATTTAAATTAAAACGAACTGCGTTTTTTCTTAGCTCGGGGAATAAAAAATAAAATGCTATCTTGCTGCCAAGCTGTCTTTCTATGCCAAATACAATAGTAGCGTACTTCCATTAGGGAGACAATTTCTAATTTAATATATAATATACTCACACGTACACAAACACTCATAATTATACATATATATGTATATATAGGAAAGTAAATTACTTGACATAGCTCCAGCCAGTTTGGGGATGTTATATACATGTTTCTCTGTCTAGTGAGGAAAACAAGCACTCAACACGAATAGACAAGGGAATATTGAAATATGCTAATAAAGGAAAGATTATATAAGAGACTTATGTACTCAAACCTAATATGTTACCTAAATATTAACTTAGTCATAGTACTACAGAGTATACACTTCGTGCTATATTTAAGCTGTCAAGATACGAATCAGATGTACTCGTCTAGCGCATATGCAAAGCAAAAGCAAAAGCATTTCATCCAAAGTAACTTGAATTATTACAAATTATCCACTAGCCATAATGCAGAGTAAAAACGTCCGTCAACCAGAAGCTGCGAGAAATAAGTAGATTTAACGTGGGCATTTATGTAATATAGACCTCAATACGTTTGAAAAGACCGAAATACATAACCGCCAATGTAATGACGCACTGACGACGTAAAATGGCCACTAAAAGTACGCTACTACCCCATATTCTACTATTAGTAAAAAAGTCCGTCACGCAGGGGCTGCGTAAACTAAGCAGATTTCCCACGTGAAGCAATACATAGAGAAACCTCTATACGAGAGCCGAACAGTTAGGGCCAAACTAGCTTTTGGCCTGAACGTTCGTTATCGGCCCACATTTAATAAAAATGCAAATACCTCGGTTAATATTGAAGATAGGGAATAAAAGTATGTAACAATACTTTTAGTAAATTTAATTTGCAATAAGATTGGTTCTATACAATGTTTTGATCTGACGTATGATAACGGAGATATTTCGAATTTTCAAAAAACCTCCCCTCTAAACCACCCTCCCTCTGGTCCGATTTCAGCCGTTAACGAACTTGACCTTTCTTTTTACATAAAACGACTAAATATTGAGTTTGGTAACGATTAAATAATAATTGCGACCGCTAGAGTGGTAACAGAGAAATATATATATATATATATATATATATATATACAGTTTTGAACAGTCCTCATTTTCGTCATCTCCTGGGTAGGATCGATGGACATTTGAAGAAAAATGTCGAAAATCGCGTCATGAGAACAACCTCAATAGCTGATTTCCCTTAAGGGATATCTGCTAACACAAATTTGAACAGATTGATATGAATGCGAAAATCACATAAGTGCGGATTTACAGACGACTGAAGAAATAATATTCTCCAATAATATTCCTGTTAGAGCATTCACTCAAATGTATTCAGAATACACTGACGATTGTCTAAATAAGTTATTCAGCCACACATATAGCAATGTACACTCATAATACGAATATATATATATTCGATTTTACTTCTCCTACTTCTCCCATTTTGCTCATTTATGATTTTTTTTTCAGATTTATATGAACGAATAAAATATTGGCTTTCGTAAAGAGCAAATAAAATTCGCGGTCGTCAGAGCGTTAACTGTCCAGTATAAAGTAACCCTTCAGAAAAAGATTTTGCTTAAATAAACGCAATCATGAAAGACCCTTTTTTTGTCATTTACTAGTAGGATCGTTAGACACTTGAGGAATGCTTTGTATAATCTGAAATAACTTGAGTGCTACCTCAACTGGTAATTTCATTTAAAGGAATCAGCCACTAAATGCCATTGAAGGAACTTCAAAACTTTAGAATGGCCTTCTAAATAAATATGAAACACCCTTAATACTTGAGTTCTAAAAAAATATATACAGCAAGAATTAAGAAGAAATATGGGCTAAACTTAGAATTTAATTTATAAGGTAAAAAGGTCGCAATGGTTTGGTTTGATAGTTAAAGAAGTTACAAGACGATGGAAATGGGTATTGATAATCAGAACTATTGATTGACAATTGGAGAATGAATATGTTTTCATTGTGACCTCAATTAAATCACTCTCATGTGTTGTCATTGTAATGAAAGACAATGTATAGTTCTCAACGCGTCTTAGAAGAACAGACAGACAGACACACACACACGCGCGCGCGCTCGCTCGCGAAGCCGGTTGGTTTACCTCTTGCCAAGCGTCCACTCATTGTAACACTATATCATTCATATCATGTGACATCAATTGTTTCGTTTCAGGTATAATACCTTTTCTTGTCTTCCTTCTCTAGAGTCCTAGGTCACCAACCCTCTTTGCACCTATTATGACGCAAAAAACCTTACACTCGAATCTTTCAGCAGTTATCAACAACTATGACACGATCATACATGAGTACAGGTTCGATAATGGAGTTACAGACCCTTAGTTTCAAGACTCGTAATATTTTCCTAGATCTTAAAACTCTAGAAACAGAGAAAACATCACAAGTTACTCTCTGGTCGATTTCAGTAAACTGGTCATAGATAGATAGAGGTTACTGTCACTCCGGGGTATTTAAAACTTTCAATTTTTGGAAGGATAGGTCACCTAAGCCCACTATGACGGCCTCGTCTTTTTTTTTGGTTTTCTTCCAAGCATACCTTTTTTGCCGCCAATAACAATAAACCTGCGAGAGACAGCATATCCTCTTTCTGGCTCCAGAAGATAGCTACATCATCTGCAAATGCGACGATTTTGAGCATCTAGCCTACATGTAATACCCACTCAGCTCACGTGAGAAGCTTCACGTACTACCTTCTCGAATGTAATATATATACAGTCTGTAGATGAGTGTGTGCGTGTGTGTGTTGGAGCAATAGAACAAAAAAATTGTAAACTATAACATGAATGTAAATAGGAAAACATGGAAGGGAGTGCTGAAGGCAGGCGACGTCCGGTTTGAAGATCTGCAATAAGCCAATTAAAGGAAACCAGTTTATATAGTTCAGACGTCAGAACGTGGCTCCGCAAGCTAAGCTGAGAGATTGGAAGCTATGGAGGAAAAGTCAGATGCATTCTGCGTTTTCAGCAAGGGGGGACGACAATAAAAGGGGAAAAGAAATTTTATGAGGAGGGTTTTATGGCCCAACACTTATAAAGGAGTGGTTTTATGGCAGCAGGGAGCAAGTATCGAGTGGAAAAACAGAGAAGATGGAGGGTCTATAGTACTAAAACTCCCCTGGGGCCAGGAACAGATGTCCTCTTCCAAATATCGCTATCCGAACAGATGACGTTATCAGAGCATTCTGTTCTTCATTTCCACTACGTAAAAATGAATGGGAAACTGCCGAAGAAAGCCCGTAAGGGAAAAATGAAAACAACAAATTTATAAAAGGAACAACTAAAGGACGTAACATTGTCTACAGGTAGCTATATATATATATATATATATATATATATATATATATATATATATATATATAGAGAGAGAGAGAGAGAGAGAGAGACGTTCTAATCGGCAGAGAGGTGATAAAATTTCCCTTTATGGTATCTTACAGGATTTAGTCCCTTATTCTAGGTTCAATGGTCAAATTAAAATTATTTATTAACGTCCACTTTTTGCAACGAAGGCTAATTGGGACGGGTTAAATACAGATTATCACCCTTTTCTAGCCGGGGTGGGAGTAAGGATTTCATTTAATTAATTCCATTACTAAATTCAATGGTCATAAATTATTTTAAAATTATTCCTCATTCTAAGATTTTTTTTTTTTGGAGAATGTTCAAAATTCATTCCATATAGAATTGTTAAAACAATTTATAAAATTATAAATCGTGGAAGAATCTACGAATACTGGGTTTCCCCATAATTGTTCGTATTTCGAAAAGATCATTTATTACATCTGCAAGTACTAATTACGATGTCTTGGTAACTATTTTGAAGCCGATCGTTCGGTGACTGAATACATTTAGCATATTTCCCCTATGGTGGTATGACTCATAGATGGCATAAACAGGCATGTATTCTCTATTCCTTCCTTAGTAATAGCCTCATGTTAACAAGACATACTAAATTTAGGCTTGGAATGAGATAGTGATGTAGATGCTTAATGAGAAACAGTCAGGAGAAGGATGGTAGGTGGATTACCTGTTACTGAAATCCAGCAAACAAGTCCGTTAATGATTAATTACTGCATAATATATATGGAAATACAACTTAACTAGTTAATCGTATTTTTTCATGTGTCATGTTAATAAAAATGAATATATCAGAGATTGTAGGTTTTATTCCTTGTGTAAACCCTCACTCCTTCTGATCCAATTTCAGCCATCAACGAACTTTATATTTATTATTCTTAGAAAACGTTTAAATATAGAGTTTGGTGAATATTAAACAAAAATAGCTGCTTCGAGAGCATTGATAACGTGACAGAATGAATACTTTTATATACTGATATGAATGAAACGATCTCCGTTGTATGTGTGTACTAGTTTTATCTAGATATATATTGTATGAAAGGAAAAACATGATCCACCTGATATATATGCATTGATAAACTGTGAATCATGTCGTAGTTGCCTACAACAGCTTATCATAATCGTGCATAGGAAATGCATGTTCCCCATTAGCTGCTCCTTCAACTATTAGCATGCACTTCACTAAACCACCTGTTGGCCTTGGCGGGATCTACGGCATTCATAGCACCTGATAAATATGTTATCTCCAACACTCAAGTCGGTATAAAATCCTGTTTGTTTTATAATTCATTGACTCGAAATAAACTCATGCTTGCCGAAATATTCACTGAATCAATGTCGGTGGTTATAACATTAAAACTTCTAGTTTGTATAGTTATAAAGCAGGTTACCTAATATCACCGATTATAGTCAGCTTTCAGAGGCTGCGGAGGGGTGGTATTCTTAAATTTTGGCCTCCACTTCTGTAGCCTTTATTATTGTACTCTAATTCAGGTGACGGAAACCACGACATGTCGTTGTGATCCTAATTGCGTGTTCATTATTTACGTAAAAGTAGGGCTTCTTGTTCAAGCGAACAGAGACCAGGCCTAGCCTTCAGATAAAACATCAAATCATGAGTGAATCATTTGCTCTTATAGAATTCTATATCAGATTATAGTGAAAATATGACTTTTGTATTCCGGCTGTTATAACATGAAATCAATAAATGAATTTAATACTTCTTTAGGTGCTATGATTAATCCATAATATTAGCTTATTATATCGACCACTATTATAGATTTATATTATGAAGAAGAATTAGATATATTATGAAGCATAAACAGATAGGTAGAAATAAAATAAAAAATAGATTGATAGAACAGATTTTTTTTATGAAGATCATGGGGAGTTCGAGAATCCGAGCATGGAATGGACTTAGAAAAGATAGTTTGCCAAAGAACGAGACTCCTGACTTTACAAGAAGTAACCTCACTCCGTAAAGCAGTAAGTTCAATGGATATGGTGATAATAATGATGATTATGAAAAAATAATGATGTTGGAAGTCTTTTTTTAATGAAAATATTGTTTCTTGAAATAAAAAATAAGGTTAGTAGCGCTGAAAAAAATTTGACAAAATCGTGAAGGAACCAGCCAGTACTTTGTAATTGCCATAAACCTCCACTCAAAAAGTAATTTATTTTGTTTTACTTTTAGAACACTCTCCATCATCGGTATAAAACTACAACTAAAACAAAACCTTATAATATAACAATTATTGTGAATTTCATACTCAGTTTTCTAATCTAAAATTTGTTATAATTTAACGTTAAAGCAATGATTTACATGTTATTTATTAGCTTTATGCTATCTGGACTATCTTTGAAAAGTGTGTTCATACTATTTCATCTCTGTCCCAAACGGTCAGTTAGTTAAATGTTTAGATTCATAATACACCAACATATAATTAATTATACAATCAACTGTTAACTTCCTCTATGCTGAAAAGGTGTTCAAAGGAGTATTATACACAGGAATTATTAACAGAATAATAAATTAATTTAATTGAATCCAATGAGATTAGGAGTTGATTCGGTAACATATTCGGACAATAGAAGTTCATTGCATAAGTGTTGGTAATCCTTATTACTACCAAACGGCGCTACAAACAGTTCCATCATGGAGGTTATGTAATCCAGTGACCAAGGATCACGCATCAAAAACATGAACGATTAATTACGCGGTCAGTGAGGATTACACATATGTCACCAATCAAGGGGCATATATTAATTTGAACCAAGGGGATAAGTGCATGGTCGTCGATGACTCATAATTCCAAACGCATCCTGTGTTATAAGAAATTTCTGGAATAATGTAGTTCGTGAGAGCCATAAGGAAGTTTTATTAAGTATGGCATTGTGGTCAGAGGGAAATAAATAAAAAATGTCTATGCTCTTTACAATGCGGGATTTGTATATTCAACACCAGTCAATGCGGTCAAGACTTGAAATAGTATACGTTAAATAATGTATTATTAATGAATGTGTTGATTAAATTCCAAGTCTTATTCACGAGTAAAATTCTTAACAAATAATCTGACAAAAGGCAAGTGGCTCTAGCTACAGGATGTATTGCCATTATTTATTAACGCCAACTTTGTGCTAATAAGGATAATTAGGACGGGTTATCAACAGGTCCCCACCCATTTTTAGCTAGGACGAGTCTAAGGATTTTATTTAATGGGTTCGTTAATAAATACACACTTATTGGCCATGTGGGAATCGAACTCATGACTTCAGGTTAACCTATAATGATAATGAATATTACGCCTACAATGACAATGTCAAGAGTATTTAGTGAGGAAAGACCCTGAAGTTTCCACAGAATAATGTACTTGTTTGAATAATAGGGTTGATTTATAACCACATCTCCAATCTTTCAATCGCGACGATATGTGCATAATAAAACAGACAACGTTGTCAGTGAAAATCAAGTCGTAGGCAGATGACAACTACAACAGTGACTTTGGAATCTTGAGAGGCGTTTACTTGGTAAATAATATTGTCAATACTGATTCTGACATATACACCCACCAACTTTACTGGAATATGAATTACACGCTTCATAAGGTTGACAGTTTGTCTACACTATTCCAATATTGATCTTTAGAGAACAGGATACATTCATCATAGAAGTGACATAAATCACTCAATTAAATTTGTAATGGGATTAAATTTTCTTTTGACTATGCAATATGTCATTTAATATATACAGCTTATCAAAGGAAGTTTCATAATGTGATTGCCTGGCAGTTTAAATTTTAAATAATTATATTTAAAAGAAAGACATTTAATTTTTGATTTCTTAAGCTATGAATTACATCAATAAAAATAAGCTTTAACCGTGCTTTATTTTTATTTTATTTTTCCGTTTTATTTGATTTCATTACTTATAAAATGCATTGTCTTCCATTAGAATTGCGGTACAAATATTCAATTCAGCTTAACGTATAAATAATTTTCTGCCTCGTACAGGATATTAGACTAGAAATGAATCAGAGTGGAAAAATGATTATAGTATTTTTCTGTGTAAGTCACTTGGGAAGTAATAGGTATGTTTGTATATGTACTTGTATTATCAAGGCAATTTCGTCCCTCCTAACGGAAGATGTACACAATAGTTTCTCTTGAAATACTGAGTATATAATTTAGATTTTTACTCACATACCTATATGTATATATATATATATATATATATATATATTCGTTATAGTCACTAAATATATACTAAATGTTAACTCTAAGACATGGCGGGCTAAAGTACTATTTTCCTACGCACAAAACCTAATATTCCTGTGTTACTATGTTGTGGCCAACGCCGCTAAAATGATGTTCTTATGTTAAAAATGATTTGTGTGATGATAAGTGAAATCTTTATAATTGCGTATAGGTTATGCAAGTAATTCTGTAATAAGAGAACAGCCGTCTTGAATAAATAATTCATATCAATACGTAAGATTCAAGTGGGATATTTTAGACACTAATCAAAATGAATTTTAAGCATCTTTCAGACTCAATAAACAATTATTCATTTACTCTTAAAACAACCTATAAAATAATAAAATCCGTCTTGCAGGGGGTGATTAAACTAAGCAGATTTCCCACGTTTTTTTTTACAATAGAGAAATCTGTATACTAGTAACAGTAGTAGAAACGAGTCTCTAAACCAATTTCACGGGAGCCGAACAGTACCGGAAACGGCCGAATTAGTTTTCGGGAGATACTCACGAATAGACCCGACATCAGTCGATTTCATCTCGTCCGTTATCCACACAAACTTAATAAAAATGCAAATATCTATATAATATTATGCAAATATTAATAGTCCAGATAGAGAATATATGTAAACAAATAAATAAAAATACTTATAGTAACTTTAATTTGCAATAAGATTGATTCTATACAAGTTTTCGATCGAACATATAGTAACGGTGATATTTAGAATTTTCAAAAATAAACCCTTCTAAACCCCCCTCCCACTGGTCCGACGAACTTGATCTTTCTTTTTGCATAAAACGAGTAAATATAGAGTTTGGTAACGATCAAACAAAAATTACGACTGCTAGAGCGTTAACAGACAAATTTTCAAAGTTCATATTTATTTATATATATATATATATATATATATATATATAAAATTTTGAACGGACCTCATTTTCGTCATCTCCTGGGTAGGATCGATGGACATTTGATGAAATTTTTCGAAAATCGCGTCATGAGTACAACCTCAATAGCTGATTTCCCTTGAGGGAAATCTGGTAAAAACCCTGAAAAAAAGGACAAGAATGGACAGTTTGAACAGCTGTTTACACCGCTCTAAATATCTGAAATATCTACTTATTATTGTGCAACAGCTCGGTCACAAGCGAAACGAATTAGCCTATGTTGACTTGAAAGAACATTGTTATGAACTTTTAGTAAACTTTGGTGCTTCAAGAGAACAGTATGTCTAAAGGATAAAGCTGACGTATTGAGCTATATGACTGGAATACGCTGACGTCATGCGCTTTCATTTTCTGTATGCAGCCTTCCAAAGAGGTCGAAGGCCTCAAGCCACGCTTCTTCCTGAAATTAACTGGTTTTCACTTTTTTTTCTACTCACATAGTTCTCTATTTATGGTAATAATGGATTATCCCCGCCAATCAGCTTACAGAATGTCATTCAAGAATAAATGGGCATGGAGTAACATAATGCTGAACTAGTCGTTCTTGTATTATATTTTTTTCAAAATAAATTTAAATTTATTACACACCCATGTCACAGTAATCCTGCGTATGCGGAGAATTTTCTACTGCAAATACCACTTTAAATATTTCAATAATTAAAAGAAATTCTCCTAAAAGCAAAACATCTATAATTTTAAATTGTTATAAGAAAAAAAAGGTTTTGAAGGAGATTAAGGGAGGTTCCTTCTAAGGGAAGGAAGAGGAGAGCATTTTAAAACAAGCAAAACACTATCTTACGTGTTTCTGTTTAAAAAATATTATAAGTTGTACGATATTTTTACCATATAATAAGTTTGAAAAAAACATTCTGCTATCTAACACTTCCCGCAATATACTCTACTTATTTTAATTAATTATTTCGCACAATATACGATAAACATTGCATCAGTTAGGTAGTAAATAGCCTAATATACATACATATATATTATAAATTTCATTCAAATTGTTTGATAATTTTCAAAAACCAAGTCATTAGGTCTACCTCTATATAGAAGATTTTTTTCCTAATCTTCTAATTTATTTATGAAAACGAAACATTTTAGTCCATTAGTTGTTCACTGATATGTCAATTTTCTGTAATTTTGTTCTGATTTTCGACCAAGGAAAACAAGTATAGGTAATGTACCTTTTGTGATGAATGAATTTCATATTAAAAATCTTGAATGAAATAAGTTGTGAAAAAAGTGGTTTCTTATTAGTCATATTTGTTTAAGATAGTAGAACGCATGTGAATATGAGATTAAGGGATACGTTTACGAGCGTGACCTCAAAAATAAACGATCATGGGTTAGATATATAGCCATTTCATAATTTAGGTTGGCAAGGTGATTAGCATCATCTTCTGGTCTTAGACCGCCTTGTTCCAATCTGGATCAATGGACAAACTTTCAAGCTTACTGGCTTCTTATTATGATAAACTTTTTAACTGTTTTATTATTTGTTTGTGTCTATGTAGTACTCATATTATATATTAAAGAATATATATTTACACACACACACACACTCACACATATCAGACATATACGCAAACACAAAAATGCTTCCTCCAGAAGCAGGGTTGCCCTCAGGGCAGCCTGCTCATCTGTTCAATGACAGTTATTTAATATTTGATGTTTTGTTCACTAAATGTTATTTTAAGTGTATAATTTCAATTAAAGGAGAGCATCTTTCTATTATTCATTTATTTTTATAACTGATAATAGATGATTCTATTCTTATATGTGATAACAACTGTATATATATATATATATATATATATATATATATATATATATATATATATATATATATATATATATATATAAAACGGGTTAGACCATTACTCTGAAAGAAGTGTAGGGTGCTAATTAACGACAAATCCTTCTTTTGACTTGAACTTAGATGGCAACAACGAATGAAATTTTAAAAACGGATTTTATTCTTCTTTTTTTTCATTTATAACCTTTTTAAATATATGTTAAACCATATTCAAAGATTATTTTAAGGAATAAACTAGGCTTGAAAATAGACATCTTGACAGTAAACATATTATATATTCAAAGAACATGGCCCGAATAAAAAAAGAAAAAAAAGACATTTCAGTATCCAAACACGGTCATCTAAATGTATCTGGAAATCCAGTGATGTAATACTTTTTTTTTATGGTTGAGCTCTTTTGTTTAAATATATGGAGGACGTTTTTGCATACAGGTTCGCCTTGTAAACCTTAGTTGTAGAACAGCGAGCAAGAAAATTACGTAACTATAAAAAAAACCGTCTTCCTTTCCCTTATTGTCTCAAGAAAATTATTTATAAATTTAATCGACAATATGGATAGATATAGGCTGCTAAATTTACTTCAGAGAATGGAAAAGAATTTAATCATAAAAGTATTTAATTGCATATTGTAGTGCATCCTGGTTTTACTCATTGGTAAAATTGTATGCTTTCAGCGTTGCGTTCTATTAGATTTTGTGCATTCCAACAGAAACTTCGTGTGCAGGCGCGAATAAATAAATGTAAAAATCCATATAATTAAAACAACCATTTAGATAGAAACAATTGTTCTTATTATATGACTGTAAATGCAATATAACTATCAAAGGCTACCATGGTTATTTTTGCCCATTAAATGAAAGCGCTTTCTTTTCCAAAGCTTCCCCAGGCGTCTAATTAGTGCCATGTATAGGAAAACAGTTGGAAAAAATGTAATTCAAGGATAATACTGTAAGTATTGTATAAATTAGGAAATCGCGTTATTAAATCCGTATGTGGCAGTTATTCTGAGAAATTTACAGACAAGATAAAAATTAATATTAATGAAACGTATAATCCACTGAGTAGCTAATTTATCATTCTAGGAGCAGTCAGAAAGAATTTATAATACCATGCTCATGATGGCTGGTTTTTCCATTTGATGAACTGATATGTTGTTACCTGTCCAGATGTTTGGTTTTATTTTTTCTATACCTCTCTGTTAGAATATTTAATTTAATTTAATATTTATTTTTATTATCTTTTACAGCCAAACAATGACAGTTGTGCCTATTTTTGGCAGCATTAAGGACATCGGAGGTTTTAGTCACTACAGGTTTTATGTAACATTTCTTGAAATACCCACTAATCCTACCCAGTAGACGATAAAAATTATATTAATATATATTTCTATATCAATTTTTTAATACAGACCAAATTATTTTATCCATTAAAAATTTAAAGTATGACAGATACAACCCATTTTGAGAAAGTTATGAGGCTTTGATGATTTTCATAAATTAAATAACGTAAACTAAAGATTTCCCACGTACTGAATAACTATTAAATAACGTAACTAATAACTAGTTATTCATCTCACCATCTATTCTGCATTTCTCCCGTCGAACGATGACTATGTAAACAGAAATTAAAATATATGGTGGAAATGAGATTTATAGTGGCTCAGTTACTGAAAGTATAAGTCAGATGATTATAATTGGAGATTTACTGAACGTTGAAAACATAAAGCTACAAATAACTCACATAATATTCGAGATAAGAAAAACCTGTATTGAATAACAACTCTAAAGAACTAAATGTTTACATGATTGGTTCTATAACAATTTTCGATTCAACTCATAAGAACTGGGATATTTCGAATTTTCGAATCCCCACAATATTTCCAGTCTGATATGAACCATTAAAACGTTCTTTAGAGTGAAATGAAACGAATATGGAATTCATTATCGAGTATGGTATAAATCAAATAAAAATCTTCGAGCAGGGAACGTAAAATCTTAAATCATGACGTCATCACACAACGTATTTGCATGTATCTATATTGCATAATAAAGATTGGTTGAAAACAATATTTGATATTTAGCCTTGTAATAAGATATTTCATTATATTGTATACTGGCTTATTGTAAACGCGCGAGGACTAAACGGGGTTTGCTGAAGGATGAAAATTTCAAAAATTCAAATTATCTCGGTTAATTTTTGAGATCGAGAAAAAGCGTATAGTACATACAATATTTATGGAAAATAAAATTTTCAATAAGGGTGTTTGTGAGATTTTTCAGCCCTGCTAATAATAAGGGAGATATTAAGAATTTTTGAGATTACCTCCTCTAAAGCCCCTCTGCCCCTGTCAGATTTTACCGTTAACGTGTTTGGTCTTCAGATTTACATGAATCACGTATATATTGAATTCGGTAAATATATTAAAAAAAATGTTACCACTAGATTGGAAAATGGCATCTAGATATAAATATATTTATACAAATTTCAAGGGACCTCTTTTTTGATTTACATTTGAGTATAACCTCAATCACTAAGGTGATTTCCCTTGGTAGAAATCTTCTATGAAAATAGTACTTAGTGGACTTATATATATTTTTATTCCTATTTAAAACTCATTTTATTCATAAATAGTTTAAAAGGTTTGACATACAAGCTATATACCAAGACCTTTATAATTTAAAAGAACAAATAATTAAGTATCTCTTTAATCATTTGATATTGTCGATTCTCTTCCATAAATCATAAATATTGCAGAATCTTTCTTAAAAAATAGAAATATAAATGATGCAAAATTGACCTCCACCTTTGGTCAGCTTTATTCCCCTGTACGTCATGAAATTCAGTAATAAATCATCGCTAATAGTGGGAATGAAAAATGGTTGGAAGCAGGAGGGAGAAGCCGGGGGTCGGATCATGCGTCCTTGAAGAGGATCCTGGTCGATGGTCTTAAGATAGAAATAGAGAAAAAAATAAGATGAGTATATCTGGCAAGCCCACCCTTGCTTGCTACCTGCTGGAGCCTCCAGTGCAAACACTCGTGGCGCCAGCCCTCTGGAATATCGCTCGGCTAAGTAAATATATCCTTGGCTCCAACCATTTTAGGGGACTAATGGAAACATGGTACAGGAAGGGGTTGGCCAGGACTCTTAATACGCTTGGGCTTAAATGTTCCTTGAGATATGTGAGTATTATCTAATAAACATTAGTATCTAATTGAAATGATTAAAAGCCAGTTTTCATTACATGAGGTAATTATAGGGGCGCAGGTTAGCCGTGGGCGTTAAGGCGTTGGTCTTAATCTCCAATAGTAAACCTAGAGTTTGATTCCCGCCTGGGCAATAGGAATTTATTTGGTTACTAACTAATTAAATAAAATCCTTTGTCCCACCCTGGCAAGAAGAGGGTGGGTAACTTAGATAACCCGTCCCAATTAGCCATAGAAGCATAAAGTGGACGTAAATAAATAGCAATAACAATATTTAAATATGGTCTAAATGCTCTTCAGGAGGTTATATTACAGCAGGAATGGTTTATTATAAAATAAACATGTCTTGGTGGTATGGCTCAGGCAGTGACATTAAAATAGGGGGTGGGACAAGAGAAAATAAAACTGAAATGCATTTAAGTACAATCCATTTATTGCTAATAAAATTAAAGCCGTATGGAGGAGTGTAGGAAACATTTCATGAGAGTGAAATAATAATCTTCATAAAACGGTTGCAGACAGATTGAATATAGAATAAACCAAAGAGTAACAAAGTTGGCAGATAGATAATAATTTATTGGACTACGTAAAAAGTGTTGCAATTGTGTCTGCCATTTTTTGTTAGATTTGTTAGTCCTATACTCTACCTCGGCACTTAAACGCAGTGTAAAATTAAGATAAAGGAATAAATAACAAAACTTACAACAATGACATCCAAATATTTATTACTGAGGTTAACATCAATGAATAAGATTTTTTTTTTAATTTGAATGTTAAATTACTTTTTTGAAAGAATAAAAACTACATCAGTTAAATATTAAATGCCGTTAATATTTATAATACGTTGTAAGTACAGTTTTATTCTTTTCCAACTGTATATATGTATAACACTATTAACGCTATTGATGTTTTTGAGTTTGAAAAGCTGAGCAATGTAGCATTAAATCGTTTCTTTTGCACCGCTTGCTAATTTCATCTTATTTCACGTCATGGGTCATATTTTTTAGGGCAGAGGAACAAAATATGTCCTTTATAAAATTGCCAAGATGGTGACAAAGGCTAAAAAAATACAGGGGCTTTAGTCAAACAGTCGCTGAATAGACTTGAGCAACAAACTAAAATATTAACAATGGAGGGAAAATAGAAGCTCTCTAACGCCATGATTTTACGCATGGGCTATGGAAAGAAGAGTTTACAATCCCAAAGATGAACCAGAATTAAGGTAAGTATCTATTTTGTTACAATAAGTCATTGAAGGGGTTGACCTGGAATGTCAAACATATTAAGTGTTATTTTATAAACTCATATATTGAAAAGTTCGATCGTTATTTTGACCTTCTGAGACTTTATTTATTTGAATATGGATATAAAGCTAATAAATTAGTGAGCAGCAAATTTAGTGGACGTCGCTATTGAGGGAAACCATTTATTGAGGATGGACTCATGCCTCAATTTTTGACATATGTTCTTAAATATCTGTCGATCCTACTCACTAATGACGAAAATGGGATCCGTTCAAAAAAATATATATATATATATATATATATATATATATATATATATATATATATACACACTTTTCTGTTGACACTCAAGTGGACCCAAATAAATATATAAGGGGTTCATGTAAAAGTATAGATCAATTTCGTTAAGGAGTAAAATCCGACCAGAGTGAGATATTTACAATTGAAAAATCTCCGTTATTATGAGCCAGATCGAAAAATCGCTCATAACCAACCCTCTTGAAAATTTAATTTTCTATAAATATTCTTCTATACATTTTTCTCTATATCTTAAATTAATCGAGTCTTCAGCATTTTTAATTTTTAGTATACGGTGAATCCCCACCGTTAGCCTTTGCTCATTAACTATAACAAAATATATCATGAATCATCTTATTCCAAGCTCAAATACCAAATAATGTTTTCAACGGTGGACCTACAAACTTGACCTTAATTGTTGACTTTGGTTTTCCATTAAGCGCTTTATTAAATTCCACCTTACTCTTGAATAAATGTATCAATATATTAAAAATTAATATAGTAGTGCTTGGGTTAGAAAATACATATTTATTAATGTAAATACATCCTTCATTATAATGGAAAATGTCTTTTATGAAGCTTCTGTGTGACTAAGTTTTTAATTCTGTAATAGCCATTAATTTCAGTTTAAAGAAAACCAAGCGTAGTTTGATAGATTAAATGTTGATCTTGTTTTCTCTAAATAATAGTCATGGTCGTTACTTTCAGTTGACCAGCCATGATTCATCTCACTTCCGGGCATCTCATTGACATTTCAATGGGAAATATCTAACTACAATTGGGCAAACACAAAGTGGTACCAAGGCACAGGTGATGTCATATGGAGATAAGAAAGAAAGACCTCAGTAAACGTTTGGATATTGACTCAAGTGGCCTGTAATGCTACAAGCAGGGAGAGATATGGTATGGTGTAAAAATGCAAACTGACCAAATTAAGGCGCTTAAAATTGTGTGTTGTGTGTGAGTGTGTGTGCGTGTGCGCGTGTGTGTGTGTGTGTGTGTGTGTGTGCGTGTGTGTGGTCGCCATATTTCAGAAAATCATGCAAATTTCAAAAAAGACTTCCTCTGAAGTTAAGCAAACACTTACTATTAAATTGCTTGAATAAAAATAATAGGAGGCTGTTTTAAAAGCGAAAATATGGATCATCGTTATGAAATTACAGTTTTATACTGTTTAGAACGAAAATAAAAAATACATAGATGTTTTTAGCATCTGTATTCGATAGTCAGTGACGTATTTGTTAGCAGATTTCCCTTAGGGGAAATCAGCTATTGAGGTTGTACTCAGGACGGAATTTTCGAAATTTTTCTTCAAATGTCCATAGATCCTACCTAGTAAATGACGAATATGAGGTACGTTCAAAACTGTATATATATATATATATATATATATATATATATATATATATATATATATATATATATATATTTGTCTGTTACCGCTCTAGCGGTCGCAATTTTTGTTTGATCGTCTCTAAACTCGATATTTAGTCGTTTTATGTAAAAAGAAAGGAAGAAGACGGCTGAAATCGGACCAGTGGGAGGGGGGGGGGCTTAGAGGGGAGGATTTCCGAAAATTCGAAATATCTCCGTTACTATACGTCGGATCGAAAAATTGTACAGAATCAATCTTATAACAAATTAAATGTACTATAAATATTGTTATATGCATTTATTCTCTATCTTGAATATTAACCGAGATATTTGCATGTTTATTAAATCTTAGCGGCTAACGGACGAAATGACTTTCCCGCCAAATGCTAGTTCGGCCGTTTCATTAACTGCTTGGCTCTCGTGATATTTTTTCTATTTTAAAACTACACGTGGGAAATCTGCTTAGTTTACGCAGCCCCTGCGTGAAGGACGTTTTTGTTATTATACAGCAAAAGATGATAACTCTTTATGATCCTAAACTAATATTTTAATTATTATTTTCAATCAAAATTATTACTAGAACTGTACTGTCAACATTTCTTATTATATAAACTTGATTTAAAAAAGAAAAAAAAGGGTTTGATTGCAGTTTCACTCATAGCTCTGTCATTATTTGTTAATATATAACTCAGACTGCAAAAATAAAACAAACACATTATGTAAAATATTTGATAAATGAATTTCATTTGAGATAGGACTGACAACATTTCTCTTTTTGAATTGAAATTGAATTGACAAGGCAGACATCAACTAGCGTGAAAGATCCTTGAAGTTCACTTTTGCAGGCAAATAATTATTTTTAATAAGTTTCAATTACAAGTATGCATGTCAATAGTACGTGCATTGTTTTGAACTAGTACCAAATTAATGTCAATCAAAATGACTCAAAGTGAAATTATATAATACAGAAAAGATCAAGATCGTTTATCATCCAAAATCGGAACATGAGTAAAATTATAGAGAAAGGGTGAAAATGGCCTACAATTATTATTTCAATTTTTAAAGAGTATTTTTCAAATATTTACCATGTTATATTTATTTTGGCGTATTTAACTTCCAGAAAAACCACACCCCAACTGTTCTTGTATTTTCATTTGAAGCTATTATGTCGATAAATCTATTTCGTGCACTTTTAATTAAAGTTCTTGTTTATTTGGGGATCTTTGAATAATATTTGTCTTTCTAGCATTAAGGAAATCAGATAATTTCTCTCTAACTCTCTTACACTCTGTGTGTGTGAGTGTGTGTGTGTGTCTGAGTTAGAAGGGACGTTATTTTCGAAGGTAAAAAGAAATTCTGGATAAGACGCGTTCGAAACTAATTTTCATTTAGGAACATGAAATTAAAGGTGAGTTGTGAACGACAAATGACACCATCTCAATAACGGAATTGCTATTCAACAAACGCTTTCCTTTGTAAACATGATACAGTAGTATCATTATCATTTTACAATGCAACTGGGTGAGGATTTTTTTGTGGACTTGGAGAAATATTTCCTATTCATATTATTCCCGTTAATGCTGATTCTGATTGAATGACTAGATAATAATTATAATGAAGAGTATTAGGTTTGAATAACAAGCCGCTGACTTAGGCGAGCAACGTAGATCCTAAAAATAGGAAGTAATCGATGTGTTGATAGTCTCCAACATCGATAGCTGGGAGCTGATTAAGTTCCTTCGCAAACTTTAATGAAGTTGCTGCGCCAATACAATTTAGGGAAGAAAAACACAAGTTGTTTCTCTAGGGCTTCTGAGGGGGGAGGGACGAAAATGAGCTGTCATTAATAGGACAATAATGGCTTTTATAGATTTTTATTTATTTTTAAACTAAGTTCCCTCTATTATTACTATCTTAGACAATTCTATAACACATCTCCATGCAATGAATAGAACACAAAAGTCCGTCACGCAGGGGCTGCGTAAACCAAGCAGATTTCCCACGTGAAGTTTTACTCATCCGTTATCCGCCCCGATTTTATGATAATGCAAATATCTCGGTTAATATTCAAGATAGAGAATAAATGTATATAACAATATTTATAGTAAATGTAATTTACAATAAGATTGATTTTATAAAATTTTTCGATCCGACGTATAGTAACAGAAATATTTCGAATTTTAGAAAATCCTCTCCTCTAAACTCCCCCTCCCACTGGTCCGATTTCAGCCGTTAACGAACTTGATCTTTCTTTTGACATAAAACGACTAAATATCGAGTTTGGTAACGATCAAACAAAAATTGCGACCGCTAGAGCGGTAACAGACAAATATATATATATATATATATATATATATATATATATATATATATATATATATATATACAGTTTTGAACGGACCTCATTTTCGTCATCTACTAGGTAGGATCGATGGACATTTGAAGAAAAATTTCGAAAATTCCGTCATGGGTACAACCTCAATAGCTGATTTCCCTTAAGGGAAATCTGCTAAAATCAAGCTGCTCTTAAATATTATTCATAGCCTTGCCCATACCTTCTCCATTTATTCATTTGTAATATATATTCCTCGGCAGCTAAGGTTCTTCAAGTAGCCATGCCACTTGTAGGTACAGATTGCAACAGCTGATTTAATATGAGAATATACGTTTCTTTCTCGAATTTCATTAAAGTAGAGCTAAAATGGTCGTGAGGACTAGATGCTTATAATCTCTGCAGAAATACCTCCGATGCAAGCATTTCTCTCCGATAGCGAAACTAATGATATACGAAACGGTGATTAGACCCGTAATTGTGTATGCCAGTAGAACTGGGATTCTCACAGGAAAAAAAAACAAGCGCTACATAATGAGGGAAAAAGAACCTAGAGAATGATATTTGGAGTCATCTATGTGCAACTTCTGAAAAAAAGAAAGAGAATTTGTAGGGGTTGTGAATTCGTAATAATAGAAGCCTAGAGAAAGTTGGGAACAACGAGGAATGGTGAAAAATGGTTGCAGAAGAGGCCATGGTCCTTCAAGGACTGTAGTGCTGACTAAGATATGGCTTATCTGATAAGCTTCGTATAAATTATTATCAGAGAGGTTTCACTGGCCATACTGGTTTCAGCAATAAGAACAGATTAAACGTCTGTATTACTACTATTCCTCTCAAATATTTGGTATACATATAATGTAAATATCTCAGTATTGTCACATTATATTTCTCTTTGTCCAAATGCGTCATCTCAAAGCCAATATTTCTTCAGATTTACGGGTAGAAGGCCAACACACGACCTTTCCTTCAAAATCTTTATTGCTGCCCCGATTTCACTTCTTACGGATAACCTGATGAGGTGAACTTTTTCGTACATTTCCTCAACTTTCAGCAAAGAGAGGTGGTCAAAAACCTAATCATTAAAACATTGCGAGAGTTAAAATGAATAACTGACTGATGTATTATTCAGATTTTTGTCGAAACTAGTTGAAAAACAATTTCCAATCTTAGCCACATATGACAGAAAGTGGTGGTTATCTTCGTGACGAACACGCCTGAAGGACTTTTGTGTAATAGAATTTGGAAATATCTGTCATTATGGGAGGGATTAGCGCCGGACATATTCTAGCTTTCTAATGTGCTGGAAATTAGTTAACACGAATTCCATTAGAGTTATTACCTAGTTTAGCAGTAACCTTAGGAGAAGAAGTCAACCTCAATTTTACAATCTGGTTTCTCCGAGGCCATTTTTTTGTTTGTTATTAGTTTAGTTTAAGACTTTCCTACCGAAAGAAGTAAATAAACACTTTTTTTAGATCCTATAGTCCAACTAGCTGAAAATTCAAATATCTAGGTTAATAATAGAGATAGAGAAAAAATAAAATTTGTTTTATAACATATTTCGATCTAACTCATGATAACGGAGATATTTTCCGGGGGGCCCCCGCACTCTATCCAACCGATTTCATCCATTAACGAAATTGAACATTCTTTTTACATGAAACGCTTAAATATAGAGTTTGGAAACAACGAAGGGAAAAAGATATTCCCATTTAAATTATCTGCATGATTTATTTATTTTGACTTCATTTCAAAGCCTATTGGAGATATTGGTATATTTTTCACCCTAATATAATACTCGTTAATCTGCGTATAATATGGATTTATACTGAGTTGATCTAAAGATTTGGGTTAATAGTTTCAAGCAGAACAATAGTCAGTCATTTGAAAGGCTTTCTAGGACTGTTCAAAGCTTGACAGTTTATGTTATCAGCCCTTATCAGTGGCATTATGCCTCTTGGAATAATAGCTCTACTAACAGGACAATTACTAGCTTCTTAATGAGAAAATAACAATCTACAGAGTTCCTTAATATTCCTAACGCTCACAAACATTTTTCTTAGATAATTTTCCTTCAAATTCTGTTTGTTGTTCACGATGATCGAATTGAGTTTATTGCAAACCTCAAAAATAGTCAGTTCTAGAATGATCTCTTTAAAAAGCCAAAAACCTATCATAAATTTATTTATTTAAATATTTAATAAAATTCGTTCCAGTGTTAAACGAATTGATTATAACCTCAATACTCCTAGAAATAACAAAAAGCCTAAAATTACTGAACCATCCAAATCGGCAATATAGATTTCACGGGCGGAACCAGTTCGGAGTATTTGGACGTTATTATAGTCTAGTATTAAGGGAATATTAAATTTATTTCAATTTTGGTGTGAAGTAAGTTTTTTTCATTAAATTTCATAAAACGTATTTGGATTATATTATAGTTTAGTACTAAGAGGTTATTATCATTTTTATCATTGTCATTTATTTTCAGTTTGGTGAAAGTAATTTTTTATTACATATTTTCCTCAAGTATTTGGACGTTATTATAGTCGAGTATTAAGAGAATATTAAATTTATTTCAATTTTGGTGTGAAGTAAGTTTTTTTCATTAAATTTCATAAAACGTATTTGGATTATATTATAGTTTAGTACTAAGAGGTTATTATCATTATCATTTATTTTCAGTTTGGTGAAAGTAATTTTTTTATTACATATTTTCCACAAGTATTTGGACGTTATTATAGTCTAGTATTAAGGGAATATTACATTTATTTCAATTTTGGTGTGAAGTAAATCTTTTTATATTATAGTCTAGTAGTAAGAGGTTATTAGACTTAGTCTTATTTTGATGCAAGTGATTTTTGTGTTACACTTTTTCCAAAAGTATTTGCACGATATTATGTTCTAGTATTAAGGGAATATTAAATTTAATTTCAATTTGGTTGTGAAGTAAGTTTTTTTAATTCAATTTTTTAAAAAGTATTTGGATTATCTTATTGTCTAGTACTAAGAGGTTATTACATTTATTTTCAGTTTGGTGAAAGTAATTTTTTATTAAATATTTTCCACAAGTATTTGGACGATATTATAGTCTATTGTTAAGAGATATTAAATTCATCTCAATTTCAGTTGGAGTAATTTGTTTTTATTACATTTTTTAAATGTATTTGAATTATATTATAGTATAGAATAAAGATGTTATTAAAGTATTTTTAATTTTGGTGCAAGTAATTTGTACTTTTTTATAATATTTGGATTAAATTATGGTCTAGTATTAGGAGGATATTAAATTTCTTTCAATATTGGTGCAAGTAATATTATCTTCCATTCCAGCCATAGTATAATGGTTCAGTTTACTTTTCTGAAGTGAAAAACAATACCCCTTCTCCCTGTAAGTTCATCCTGTTTGCAAGGCAATTAACTTTAGATACAATAATGAAGTTACTCATGATATGGATTCAGACAGAGCTGTGAATAACAAACATGTACAGCGATTTGAAGGAGAATTAATTAAGTTGGATATCTTTGGAAATATCTATAGTGCGTTTCACTTCGAGATGGCAGTAGATCTGGTGCGCTGTTGCCAAATCTCACTCAAATCCGCCAAGCGAGGCATATGCAAGAGGGAGACAGAGCACCCCATTGAAAATACATACTGCCATCTCGAAGTGAAACGTTCTATAATAACCCGGATCCAGGAAAGGCCGAGTGGCCGGCAGTTCGATGACCACTTGATAAATACACGACAAGCCGTTGCCACACCTAGGTCTGGAAGATTCGATTGGATACAAGGAGACCACGTTTCTACAACTGTTATGTAAAGTTCTTTTTTTCACCATTGAACTTCTGAGAATCAGGGAAAGGTGAATTAAATAGACTATAGTCGGACAGTGGATAATTTCATTAGCATTTAATTACAGCCAAGCATATGGCGGAAGGTCAAGATAAATAGAAATTTAAATCATTGGAACATTCTTTTTTTTTGCCCTAATAGTTTCCCATTCATTTGACACCTCATCAGGAACACATGGTAAAATCACAACTATATTTTGAGCTACGACCTTCTAGTAACTGTCAGGCAATATGGCGGGACCATGTGATCTGAGTACAACTTTAGTCAAATAATTAGAAAATTTATAGAATAATTTACTATTTTGAACTTGTATGAAAATGTAATAATTTCCTTTAAGACCTAAGGTTTGTCATGTAAGTTATGGAGTTGGTCTTAATTCCACGGAAGCATACTTAGGGCCATGATTTTGATTTTAACCTGTTCAATAAGAATTCATTTAGTGAGGAACTCACTAAATAAAATCCTTCGTCCCGCCCTGGCTAGAAAAAGGTCTGAAAAGGGTAACTTGTAGATAACTCGTCCCGAACAGCCAAAGTAGCATAATTAGACGTAATAAATGACAATATATGCAGTATCCAGGCAATACTTCTTCAGTGATAATCGATGTTTTCTGTTTTTGTTGAATCGATTGCTGACACTACCTGACATATTGCCTTTTAGATAGCCTATTCCTGACTAACTACTAAAAGACGGTACCAAAAATGTAGTTGTGACTTTACCATGTATTATTCCAATATCTCCTGATGAGGGGTCAACTGAACTTGAAATTAGCCGGTCAATAAAATGATTGTTGAATCATTTTAATTTTTATTTATCCTTGACCTTTCACCATTTAGTCTCTAAAGTGAAGTTATTTTGGTCATTATTTTAACATTGACTTATTTTATTTTATTTTTTGTCTTCACCATTCATTAACTCCGACTTATCATGCAATCTTCACATTGATCAATGTATATTGTTATTAAATATCTAATGGCCAACAATTATTCCTAGTCTTATTAAAGTAAGATTGTTACTAAGAGAGAAATAGAGAATTGAAAGTGGCGGAGTCATCTTTATGCCATTCCTGCACATCAGGAAACTGTTTTATTCGGGTCATATTTTTAAGAGCTGTGAATATTACTTATAAACTTGTTTCATAGTTATTTTAAAAAAAAATTTGCCACTATAGAAGCTATTCAACTAACAAATACATTTATTATAGTATGCATTCCCTCGGGTATTCAAAGTTAACAAATTTTTTGTTTGCATAAACAGTCATTATTTCACTTTAAATTGGTTTAAACAGAAACCTATCAGTTGCCCAGATATGACGAAGATATAATCAGAGTTGTCAAAATTACGTTTAATATAAATGTGGTAGAAGTTTAGCTACGAATATATAATGTAAGATATATTCCACTATATTTATTTATGAATATCCACCTTATTACATACACTACAGCTAATTGAGATGCGTTATCAACAAGTAACCACCCACTTTTAGCCAAGCTGACTAATGATTTTATTTAGTGTGTCCATCACTAAATGAAATTTTATTGCTCTCACGGGAATCAAACTCATGACTAGTCTAACTCAAATGTCTAAAATGAGGCCCGTATTAATGTATGTATTTATTCATTAACGTCCACTTTTTGCAACTAAGGCTAACTGGGACGGGTGATATAAAGGTTGCCACCCTTTTCTAGCCAGGGTCGGACTAAGGATTTTATTTAATGAATTCTGTCTCTAAATAAATTCCTATTATCCAGGCGGGAATCGAACTCGCTACTCTAGGTTTACCACATGAGATAAAGGCAACGCTTTAACTCACATGGATAACCTAAGCCCCATATTAATTTATGATTTATTCATTATGTTGGATGCGTTAAATGCTTACTGTAAAGCGCCAAACATTGTTATATCCAATAATAAATTTTTCTATACAATGTAAATATATGTATGGGTCAGTCTAATATTCAATAATAATTGACGTGTTCTGCAAACAGGATGTAGCATGGGGCCAAGCACGTGAGGACAATGCAGGGGCATGTGAAGGGAAGAGGCGTTATCTCATTGGCTGGTTTAAAATACATGTGAATACATATTCCTAAGAAGGAGATGCCCTACAATATAACAACTCACATTTAGGGAAGGTTATGTTGTAAATAATACAGTTAATGTATTAATTTAATTACATACTATTCAAAGGTAATTCAGTTCCTTTCAGAAAACCAGCAATTCATACAGTTCAATTATACTGTTTTGAATAATTAACTCAGCAAAGTACGTAACTATAGTAATTACAATAGAAAGTACTTAAGGAATTAAATAAAAGAGTTTTTACATATTTTGAAGATATATGTTTTGCAACCAACTAGATCAAAAATGAAGCCGTAAAGACCGTCACGCAGGGGCTGCGTAAACTAAACAAATTTACCACGTGCTAGTATGACGCGCTACTGATCTCTTCTCACCATTATTTTCTATTTCTAAATAAAAATCCGGTGAATAGAAGTTGGGGTTTACTGAAGGCAGAAAATAATTACAAAGGCTGAATAACTCCCTAAATATTTGAAACAACAATTGTAGAGACTAAATAGTCAAACATGATCCTCTAATATTTTTTGATACGACGAATAATAGCGGAGACAGGTGAAATTGGAAAGACCATTTATAAGATAATTAAGTCCAATCTATATATATATATATATATATATATATATAAAATTGTAACCTCTGTCTGTACATTGATTTTTTCCGCGAAATTTCACGATAACTTTTCGTTCCACATGTCATAGACACCATAACTGCATTTTATTTCTTTGGTGTCTGTTTGTTTGTTACCTTTTCACGCATAAACGGCTGAATCGAATTTTATGAAACTTGGTATTTATATTACTACTAGCCCAACTTAGACTTTAGGTTATACTAATATTCTCTGAGACGAACAGGAGTGGGTGTTATATTGGAGGCCTGAAATTAAAAATAGCGATATTTCGTTTCCTATTGCATTTTCGGCAATTATGCACATAACAAAAGTTGTTTATTTTGTTATTTGGAGTAACTTTAGATATTATACACTTTTGTCGTAAACCGAATTATAAACGAGATATACGCTAAAAATTATAGCGGGAATCAACAATTTTATTTGGCACAAAAAACTCAACCGAACTAAACCAAACTCGGTATGTGAATTAGCACTAACGCCTTCCTTATAATAAGCCATACCAACATTTCTAGGGACGGGCAGGAGTGGGGGTTATAAGGGAGGCCTGAAATAAAATATAGTGATATTTCGTTTCCTATTGGGGTTTCGGCAAATATGCACATGACAAAAGTTGTTTATTTTGTTATTTAGAGAAACTTTTGTTTATACACTATCGTGGTATACCGAAGTATAAAGGCGTTAAACGCTAAAAATTATAGCGGGAGCCAACAATTTTGTTGGGCACTAACGATTGAACCGAACTTAGCAGAACTCGGTGTGTGAGTTAGCATTAATTCTTCTATGATTATAAGCTATATTAAAAATTTTAGGTTCAAAAGGGAGTGTGGATTATAAGAGAAGCTGAAATGAAAAACTGTTTTTTTTTATTTTCTATTTGTTTTTCGGCAAACGTGCGCATAACAAAAGTTGTTAACTTTGTTATTTAGAGTGTGCATTCACTTTTGTCGTAAAATGAAGTACTTAATCACGGGATATTAGCTAAACGGGAGTCAATAATTATATTAGTGCTTATTTAAGGGGTTTAATTAATGAATACTATGACAAATGATGTTATGTTTTCGTCTTATATGATAGTTCAAAGTATGATTCGGATTAGTGAGGTTATAAATCTTGGTCACCCCCTCCTCATTTATTTATTTTTCCTAGAAAATAACTTTGTTATTTATTTCCAATAGAAATATAAACTATAAGAGCATTTCCATTATTTAATTTGTATAATGTACCTTGATGATATTGAAATAAATATGTAATATCATAACAATTAAACGTTAATGGTAATGTCATTATGACAAAAACAATATGCGTTTAAAATCGATATGATATTTTCAGGGTACCACTATTATTTAATTCCAACCAGTAGATAAATTATTAAAATAATGTTTTGAATCAATAATTTAAGTAGACGAATGTTGAGAAGTCTCACGCGGGAGCGGAAGATGACGGGTGACTTACCCGTTAATTGAGTTTACTTATTTCCCGTCTGGCATTACTGGAAGTGATTTCCAGTGAGATTCACTATTACAAATATAATCTTACGTGCAAAACTTTGCCTAAACTATGTGAGCTCGGATTGGCTTTTGAAAGGAAATATGTTCATTATAGATGATATTTAATTGAAATAAATGCTACCCATGATTATGGTTTGAGTTATTGAAAAACGGTGAGTCAAAAAGTGTAGAGGGATAGATTAGGAACACATTTTCATTTATCCTTCAAAAATAAAATTTCTATTCAATTAATCCCCAAAAGGTACCCTTCAGGGTAGGCTATTTCGGAAAATCATTACGTCGTGGAGGGAAGTGTAATTGTACACGTTGAAGTCTTACTATCCAAATACCATCATTAGTCAGTCAAGAATGATTTCCCGGGCATCGCCGGGTACCTTAGCTAGTATTACATAGATTTCTGATTGGGCGGAACATAAAGAAGTAGTCTCATATGATGCCGATACTAATTTACGACCAATTAGAAGTTCAAGGAATTCAGTATGACGTAGTTTTCCTATTTACAATCGATCGGAACATAAAGCAATAGTCTTAAACTATGACAAAATCCGATTTGCGATGGAACGGCTCTGAAAGAAGCTTATTTCATAAAAATATCACTTTTACTCTGAAGGTAAAGAAGTCTAATATGTTGAAGATAACCGTTTTATGAGCGAACCCCACATAAAGAAATCTTACGATGACATCGGGTTTACGACTGAGTGACACATAAAACAGTTGATATGGTCTAAATATGTTATTACAACCTAACGGCGCATGTAGAATGACTAATAAAATGTCAATAACCAATGAACCACTGGATGGAGGAAGACATTTATTTCTAAAAACAAATTACCATTTCCGAGAGTCAACCAGAAATGAAATTTAGATATATATGAATATTCAAAATTTAATAGTAAAATAATTTAAAACTAGCTGATGTTTCGTTTGTTTTTATATTCAACGTGAATACTATTTAAAATGTTAAAACATGAAACAAAAGCCAATAATAACAACAACGGAAGCATTGATCAATTATAAAGTCTTATGTGAGAAGAATTCAAAATCAGAGAAATTCAATAATAAAGCATTTCGAATAAAATAAAATTAATAATTAATAACCCCTGCACACATTAATAGCGTTTAATAAATATTGTATAATAAAATCTTAACTAAAATTTCAAAGGAATGATAATGCTATTACAATCGAAATACAAAAAATTGATGTACTACTCCTAGATGATGAGGTCCGAATTTTAGCAGACTTCTCTCAAGGAAAATCAGCTCTTGAGGTTGTAATTATGACGGAAAAACCAATGTCCATTAACCCTTCTTAGTGGATGGCGAAAATAAGGTCCGTTCAAAATGATATATATATTGTCTGCTCTCACTCTAGCGGTCACAATTTTTGTTTTATCGTTAATAAACTCGATAGGTAAGTGATTCATGCAAAACTTGCGATCAAGTTTTTTAACTGTTAAAATCGAACGGGTGGGGGTGGGAGGGGGAGTTTTGAGGGGGATAATTTCGAAAAATCTCCTTTATTATGTATCGGTTTGAACAATTTTATAGAACAAATCTTAAATTTAAATGTCTATAAATGTTGTTAAATGCATATTTTCTCTAATATGAATACATATTAACAAAGATATTTGGATTTTTCAGTTTTCAGACTTCAGTAAGCCCCCACTTCTACTCATGTCATAATAACAACAACCTGTTTTAACATGAAACTTTTTATTTTATGCTTAAATTCGAAATATTTTTTTCCATGAAGCATTTAAAGTAATTTATTTAAACCTGAGGGTATAGACATTTTAATCGGTTCTTGGTTTGGACGATTTAGTAGCATATATGGCTTCAATTCTTTACTAAATTTCTTAATTAAACCCAAATTATTTAACCTTAGGAAGGATTGCAGCCATGTAATTGCACACAATAGAACTTGGACTATTGGGGCTTGTGTTATAATCAGTTTTTGAACAACAAGAAATTTAAGAATTTTTGAAAATCTGATATGCCACGCCCAAAAAGACGGTAGATAGCCATCTTTTAAGAAATTTTGGTTAGTTTTGGCCTTAAGTAGTCCGTAAATCTGAGAATTTACATGAAAATTAATAGGAATGCTAGATTTCATGTAGTTTCATATGGTCACCGGGCATTGAGATTCTGTAATCATTCTCCCGGGCAGCCCGATCTGCATTGTGGGCCAATTGAGTAACAGCTTGATCAAAAAATATATAGTTATTGTATCTTTGATCTATAACGTGACTACAATACGGCTGGGAAGGGGCAAAGCTGATCGCTTGATTCATCCAACAATGACACTTGTCCAGTCTTTGCCCTTCGTGGGCTATAGAGCCAATCAAAAATCACCAAATTTAGGCTGAGACAACTTTAAAATCTCATTAACTGACTTCACGTGAGGGTTCAAGCATTAATTTTTATTATATGCATGAAATGAACTCTTCACTTTTCTGAAACTTTATAAATTTGTAAAGAGTATCGCCTGTAGAATGCGTGCAACCTACAGAAAGTTTGCTTGTTGACGCTTACCCGGAAGTTTAAACAACAGGCGAATTGTTTACAGCTCTTGAACGCCAGACAATGTAAACTCAGAACCGAGTAGCGCATGAACGATTGGGATATTTGAAATCAACAACAAAACAAATCATGATCAAACCAGAAATAAATATTCGATCACGTTGGTCAAGTATATCGCATTGCGTACGACGTGTTAATATGCCAAAACAGAAAGTCAAACCAGTGACATCATATTCGTGGCTTAAATGTGATTAATTGTTTTAGACAAGTCATCATTATACTTTCTTGAAATTCCAGTGTACGTTCTCAGTTGCATATAAGTCATATGAGATACAATAATGGTATCACATAGATGTTGAATAAGTTGAAACTTTAGTAGAGAATCTTATCTACATGTTATGCTAAAATATACATGGTTAAACTATTGAAATAACTAAAGTAAAAACTAAGTAAAACCATGATGTATATTTAACAAAAAGTGTTACTAAAGCATAATGTGAATATACAAATATTTGAATGGATATTAGCAGATATTTATGAAGGAAAATTGTAAATAACATTGTACTTATGGATTTTTGTTTTTAATTTGTTCTGTTGACCTAGGACCTCGAAAATACGTACATATGTAGGTCCATACAAATTGTTTAATGGTAAGTGTATATATATATATATATATATATATATATATATATATATATATATATATATATATTTGTTAACGCTCTTGCAGCATCAATTTTGTATTTCATTTCAGTCAAACTCGATATTATTGTATAACGTTTCATATGAGATCCTCCTCGTTAAAAGCCGACATCAGGACAGAAGGAGTGAATATTTAGATTCTTAAAATTATTTTTATATCTAAACTTGCTGAAAATCTTCGACATTTGTTGTTCTATATACATTTTTTTCTAAACAGGATATGTACGGAGTTGTCAGTATTTTATGTGTGATATACAAAAAGGAAAGTTAAAATACTAACATGTTAAGGCACTGAAATAGTTTTTATTGTCTTGATCAATTATTCAAGTATATCATCAAATAATGAGGTGCAAATTGGAAAACACGATCCAAACATGCTGTTTTACAAAACCAGAATAATTCCTTTTTACAAGAAACATGTAGAATTATCTTTCACTGTGATAGACCGATGAGAGATAGAAACAGGATTCCTGGTAATGACATTTTTCCATAATGCTGAAAAATGACCTTTCCAACCAAATTGAGTCTTTCCAACTATTGATGAATTTTAAAATCATCATGCTACACATTCGAAATAGTAGAGGTAACGCAAAAGTTTGGAAACCAACGATAATAAAGAATGACAATTGATTTGCAAAGCTTGCCCAAGCCTCAGGAGACCTGCGACATAATTGTACGTCCTGAGAGTATTTGTTTAGATGCCTTTCATCTCTTTTTAGTGTTTTTTGTTTGTTTTCGTTTTGCTGTCCATTACTCCTATCTCTTTCCACTGCTAAATGGCGTTTTTAAAAAGACAATATAGCGCTTAATAGTCACTTCATTAAAATTGCTATTACCCTTTCCTCCTGCAACTATTTTACTCCGAATGGGGATCTCATTGTATACTTTCTAAGGCTTTCAATAACCTCACGTCTGTCAGGCAAGAAAGGGGGTACATTAAATTTGTAATTAACGCACCAGAACTAGCTAATACCTTCCGTTAATCAGGCTATGCTTTCTACTGTGGAATGGCTGTCTAAAATTCGTCTTACTGGAAATCCTTTATTGGAATTGACTACTTGTTTCTGATAAGATGGTTTTTAGTTAACTTCATGCAGATAGCCAAGTGATTCTTCTTTATGTCCTTGTGATGTTTCCCATTGAACCAAGAAAATCACTCGTAAGCAATGACAGGGTGCCCACTCATAACAGACACATACTTCTTTCAATAAAAGGAAATACATGATTGAAAACAGATAAGTGCCTCTTTTACGGTAGTAATTCGTGCGATACATCTAGTCATTCATGAATCACGAGCGCAATCAAAAACCTCTTTATTGTAAGACACGAACTCTTAGTTTCTTCCTAACTGACTCAACACGATAAGAACAGCCACTGGTTCCTGCTATGACTGCGCTCATTAGCAAGTATGATTTCTGTCTATATCTCTATGCTACCGATAAAATAAGGTCTTCCTAGAATTACATGATCTTTTCAGGCTAATAACCAAGGACACAATGCTTTTTCTTTCTTTTTTCTATTTGAACTCGGTAGATCTCCGGGATTCTCGGAATGCCAATTAATTAGCATGTGTTTTACCATGAAAGGTAACGACCAACATTACTTCTGTTACATACTATAATTTCCTGCGGTCTTCGCAACTGATTACTTCAAAACTGATTAACGTATCCCTCAACAACGGTGGAATCTCCTGGTAGCACACTTTCACTTACAACAGCCAAAATATCAACGACTGCTTCGGTTATATACCTGTAGATCCATTGGGTGCTTTTTGAAACAAAGTATCCGTGATATTTACATTTTTTAAAGTGTTTAGCCTCACGCACTCCTGCGCATGTAATATCAACAATAGGCTCTTAACATTCTCCACTTTATTCAAATCTCAAATTCCAAATATTTCTTTCATTGAACTTTTACTATGAGATATGCGCAATTGTTTTTCAGTATGACGTTACCATAAAAGGTCTTACGTTCTATTCTACTTTCTCTATTCTTATTGGATCGCTCCATGTTTAACTGGTTTATGGAAAACTAAAGATTATATTAGGTTATGGATGACATCTCCCTTGGGCAACGTAGTTTTCAAAGGTTTTGGGATATTACACTATTACGAGTCGGATCGAAAACTTATAAAGCAATGTTGTTATTATTTTACTTATCAACAACTACGTTTTTTACTTGTTTTCCCTAACGCCGAGCTATTCGATTTTTTTTTTCGTTTCAGCCACCCGTAACGAATTAATACAAATAACTTCTACTCAACATATTTTCACTTTAAGACCCATGCTAATAAGCAAGCATCTCATGACCAGCTAGCCATTCTTATTCCTGTTTACATAGGCTTCTAACTACGGGAAAGAGAATAGATGATGAAATGAGACCACGCGCGTCATATTCAAGCACGTGGGAGATCTGCTAGTTAAACGCAGCACCTGCGTGAAGGTTCTTTTACTTTTGGCTGTGAAAGAAGCTGTGACACTGAACTAGCATAATTTTGAACTGTTTATTTTTTCGCCTAGCATTTATAATATAATCGTTGACATAACGTCGTCTCTCCCTGGCAATTGAAGGAATAAACCAGGCCTAAAGTGTTGCCCCAAAAATATTTTCGCAGTTACAATAGATTCTTCATTTACAATGCCAGCAATTGAATTTATAAATTCTAAACTATTGAGTATCCCTACGTATGTTCTGATAATTTTTTCTGCAAACCTCTACTGTTCACGCACTATTGGATACAATTATTAAAATTATTTCAGCGTCACACAGATAAAATAGCATCACAAGTATATTTTTCATTTAGTTCTGTTGTTAGGAAAAATTTATTTCGTCATAGTTTCAAAATATATAATTTTCATTCTAAACTAATTGATAGTAAAAAATCAAAGTAACTCTTATCCTGTTTGTTCAATTTAATATTGGTAAGTATTTTCAAACTATCTATGATTTTGGGAGATTAAGTTCTGAAAGGGGATTTGGAATGTCTGATAAAGTTCCTTTTATTTCTCCTATCACCTACTTAAATAGAGCGGTGAACCTATTGTGAAATTATTACATATTAATAACAAAAACTGCTGTAGTTAATTATTTTGATGTGCTGAGTATTTTTTCCCCTGTGCTCCAATATTTCAAATAAAGTTACGTACCTTTTTGGAAGTTATTTCATAGGATCTTCCCCCGTAAGTGCATTCGAAAACGGCTCTGCTTCAAAATAGCAATAATAATAAATGAATTCATATGAACTAATTGAATTTTTCAACTTACACAAAGGAGATTTTATAACTGTTGAAACCATTACAGCTACATTAGCTAAATCACTATTTGAATAAAACCGAATGAAACCCTAATACCCGTAAAACGAATTTTAACAAGATCTTCATACTCATAATTTTGTCTTTATTTTTTTGCTTATGTGGATTGAACTCACATTCTTTCATGCATTGATGTTCAGTGAATTCCATTAAAAATTCAACATTAACACAATATTGAATCAGCTGGATAAAACCATCTGTTTTAACATAAAGAAATGTCTAGAATAATTTGCCATGTCACCTTCAGTATCATTTTATTTCTGTTTATTTAGGTATTTAAATTGCATTAGTATGATTGATTTAAAATCAACATAGAACATATACTACAAATATTTGATCGACTTTTTTATCGAAGTTTTTATTTCCTTTCTAGTTAAAAGATTCTTTATATTAGTGGATGTCAAACAATCCTTCTTAGAACAGACTAAACTGGAAAAGGAGAAAAAACATGCTTGTAAACTTCTATGGCCTCTGCCATTATGACAATGAAGGTCTTTGATAATTCACGTCACTAAATTCATCCGGATACCTCTTTTGGTAATTGTTCCTTTCCGGTGTCATTCCTTGTCCATGAATGTGTTACCTATTGTTCGTTAAGAGAGGAACGTATTCCACAAAAATATCACTGGATTAACATTGATGAGGTCCTTAGGAATAGTAAAACACCCAAATAATATTAATGTTGAACATAGTTGTAACTGAGTATGCAATGGAAGGTCGTGGAATAAAGTATGCTGAAATATAAGAAACACCAGAAGAAGTATGTGGGTAACCTTCAAGAGAAGACATTGCCCGATGCGCAAGAAAATACCAATAATTCTCAGAAAAAGATGAGAATTATTCATCTCAGAGTACTCTGGAAGTGATGAAAGGATCATCTGAACAAAGGCAACGAAACTGGTGACACGAATAAGCCTTGAAGATTTTAATTGAATTAGGAAATATACATTAATTTTCTAATTATAATTAAAACCTTCAGGGCGTAACTTTCCTCTGGGGCGCAGGTAAGCCGTGTGAGTTAAAGTGTTGACCTTAGTCTCATATGGTAAACCTAGAGTGGCGAGTTCGATTCTCGCCTGGGCAAAGGAAATTATTTAGTGACGGAATTCATTAAATAACATTCTAAGTCCCACCCTGGCTAGAAAAGGGTGGTAACCTGTCGATGACCCGTCCCGATTAGCCTAAGTTGCAAAAAGTGGATGTTAATAAATAATAATAATAACTTTACTCTGAATTTTATTATGTGGGTATATATATATAATATAATATAAAATTGTGTTTAGTAAACTTTTACAAAGGCTAAGTAGAAATGCTGTTCCGACACTGAAATAACATGCAAATGATGTAGCCCAAAATAGACTAAAACGTGTTAGATTGTCGTTTTATAACAGTTTCTGTTCAAAATGTGCCAAAGAAGAGTCCAAATGACCAACAGGTGGCACTTGAGCCTCAATCCTTTTTTAGAATCCGCTAAGAAGAGGTTGTCAGAACCCGTCCAACCAGCTGGTGCAACGACCCCATCCAGGAAGCTGTCTCAAAGGAATCAACTTACCTCAATAGGCAGATTTCCCTTAAATAAAAGTAATTAATTCTTGGAAACACAGAGGAATCCCATTTACAGTCATCTCGTTTCATGAGTGATAGTTCTTTTAGTTTATGGCTAAATATAAATGATGAAAAGATTATTTATTATTATTATTTATTAACGTCCACTTTTAGCAACATAGGCTAATTGGGACGGGTTATCTACAGGTTACCACCCTTTTCTAGCCAGGGTGGGATTTTAGGATGTTATTTAATGAATTTCGTCACTAAATAATTTCCTTTCCCCAGGCGAGAATCGAACTCGTCACTCTAGGTTTACCATGTGAGATAAAGGTCAATGCTTTAACTCACATGGCCAACCTGAGCCCCTAACGTGAAAAAGATTAGACATACTGAAACCAGGACCAGCTGTTGTTTTTGTGGCAAATATTGGTGTTGATGTTACAAAATGAGCTTGAATACCTAAATAATTAATTTAAATTAAAAAAAAATGTATAATAAAGTCCTTATGAAGATTTAGGCCCTCTTCTTCTGTCAGCTCACATACTATACTAATAAAAATACATTTAGGAATATACACACATACATCATTAGGAATATTAGTTTGAATTATTTTTATTTATTTATACAGACTAGGCGATAGTTTGAATTAAAATAATTAATGTAATTGTGGTTATTTTTGGATTTGTAGAAAGTATTTATTTAAATTACGTTCATGTATCGTATTCATAGGGGTTTGAGCTACGCATTGTTTGGCTATATTTTTTCAAGTATTTGTTTGTATGATACTTTGTTGTCTCATAAAATTGATGATGAGTATTTGATAAGATTTTAAGGATATTATTTCAAAGAATTACCCATCAGACAATTAAACAAGCCTGGACATCCTATGAAGGGAGACAGCAGCTTTTTACAAAGTTTAAATTAACTATGAGAAAAGCAAAAAAAAAGGGCTATTATAAAATTCCTCCCCCAACTTTACAGAAAATTTTCTTATTCAGCGAATTTTGTAGTGGTTACTTTCAAAATACTGAACGAAATTCGGTTATCATTATATAGCGCCGGTAATTTAAACTTATATGAATGAAATTTAGCCCTCACAAATTTTGAAAGAAACATAAACTCAGATCGTCTGCCCCATAGGAAAGACGTAAGGGTAGTTGTGGGGAGCGAAAAAGAAATTTGTAAATATTTCCGTTTCTAAGCAACGAGTCAGTATGTATTATAAGTCTTAAATTATAGGCATTTTGCTGTTCTTGGATCTATAAATTTTGATAACATTTATATTCCTAGCTGAACTAACACTTGCTTCTGACATAGCACACAATATATGAAAGGAAAACTCCCTAATTCTTCCCCGTAACTCGGTAAAATAAAAAGAAGCGACTAACTAGACAAACAAAAGATCCATTATGAAGCCCATTAGATTTAGAATGAGGAAGACGAGTGGCGCAAAGAATGATAACACAAGAACCAAAAACAACACAATCAGATCAGCTGGTCAGCCGGCGAGAACGTGTGAAGCGATTGTTCCAAGAGCCAACAGATTATTTTTAACTCAGTCACGATTCGAATCTACTCACGCATTTGTGTCACGTATGCTCACCGGGTCTTCGGCTTGCTCTAACTAATGTCATTAATGAAATAATAATGGCAACAGTTTGGAATAAGCTTGAAGGATGTGAGAAACATATTTTTAAAATACAGATCAGTACTAATAGAGTAATTGATGATGAAAATTTGTTTTTCTTGCTTTTGCAAAATAGATTTTCCCTTTGAATACTAATGAGTCCAGGGATTCTATAACTAACAAATAAAGGTTTATTGATGTTACTAGATATGTATGAATCAACAAGGAAGAAGTTAATAAGTAACTGAAAAAGCCCAATTACATTTATATAATAAATTAATGCCTAAAACCTAATTTCCTCCTGGATATGGATGAAACTGAAAATATATTTCTGAACTCAAATTCTTATTTTTTGAACCAACTTCTTTTTCGTACTTTGTTCTAAGTAATTTCTAGTTCAATAAAACTAGTAAATAAACACATTTCCCATGAATTGGGATGTTATATTAACTACTTTCACAACTTCTTTCGAACTAATAAATCCATGAAAACACGACGAATTTAAGTTGGAAATGAGGTGATTAGGAGAAGATTTGATTTAAATGAAACCGCACGAGTGGAGATCAGCAGAAAGCAGATCGATGAGGTGTGACATCTATCAAATAAAAAAGGTGTTCTCTCGAGCACAGCGTATGAATTGATGTCACACAGAAACATTTATCCATGTATCTCACATAGTAAGTGACTGATAGAAACAATTCTAGTATTTAACAGGCGTTTCGTAAAAAGAGTAGTAGTGGTGGGGGTTTACTGAAGGCTAAATCAAAAAGTCCGTCACGCAGGGGCTGCGTAAACTAAGCAGATTTCCCACGTGAAGTTTTACAATAGAGAAATCTGCCTAATAACAACTGTAGTAGTAAGAAACCTCTAAACCTAAAACATTATTTAGGGCGTAATAACCCAGAAGTTTTTAGCCCCAAAAAACAGTTAACCTAACCTCTAAACCTATTCAAGAGGGACTAGTAGTTATGGAAACGGCCGCCAGAGCTCTCGGCGGAAAGTCCGAACAGCCTACTGGTGACCACACGCAGATTACAAATGCAAATATCTCGGTTATTATTCAAGATAGAGAATAAACGCATATAACAATATTTATAGTAAATTTAATTTGCAATAAGATTGGTTCTATACAATATTTCGATCCGATGCATAATAACGGAGATATTTCGAATTTTTGAAAATCCCCCCTCTAAACCCCCCCACTCACTGGTCCGATTTCAGCCGTTAACGAACTTGATCTTCCTTTTTACATAAAACGATTAAATACCGAGTTTGGTGACGATTAAACAAAAATTGCGACCGCTAGAGTGTTAACAGACAAATATATATATATATATATATATATATATATATATATATATATATATATATATATATATATAGTTTTGAACGGACCTCATTTTCGTCATCTCCTGGGTAGGATCGATGGACATTTGAAGAAATTTTTCGAAAATCGCGTCATGAGTACGACCTCAATAGCTGATTCCCTTAAGGAAAATCTGCTAAAAAAAAATTCAAATAACTCAGTTAATATGGAACATAGAGAGGGGAAATTAACAGAGCAACAATTGAAGAAAATTATGAGTTCAAAATTGATTCCATATATATTTTTGATCCGCCTGAAAATAATGGAGAAATTATGAATCTTTTATTTTAACCACTGGATATTTGAAGAATTATTTTAAATATCGCCTCACGAGTACAACCTCAATAGCAGATCTTCCTTAAGCAAAAACTGCTAATAAATTTAAGACTGGTGAACACTATGCCTAATAGATAATGCCTATAAGGTTCTTGATACTGGAATATGGTTCTGTTTGAACAACACGTCGTTAGAATGCCTACAGCTACAATTTTGAGACTTATTCCTAGGAGGTCTTTTCAGAATCTCAAAACTCGAATATATAAAAATATATTAATATATAACACTTTTAAATTTGGATTACAATCTCAAAAGCTGTTTTCTCTGGTGAAATATTCTCATCACATTGATGATTTAGAAAATCCGTCAGATGCTCCCTAAATAGAAGGTTTTCTATTTAAAAAATGTTTGTTTGTAGGAATTCTACAACAAACATCCGCAATAATAATAGTCGCCCTAAGAAATAAACTAAAGTAAAAAAAAAACCCTTAATCAGAGATGATAATTATTATCTTATACTACTAGATCTTATCAACGTCAGTAGGGTTATACAACAAATAAGAATAAAATAAAAGTGATTGCAAGGCGATAATGAGTTCATTGCCAAAACAATTTCATTCATAAAGACAAAAGAAAAGATCGATGGATTTAATTAGTCTAAGAAACATGGCTTTCTTTATCATTGTGCTTTCTTCGTGTCATTCTCTACACACACACACATATATATATATATATATATATATATATATAAATTATACGTTTTTTTCTAGTGTACAATTTATGTCTCATCCTAATTAGTAAACACATTTTGCTAATCAAGGGATGTAAATTATCATTATTTACATACTTAATTAAGACATCATATGATAAGCTGTTGGGACGACCTTTCGACAACAAATGACATTGTCAAGGCCGGATAATGTATGCACAAACTCATCTTAATGAGTGGCTTTACATTATAATGACACTTCAGAAATGTCACAATACTCGATAATGATATTTGCTGATGAAAGTGTAAACAAAATTATCACTGTCTAGCCCAGTATACTTGATAAGATATTCCAAATTTACGTAAGGATCCTCTCAGAGAACCGATTTTATTGAGGCCATTAAGAAGGAAATACACTATAATTTTCACGGCTTTCACTCCGGACTGGAGAGTCTGCTAAATAATGTGTAATTATTTATTAGCGTCCACTTTTTGCTACTGTGGCTAATTGGGACGGGTTATCTACAGGTTACCACCCTTTTATAGCCAATTTGAGACTAAGGATTTTATTTAATGAGTCCTTCACTAAATAAATTTCTATTTTCTAACTCGCCACTCTAGCTTTACCATGTGAGATAAAAATAACGATTAATTTAAGAAAGATAGTTACAATTGCCATCGAATAAAAGTTTAAAAAATATAAAAGACACTTGGGGAAAAATTAATCTAATTAAAACCCGTTTTGTTTGTGAAAAAGTACGCCTCACAAAAGCTAAACAGATTTCCCACGAGCCATTATGGTGTACAAGTATTATCTAGGCTTTCTATTCCCTATTTATACATTACTATTTACTCAGTTTTAAACAAGATTTGAAACATGGATATGAAATAATAAATAACATAACAATGGAGTCATATCACACGAGTAGGAGTGGAGAGTTTACGAATTGCAGAAAATAAAAAAATTCTAATAACTAACTCCCACAAATTGTAAGTTAGATGAAAATATATTAATTTTAAAATATTGCTTTATCAATAAGATTGATTATATAAAAGATTTCGAAAGATGCATAACTACGCAGATATATAATAATTTATAGTTTCCTAATTCTCTAAACCTTCTCTTTTTCCTGTTCCAGTTTCGGCTGTTAACGAGTCTTCAGATTTCCTTGAAAAGTTTATACTATGACAAAGACATAAGCAAATATATATATACACACTTACATACAAACAAACACACACACACACACACACACACACACATAAATATGTATTTACAAGCGAAGGACGTTTTATTTTGACGTCCGGTCGTTGGACGTTTGATGATTCTTTTTATTTGTTTAACAAATCACAACCTCATTTACTGATGGAAATGATTGTTGCTTTGGATTTGTTGTTGGGCAGCCTGATTAAATAACTACGAAGTTCAGACATGTTGAAACTTCAAAAAATTTTAAAAACATCATCTTTAAACATCTATTTATTTATTGCTCGTGGAATAAATTAAAAAAAAAAGAAATAACTGCTCTCGACTGAAATAACTAACAATAATTTGACAAAAAGAAATATGTTTAAATTTCTTTCATTTCACGTACCAACGGTGTAATTTATTGAATCATTACAACAGTTTCACAAACAATGGCAAACATTATTCTAATGTATACGAGAACAAGAACGGAAGTTTCTTTATCCCTAACATTCAGAATATTAGCGGTTTTCAAATGTATAGATCAATTATCGCTACCAAGAGAAATGGGGTGGGAGGGGGGACGAAAACACAAAACTATAAATTTCTTGGGAAATCTTTTACTATAATCTTCCATTATATAAAAATATATAGAATCATGAGGCTTAATAGGATTTTTTATTGCGATGAATACAAGCGGAATATTTACGATTTGGACCAAGGCAAAGACCCCCATTTTGGACTGCTTATGAGGCAGTCAAATCTATATATTCCACTAACGTTTCCAAGAATTTTAAGTATCGAATTTTTTTCTCGCGAATCCGAAATTGTTTTATAAATATATACCTTAAGCAAGTGGTAAAATATTCTGAAATCTAGGTTTACTGCGAAGGGGTTGTTATTTTTTTCCTCCCTTCATTTTATAATGTCATAAAAGGTTGGAAGACATAAACCTTCAACAGAATTGCCAAGAAGTTATAACACGTCGAGACAGCGTTCACATTATTGATTCAGTACACCGCCTTGTTACGTTATTCATCCATTATCATCAGTCTCGCCAGTTATATAAACAACTTCACAGTCTGTCAGCGGTAGACCTGCCAAACAACAGGTCAAAATTATATAAAACAATCTTCATCTACCACAAAGAATATATATATATATATATATATATATATATATATATATACAAGTAATCCCCAAAAAAACGGCCGACTTACTCCAAGAATATGGAATGAAGACTGAAGAAATATGCCAAATGTCGACATCAGTATTAAAGAAAAGTGTCGGAATTATTAACAATCACTTATACAAAATAAAATAAAGCTCAACATAAGCTGTCCTTTAACTAGTCACTCACCAGCTCAAAATTTAACTAAATCAAATTAAGTCCCTACAAAAAAAAATTGTAAGCATATATATAAAACATTTAAAAACAATAATTTTTATTTTACCTATATACCCTGGTGGGCTGATTAGGAGGCTGACCCAAACGGGTACCCTCAAAATGGGGGCAGCTTGTTATTTGATTTGATTGATTTTATATATATATATATATATATATATATATATATATATATATATATATATACCATCTGAAGGAACTTCAGTTACTTTTCCTAGTAATATGATCACTTGTTGTGATAACAGTTATTATTATTCCATGCAATCTATATATTCCCTCCTAGGATTTATTAACTAATTAAGGTTAATTGACTAAAAAAGCTTCCAGGTATGCCATACAAGAACTACACTTTTAATCATAGCGACAACTTTGTAGATCCAATTACAAGAAGGAATAAGATTGAATGTGGGAGTAGGAAAAGTCACCTTGATACTTATTTGTGTGAACTTGTTTGGAGAAGACATTATGAAAAGCGAGATCTATTTGAATGTATACTAAAATCTATTAAAATAAAATCTATTATGAAATATTCTTATGCACCCTTCTATTTGAGCTTAACTGTTTGTATGTTTTGGTAAATAACGGTTATTTTCAAGTTGAATTTTTTTCTTAAATAAACAACATATGTAATCAATAATAAATAACATAGTATTAAAATAAATCATTGATCTTCATCAAAAGTAACTGGCGAACCTAAAGTAGAAAAGACCCGAAGTTTATTCATTTCATTAATAACTTATCTCCTTTTAAGATATCTGATAAGTACTGATAATTAAACAGAACCTTTCTTGATTATTTATAGATTGAAGCTGGATGCTAAAGGACGCTCCACCTCCTCCTATTAAATGATTCATCCATAGAAACAGATCGAAGCTCCAATATTTGGTTTTAAGTAACATAAAAAACATAGACACACACAGATACACAACAACATATATATATATATATATATATATATATATATATATACACACACACACACACACACACACACACACACAAGCGAAGGAACTCCGTTATAAAATACCATGAGCTCTTTCAAAATGAAATTAATGTTTCCAAGGCTTTCCAGAACTTTTGGATGTTTGATCGTTTCTAATACCATCCAGACATCTTACAACACAAATGGAAACTTGTATAATTTGATCATTTATTTTCTTATACGAAAGGTCAATAGGGCTTTACAAAAAAAAAAAGGCAGTTACCATGTTGCAAAATTTGTTTCAAATTTTGACAATATGAGGTAATCTATAGGCATAATCCCATACACAGCGTAGCCTTTTGAGGAAAACTGTTTTGCATACGCAAATAAAAAATATGATATGGCTATAAATTAATATCAAGATTTATTTCATAATTTGTATAAATTTCGAAATAGGACTACTGTTTAGTGAGCCTCGATAATATAGATAAACTAATCACCTTCTTAATTCATAGTGATAGGTTATCTTTCTGTACACTGAGCATCATCTACATTGGTTGGGAATTGACTTTTTTCTTTCTCTTTGTTAAGTGAATACGTAATGTTTTTTAAACGTCACCATTATCCAATCATAAATGATCGCGCCTAGTGTACCAATAAACAATGCTTTTAATGTAAAAATATCTGTGAAAAAAGTGATTCATACCCGATCAACATGTAAACAGATATTGAAATGTACGCTGGAAATGAGATTTAAAGACTCAGTTAATTAAAGAATAAAACAGGCAATTACAAGTTCGGGAATTACAAAGGAGTGAAAAGATAAAAATTGTAAATAACTCAAATTAATATTCCAGTTATAGAAAACGTATAAAACGACAGTTATAGCAAATTAAAATTTCAACAAAATTGGTTATATAAACTTTTTCGACGTGCAGTAATGGAGATATTTCGAATTTTCAATTAACCCGGACCCCACCTCCCTTAAAACCTCTATCTCCCAAGGACAATTTTTTTCTTTAGTTTTTTTTTTTTTTTTTTATGAAATGGCTAAATATCGAGTTTGGTGTAGATCAAATAAGAGTGAAATAGTTTTCGTATAATCTTAAATGATGATTTCAAAATATTTGCGCATGTTTCACACAGCAAAGTTCAAAGAAAACAATATTTCGTATTTCGGCTTCGAAAAAAGTGGTTCATGGATAACAGATCATCGTTAATATAACATGAGTTTGCTGAAACTGAAATGCACATATCTCGGTTAAGATCCAAGCTATTGAAAAGATATATACGTGAATATTTATGAGAAATTACATTATCAATAACTTTGGTCCATTTTTTCAATCCGAAATATAATGACTGAGATATTTTGATTTTTCGAAATTTCCATCTCTAAACTCGTCCTCCCTCACTGGTCCGATTTCAGAAATTAACCAACTTGATCTTTATTTTTATTGCGACCGCTAGAGCGTTTACAGGTGTATAGTTATATTGTTTTGACCTCATTTTCGTGGTCTCCTGGGTAGGATCGCTGGACATGAAGACATTTTGGGAATATCACGTCATTTGTAGAACCTCGATTGCTGACTGCCCTTTCAGAAATCTGCGAGTTTTACAACCATAATTTCAAACCTCTCAATATTCAGTATATGAAAAAAAAACACCCCCTATTCAACGGTATATATTTTTATCAGGAACTCACTAGGTGGAACTTCATGAGCAATCCTCCATCAGTGTAGATATAATTTTGATAACTTTCATAAAAATGTGGGCCTGACTATAATACATCATAATAAAAGGAGTGAAATTAAACTATTACAGAGATAGAATGAAATAAGACATAGAAAATAACTTGTAACACCATTGCCAAAAGCTATCAGTAAAGGATATCATTACTGGTTGATCATCGAGCACGCATGGCAAGAGCATTCGATGCGTGGGCACCATTTTCTAGCCTCCCTAGAGTTGTACTCATATGCCAAATAGTAAGATGTTTTTATATAATATGAGAAACCTGAAAATTATGGAACCTCTAGGACATGAAACTAAATAAGTCCCTAAAATAGCAAACCATGAACATTGTCATAAGAAGTGATACTAGGTTAAAAATTGTTAAAGATCATTCGTTACTGGAAAATATTGTATTCACACACAAAATGTAACTTTTAGGAAACCTTAATTTAAATTATTTGAGTGGGGCTGAGGGTCCTGAAAAACAGAAGTAGACCAGGCTAAGCGAAGTGAAACAGGCTAGTGAAGTAGTTTAGGCAGAATAGTTTGCTCGCAAAGTAGGTCACTAGTTTAATATCAGAAATAAGGCAAAGTGTTTGTTAATCACAGGTTCAATATCTGCATGGTCTGTAATATTTGTACACCAATTTTCGTGGATTGTTTAATTTCTGAAGCACGCGAATTGGTCTAGGAATATTAATTTGAAGGTTCATTGTGATCATCAGACTGAATGGTATTTGAAGGTTGAAATAAATAAATTTTCTTAAAATATAAAGAAACACATTAATATTTGTGAGTATTAGGCTACTTTTCAAAACAATTGTTACAAAATTCCATTGATGACGCATTGATTTTTCTCAAAACGCAAACGGACATAAAAACTGAGGTTAACCGTTGTCTTCTGCATGAGACAAGCATACAATAGGCATATAAAGAAGAAGTCCCATTGGAAAGACGAGGCGACTCGAAGCCAAAACTGTTGGAGAGACATTCTTTAGTAGCCTGCGTAGACGGGCATTTGCTGAGTATGAAGATAATTTAGCTCACGTTACTAGACTGTGTGAGCAGACCTAGGCAATAAAGAAGTACACACAGGCCACATTAAGTTAGAGAATAACTTGTTAAAGCCGAAATAAGAGTTCCGTTATCTTATCACACTCACAACAAGCCTAGAAACAATGAATCATACTGGAAACGGGAGCTATAAAATATTAATACCGATAGTTCAATTTTTATTTTAAACTCATATTACTTAAATCTGATAGTGGTGAAAAGTATCAATGGAGAGACTAGTAAAATTCTGAATAAAAACTACGAACTAATCCTAAAGTAAATAGATAATGAGATAAAATATGAATAAAAATAAAGACGATTAAGCGCGGCTTTATCGAACCTGTTTACTAATGACCTAAACTAGTCTTCTAAAAGGTTCTTCAACCCCATTATGATAAAATGGCATTTCACCAGGATATTTTGTATAAAATCCAAAGAGGATTTGGGGCATTGAAGGATTATAGAGTCCATGAACAGTATTCATTAACATATATTTTAAATTTAAACTTTCAAAAATATTAATTCATTTTATAATAATACAAATATTTATTTCTCTCATATTTTTTTTCCCGAAAACAGCAATAACTTTAAGTAGAGTTTGCTAAATAAGGCACTACTTTCAAAATCTCTGATTTACTGAAGCATGTCAATCACTTTTCAATCTTATATCCATAATGAGGACGTTAATACTATTTCGCAATATAAATTTAACTTGTAACAATAACCTCATAAAGGCGTTATTTTTTTAAAAAATTCGATAAACATTAGGAAACAGTTATATATCTGTCACATATAATTTTAAAAGCTTTTTTATTGTGAATTTAAATATCAAATAATTATTTATTACTGGTTATATATATTGTTTAAGTTCCATACAATAAGTACTTATAAAGTAAATACAAATATATCCTAATTGTATTTCCTAGATTTATAAGTCCAACGATTAGGAAGTAAGTCTGTGAGAACATTATAATGATTTCTTTTATTGTTAATAAGATACCTGTATTGTGTCTATCAATATTTTAAATGATCACTTTCAATGTTGAAGGAAATTGTTATTTATACCACACTGGGTTTGATTTTTTTTTTTAATCTCCAATTAGCTGCCCCTATGAGTAATTCATACTTTGTACTTGATGTACAGAGGAGCAGTCATGAATTGTAGGCAATTACTTCCCTTTTGACGGTGTAATTTGCGGTTGACCGGCATTGGCAACAGAGAAATCCTTGTAAACAAATTAAACCTGAACGGCATGCGTGCCGGTGAATTGACTATTCTAATGTTAGTTAAGATGGTAAATTATTTCTTGTTATACCTTATTCGGGTTTAGAGCCGTCTATAATGGAGAAAGAAAAGTTAGCAGAGGAAGGTGGACGATGGAGAAGACAGACGGAGACAGGCGTGTAGCTACCGCTGCGGGTGCCTTCAACAAACTGGCCCCTTCCAGGAGGGCTGAATGCTGTTATAGGAGGGGAAGGTTAGTTCCCCCCTCCAGAGCCCTAGGCAGATTCACTAGACCTACAGCTGAATGAGTCAAACCTTCATCAACACATGATACATCATCAAAAGAGGTATTATCAATGGCGTAATCCATAACACTTATTTACACGTGCAATTACAGGATTTGGGATAAAAAAAAATATAAAACTTCTAATCGAATCAGTGATTATCTTTTAAATCACTATTTATAAGCCGCTAGATCAGTGGTCGATCATTGGATTACTGTGAACATAAAATAGTTACACTTTTATGAACAGGTATATATTTTTTTTAACTTGGTAAAAAATTACGTTCGTAACGTAATAACTGGAGACATCGTTTTGCTTTCAAAGAAGAACAAAATATTAAAAGTTACTTTCCTGCATACATCTTAATAAATCTGTTTGGACAGCTTTTTTTTTTGTTTTTTTTTTATATATTAAACATACCGATATTCCTCCTCGGTGTGCCGTTAGTGTTTAATACGATCACAGAATACATGAAATATCTTATAAGATTATAGCCAAAACGAAATGGATATATACCATGGAGTATAGAATTAAACTTATTTAATTGAAATTCTATTTTTACAACTGCATCGACGTCATATTTGGTATATATATATATATATATATATATATATATATATAAACTTTTTTTATAATGGGTCATAGTCTACAAATCATTAAATGGAAACCAGATTTAAAAATTAGTTACTTAACTTTCCTCGTCAGGTTTCAACAAAATTCTGAAGCTATTATTAACGTTTTAACTCTGCGGTACTCATCATCGTAATGTCAAATATATTCGTGAGGAAAGTTTCGTGCGTAAACTGCCTATCAGCTACACACTCCCTTTTAGCTGATTTCCCATAAGGGAATGCTCATGACGTGATTTTCGAAAAATGTCTTCAAAAATTCATCGATCACACACCTTAACGCTCTAGCGGTCGCAATTTTTGTTTCTTCGTTACCAAACTCGATATTTGATCGATTTATGTAATACGAAAGACCAAATTCATTATGGCTGAAATCGTAGGAGGGGGGGGGGTTAGAGGAGGAATTTCGCAAAATTCGAAATATCTCTTTTACTATACGTCGGTTTGAAAAATTGTTTAGAACCAATTATATTAAATTTGCTATAAATATTGTCATATAAATTTATTCTCTATCTGCAATATTAACCGAGATATTCGCATTTCCCAGTTTTCTGCCTTCAATTAATCCTCACTTCTATTCATGTCAATTAATAATAAGCTCTTATATCATGAATTATTTCATTCCAAGGTTAAATACCAAATATTGTTTTCAATAAACTTCTACTTTGAGAGATATATGCAAATACGTCTTGTTGATCCCTTCCCCATTCTTTCGCTTTTGGACTACTAAAATTTGAGAGATTGAGATAAAAATTATTGTGATTCATTATAAATTACAGTAATAGATATTGTAAGTAGTTTTCAATAAAACTAATATGTTATATTCATATATATTTCACTAATTTATTTATTTCCGGTGAAGAATATTTCTATCTATTAGTTCTGTTGTGAGTGATTGGCAGATATGATTAATTACAATTCAGACGCTTTCCTTTGCGTGGTTATTAAAATTGACTTAATGATTTCTCATTATCGTATGTATTTATTCACTTAATATTCGCGGTGGCGAGTTACCCATGTGTACATTTATCTATTATAAAACGTTACGTTGGAAATCTGCTTAGTTTACGCAGACCTACGTGACAGGCTTTTTCCTTAACAAGAATTAAACCTTTAACTTTACACACAACCTTATTTAGAATTTACCTCTTGTAATTCTTTTGAATCGAGATTATTCTCGAGCTTATTCGTGATTCTGGTAAAATATAATATTTCGATGATTTCAATGACACACTCATTTTTGAATAGTCCAATTTCATCTCGCATGAAACACATACATGAACACGTCAAACGAATAACTTAGCAAACATTTGAACTTTTTTTTCTTCCGAAGACATTGCAAGTTATTCTTACATAAATTTCAGGTCAACTATTTTTGAAAACAATATTTGGTATTTAAGCTTCAAATGATGTGGTTTGTTACATAACCGAGTATTGATTATGTAACATGAGTAGAAGTGGGAGTTTGCTAAAGGCTGAAAACTGAAAAATGCAAATATCTCGGTTAATATTCAAGATTGTAATGAAATTGACATTGCATTACATAAGCCCATTATAAATGGCCATATATTTTATATTTTGAGTATTCCCAGCACCGAGCACATTAAGATTATTATGTATGAATGCTTAAATGTATTGTTTTTACCTTTAAATAAGAATTATATCCAATTTAGAGTGAAGTCACCATGTGCTCTAGCATTTTCATAGATAACGCCGATGGATTTTGATAATAACATTCACAGCTCTTAACGTCGGTACACTAAGTAATAATACGGATGAATTTCGATAATTAATTCACGTTAAATGCACTTTTTGAGCGTATTTCGATCGGCAGTTCAAAGTTCACTCCCGGATTAGCCCTATAAAAGGACCCTCTTACGGCGGATTAAGTCAGTCATATTCGGCATCCTCTGGAAGGGAGACCCTGGATCTCGTGCGAGAGTTAATCCTTCAGCTTGTTCCTGCCTGCCTAGGCTACTCTATCTCTCACGGCTAAGTCAGCACTTCTATTAAACAGCTAAGTCTTTTTATTGTAATATAGACTAAGTATTATTAAGTGTCCCCCATTATATTTATAAAGGTGCCTTTTCATTTTAATCATTAATATTTATAATTGGTGAATATTTTTATTATAAATAAATTTATATATTTGAATTTTAACTTGAGTCGATTGTTGGTGGCCCTTCCTAAATTCTTGTTAGTGGTTTGGTTGTGGGATTTTTTATATATTTCAGCTTCCACTGCTTATCACCGCAGCCAGATCGCAACAAGATAGAGAATAAGTGTATATAACAATATTTATAGTAAATTTAATTTGCAATAAGATTAGTTCTATTCGACGTATAGTAACGGAGATATTAAGAATTTTCGATGGATTCTCGTAGAAAATCAAATTTAAAACAAGTTTATATCGGTGAATTTTTCGATTTGATGCATCCTTTAGGCATAAATACTTTTAATTATTAACGTTTTAAATACTTTTATTTTGTAATTTCAGAATCCATTCTTTTTCCATAGACTTGTTCCAAAGATAATTTTGTTGGCTACAACAAGGAGGAAACCATTCTGAAATAAAAAAAAAATAGGTGAAAAAAGTATTTAAAACGAAATAACCAAAATTATTCTCGAATTAATCCAAAAAAATGTTTACTTCGAAAAACATCAACATATCAAATGTTCTTAGAATTAATTTATTTTAAACTGATTACGTGGTAATTATTTGTAAAAAGAATACATTTTTCCACCTGAATAGCCCCATGTAAAAAAACGTGCAGTATCTTCCAGGGAAGAATCATCCAAAATACTATCGCATTATTTCGTTTTATTTATTTTTTTCTTTTTTGTTTCAGAATTCAATCCTCTTCCCATTGACTTGTTTCAAAGATAATGTTGTTGGCTACAACTTTTATGTAGCATCATTTTATAATAAAACCGGCCGTTTCTGAAATAAAGATTTGTGCATTTTATGGCTAAAGGATGTATCAAAGTATCAAATCGAAAAAATCATCGATTTAAACTTGTTTTAAAATTTGATTTTCTACAAGAATCCGTCATAAAAAGTATGGTATTCCATTGGAAATTCCAAAGTTATGGTTGCTGGAGAAATACTGGAGAAGATTACGAGGATGAATATGGGCTGAAAAGATTTTCCAGGGGTCACAATTATTGCACACCAAGTCTCAGCCTTTTATTAATAGAATTGGTGGTTTTAACGGGGGTGGTGCGAGAAGTTGAGACACTCGGTATATCTGCATATATATATATATATATATATATATATAGATAGATATAAACGGAAGGGTCAAAAGGTCAAACACACCTCCGCTCTTAATGCTTCGTTTATCAAAGACAATGTATAGCTGAGTTCATAAGACATGAGACAGTGGCTAGGATGCGCAGTATCAAAGAAGGCTATTGCGCATGCTCCCGTTATCAGTCTGTTAACGACTCTCGTGAGCTACGGATATGTATCGGGCGTCCTGAAAACATTAGCCCTCAGTGTGTATGTAGTGTAGCTTGAAGCTAAAATCTAACCCTATCTTGGTTATGTAGGAAGAAATGGCGATATAAGTCCCTGCAAGGTCTTGCTCTAACCTCAAGCTAGTACGTTGCAACAATAATTTTTGTTTTAAAAAAAGAAATCGGTTTTCGATACTTGAATTTTAATATCGAAATACCGATATATCGGGGGGGGGGGAAATATCAAGTATTATTTAGATATTTTCTGGGGGAAATATTGATATTTTTTCACCATCCCTAGTGTACCTGTCAATAAGTCACCATTTAAATTTAAATTGACAGTGATAGTGACATACATTCAAGCGGCGATGATAATGATGAGCCCTTAAGCGGCATTGAGGAGATGGCTTTGTCATTTGACCAATTTTAAAGCAATTATATATATTATATATATATATATATATATATATATATATATATATATATATATATATATACATATATATAAAAGTTAACTTGTTATATTTTATTTAACTTCTATTAATTTAGGTGGTAAATAAGTTATTTTGATATTTTTTGAAATGTAATTTTGGTAAGAAAAATTATCTGTAGGTTTTTAAAAAGGTATTTGTAATTTTTAAGTATCACAAATCATTGTTTAATTTATAAAAAAAAATTATCTTTACATTTTTATAAATATATCTTTAAGTATTAAAAATAATTATCTGTAAGCTTATAAATTATCTTTAAGTTTCTAAACAAATATCCATAAGTTTTAAGTATAAAAATAATTTTTTGCAAGTTTAAAAAAAAATGTAATTAATAATGTCAAAATATTATTTATGTAAACTATGCAAGTATATGCAATTCCACTAACTTGCTATTATCACTAATCAATAATAAATTACGTTTTTTTGTGCATTAAATAAATTATTATTTTATTTTTTTATTCATGTTTGATTTTTAATAATCAATCAATTAATCAATGCTGCTTCTCATTTTCTGCACTATATTTTTATATAAATTAGGAAAAGTAGAACATATACTAGAGAAAGGTTAGACTGCAGGTACTCAGTATCGATACTTAAAGGACTGGAGCAAGTGTACGGCATGCTGGCAAATATGTTCAGCTTGGGTAGTACACGTCCTCTCATCCCCACCAAGCCTACCACCCATCCCCACCCCCATGCGCGAACTGTCTCATGTCTCATGAACTCAACTATACTTTCGGGGCGAACCGTCCCATCTTCAGTGCTCTAGAGCTGGTCCGACATCTCCGGCGAGACTCTAACGAACGAAGCATTAAGAGTGGAGGTGTGTTTGACCTTTTGATCCTTCCGTCGATGATGGACCTCCACCAGCCAGCCCAAATCCCGATATATAGATATATATATATAAATTTTGAACGGACCTCTTTTTCGTCATCTCCTAGGTAAGATCGATGGAAATTTGAAGACAATTTTTGAAAATCGCGTCATGAGTACGACCTCAATAGCTGATTTCCCTTCTGGGAAAACTGACAGGGTCCACCCTCGTCTTTCGGTGCTCTTATTTCCAGCTGATTCCCTTAAAAAAATTGTGTAATCTGGTTATTGTAATTGTTGGATATTAAACTTCTGTCGTTATAATCTCCAGTCGGACATGTGTTTCCAGTTAACGACGTCAACAACTCTTTAACAAACGAACGGGTTATCAATAGGTTACCAGCCTTTTCCAGCCAGGGTGGGGCTAAAGATTTCATTTAATGAGTTCGAGAATAAATAAATTCCTATTTCCCAGATAGAAATCGAACTCGGCACACTTTGCTTACCATGTGAAATTAAGCCCAACGCTTTAACTCATCAACTTGAGCCCCAACAGATTTTATTTCACTTGAAAAATCTGTTGGATGTTAGCCATTAATGCTACTCTCAAAAATTCATAAATCAGAAAGTTAAATTTGTTTGAAAGATTTTCATTAAAACGGATTAAATTCTGATTTCAAATTAACGATTCTACATTTGGCTTCAAATTGTACATATATATATATATATATATATATATATATATATATATATATAAATGTAAATGGATTCTAACTGTGGTCACTAATACTAACCTTTGGATTTTTTATCTCTTTTGGGCTTACCAATTTTTTGAGACAATTGAGTGATCTTTGATAATACTTTTCAGGGACTAGTTTTTACATTCAATTAAGCGGTTGGGGCTCAGGTTAGCCATGCGAGTTAAAGCGTTGACCTTTATCTCACATGGTAATCCTAGAGTGGCGAGTTCGATTCTTGCCTGGGAAAGGAAATTATTTAGTGACGAAATTCATTAAATAACGTCCTAAAATCCCACCCTGGCTAGAAAAGGGTGGTAACCTGTAGATAACCCGTCCCGATTAGCCTAAGTTGCAAAAGGTGGACGTTAATAAATAATAATAATAATAATTAAGCGATTTGTGTAAATATTCAAGAGAGCAGTTCATCAAATAAAATAATATCTGGTTATATAAGGAGTCCTTTAATCATAATACAGACTGTAATGTAAAAAAGACAGTCCCAGACTTAGCAATGAGTCAAGTTATATTTATTTAGGAGTAAGGTTGGCAGATTTACAATGAACATCAAAATGACGAATGCTAGTTTCTGAAGACTTAGGCTATCTCATAATGTGGTCTTTATTGCAATGTCGTTCTTAAAAATATTTAATTTTACTCATCTTAATTATGTAACAAGGAGCAAATTTTATGAAATACAATGATTTGTAAAACAGAACCTTATTTCACAAGTCAAGTAAGCTTAATAATGCGTTATATAAAACCCAAATACTGAAAAAGAGTCTTCACATACAGAACTGATGAACGTAATTAATTTTCCTTCTAATGCAATGGGGCACTGGTGACTTCATCTCACATTTTAAACTCTATTTCTGCCTCAGTAAAACTAATCATGTGAGCTAAACTTGAGCTGGGCATGAGATGATGAATAATATAGCCAGCTGGTTTAATACGAATGGGCAGGAGTGGAGATTAGCTGAAACGATAAGATACAAACAATATCGTTAGTTTTCAAGCCAAAGAAAAATGTACGGAACAGCAAAGGCTAGTCAGATAGCATTTTGATCATCAGCAGCATAGCAAACCAAGTATTTACGATTATGCATTTGTCTTTTCCGTTGACCCACTCTCCCCCCCCCTCTCTCTCTCTCTCTGTCTCTCTCTCTCTCTCTCTCTCTCACACTCTCTCTCTCTCTCACACACACACACACACACACACATACACACACACACACACACACACACACACACACACACACACACACACACACACACACACACACACACACACACACACACACACACACACACACACACCTTACACCGATTTTAGCAATTAAAGAATATGTTCAGTCAGATAACAATTTGATCATTTGCAGCATAACAAATCAAGTATTTACGATTATGCATTTGTCCTTTCTGTAATAATGATAAATAATAAAATAAATAAAATTAAATTAAAATAATCTGTAATAATGATAAATAATGAAATAAATAAAATAATAAATTAATAAAATAAAATAAATTAATAAAATAAAATAAATTAATAAAATAAAATAAAATTAAATAATCTGTAATAATGATAAATAATAAAATAATGCCAATAATTAAAAAAAAACATTTTATTTATATATTAATATTAAATAAACGCCCTAGAAACAAAAAAATGAAAAAACTCCAAAAAATAAAAATAGTCTCCGGCGAGATTCGATTTCGATATTTCCGGTTACTAAAAGAAAGTGATATCAACTGAGCCACGGACACTGTTCGAAATACACGCCTTGGCAACAACTCAAGGCATTCAGGCAAATCTATAACATATTTTTTTTTAGACGAACGCGTGAAAGTGCGTTCTCCCGCTTAAAAAAAATGTTTTTCATTAGGTACTAAACACTAAAAAACATTCGTTCAAAATCGGGGGGGGGGAAGACCGTGTCCTCTCCTTGTTAGTGAGTTTCTAATTGTTGTGTATGAAATTCGATGGTGGAATGCCATCTGATTGTATATATTGTAATACACGATGCACAAATGATCGGGCTTATAATTAAAACCATTCTCGAGTGAGGAATGATGGAATACTAAAGTACAATAGTAGTTGACATTATTTGCTGAACCAGATCGATATCAGTCCTTTTCAACGTCCATTAGACAAAGAGGGGTCCTATAGGTCAGCAGACAACATCCTTAACACAAATCAACTAATGAAAATCGTATACGTACTCCACAGTTTGACTAGGAGCGAGTAGGAGCTTGGGGTATGAATGTGATCAAGATATGTGTTTGGGGTATATGTATCCTCACAAGACGATACCCAAAGAAACAAAGATAAGGAAAGTTAGCCAATCGGAATTTAATATACCTCATTTTATTCACTCTCCCCGAACGTTTCTGACGCTGATTATAGGCTAGAGCGAGCATTCCATGGTCTTGGTTTGACACATGCACCTGGTGACACTGAGGAAGAGATCAAATAGCGCTAGCTCCATTTTATTCAAATTATTTAATGAATATTTAGGGGTAATGCATTCAATACGAGCGTCTGTAATGGAGCCAAGAACACATAAGTGTGGAAGGAAGATGTTGGAGGAGGAAACGCGATATAAGCCGTCGTGAACGCTCAGCAAAAGGGTGACGGCATGAACCCTAATCTAACTCAGGAGGCCATTGAGAATGCTCCGAAATAAAACATGCATTTTGCATTATCGATCTATCTCTGTTCTCATCTTCTAATAAGAAACATCTTCAGAATTAAAAGAGGCTTCATGAAGATGAAACTCGAGGAAAATGCAGGTATGTTCCGACTCGGACTATAGCCTTGGGCAGGAATTCAATCACTGGGTTCAATGCATTGTAAAACATTAATGAAACCTTTCCAAACAGAGAACGTGTATTCAATTATAAGCAAATGTTTGATTTCACTAAAATTTGATATTGGAATCTATGTATACTATTTTTATGTCATGTACTTATTGGTTTTTCCTATTGAGTATAAGTAAATCTTTTCAGTCATTGAAATTACATTCACCTATATGGTACGATACCTCATAAATTATTTTTAATTGAAGCAGGTGAATATTATATTAATATTTAGAAAGTCATCATCATGTAAAAACCTTGATATGGAAGTATAAATGCATTCGTCGAACCTTCCCTCAACATTATTAAGAGAGTTCAGTTTTAGCACCAGTGTGATGGAATTTTTCTTCCACCCTGTTGTTATCTCACTTTGAAATAGGAATCAGACCAACAAAATACCAATTGATAATGATTGGGTATTGATTCGCTTTGGAAATTAGTTACCTAAAATATTCCAAACTATATCATAGAATCATGGAACATGGAGTAATTGGTAGATACTCTGGAAGTTACTGAAAAGGTCTCATTGCGGGAAAGAATAAACTAGAAGTGAATACTGTATTTCCTAAACGATCTGTATCTAACTATATTCCCTAACACTACCTAGAAAGGAAAAAGGGGGAGTTATAAACAATAACTATTTTTTAACATTCAATTAAATGAGATTCAACTTCTTTTTTAATTATGTATTTTTTTATTATCTACTAAATTAGTTTATAATTATTTTTTGAAAAATGGACGATTAATTTTTATTTCTTCATAATATTGCACTTAGTTGTTATGAAACCACACTGCAAAGATAAAAGTGTCATCATGAACAGAACATGATAAGACTTTAGCCTGGTTGACATTTTAATCATCTGAAAGCCTGAGAGACAGAATTATCATTAAACTAATTATACTGTATTTTTAGTCCATCCAAACCTGTTGGAAGTTCATTGAAATGCATAATGAACAGTGGATTCATTATCTGTTGAGGATTTTTTTGCGGGACGATATTATATATTTCCTCCAAGTTAGGGGGAGATTCGTCGTTACCTTCATCTATATTCTGTTTATTATTCCTATTGAGTTATGACTACTTTATTCTGGATTTTCCTATTTTAATTAATAACGCAAATTACTAAAAATCCCTAATTAACTCCCTCTGTGAGACAGCGTTTTCCCAAGTATAATTATATCAACTAAACTCACCCCAAGTCTTTTGGCCCCTTATGGATTTATGAGAAAATGCTTCCCCTTAAGTATTTTTTTAATGTTATGATTATTATCTTAATTTTATAACATAGGTAGTACACCTTAATTGTCTTCTGGTCATTGTCTTAATTTTACCTTTCAGTTTCTTCGAAAACATTCTATAATTATCGTAAGGGACATTTTGAATGTTAACTACGTTAAAATTACTTCTTGTACTTTCGTCATCCATTTTTTGATAATTAAAATTAAGCCAATAATCTGAATTAAAGAAAATCCGTGGCGCAGGGGCTGCGTAAACTAAGCAGATTTTCCACGTGAAGTTTTACAATAGAGAAATCTGCCTAATAACAACAGTAGTAGTAAGAAACCTCTAAACCTATTCACGAGGGACGAATAGTTACGGAAACGGCCGCCAGAGCTCTCGGCGGAAAGTCCGAACTTAGCCGACTCCTACCGATCACACGCAGAATACAAATGCAAATATCTCGGTTAATATTCAAGATACGGAATAAATGTATAGGACAATATTTATAGTACATTTAATTTACAATAAGGTTTGTTCTATACAATTTTTCGATCCGACGCATAATAACGGAGATATTTTGAATCTTCAAAAATCCCCCTCTAAACCCCCCCTCCCACTGGTCCGATTTCAGCCATTAACGAACTTGATCTTCCTTTTTACATAAAAGGATTAAATTTTGAGTTTGGTAACGATCGAACAAACATTGCGGCCACTAGAGCGTTAACAGACAACTCGTCTTGTTGCACATTCACTTTCCTCAAATATTGTTTTAAACTTTTTTCCATCAATTGGATATTAACCGATATATTTGTAATGATTAGTTCCCACAATATACCCGCTCTGACGCGATTTACATTTCGAGCACCACAGCCAATAAATATTTTATGTCCAGCTCAAATTCAGGTCCTGTATACATAGGCTTCTCGTAATAAAGGAATTGCAGAATAGAAGGTGTCAGAACAGTAGTGTGCCCATCATGTTTGTGCACCCGTGCGTGACGGTTTGCTAGATTTCAGTCTTCAGTTAACCCCTATAACGACTTATTTAAGTTAATGTATCAAGAACATCTCATGCCCAACATAAATTTAAAGTAGTGCTTGGAAAGGTTTCGTATGACGTGAAAATTAGGAGAAATGGTATGTGGGATGATGTCATCAATGTAACACATTAATATCCCCTATGAAGGAATATTGTTCTTCTGCACTTCGCCTTGAGGCAAGAACTTTTGTTTTATTTGCTCTCTTTCTACATTGGTAATTTGAGTCTCTCAGGTGGACTTTCCTCAGTTTTTTAGTCGAAACAAGTCCGAACGTGATTATATTGGACCCGGCTACTTCCTCTTGTCCAGAATCAGGTGGGTCAGATGTACGGCCTTCTACATTGAAAGTTGGCCTCTGACTTCCTGACCAGACTTGGCTGATAAATCAAGCTCCTCTTCTTATTCAATAAGATTGGAAATTTGTTATTTCATTATAACATGTCTCGCGCCTCTCAGGAAACAATCCTGACAGCTCATCATTTCGTAACCTACTACCAACGCATTCTGTTATTAATTTCATGCCTTCACTCAGCGTGAAGATCGGAAAGAAGGCCTGCGTCTTCCTTCTTTCAACTCATTTTTCTGTTTTGCACTCTAATCCTAGGAATATTTAAGTCCGGTCTCTATTGACGTACTGTCCACTGCTGTGCCATATGTGGGCAACCACCGGCCCGCTGTAAAATTTGATCCGCATTTTGAAAAACCCAATTAAACAATAATATTACTCTACTTACTCTAAATGAGAAGAGATGAGTGAAAAGGAAGGAAAACGAAAATGGACCTTTGACCTCCAAGGCACAAAAACCCTCGCCTCGGGGCCTAATAACAATAAAAAATAAAATAACTTTCATTGTTTGTAATAACTTCTAATTTTACGATTTAATTATAATGTTGTACCTATTTTTTTCATTTCATTTTGTTATTTTAATAACAATAGTATTATAATTATATTGTCGTATAATTTCATGTCTGTTATCTATCGTTAAGAATTATGAACACTAATTTAAAATGCACTAATTTTAAACGCTTCCCGCGTATTTGCAGAATAAAGTTTGGACCATAACAAGGTCGACCATACCTGGTACAAGCCATTGGCTAGAGTTGGGCAAAATTGTAATTGTAATTACAAGTCACAAGTTATAACTACATTAGTTGAAATATAGTTACAATTACAACTACTAATGTAATTAGTAATTGATAACGGGCAACTACATTTTTCAACTAAAGTAATTGTAATTGAAATTTCACAACTACAGTTAGTAGTTGAGAAAATCAGTAGTTCCAAAAACAACTACAGTTAGTAATTGTAACTGTAGTAGTAGTTGCAACTACAGGTATTTGGGTAGTTACTTTAAAAAAAACTGTATGAAACACTGACTGAAGTAGTTGAAGCTGTTAAGAAATAATTACATCCAATGACTTTACATTCCAAAGTTTATTATATTGCATATACTTCATTATCATAATAACTAAAAATAATTTTAATTCAAATAAATGAAAACTAACGAAAATAATATGTAAATTCCTTTTGATATTTCCCCCGTCGAATGAAATTAAATAATACTTTTAAACTTTAAAATTTAAACAAATTTGCCATTAAAATTATTATTACTATTTGATTTTGGGAGCGTTTGCCATCGAGGCAAAAGAAAATAATCGCTTTACTGCTCTGCTCAAAAAAATAAGGATTTCTCGTCTTCATTATAATGTTCACTGTCACTCATTGTAATTTGTTTCGATCAATTGATCGCCACAACAAGAAAGTGTGCTGATAGGAGCATCCACCTTCAGTTCTGTCTGACCATATTGTGTGCACAATATGGTCAGACAGAAGTATCTCAGATGATCCACTCATCACTACCACTAATGTAAATATTTATATAGAAGCAATCAAAATATATTCGCTCTTTGGAACGTAAAATACAGCTAATTGTCTGTATGTAGTAATTATTGTAATTATTTTTATACTTTTTATTTCAACTAGTAGTTGGATTTATGAATACCACAATTACTGTAATTGCAAAACCAAGAAAATGCAACTACAGTTACCAACTACATTTTTGTAACTGTAGTTGCAATTACATAACTAGTATTTATTATTTGAAAATGCAGTTAATTACAAAAGTATTTAATTACTGCCCAACTCTGCCATTGGCAGTATTAATGCCTAGACCTCAAACACCACACATCTTGATAACAACAGTCATGAATAAACTCATGTAAATGGATCTGCGCCTTCGGATATTCAGTTATTGAGATCTCAACCAGTAGGTCCGGATGCATTTGTCTTCGTATACTATGTATTAATTAAGATATGATATAATTAATTAAATTGTTGCACTATTTATTCGCCTCCCCACATCAACAATGACAGGCCATTGACCATAAAATGAGCAGCGATTTCGTTCTTAATCCACCTTAATAAAACGTGTTTGTAATTATTAGTTTCTTGAATGATTATTTTATTGTGAGAGATTAAAGTCTACACACATTACCCAGCAAACACAAATTGAGTGTAAACACTCAATGTTCCAGATGAGTAATATCTCATTTACTACATGCAGTGTAAACTTATAACATGATTCCAAATGATGTAATACCGTTATCTAAAGACTATTACTTTTGATAGATGTAAATATTATTCAAGGCTGAATCATTCAGTTCCATTATGTTTTTCGGATTATATTTTTCAAGAATCGATTAAATCGTCTATTAACTGTAGTCAATCAAAACTGATCTTGACATACTTCCTCTTGGCATGTTTTTGCATTTTATTAGTTCTTACTTTTCTAAGCAAAGGTTTGGACTTGCAGGTCAATATCTAGTAGTAAATGCCAATTATCTCAGCAATATTATTCTAGCAGTTTAAGCAAATTAGAAACTTATAAATGTGTCTAAAATTTTATATTTTTATTGAACTTCTGCCTCTTATTGATTTCTAAGGTATTTAATAAGAGAAACGCACTTTTTAAAAAATCCTGTAAATCATCTTACTCACTTGCCAACCGGTTGCTAAGATTTAAACCTTAACCTTACATTTTATCATGTAACTGCAGGATTAATATATAAAATATAAAAAGTTAGGAAAGCGATTGAACAAATTGGAATATGAATTTCAAGACTGTTTTCTTTCATATTGCACCACTAATGTATTTAAAGATCGATGGACATTTGAAGAAATTTTTCGAAACTCGCGTCATGAGTACCACCTCAATAGCTGATTTCCCTTGAGGGAAATTTGCTAAAGCCAATCGTATGTCAAATTAAATTTACTATAAATATTGTTATATACGTTTATTACCTATCTTGAATATTTACGGAGATATTTGCATTTTTCAGTATTGAGCCTTCAACAAACCCGCGCACTCATGTCATATTAACAATAAGCTGTTGTATTATGAACCAGTTCATTACAAGGTTAAATACCCAATATTGTTTTCATTGAACTTTTACTTTATATACAATTGCGATATATGTGCAAATACGTTCAGTTGACCCTCCCTCCCCCCTTCTTTTGTTCTTGGATTACTAAAATTTGAGTGATTTAGATAAAACTGATTCTGATTCATTACAAATTAAGCCCTAGCTTTAGTAAATTGTTTTCAATAAAATTAATATGTTATATTCAGATATATTTCATTAACTGTTTGTCTGTATCTATTCAGCACTACAAGGTAGGCTAACCTGTTTGTTTACAATTCAGCAGCTTTCCGTTGTAGAGATTAGTAACTTGTATTGTAAAGTGACTGAAAGATTTCCCACAATCGTTTTTATTCATTCACTTAACATTTACGGTAGTGTTGCATGTATGTATATTTATCAATTGTAAACTATCGCGTGGGAAATCTGCTTAGTTTACGCTGCCCCTGAGTGACTGACTTTTTTAATTAATGGAATGTCAGTTTTTAAACTTTTCCAGAGAGAAAAAATGTGAATAAGAATATACAATTAAATCATTATCGTGACTTTTAATGTTTTATCTTCATAATTCAGAATGTTTGAATAGATTGGGACTGCAAAAAAATGAAACGAAAAATAGTTTTTAAAAAGTAAAACACTGTCCTAACGACTATGTGTCCCATTGCCAAATGTTTACCATATTCATTTTTTTTTTTTTTTTTTTTTACTAATATGATACAGCCCTATTTCTCGTGTTTGCATATTTACTTAACAGAAGAGACAAAGAAAGTATAAGCAAATGCTGGGAATTATTGAAGAATCAATTAGCTTATCTTATCAGAAAACAAAGTAAAATAAAACAATTTGATTTTCACTGTATGAGCAAATATACAGAGTAAAATTTATAGCGGAGTTTTGACTAAACAGAGTGGGCTTTAAGCAAACATGGGATTCCTTTCGAGCACTACATTAATGCGTGATACACTTGAAATTTAAAGAGTGGGGTGAATTACGAAGGTATACTACTTTAAATATTTCAGATGAATTTACAATCCGAACGTATAATTTCGTGTTTTATTAAAAAAAAAAAAATTCGATTTCACTTTTTCAGAAATACTGTCAGAATAGTGACAATGATGATCGTAGGAGGAGCATTTTATTTAATTTTAACCGGTTTCTAATGCCGTCATTGAGGGCTTTTTAGCAGATTTCCCTTAAGGGAAATCAGCTATTGAGGTCGTACTCATGACGCGAGTTTTGAAAAATTTCCTCAAATGTCCATCGATCCTACCCAGGACATGACGAAAATGAGCATAACGATAACATAAAACGATTAAATATGAAGTTTGGTAACGATCAAACAAAAATTGCGACCGCTAGAGCGTTAACAGACAAATATATATATATATATATATATATGAAAAAAACAAACAAAATAAGCTGCCCTCTTTCTGAGGGTACCGGTATGGTCAGCCTCCTAATCTGCCAATTTCTGGTAATAATGTGTTTTTTTTTATTTATTTATTTTTAATTTTGTTTAAATTGTATACGGAAAATTCAAATATATTGAATATTACAAATTAGGGGGGTATCTCAGGTGAGAGTGCAGCTTATTATTTTTATCTTTATTTTTTATATAAATGATGATGTATGATCCTTATTGATGATTTTAGAACAAGTGTGGATAAGTTCTTCAGTTCATCGTTTGTTAGCCCTTGTTCTATTAGTATCTTCACCGTTTTCTGATGGAGGACTCCTCTTGAGCCGAACAGTAGCCCCATAACTGTCCAGTCTTGGATTTCGTATTTCTTTATGAAATAGGGGCAACAAGGTTCATATATGCTTTTCTTCTCCTGGTCCACCTCGTCTGCTTGATTTTTATTAATCTAAAAACGGACAGTAGGATCCAGAACTAAGCCCCTTTTTTCATTTTTCTTGATGGCTACAATATCTGCTCTTCTTGGACTGCCGTCTGAAGAATTGCAAGCCAACTCTTCAAATATATCCCAATCTGGGTGTTTCTTTTTCAAGAGGTGTGCAATTTGAGTCCGGAGCTTATGATGTCGAGAAATGCGCATTGTCTCGCCCCATTGGCAGGAACCTAGAACATGCGGGAGGGTTTCGGTCTCGCTGCAATGACGGCAGCGGGTTGTTCCTAAGTTCCTTCCTGGGACAGAGCGTACTGGCACAAGGTTGGTATTCATCTTTATTGCTGTAGTCCATTCAGAAGAGGAAAGGCCTTGTTTGTCACACATCCAAGAATTTGATGTTTTCCATTCATCAAATATATATATGCACATATAGGCTCTCACTGCATATTTGAGTTGACTATATGCTCACAAGAAAAACATTTATGCGAAACATATAATAGAGCGTCGATTATATATTAGGAATATTTCACTCATTGAGTTATTGTCCCGTTGTGGTATAACTCCACGTTTATAAAAAGAGTTTCTTGTTGATTATTATTTTTTTCGTAACAATTAAACTTCACCATGGGTATGAGTGAAGATTAATTATCAGAAAATGTTCAGTGCATTGAAAGGGTCAATCAATCCACAAGCTTATTTTGACCAATTCCCAAATGTAACTGTCTTTATTAGCAGATTTCCCTTAATGAAAATCAGCTATTGAGGTCGTACACTTGACGCAATTTTCGAAATTTTTCTTCAAATGTCCATCGATCCTACCCAGGAGATGACGAAAATGAGGTCTGTTCAAAACTATATATATATATATATATATATATATATATATATATATATATATATATATTTGTCTGTTACCACTCTAGCGGTCGCAATTATTGTCTTATCGTTACCAAACTTGATATATAATCGTTTTATACAAAAAGAAAGATCATGTTCGTTAACGACTGAAATTAGACCAGGGGGAGATGGGGTTTAGAGGTGGGGAATTTCGAAATTCTTAATATCTCCGTTATTATACGTCGGATCGAAAAGTTGTATAGAACCATTCTTATTGCAAATTTAATCGTCTATAAATGGTGTCATGTATATGTTTTCACTATCTTGATTATTTACTGAGACATTTGCATTTTTTAGCTTTCGGTCTTCAGTAAACCCCCATCATCACTCATCTCATATTAACAATATTCTATTATGTTATGAAGCACTTTATTTGAAGCTTAAATGCCAAATATTGTTCTCATTGAACATTTAATTTGTGAGATATATGCAAAAACATGATGCACGTGGAAAATCTGCTTAGTTAACGCAGCCCCTGCGTGACGGACTTTATTATTTGAACGTAACTTTACATGAACACTTTTATTACACATAATAGAAACTATATGTTTTATATATATATATATATATATATATATATATATATATATATATTCCATATTTTTATTAAGTGGATTCTTTCCTTTTCTTTAGACATTCACCAGTGATGTACAGGTGCGTTCAGAACAATGATTAATTAAATATTTGAACTCTACATTTGTCCATCCATGACCTCATTACAAGTGAATATATCAACTGTCCGTTTCAAACTTAATGCAGGAAATCCACATTTTCGTTAAAGCTTTGGCCATATTATAGACAATAATTCACGCTTATATCTGACCGATGATAACAAATGGACATTTCTTGAAAATATATAAGCAACATTTTTTAATCACCAATTTCCTTCCTGTAAAAGGAAATTAATTCTTATAAATGTCTAGATGTCTGATATCCTAAAGAATGTAAGAATTATTTATCGAAAGATATCAAACACATCATTTACTTAAAATTAAAACTCAAAATATGAGTATTAGTAGAATAGTAAAAAAGTCCGTCACGCAGTGGCTGCGTAAACTAAGCAGATTTCCCACGTGAAGTTTTAGAATAGAGAAATCTCCATACGAGAGCCGATCAGTTATGGCAAAGGGCTCAACTAGCTTTTGGTGGAAAACTCCCGCCGTCGTCCGTTACGGCCCAAATTTAATAAAAATGCAAATATCTCGGTTAATATTCAAGATAGAGAAATAAAGTATAGAACAATATTTATAGTACATTTAGTTTACAATAAGATTGGTTCTATACAATTTTTTAATTCGACTTATGGTAACGGAGATATTTTGAATTTTCGAAAATCCCACCTCTAACCCCCCCCTCCCACTGGTCTGATTTCAGCCATTAACGAACTTGATCTGTCTTTTTGCATGAAACGTTTAAATAAAGAGTTTGGTAACGATAAAAAAAAAATTACGACCGCTAGAGCGTTAACAGAAATATATATATATATATATATATATATATATATATATATATATATAATTTTGAACGGACCTCATTTTCGTCATCTCCTGGGTAGGATCGATGGACATTTCAAGAAAACTTCCGAAAACCGCGTCATCACCTTAAGGGAAATCTGCTAATATGTCAATATAAATTTCGAAATCTTTCCTTAACGTATCCAACTTAAAACAGTGTGTCATATCGTCAAAGTAACTTAGCAACTAAAAACCTGTGGAACCATAAGTACTAATAATAAATAAATAATGAAAGGCACAAAAAATAATAATAGTAATTAACTGTGATTAACACTAAATCACATACGGAGTTTCGTTGAGTTCGGTTTAGTCTTTTATGTCCTTTAAAATTGTTCCTGCCCACTATGGTTTTTAAGTGTAAATCTTGTTTATACTTTGATACACGAAAAAGTGTATATAACAAAGTTATACTCTGAATAACAAAATAAACAATTTTTGTTATGTACATATTTGAAAAAAATACACAAACATTTCGAGAAAAAAACTCAATGTACAGATAGACGTTACAATTTTATATATATATATATATATATATATATATATATATATATATCTGTGTGTGTGTGTGTCTGTGTGTGTGTGTGTGAGTGGTTTGTGTGTGTGTGCGCGTGCGTGCGTGCGTGTCAGAGATGCCCTGAGAAAGCTAGAAGAACGTCTAGTGAAACGTTTGCCCACGGAGTTTAGTGAAACATGAAGACACGGTCATTCGCCTAAGACCGTGAATGTAAAGTTGGCAAGGACTGAAGAAGTCTATGAATATACATATATATATATATGGATACAGAATGAAATAGTTTAGGGAAATCTGCTAAAATGCAATCACCTTTCTTACGATTGGCAGCAATCTCAACATTTTTAAGCCTTCTGATTTTGAACCTGGATTGAGAGTTTATTATTGGCCTAGTGAACATAAGGACGAAATCCCTCAGACCTTCGCTTCTGCCAATAACCTCAACTTCACTGCCGTCCCTCTTTGCCAGATTTTTTTTTTAAACTAAATCCCCACCAAGCATAATGGTCCATGCCGACCAATTAGAATCACATTATTTCAGAACTTGAGCTCGTGGTTGTTGCATAACTTTCGTTCGTCTCCCACGGTTTAAGTATTCCATATCTCAAGAAATTCTGGTATAGTTAGGTAAATAACAAACTGATAAATATGTGAGCCAGCTATGAATTTGCATAAACCAACAATCCAGACTAATCAAAGGAAATGTAAGTGAACCGTTCTGACATGTTCTGCTAAGAATAAATATTCTAATTTGTGAGTAAATGAAGATGGCTTCTAAAAAACAGTCTGTGTCGTGCAGTAGCTGGCCTTGGTTCTTAGGATTTTCAATGGTTACATTTTTTTTCCACCTCATAACGTTTTCACAATATTTGTTCATTTCTTGTTAATTATCTTACGTATATTAATTACTATTCATGCGAAATGTATATTAATTACTTACTATTCATGCAAATGTTTTGTAAATTTGCACAAGCAGGTTTTCCATCTGTACTTTTCTTTCGAAGCGTAACAAAGTAGAATTACAGTATGTTTGTCTAGTGGTAACTGATTGAACAAGTATTGACAAAACTATTCTAATATATGATCTTTTAATAGACCTTAGAGAAATAAGAACAGCAAAATTTCTAAATTTTCACAAGCAAAAAACTACGTCTGATCATTTGCAGCGGCGTGCGTCCTGAAGAAAACGAGGTGAGGGAGAAATAGTAGTCAGAGAAAAGGGGAAGAACCCTCATAATATTAATGCTAGGAATACAATCAGAGTGCAATAAGGAAGTCGTTGGAGAAAAAGGAAATTAAGCTGATAAAAGTTAGATGATATCGTATTTTGATCTATAAACACTCAGATATATGTTACCTAACTTCCATGGTTTATTGTTTATGCTTAAACTTTATTTGCAAAACATGCGTAACCTTGAAGTAAAAACAAAGGGGGAAATTGCGTATAGAAGTCTGTATATTATGAACTTTTTTTTCCTTTTTTATGAATCACTTCAAGAATCACAAATCCATTTGTGACTTTTATCATGAATTTACTGACTACTGAAAACAAAATTCCTTTACTTCTTAATATCTTCTTTAATGTTTAAGTTAATGAATGAATTATTGATTTACATTCACTATTTACAACTAAGTTTAATTAGGACGGATTACCTACAGGTTACCACCCTTTTCTAGCCAGGGTACGACTAAGTATTTTATTTAATTCCGCAACTAAATACACTCCTTTGCCCAGGCGGGAATCGAACTCGCCACTCTAGGTTTACCATGTGAGATTAAGGTCAACGCTTTAACTCACATTTGTAACCAGAGCTTGATATTTAAATTAGATAATAATGAATAAAAGGCAAGAACGGTAAAATGTTTCTCATGAGTCATCTAATAGCAGAGATATTTACGATTTTACATTACTTGGGCTCTACATCCTCACTCTGTCTGGTCCGATTTAGATCATGAACTTGAGTTGAGCTTTATCTTTATAAGAAACGGCCGTGTCAAGTTTATAACAATAAAAAAGAATTCGCAGAAGATTGGGTTCCACAAAAAAAGAAAGAAGATTCGGGATCATAAAGCTAAAATTAACGGTTTTGGCATTACTTATTATAACTCAAAAAATCCGTTATTATATTTATTTTACTTCATTTTATTATTCCTGTCTGAAATATTTTATTCCCTCCATAAATCAAATGTAATTTCAAGTTGAAATCTTAAATGACTTCTCCAATAGGTAATAGCTTCTGCAATAAAATAAAAACGTTTACGGGAAAAAATACTAGCCATTTAATATTTTAAAACCTAAAATTATTTATTATTTAAAGTAATGGGTTACCACAAATGACGCTTAATGATGTGAAGCTATTTGCGAACGGATGTAAGCCGTTTATTATTTCTTCGTGGTTTTCCTGTACAAGTTTATTAACTTCAGATTTTACAATAGCACTGAAAAAGAAGATGTCTTTCAGAAAAAAATCTTCCTGAGAAACACAATGTATTATGTTAAAGAAAATCTAAGTAATCATTCTGTCTATATTAGAAGTTGGTTTACAATTTCATTGAGGTAACATAAAGAGATATTGCTTAACTTCTTTTTAAAGATAATATCATTAGCAAAGTAGAAGAAATGTATCAATTGACATATTACTTTCTAAATTACCTAAATGGAGGGGTCTTTGTTACTGCTCATGACGTAAAATTCAAATTAATGCAGGAGGAAAAATGATCGCGAGTAATGCGATAGTTTTAAATGGATTTCGTACCTTGTAGCTATGTAAGTAGAATATATTGGAACATTTTCCTTGTATCGAGGGTAATATAGATTACATAACGGCCATAACAAAACGTGACTTGACTGGTCAGAATCCAATCCACGTGTATCTATTTCCATCTCTGCCTCTTACACACTTCCAAAATGTCATTGAATAACAAGAATTGCATTTTAAGAATTTATTGACATTTTGATCCTTAGAAATGAAGAATAAAAAAAGAAAACTATACTAATATTAATATTGAAATATAATCTGATTAAGTCCCTATTAATATGAACTATAAAAAATACCTCACGCAGAGGCTGTGAGCTAAGCAGATTTCCCTAGTGCTGGACATTCTACTTTTCTGACACCGTCTATTCGCCATTTTTCCGTAATAAGAAATATATGTAAACTGAATTTCAAATTGAAGGAAGAAATGTGATGTCTAATTAGGTACTCGAAAGAAAAATTCCCGAAGTAAACAAAATAGTCCGTAACGCAGGGGCTACGTAAACTAAGCAGATTTCCCGCGTAAAGTTATACAATAAAGAAATCTGCATACTTTTGCCGGACAGTTAAGGAAACGGACGAACTAGCTTTCGGCAGGAACGAATAGAAGCGACCATAACTCGTCCGTTACCCTTAATAAAAATGCAAATATCTCGGTTAATATTCAAGATAGGGAATAAATGTATATAATAATATTTATAGTAAATTTAATTTGCAATAAGATTAATTCTGTACAATTTTTCGATCCGACGTATAGTAACGGAGATATTTCGAATTTTCGAAAATCCTCCCCTCTAAACCCCGCCTCCCACTGGTCCGATTTCAGCCGTTAACAAACTTGATCTTCCTTTTTACATAAAACGCTTAAATGCCGAATTTGGTAACGATTAAACAAAAATTGGACCGCTAGAGTGGTAACAGACAAATATATATATATATATATATATATATATATATATATATATATATATATATATATATATATATACAGTTTTGAACGGGCCTAATTTTCGTCATACCTAGATAGGATCGATGGACATTTGAAGAAATTTTTTGAAAATCGCGTCATGAGTACGACCTCAATACCTGATTTCGCATAAGGGAAATCTGCTAAAAATAAGTATGTGTGTGAGCTAAAATTATAATTTTATATATAACTTTAGCGGACCTCATTTTAGCAGATAACCCTTAATGAATCAGCTGTTGAGGCCCGTACTCATGACCGGGCCGGTGCCTTGGCCTCCCCGGTCTCCGGACCTCACGCCACTAGATTTCTTCGTGTGGGGATACATGAAAGAAAATGTCTACCGAGAGCCCGTCCGCACAAGGGATGACCTCATCGAGCGCATCAGAATGGTTTGCAACCAGCTCACCGCAGAACAATGTTTAGATGCAGTGCGATCTGTGAGTACGCGATGTGATGCGTGTATTGCAGCGAGAGGCCAGCACTTCGAACAACATTTACGTTGACGGCTTTAGAAATTAACGATGTAATTTTAGAGAAGGTAAAACCTTCAAAATTTTCAGGGTTTTTTTTCTCACTAAGGTAGACCCATATAAAAACTGAAACATTTATGTTTTCCAAGTAAGAATATTTAATTATTTTATTAATTTTCTAAATTTTTAATCTTTTTTATGTTTTAATCTTCAGTTATTGTTCATAATGTTATCTACTTTAAATAGGTAATTTTTTTTATACTATGAATATTTGAATAAAAAAGTATTTATTATTTTTTCTTAATAAAAAATATATATTTTTTTTCAATTACCTTTCTGTTAGTATAAGATTAGAATACAATAATTGTATTGGAATAACATATATTGCTAAAATTCATTCAAGGAATAAAATATCCATTGGTCTTAACTAGTTTTTGCACAACTATTTTTAGTTTTTTGTGATTTTCTCGAAAACGAAGCGAAAACGAGGCATATGCCAGAGGACTTTTTGTTTTAGTTTTTCGATCCTCTATCGATCCCTAAAGTTTGGCCGTTTGGTTTGGGGACACCCTGTATATATATATATATATATATATATATATATATATATATATATATATATATATATATATACAGTTTTGAACGGTCTTCATTTTCGTCATCTACTAGGTAGGATCGATGGACATTTGAAGAAAAATTTCGAAAATTCCGTCATGAGTACAACCTCATTAGCTGATTTCCCTCAAGGGAAATCTGCTAAAAAGTATGAGCAGGGTTCGCGGAAGACAGAAAACTGATTCCAATATTTCGAAATAAAGTACTCCATGTTGGAGCTTCGACACTAAGCAGATTTTCCATGCCATAGAATAATATACAAGTAATGTAGTCTCCTTACCATATATTCCCCATTTCTAAGCCCAAATTCTATTAATAGAAGTGGAGGTATATCGTAGGATTAAAACTATAAAATAATAACTCCCATAAAATTTTTGAGTTACAAGAAAATTTATAGAACAACTTAAGTGTAAACTTAGCAGATTTACGTAGTGATCTAATCTCACTACATGTTCTCTATTTCTAGGTAAAAAAAATAAGTAGGAGGAGGGGGGGGGGGGTACTGAAGGCTGAAAACAAGAAAGTACAAATAACTCTCTTAATACTCGAGCTACGAAATAATGCATAGAACAACAGTTGTAGAGCATCTGCAATTTAACAAGATTGATTCTAAACATTTTTCGGTACGACTCATTATAACGGAGAAATGTTGAATTTTCGAATCCCCCACTATTCCAGGTCCGATTTCAGCCAATAAAAATACGATCTTTAGTGTTGACTGAAACTGTTAAATATCGAGTATGTTATAGATCAAATAAATATTTTCGAGACAAGAACGTAAAATCTCGAATGGTGAAGTCATCATTCAACGAATTTGTGTGCATTTCACAGAGTATAAGTTCAATGAAACAATATTTATTATTTTCACTCAGAAGAATTTGGTTCACGGTATAAAAGCTTATTGTTAATATGACAGTGGGTGAGAGTGGAGGTTTACTGAAAGCTGAAAACTAAAAAATGCAAATATATCCGTTAATATTCATGATAGAGCAAATATTTAAATGACAAATAAATAATAAAATTTTCTAATAAGATTGTTTCTATACCATCTTTCGATCCGAAGTATAATAAAAAAGACATTAGAAGTTTTCAAAATTCCTCCCCTCTGAAACCCTCTTCCCCCAGTCCTATTTCAGCCGCTGAAGACCTTGATCTATAGTTTGGCATAAAACGCTTAAATATCGAATTCGGAAACGATTAATGTTTTATTTAAGAATAAAGATCAAATTCGTTAAAGGGTTTAGAACGGGGGAATTTCAAATACTGGAAATATATCCGTTATTATGTCAAATTGAAAGACATTTCAGGAACTATTTCGAAAATCGCATCATGAGTACAACCTCAATAGATGATTTTCCCTTAGGGAAATATGCAAAAAATATCTCCATTATTGTTAAAGCTAGCGAAAAACTGTATAAACAAGAGTTATAGGAAATTACATTTGCAATAAGATTCATATTAATTTCCAATCCGACTCATCATTAGAGAAAATGTAAATCATGTAGGCAGATTTCCCGCCTGCTGGTATAAAATACTTTTAATCTCATCACACTATATATTACCTATTTCTATGTAAAACCCCAATAAGCAGAAGATGGTGAGAGGGGGGGGGGTTACTTAAGGCTGAAAATAAGAAACTATGAATAACTCGCTTAATACTTGAGTTACGAAAAAATGCATAGAACAACAATGGTAGACCATCATTAGTTAAACATGATAAGTTATATAACATTACCATCCTAGACATAATAACAAGAATATTTTGAGTTTTCGAGTCCCCCCACCCCTCACTATTCAAAATCCGATTATTGCCAATAAGAAATACGATCTATATTGTTGATTCAAACGGTTGTCTGGTATAGGTCATATAAACATTGTCATATATATATATATATATATATATATATATAATCATTTTCAATGGACCTCATTTTGGCCATCACCTAGGCAGAGTCGATGTATATTTGAAGAAATTCTTCGAGTAATGAGTACAACTTCAACAGCTCATTTCTCCTAAGGGAAATTTGCTTAAACTAGGTATAACCTAGGTATAATTATCAAAGACCCATCATAGATTAATACAATGGAAACTTGTAGCCTCAGGAACGTCTACCTGGACTGGCTATACCTACCCTATTTCCTTTGACAGAAGAGGCCTTTTAGCCGATTTGCCTTAAGGGGAACCAGTAATAGAACTTGTAATCAAGACATGATTTTCAAAAAATTTCAATATATATATATATATATATATATATATATATATATATATATATATATTTACATATACATATACAATTGGGGTGGAATCAAAAATTCAACACATCTCTGTTACTATGAGTCGGATCAAAAAAGTGTATGTAACCAATATTGTTGAGAATTTAATGGTCTACAAATGCTGATCTATACATTTTAATTGTACTGAACATTAACCAAGATTTTCAATTCTTCAGTGTCACCCTATTTGTCATTAACAAATTCCCTGAACACAGATACCTTATTCTGGTATGTATGGTTCCTACCACTAGTGTTTTTTGTCATTGAACAAATTGCTACTTATGGGGTGAGATTAAATGTTGTTGGGGATAAAGGGCTACCAAGTCATAGATATATTAGTTTTATAAAAATTGCATATGTAAAAAATACAAAAATTTGAATGGTACCAATTTTTTCATGAGCTCACACAGTTTGATTTGTTTTACATTCATTCACATTAACACATCAACATGAGTATGATCTAAGATAGTCCAAGAGGATGATGGTGTCACCGTCTATTTATTTGTTTGTTTGTTTGGTGACACGCAATTTGGAGTGATTTACAACCTTCATCAAATAACCAAATGGTAAAAAATACTCCAAATTGTTGAGAGTTATTCACCTTTATATCTATGGTTGCTACTGGGCGATATCACCAATGGAAAAGAAAATGTAAAAAGTAAGAACTAATTAAATAAAAACAGAGAAATTTTTGATTGGGGAAAAAAAAGTCAACAAAAAAGAAACAAAAACAAAAACAGAGCACGAATAATTAACAAAATACAGAAAACAAAAAATGAAACAAGCATAATATTAAATTCAAGAAAATATTTTATAAACATAAATAAAACTATGTGTCATAATTAATAATAAATAAATAATGAATTTATTTAAAATTTTCTAAAATCTTACACAAGCATTCAGAATCACACACAAACTCACACACGTGTGCACTCATTTCTCAGGTTCACGTGCACACAAACACAGAGACTCACCTTCACACACGAATGCACACACAAAGGTATTACCATCTAGTCTAAGTGGTAGGTACGAGGAGATTAATAAAATGAAGGGTTTATTTTTATTTTGTGTTTTCCAATGCAATACAAGATGAAATTTTAATAAATTAAATGTAATCACTAATAATAAATAAGCATATCTCACATGGTAAACCTAGAGTAGCGAGTTCGATTTCCACCTGGGCAAGAGGAATTTACTAAAGTGGCAAATTCATTCAATAAAATCCATAGTCCAACCGTGGCTGAAAAAGGGTAGCAACCTGTAGATAACCCCTCCCAATTAACCATAGTAGCAAAAAGTGAACTTTAATAAATAATAATAATAAATAACCACATCATAAATAAAATAATTTATTCATTATTTATCATATATTCATGATGAGTGTTATTGATAAGTAAATTAAATTTTGCAAAAACAATTTTTTGACCCACCCTTTTAATTTAATTATTAACCTTCTCCACCATAATTGAATAACCACTTAATCAATAAAACATGAACATAAATCCACAAAATAATCCAGTTCAGGTAAAGTGCATAGTGACCAGATTTTACATATATTTAAATGACCCTATGCAATGTGAACAGAACTTGAAATTTAAGCTGACAATGAGATGTTTAGTAATACATTTCCTTTAAGTTCAAATCACTATCTGGTAATCCAACATTTTTATTTAATACACTGTAAAATAATGGAGATATGCATATCTTTGTATTTTATTTCTTATCTAAACATCCATTTCTACGGCTCCATGTTTGAAAATTAAGAAGCTTAACATCCAGTTTTATATGAAACATTTAAATATTGAGCATGGCATTCATAAAATTAAAATTTACACCTCAAGAGTATAGAAAGGAGACCAGCTCTTGAAATTGTAATCATGGTGCATTTTAAATTACTAATAATAATCTTCAATGAAATTTCTCCAATTCTGTGAGTTAATTTGAAAAACTTAACTTAATTAACTGTCAAATAAAAAACTGTCGGTTAAAAAAATGTTGGCAACTGTTGTTTTAGGCATGCTTTCTGGAGAAGAATTAGAACTGGAATATAAACTGAGTTATCTGAATGTTTTTGGTTTCAACCTTTTGTAAAACCCCTCTTCTATTTATCCAATTTTTTTTTAAGTACCTCAGTTACTAAGCATCTCATGCCCAGGTAACATTTAATTCCTGTTTACAAGGGGTTTTTACAATGCGTGATAGAGAACAATTGAGAGAAAAGACCTTCTATTCTAGGGAAATCTGCCTAGTTTATACAGCACCAGCGTATTTGGCTTTTTATTTATCCTTCTATACTACTGTTCTCCTTACCATCCCTCTACTGTACTTGGAGCAAAATACAACAAGAGTATTTGTATTCTCCCAGAGTGGTAGTGTCACCAGACTCCACAGCCTCAAAACACTTTCAAATACTTAAGAGTTTTCCATAGTTAGTCCCAGTTCTAATAAACTCTTTAACAGTAACATTGGATGCTTCTACATTTCTTTGAAGAAAGAGAACTAAATTTGTAAAAACATTGAAAATGTTAGCATTACTTATTAAATATTATCTTACAATAGGATATCTTAAATTCCAAATAAAATAATTTAAGCATATATCCATATTTTCTTCTCAATACTGTAAACAATTTCTAAATAATCACAATATCGGTATTACATGTCAGTAATGCTCTCCATTATTAAAAGTAATAGCATTAAGTGATTCTAGATACTTAGGAGTAACTAAACAAGAACTGTTTCTTTCTAGGTTCCGAATTGGCTACACATACTTAACACAACACAAAATGAATAGAACAGGCATCCTTATTTTTAAATACAGCAACAAAAACCTAGCTTTAAAATAAAAATACAAAATGACCGCATTCAATGAAATACATATCCCGTGGCATGACTGAACAAACTGATGACAGCCAATATATTACACATATTTAAAGATCTATAAAATATACCTATCTCTCACGTAAACTAAAAAATTATATATATCAATAGAAGGAAAAAGGCAACATTAAAAATAATCAATAATTTTACCACACTTTATTAAATACTTTTATTAAATAGTCCCACCCTGGTTGTAAAAGGGTGGTAACCTGTAGATAACCCATCCTGATAAGCCTTGCAGCACAAAGTGGACATTAATAAATAACATGTGTTAAATAGTTTTAAATGTTTCACAATTCCTTTAACACCTCTTCAGAACTAATATTAAAATAAAGTCAGCTCATGGCTGAGGGAGACAGCCTTCACCAGACTGACAAGAAGGCACAAGCTGGCACCTTCATAGTACCCAGAATACATACAATCGATAGTTACATAAACTGATATTTACAATTGATTATCTTGTAATATAATATTTTTATTTTTTAAATTCCTTAAAAATTTCCTGAAGAAGTTTGATCAACAAACAAAAATAATTTATTTCACAGCAGTGTTGTTGGAAGTGAAGAATATTGTGTACTTGGAGAGAGAAAAAGACGTCCAATTCTTCACAAGTTTATTATTGCAGCGCTAAGCTCGTTCGACGACCATTGTCTCCATCTTCAGAGCTGCATGTGCTCATAGGGAAAGACAGCAAGTGACTCCCTTGCAAGTGAGAAGAATTGGAAGTCTTTTTTTCTATCCAAGTAAAAATAATTTACCTTTCTTCTCTGTAAGTTTAGTATGATATTTAAAAATGTACTATTTTGATGCCTAATTTCAGTTTTTGTTTATTACTTTCTTGTATTTTTAATATGTGAAAGATTTTGTTTATTAGCAGATTTCCCTTAAGGGAAATCAGCTACTGATGTTATACTCATGACACTATTTCAAGAAATTTTCTCAAATGTCCATACAGAAGATGACAAAAAAGAGGTCTGTGCAAAACTATATATATATATATATATATATATATATATATATATATATATATATATATATATATATATCACTTTTAAAAATATGCGGTTGCAATTTTTGTTTTATTGTCATCAAACTCGACATTTAAATGTTTATGTAAAAAGAAATATCAAGTTCGTTAATGGCTGAAATCGAATTAGTCGGAGGGGGAGTTTAGAGGCAGGAATTTCAAAAAATGGAAATATCGGCATTATTATATGTGGATCATAAAAGTGTATACAACCAATCTTATTTCTTGTTTACTTGCCTATAAATGCATATACGAATTTTCTGTATCATGAATATTAACCGAGATATTTGTATTTTCTAGTTTTCAGCCTTCAGTAAACCCCCCACTCCTATTATTATCAATAAATAAGCTGTTATATCATGAACCACTTTATTCACAACTTAAATAACAAATATTGTTTTCAAGAGATCTATATTATGTGAGAAACACACAAATTTATTGTGTGATAATGTCATAAATTAAGATTTTACGTTCTTGGTTTGAAAATGTTTATATGAGCTCGACATATAACCATTTCAGTCAACACTGTAGATCATATTTGTTATTGGCAGAAATCGTACCTTGAATAATGGGGGTTTAAAGGGGGGATTCGAAAATTCAAAATATTTTTGTTATCATGAGTCAGATCGTAAAATATTATAGAACCAATCTTGTTAAACTATTGATGGTCTACGATTGTTTTTCTATGAATTTTTTTGTAACTTAAGTATTCAGCGAGTTATTTGTACTTTCTTGTTTTTAGACTTCAGAAACCCCCCCCCCCGCCTTCTACTCATCCGCTGTTTTACAGTAAAATAGGAAATATGTGGTGAGATGAGATTACAACTGTCTTGTACCTGGACATGAGAAATCTGCTTAGTTTAAACATCCCCTATGTGATGGACTTTTTTTTATTTTGAGGGGTTTCTTTAAAAGTTTCAGCGTGATTCAAAATTTGATCCTTTTTTTTTATCATTTTATTTTTTAAACATATTTTTAATTATCAGACACCTTTTCAAAATATAAACTACCATTTTCTACCATATGAAGCCATATTTGTTTAATACCATTTCAGTACTAATATGAATCTGTTGATGTGAGAAGATCTTTAAATGCACTATTTTCTTCTTCAAATAAGTTCAAACACCTACTACGGAGGAAGTGTACTGTGGACTAGATCAGACAGTAATCTGAAGAAGCATGATCTGACTATAGAAGAAAATTGTACTCCAAATATTTGATTTTTGTTCTCGTTAATGTTGGATGTGTGATGCCTTAGGTTGTCTTGTTGCAAAAGAAGCTTCCTATTCACCAGTGGTGGGTACCATTTTGCTAGGGTTATGTAAACTCTGTGAAGATTGGTAGAGTAAATCTTAGAGGTAATGGTACACCTTTAGTAACTTCCTCAAAGGTGATCGCTCAATTCCACTGTGTACGTAATAAATCTCATTTATTTTTTTCAAATCACTCCCTTATTGGAATGCGGAGGACTGGTTGTCCTAGTTTAACACACTGATTGTGGTTATTAGGATTTTTGAAATATACCCCTTTTTTGTCACAAGTCACTATTTGTTTTATAAAACAAATGTCATTTGGGTTTTTCAGAATTTTCTTTGTAAATTTACAGAATTTTTTCTACCTGCTTAGACATCAAATTTTGTGGAACAGTGTACCTTAAGTTACGCCTAGTTCTGAAGAAATTTTCACATGAATGGGTGTATCTTTTTTCAACTCTTGCTCTCTGAATCAAGATCTCTAGGACATCGTTTAGTAGTAATATGAAAAAGATAAGTAATAATTCTTATTCCTTACCTCAATTCTTTTTAATTGTTAATTTGTCAATTATGTCTTTTAATATAAAAAAGTATGTATGTATAACAAAAAAGAATTAAGCCGGCTGAATGATAGAGTTGAATCCAGGCAAAACTAAGAAAGCAGACTTCCTACCATATTTGTTTTTTTATTTTATGTAATTTCCCCACCATGGAGCATCATTGCCACCTACCTTGGTATTAATCGGTCACAGTATATTTCCTTTTGAACTCTTTTCCCCTTTGAAAGAATAAAATAAAAACCTGCAATTCTTTGTCTCAACAGACCACAATAGACTAAGGCCTGCCATCTGGCATTGGTGGGAGACCAAGTGATCTGTAGATGAGTCCCCTGCCATATTGCGATGACATTGCAGACCAAAGATCTTCTTATTTGAAGTAGTACTGAAATTACCGCATGATGCCAATTGCACACCCAGGGAATTGGTAAAATATATGCTTGAATCATTCGAAAGGCAGAGCTAAATAAAATGTAGTGTGCAATTCCCAGTCTTACAATTTAGTACCTGTACTTTACCAATATATGCTTTTACCCATTACACAGCTGTTTCCTCCTTTTAGAATTAAATTAAATTATTTATTAACGTCCACTTTTTCCAACTAATGCTATCCTTTTAAAATGTGAAAGGTATATAAGAATCATTTGGAACAGTTCACACACTAAAAGTAATTATTATTTTTTTTTTGTTTATGAATTTTAGTAAGGAAACTCCATGTGCTTAGGTATTGTTGGCATATTTGTTATAATTTAGCCATCTTGTCATTACGACTCAGCATTTTTATTAAAAGAATGATTCCTAATCAACAACTTTGATTGATTATACATAAAATCAGGGGGAATTTATTTTTGAAACAATCAGTTAAATTAGTCACTCAGGCAGAGGTAGAAAAAGTGGCGAAAAAGCATGGAAATAAGCAGGCATTCTTCACTGTGCAGTGACACAACAAATAGATTAGATTTCTAACTCATTATACTTATATACTTACTTATTATACTTATTTATACCCCATGCTTCAAAAGAGCTTTTGAGTCAAAAAGTGTTCAAATTTAAATCTAAGTGTCCACATTTTATGTTAATTCATCTCTCAAAATATTAAGCATACCATAATGGGCCTGTGTGTTTCCAAAGAAAGTTCACACAGGTCATGAGTGAATTAAACACTATGATTGGATTTAACTTCTAGGTAAGAAATACCAAGTAAACAATAAAAATGTTTTAAAAGAGAACTACAGGTGTATGGATAGCATTTTCAACTTCCAGCTCAAATGCACTTAAAATGTTAGGCACAATTCACTATAAAAGACAGAGAATAGGAACAGGGGCATTCAGATTAAGCCCTGTAAAAAGTCTGTGTATAGAAACTGAAGAGTCTCCAGTGAAATAAAGAAGATGAATTACCAATTTAAAACTTCTTTTAAAATGTAAAGCTCTAGATAAACCTTGATTCAACAATTTTTTAAATATTACATCACTTGCCAACAAATTCATAAAGAAAAATTGTAAACAGAGACCACTTCTTAAACAAAGATTAGAAATCCCTTAGACTCGTAAAATTTTACAGACTCCTATTTACAACAATACTGGTATTCATTTTCTCCTTGGGGATTAAGTAGAAAATATTTACACATTTTTTATTTAAATATTTAAAATTTTTCAAGACAGCAATAAACTTTTGCATTATTGGAAATAAACCAAAACGCTCTGTGCACATTTACGGATGGATCCAAGACTGACTTTGCAGCTGCTGCAATCATTGACAGCCAAATGTATGCCAAATTGAGTGGCACATCAAGTATTTATTCAGCTGAACTACATGATAAACTCCTAAACCTAGAAAACCTACAAAATGCTTAAAATCCCCATGTAATTTTATTATTGGACTCATCGAGTTGTTTACTCTCCTTAGAAAACATGTATTCTGCTCACCCCATTACAACGAACATTTTTTGAGTGCTTCATAATCATCGAAGTTATGTAAAATTAGTGTGGCTGGCAGGACACCAGAATCACAAGCTATATCACCTAGCAGCAAATGCTCCACAATAAATTTTAAAAAAGGAGGAAAAAAAAGAGCTCCACTCTACTACTAAATAATCAAAATTTAATTTACAAAAAAAATAGCAATCTAGATCTTGTAGTTATGAAATTTATAAATGTTCTCCACTAGTCAAAGAATTGGCTGTAAAAGAATTGCATTGCCCATGGTTTTCATGGAGCTTCAGTTCAGAAAGTGGCCTAGGAATAATGCTCTATCTAACTAAATGCTTATGAATGAATAAGGCCTTCTTTATTGAACCTGTGTTTTCCAATTGTTCAACATCTGCCGGACATATTTCACTACCTTGGAGGATTCCATACTCCCTTTTATTGTGGAATTGTTGGAAATGAAATAAGTCAATAAACTGATTATAGTGAAATGCATTACTTTCTGGGCATAAAAACTATCAGGTCATACACGATATAGATAATTAGCAATAAAGTGAAGGGAGTTGAACCTTTAGTCTTCTTGCAAGGAACCTTCTCAGGTGTAAATCTATGACATTTTAACAACACATTCTTATCTATAAGAGGGGGAGGTGTCAAAGTATTAACATAATTTGTCTCCTCCTCGTATATGCCTAAGGGGTGTGTAAACAAAAGAAAGATACTACATTTACATTGTAATTATTAGATTTAAGGATGCCTAAAGAAAGTTATAAAGACCCCAAATATTAAGGGAATTAGTGCATATTTATTCTCTTTGAAAACACAAGTTTTTGGTTTTAAAAAGACCCAAAAAATGTTGGAACTAAAAAGTCTTGTGGACATCAAAACACACCATAACACGTTTTGTAATTTTCATTAATAAGGAAGAAACACAATACTGATGCAATTTCGGGTAGCCATCAAATGTCATCTAAATGTGAATCCAGTAGCAGAACTCTATGTGAACCAGAATCAAAAACGTATATATTCCAAAAATCCTACTGGAATATCTTTTTAGTTTATGTAATAAAGAAATAAGAGACAGCTTATCATTATAATTTTTGGATTAAACTATCAGTTTTTACTATATTTTTTAATAGTTTTCTCAATTATAAACTCATTAATAACCATTAGAAAATAAAAGAAAGGTATTTGTGTGAAAGGAAGAATAATGAGAAGTAATATTTTTATGTAAACTATTTTACTAAAATTCTATAGCAAAACATAATGATGATATATAACATTCACAGTGCAAAGCTCAATATGTGTCTATCATCATATGTCACCATCGCTCATCAATAACTACAATAACAAAAATTACATCAATAAATACATTACATCATGTATTAAATATAGCAATACATGAGCATGTACTCCATTTGTACATATCTCTTATCACCTACAGCTTTGTACAAAAAACACAAACACATTCCACATTCAGTACAAATTATACAATATATTTTATTGATTTATTTAGATATATGATATATAATACATTTGTACAACTGTAAGTTACTTAAATGCTCTAAAATAAATTCTTTTACCAAAATACTCTTTTATAATACAACATTTAAGATTACATAATTTATTTTTTTGTGAACTCTGTTCAATGGCAAGAAACATTATAATTGAAATATTGAGAAATTGTGATGGCTGATATTTTAAATTGGTTTCATTATTTACTGTTGGTCTTTGGTCACAAGATATCAAATATGACATTGCAAAATATGAATTCAACCCATATAGAAAAATAGAGTATTTTCATATCTTCTTGGACGACTTAAAATGTAAATTTATGATATATATATATATATATATATATATATATATATATATATATATATATATATATATATATATATATAATAGCAATGTAGAAACAAACTGTTGTTAGAGAGATGTTCTTCAGGTTTTAATTCATCAATGTGTGACATATAGAAGCCAAAATACGAAAAACAATATATATTCACAAAACAATAAAAAAAAAACACATGATGTACTCATTCATTGTCAAATTGGCCCATTTCAGTATTTAATCTTTTAAACTATTCAGTGGTCCTATAAATTACAGTCTTCCTTAATAATCACTTAGATTGATAATCATTGGTGTTACACCCTTAGAACCGAGCAAAAGTCGATGATGAATATTCACCAATTTAAAAATGAATAAAAAAAAATAAATAAATAACAAATACAATCAAAGACAAAATTCACAAAATTAGTTCATTAACTTTGGTTATACTATCTTACCTAGATACATTAAGGAAATTTGAAACACTGTGATAACAAAAGAATTCAGACAAAATATTGATTATTATGATTTTGAGAATTATATTTATAACAATATTTTTCTTATAAGATACACTTCTTCTATCATTTTATATTAAGAAGTTGAACATTTTAAGACATTGTTCAGTTACTGTAATTCAATTATTAACATATATATCAAAATGTATGTCCGTTCACTTAGTAGTCAGTGCGTATTTACAAAAGTGGGCAGGCAAAGCATTGTATCTACACCTTCATGAGGAAGGGAGGAATGCTATTGGGCCTTTTCATGCAGTCTTCTTCTATTCACCCACTAGGCAAAATCTGTGAGTGGCTTTAGTCTCAGTGTAAAAGCAGTACCAGTTGCTTTCCTTTCAAGCAATGTAAAACCTGAAACAAATATGTTGTAAAGATTTTGTTTAATATCCTATAAAAGACACAAATAATAATAGATTTTAATATTAATAGCAATAACACGAAAATGAAGCAAAGAGATTGTTATGAAACTAAGAAGAATTATGAGAGTGTCAAGTATGATTGAAGAAATATAGGGTCAAGTAGAAAGTGTAGTGGCAAAATAACCAATTTACATCGAAGCAGCAACATAACCAATTCAATAAAACCCATATGTAAATTAATTAGCTATGTTGGCTAAATAAAAACCTTTGTTCTACTTAAATTTAATTATGAATTTGTTTAAGAAAAAAGTATTTTGTCTAAACTTCATTTCATTTCATAACGAATTACTTTAAAAAAGTATAATGTTAGTGCTTATTTAGATAATTATATAGATGAGGAAATTATTCAGGTTCATTGGGGTGAATCTTAGCCTCTTCCAGAAACTGATTCGTATGAAATGATTTGTAGGAGACAAAGAAGAAGACCAAACGACACTTAAAATATTTAGTTGGGCAAATGCTTGTTAAAATTATAAATGTGATCTACATCATTTTTGAGAAATTTATTACTTTGAGAACAAATTGAAGTTACTATACATTTTCATGAAGTGAATATATAAATGAAAAAAGATAATTTTAATAAGTGACGGAGGATTTTTCCAGTACCAGAAAGTTTCTCAGGTACAGAATACATATATTGACAGGATTTAGCTATCATTAAAAGAAAACTAAAAAAATTATGGAACCATAATATTTTAAATCAAATGAAATACCTTTAGAACTTATCGCTCTTGTGTGCTGTCAACTGGTTCATAAAGTTGTGCTTCAGCTATGGATGCTTCCATTGCCTTTATAATAGCTTGTATCCTGCTTTGTCCGATACCATGTTTCTCAGCTTCTGTAATGGTCTGATATATTTCTTCTGTTTCTCTTGTTCGTGCTGGTAAAAGGTTGTAATAGCATGCATCTTCCTCTTTGCCTATTCCTATATTTTTATATAACTGCTCCTGTACCTAAATACAATAAGTATATTTAATACATATATAAATCTGAAACTATATAAAACTTTGTATTCATATTCGTATGCTGTGTTATGTTTAACATTAGTGGATTATGTTAATAATTAGCAGACGTAAATGTGTCCACCTCCCCAGCTCTTTCAATCCCCTTTAACATTGTTCGGTAAAATAATTTAAAACAAACATTATCTTTACTTTCAATTATTAAGCATCAACTGCCTCTTGCCGCGAAAAGCCGACCCAAGTCGGCCGGATCAGAGGCGGTCTGCCAGGAGCGGACTGCGTTATCTCCCCTTAACTTCCGCTCAATTATTTGGTTTAAATTATAACAACTTCAATTATTCTAAATATTAAATCATAGGAATGCATAAATATAAGTATAAAAACATAACATCATTGTTCGTAGTACGCCTATATTAAAAACACTTAAATAAGTACTAATAAAATTGTTGACTCCCGCTATAGTTTGTACAATATATCTCGTTTATACTTCGTGATACGACAAAAGTGTATGTAACAAAAGTTACTCTAAATTACAAAATAAACAACTTTTGTTATGTGTATATTTGCTGAAAGGCCAAAAGGAAGCGACACATCGATATTCTTCATTTCAGGCTTCTCTTATACCCTCCCCATTCCTGTTCGTTCCTAAAAACTTTAATATAGCTTATAATCAAAGGCATTAACACTAAATCAAATTGAGTTCGGTTGAGTCTTTTATAAAAAAAGTTCCTGCCCACTATGGTTTTTAAGTGTATATCTTGTTTATACTTCGGTACACGAAGAAGTGTATATAACAAAGTTACTCTAAATAACAAAATAAACAACTTTTGTTATATGCATATTTGAAAAAATATACATGAAAATTTTAAGAAAAAAAAATCAATGTACAGATAGACGTTACAATTTCTGTTTGATTACTTTTAAAGCTAACTTATTCATGTAAAAGTGAACGTTGTGTTCATTGGTCAAAATTGGATCATGAGGAGTAGGGATTTACAGAAGTGTTAAGAGTGAAAAATCATAAGTGTCTCTTTTGATTGATTATGTGGCATAAAAAATATGATATAAAACTAGTCTTATTGGAAAACATATAATTTATTTTCTAAAAATGTTTTGAAACTTAAATATTAAGTTACTTTTTTTAATGTTGTAGCTGAATGTAACACCCCCCCCCCTCCTACTTCTCATGTTACTTTGACAAGGAACAATATCACATGATGTCTTACTCTACAGGCTTTAGCTTTTACTTTATACCTACAAACTCGATATAGAAATGTTTCATTGTAAAATACAAATTAAGCTGTTAATTACCAAAAGCGCAACAGAAGGAGTGAGAGTAAAAAAGTCTGTCACACAGAGGCTGCGTTAACTAAGCAGATTTCCCACTTGCGTCCCGTATTTGCATTTATCTCATGACGTAAAAGTTCAATGAGAACAATATTTGTTATTTAGGCTTCAAATAAAGTGCTTCATAATATAACAGCATATTGTTGATTTGACATAAGCAGGAGTGGGGGTTTACTAAAGGACGAAAACTAAAAAATGCAAATATCTCAGTTAATATTCAAGATTGAGAATAAATGTATATAACAATATTTATAGTAAATTTAATTTGCAATAAGATTGGTTCTATACAATTTTCTGATCTTTCGTATGGTAACGAAGATATTTCGTATTTTCGAAACTCCCCCCTCTAAACCCCCCTCCCACTGGTCCGATTTCAGCCATTAACGAATTTGATCTGTCTTTTTGTATACAACGTTTAAATATCGAGTTTGGTAACGATCAAACAAAAAGTGCGACCGCTAGAGCGTTAACAGACAAATATATATATATATATATATATATATATATATATATATATATATATATATATATAATTTTGAACGGACCTCATTTTCGTCATATCCTGGGTAGGATCGATGGACATTTGAAGAAATTTTTCGAAAATCGCGTCATGAGTACGATCTCAATAGCTGATTTCCCCTAAGGGAAATCTGCTAAAAATTATAAGAATTTAAAATAGTTAACACGTCTGTTACTATATGGGTCATAAATGATATATGTTACATTCATAATAAGGGAGAACTAAGGAATAGAATCTGAGATAAAGTCATCTGTCACCATCCCGTTGGATTTCTGTTTAGTTTATGCATCTTCTGCATGGCAGACTTTCATCGTAAGGTTTTAAGATTCGGATCAAAGTTGCGATTAGAAGAGGGGGAGCCAATAGTGATTGATAAAGAGTTTAGAATATGAATTAAAACATTCATTAATATAAAAAAAATGAAAAAATATATATAAAAAAAAAGAATATAGTTCACATTTTCTGAAAGTTAGCCACTATTGGCGATTTCTTGAAGACTTGCCGGGGAAATCTCTACAACAAACAATTTGTCCTGTCCTGACTTTATCGAGAACAAATGGCCTTCAACTTTCTTCTTTCACCGATTCTTCCAGTTCCACCTTTGTCATATGGTTCTTTGAAATGTTTACAAAGACAGCACTCCATGTCTTTCTCTTACGACACTTTCACGTCAGCTCTATTGAAAAGGTTATAAACATACATTTCTCCAGGATCCTAATCACTGAGAAGAGAAACTTCCTTCGGTAATGTTTAGCTAAGTGTCCGCGGTGGATTATGTTTTTGTTATATGTAGTTATTGTAAGAGACAAATTACAATAGTGAAACTGTCTTATCATTGAACCTGAAGAAAAAAAAACTCTCATGCTAGTTGTGTAAAATTTCGCAGATTCAAACAGCTTAAAAATAAAATCTCTTATTGAGCCCCTTCCATTTTAAATGCTCTTTATGCCGTAAAATGATAATTTTTAGGAGGATTCCGCGATAATATTCTATAAGGAATATTTAAAAGCGAGTTTTATTCAATGTACGAGTGTTTTAATATTTGAATTGCAACTGTACTCTTTTCGAAGCATCATAAAGACGTGGTGGCTATTAACCATTGGCTGCCATCTGTCTCTGCGTAGGTGAACTAGACACCTCCCAGTTGGGGGTGCCAAGGTTGCATAAACCAACGAATTTGAACACCTAACAGCTGTTTTTCGGGATAAGAGCAGGTACGGACGGAGTTCATGGATATTTTGACCTTATTATATATAAATTAATCAAGTAAAGCATACCAAAATGCATCAATACGGCAAAATATACGAATAAGCAGTTTGGAATTAAAAAAGTCCATCACGCAGGGGCTGCATAAACCTAGCAGATTTCCCAAGCGAGATAATTCTACATGCTGGTAACACCACCGTGAATATTAAGTAAATGCAAACGGTAATGTGAAATCTTTCAGTTAATTTACAATATAATAATCTCTACAACGGAAAGCGCGTCTGAATTGTATACAAACAGTTTAGCCAACCTTGCGGAGCTGAATAGATAGCTTAAAATATTCTAGACTGGAAAGAAAAACAATAAATGAAATTTACCTAAATATAACATACTATTTTTATTGAAAACTATTTACTTTAGCTAGTGCTATAATTTATAATGAACCAGAATTTTTTTTTTAGCTCAATCACCAAAATTTTAGTAATCCAAGAACAAAAGAGGGGAGGGGGGTCAACAGAACGTATTTGCTCATTTGTCACAAAGTAAAAGTTCCATGAAAACCGTATTTGGTATTTAACCTTGTAATGAAGTGGTTCATGCTATAACAGCTTATTATTAATCTGACACGAGTGGGAGTGGGAGTGAGAGTGTAAGATGGATTGTATACAACTATTCGATCCGAGGTATAATAACGGAGATATTTCGAATTTTCAAAATTCTCTCCCCTCTATAAACCCCCGTCCAACTAGACCAGTTTCAGCCATTAACAAACTTGATCTTCGTTTTTATATAAAACGATTAAATATGAAGTTTGGTAACGATCAAACAAAAATTGCGACCGCTAGAGTGGTAACAGACAAAAATAAAATTTTGAAAAATATATATAAAATATAAGAAAAAATATATATAAACTTTTGAATGGACGTCATTTTCGTCAACTCCTGATTAAGATCGATGGACAATTGAAGAAAATTTTCGAAATTCGCGTCATGAGTACAACCTCACTAGCTGATTTCCCTTAACACGTTCGCTGCTGCATCGGTCCCCGGGGTCCGATGGTCATCTAGTCTATCAAGACGGGCCCCTCTCCTTCAGTCCAATCCAAAAAGACGAAGGCTCTAGCTAGCTTATTATGAGAAATATTTTAACGGGGATGTTCATTAGTTGTAGACGACATTGGACGTCGGGAACTTCTCCTGGCTTTGCTGGTGCTAGTTCTAGGTTTGGAGTACTGTTTGCTCTGCTAATTCATTCATTTAGTTCACTTGAATTGTCAAGAAAATGCGATAACTTCGAAAACTATATCGGTCCCCGGGGTCCGATACAGGTTTTAACGTTAGGACAGGCATCGGACGCCGGGGACCGATGCAGTTACTGGTGGAGTAAATTGTATATAGACTGCAGCAGCGAACGTGTTAAGGAAAATCTGCTAAAATGGTGAAAAATTTCATGTCCAATCCTCTTAAGAATCATTGATCTATGAATTTACCAATGTCCTTAGATGTATATTTACCTGTATAGGCCTCCTCTTGTCGTCGATGACGTGGTAGAGGCAATCAGCCATTCGCTCGTACTCCTGTGGTGGTGTGACAGGCCTCACCCTCGAGTCTGGAGTATCATAGACTTCCTGGTCTGCGAGCTGAATCTGTTGGAGTGCAAGGATCGAAGGAGTGGGGGGCAGCTCTCGTCGGCTCTTTGTACCTGCTTCCGTCAGCGCCTCGATCCACGAATGCATGTCTTCTTCATTGCAGGCTGTGAACTGGTAAACATTTCCTTTTACTTTTAAATCGTTTTAACGACCTCCACAGAAGTGGACGAACACTTCGTGGCTAAATGTAAGGAGGTGGTATTTAGGCAAAGAAGCAAGTAGGGCATTATACAACAAAGTCTGCGTAGAGAAAGGTTTTTATTAGTGACTCTTGCCATACAAATTTTAAGAATATTAGTTTTATGTATACTTCAGGAAAGAACACAATTATAGGAGGATTTCCATATAAAAAAAAAAAAAATAAAAAAACATCCTAAGAGAAGGCGTACGGAAATTAAAACAATAAATAGTCAGTTCAAAATTGTTATAGGACATAATATCTAAAGCTAATAATTCCGAAATTTCAGAGACGCAGTAATAGGTTTTCTTTAATATCGCTTTAACAGGGTATTGTTTTTAGAGCTCGTCGATTAGACTACCAGATTTTTTTTTTGTATTTGAGATTTGTTTTTATTGAACTAATAAGCAATTAATGTTATAGAACTGGGTGTATATTTCTATTTGTATCTCAACCATTGAAAAACGTACAATTCTATCGCTTTGACATACAATGAATAGGTGTTTTAAACCCAAAAATGAAAATCATTTAATAAATGGGCTATAAATGGATTCTGGCACTCCTAATATCTTTAATAAGGTAAAAAGTGTACCTTATTAAAGATATTTGGTATAGGTTTCTTATTTATTTACTTTAGTTCGTTAATAGAATACGAATATAACTTTTTCCAATCAATATTAGAGAGTCACTAAAGTAGGGAATATTATTAAGATATATTTAACATGATTGCATAAGCTAGAAATGATTAAAGTTTTAATTTACATTTTCCGTAGCACACATATATAATCTCCATTCATGTACTCCCGCAAGTGGATACCATATATAGAGAATGTGAAGGGTAGTGGAACCTACGTTCATTGTCGGGCTCATTCGTGCCACCTCTCACTTTGAAGTACCAATTTACCTTGAGACTTTGCATTTGTTCGCTTATCTACCGGTACTTACATTATAGCTTTTTCTTACGATCCCACTGATCTGCGATCACCTAGTTTAATACTAATCCGATTGTTTTGAGAATGAAATCGAGTGTAAAATAAGGGGATATGTTTAAGTATGAGGCGAGAAGCGAGATCCATAGCTTACCTGATATGTCTTCTTGCCAGGACAGACTATCTCGAATGCATGCGGCTTGTGTCCAACAGCAGGCCTGGCCGTGTATCCCTCCAGCTGTATGACCGAGGCAGGCCTCCCTTCGGATCTACTGGGGAAGAGGGATAGCTCGCTGCCTACTAGGTTAGCCCACACCTTCCTGCTCTGCTCCAGGAACAGGAACCTCTCTCTCCTCGAGAGGGACCCGCTCTTCGAGGGGCTTGGGCTATCGCACATCGTCTCGTAGCAATTCGAGTCGTTCGTGCTGTTGCTCTCTGCAAATAAAAAAAAATGCACCTATTATTCGTCAAGTCTTAAATGTAAATGAAATAATACATTGATTAAAACCCCTTCTTTATACTGTAACAATTAATGATTGCATTTGTTCATCTTCCCGCTTTCTTTGATTTATTTATTAACCCCGACTTTGTACACTTAAACTAATTGGGACTGGTCATCTATAGGTTGCCACCCTTTCCTAGCCAGGGTGGGACTAAGGATTTTATTTAATGAATTCCGTCACTAAATAAATTCCTATTGCCCAGGTCGAGAATCGAACTCGCCACTCAAGGTTTACCATTAAGATTAAGGCCAACGCTTTAACTCACATGGCTAATCTGAGCCCCTTAATAAATATATTAAGTAAATTTACGTCACATCCATCTGAGCGAAAACTACGCAATTCGATTTTATTATAAAGGCCAATTAATGCTACATTGTGGTTAGGTATTCCATTAAATATAACATTAGATTGCGTTTGTTAAGTATTAGTTGGGTTACAATGAAGTTATACTAAATTATAACTTATAAAATATAACTTGAAAACCTCTTTTGGGGCAGAACTACTGCTCTCGGAGATTTCAATATAGAATGCAGGCTTATGCATACAGACACTTGGTTACAGTCTATGGATGTTGTGTACACTAATTGAGAACATTATGTAAAATGAAAGATTTAACCCCGCATATACAACTAAAAAGTGGTCCGTGATGAATAGCTTCATAAAGAATGTAAGGTCGCAGTTAGCAGATTTTTTTCCCCGGCCTGTCTGCTCCAGACGTCATCTCTTTCCTCTCTCACTGCGAATTTTCAATGCCACTCCGCCTATCTCCAAAGAGTTCTTCCTTTTATTTGTAGTTATTCTTAAAATTTAATTTAATCCTACAAATGTTATATATATATATATATATATATATATATATATATATATATATATATATATATATATTGTTTACAACATTTATATTGTTATTTTTATTTAATTTATGTTGCATTCTGATCAAATTAATTTATGTTATATTCGAACTGAAATAATGTGTGTTATATTCTAATTTAATTAATTTTGTTATATTAGAATTTAATTAATTTATGCTGTATTCTAATGTAATTATTTCATGTAATATTCTAATGAAATTCAATAAATTATTTTAAACGTGTAACCCACTCCATGTTATTTATAAAAAGAACAGATATAAAATAAAGAAGGCGCTATTATCAAAATATAGTACAACCAATATTTTTGATCAAGTAATTTTCAACAAGTTCTTATAAATTTTGGGGGCTCAGGTTAGCCTTGCGAGTTAAAGCGTTGAAATTAATATCACATTGTAAACCTAGGGTATGGCGAGTTCGATTCCTGTCTGGGCAAAGAAATTTATTTACGGACGGAACCCATTAAATAAAATCCTAGGTGCCACTCTGGTTGGAAGAGGGTAGTAACGTGTAGATAACGGGTCCCAATTAGCCTTAGTTGCAAAAAGTGGACGCTAATAATAATTAAATGTTTTATATATATATACATTTTATTACATTACAACATTAATAGTTTTTTTTTTAGGTGGTTTTTGGTATACTGCTAAAATAAACATGAATTTCCATTCTTTTAATAGTCATAATACCATTGATATTTTTGCTGTTGGTGAGGACGATGAATCAGTTTTATGAAGAACACAATTCTGTGGTTCCTCGCAATATATCGCACAATAGGGTAAAATCGCACAATATATCGTACAATATGGTAATATACAATGCAGTATATGTAAAATTACAAGTGGAGATTCCGCTTAGATTACACGACTTTTGCGAGCTGGAATTTTTAGCGTTTCCGTAGGAGTAGGCAGTACTTGAGAAAATTCGTTAAAGAAAGAAAAAAATTAGAAAACTACCATAATAATTTGCACTAGCGTCATTTAGACTCCTCCAATAATAATGCATCATCAGATAATATAAAAACTATTATCTAGTGATAAAAAAACTAAATACAACTCAAGAGTTAAATAAACTGGTTAACAAGGAACGCCAGCTGAGGTTGACTGTTTGGGAGACCGGCTCTCGTCAGTTCCTCTTCTAACCTGTTCCACCTGTCTGTTACAAGCTTCCTACCTAATAATGGTGAAAGTCGAAATGGGACTATGCTACAGGTGCTAGAGTCACGTGCCGCTCTTTAAGATGGACACAGTCTAGTAGCTCTAGAAATTAGTAACAGAACGGCACAGAAACATCTCAGTAATAAATGTCATTGGAAATACTTGTTGTTTTTGTTCTTTCACTTCGAAATAGTTCTTAATGATGATACTTCACTCCCAGCAGCTGCAACTATTGATTGAAGATAATCCCGCCATTGTTGTGCAAGTGATCGTCAGGCAGAACAAATGGAAGTAAGCCAAACGTTACGCTTCAAAAGTAGATATAAATGAAATTCTAAAATTAAGATAACCACTAAGAATTATGTGTATTTTCTTTTTTTGTTTGAATGAGTCATATTGAATATAAAATAAAACTTCTCATGACGTTAGATCCGGGAGGGTGCAGCTTCATCTTACCGCACTAAAGATGTAACTAAAGTAAGTCCGTAAACTAAGCATATTTCCCACGTGCGCCACTTATTTGCATTTAGCTGAAAACTTAAAAGTTCAATGAGAACAATATTTGGTATTTGAGCTTCAAATAATATGCTTCATAACATATTAGAATATTGTTAATGAGATGAGTAAGAGTGGGGGTTTACTGAAGACCAGAAACTAAAAAATGCAAGTATCTCTGTTAATAATGGAGATAGTGAAATAATGTACGTAACAACATTTATAGAACATTATATTTGCAATAAGATTGGCTCTATACTATTTTTCGATCCGACGCATAATACCGAAGATATTAAGAATTTTCGAAATTCTCTTCCTCTAACCCCCCCCCCTCCTGCTTGTCCGATTTCAGCCATTAACGAACATGATCTTTCTTTTTGTATAAAACTATTATATATCAAGTTTAGTAACGATAAGACAAAAATTGCGACCGCTAGACGGTATACGTATATCGGCATAAACTAAGATTTATTTCACCAACATTGACCAAAACTCCGAGAAAAATAACACACCCTATATAAATTCAACCTGGTCGAAAACATCAGCACAATTATATATATATATATATATATATATATATATATATATACATACATATATACAGTTTTGAAAAGACCTCATTTTCGTAATCTCCTGGGTAGGATCAATGGACATTTGAAAAAAAAATTTCGAAAATCGCGTCATGAGTACAACCTCAAAAGCTGATTTCCCCGAAGGGAAATCTGCTAAAAAAATATATATAGTAGTTAGTATCATTTCAATTGGCAAGATATGCCACGGAAGTCATTGGTAAGTTTTCGAATTTCCAAAGGTTTACAAAATCAAGGTCCATCAATGCAAGGTTTCAAATTTTAAAATGTTTGTCAAATCAGACTTAGCTCTGTTATTTTTATTAATTTTTTGTTAGAAATCGATTTGAAAAAGCATTGATCACTCAAAGAGGTGGGTGGGCTTATTGGATGGGCCGGGTAGATTAATACATTATCGGTAGGCTTTGCTAAGTAATTTAAGAAATCAGTCCACTCTTCGTCGGGTACCTACTTCACGTATGTCTATATTCGAGAAAGAAAATTAAGCTTTCAAAGAAGCTATAAGGAACTAGTCAGACTTTCTGATCGTATTTCTACCACAGCTTCCTAGAATATCACAGAATTAATCATTTAACAAAAATTAAAAAAAAAAAAGTGTCGCCTAGGAATATATTATCAGAATACCAGGTGTATTAAGGTACATAAATTAACGGGTTTATCATTCTTAATAATGTATTGTAATGTATTAATTATTAACATTTTGGAATGGGGAGATCCAAATGCTTACTTATGAAGCCACCCGCGTTAAAAATCTTGCTCTTCACTGCTTCTTAACGCAATTTTGATTAATTTGCGTACAAAAAAATACAGGTACCTGTGTTTAATTAACTAAAACAATTAGAAAGTCCGTCACACAGGAACTTTGAGTACTAAGCAGATTTTCCACGAAGATAACCCACGGAACATATCTACTGTCCTAGAATCCCGTAGTATGTAGTTTTTGTACACAGGAATTCAAATTGAAGATTAGGCGGATAGTGATAAAATAGCTTAATATAAAAAGCGCACAGCTAATCTAACTATTAATTACATTTCTCCAGGACTTCACACATTTCTTCCTAAATCCATTCTCCACGGATTCCCATCACACGTTACCTTCCATGAAGTGATCACTCATAAAAATTCATATCCGTGCCTTTCCCCGCCTCAGAATTACAGCCTTATATTTTACAAGAATAAAACAAAGGCTTTTCAACTTTAAAATTATGTGATACAAATTATGTTGATAAAAGTAACATTTATGAAATGTATGGAACGTACAAGATATCAATTTTATAATATAAGGATGCAAAAATTGTTTTTAAAGTGAGATAGCATTGGTTTCAATTCCTACATAATCATCAATTTGAACCTACACCAGTCAGACCGAATATTGTTAGTTTTTAAATTAAAAAGAAATACAAGATCAAATTTTCGATTTATTTAAAACATTATAAATTCTAGTAAATAGGCTAACATAAATGTATGATGAAAAAACAATATTAAATATCAAATTCCTTCGAAATTATAAATATATCTTGAAACAAGAACATTGAATATTAAATTCCCTTAAAATCCTCTAAAAACAATATATACGAGTAAAACACTTATTCTAACTACGGATCAACAAAGATGAATAATTTAAGAATACGTAATATTTAGATAAATAAACCAGTTTTTAATATTATAAAATCGAAATAATAAAAAAAGGACTTCGACACATGTATTGAACAGTCTAATTTATAAAATAAGTATAAAGAAAGAATCATATTTCATTAATAATGAAAACAATGGTTCCAATTTGTTATCACAGTCAATATAATGGATATATACATTATACAGGTCTCCACATACAAGCACACTTAAGTATCCAATGCGTGGACGTGAACGCACGTTTACTCACACACACACACACACACACACACACACAATAATTTATTAATTATTATATTAATGGAATAATCTATCCAGTGTGGGACTAACTAATGATTCCATCGCTAAAAAATAAACATGAACTGCTTACGTGGGAAATAAAGCTACTACTTCAAAGTTTACCAATACATTAAGAGAAATGCAACCCACCTAGCTGTCAGAGTCCTATCTACAGCAGAGTTTTGCCTTTGTCAAAACATTTCTCAATCAAGTGAACATATAATTAACCTGAATCCCGATTACCATTTCTTAATAGATTAGTGTGTGGATAATTCTATTTTTTTTAATAATATGGATGTTATTGGATTAACTAGTAAGTCTGATATTTTCACAAAGAGGTTTTTGAACTACTCAGTTCTGTCTGTATACGTCACAGACATTGCTTCGTAACTCCTCTGTATAATCATTTCAGAAAATGTGTCTTATATTTTTCAGCTTTAACGATTTCATTACACATAAATATAACAACACAGCCATAGATATAATTATAAAACGTCTTTGCAAAGAAAATTGTTTCGAGTGTTTACCACAACATTTATCACTCCTCAAACAGACGATAAAAAATCTTAGATGATGAATTTATTTTTGTACTCCACGTGCAATTGTATCACTGATATTATAGGATTTAAATAGAACCGGGAATTCTAGTTATAAATATATCTAGATTAATGAGATATGTTTCTGATTTATCCTTTTCTTATCTCTGATATCATAAATCATTAATTACATTACATCGGAATGGCAAATTGATCATATTTTAAAATCTCCAGAAGGTCAGTAGACCGTTAACCTTTAAAAAGCTATTTAGGCACATATGGTCGCCTACATCTCGTGCTCGAAGTCAAAAACCTTTTTTTTTCTTCCTCTCAGCAACGATTAACCATCCTTACATTAGGACCGTTCTCTATTGAAGGAATCCGTTGAGAACGACTGCTTCTAATTAGTGGCAGAGCTATTTATGCTGGCGATTGTGCTGTTCCCATCAAACCTTTATGGCGTCATAGGTTGGCAATTTACTGGGTGTTGTGGCCGTGAAGGATACATTCCTGTAAATGGTATTCATTTCATTTGCAGCTCACAATTACAGGCGCTTCCAGTATAAAAGAAGTGATGAGCAAATAAATTAATTACTTTTTAAGTTTTTAGGGTTTTCCCCAAACCTTTTTTAATGTTTTGTTATCTTTTCAAATTTCATCCTTACAAGAGTTAATTGAACAATACTGCCGACGATTTTAATATCAAAACTCAAATTCTAAGATTAAATAAAAAATAGTACGGCTTATTAATACTATATAATAAATAACTATTAATGAGAATAATTAAAAATAAGAAAATGAACTGTGTGTGGGTTAAAATTACGCTTCAAATAATAATGTGATTATTCTTAAACATGGCAATGGAACCAAACTGATGTAAGAATGAAATTATGAATAAAAAATATAATTATTTTACGTTGTCTCTATCTTTAACAAAATAATATCTTAATTACTAGCAAAGTATAAGTGGGTTTTGTTGCATTTTGGGCTTGCCCAAATTATCCTTGATTTTACAAATGCACACAACAACATTGGGGGTCCAGCTAGGATCGAGACCATGAACAATATCGCTATTTGAGGCGTAAATGCAAACGAATTTATCACTTCATTAATTTATAAAGACGGCTACGAGATCGATTAATTTTTGACAATTATACTAAAAACCTTACAATTTATTTACTGCAAGGCTTTGCAGTCCTTATAGGATCTTACTATCATAGAGTACGGTAAACACCTGAGGCTCTCCAATTGGGGGTCAATTCCTTCGTAAGTCTTGGATTGAATGCCTATGATTCGGTGACAGCTCACTCTTTACTAGCATATTATTATTAATCTAACTACCGTTTTATAAATTTATAACATTTTTATTAATTTTGTGACTATCTCATTAATGGAGTATTGTCGTGACTCTCGGAGCGCAAGGCAGGATAAGTATCTGTTAGGCAGTGTTGTAAGTCTTCTAAAGAGGCTTCATATGGATTGAAACATGTGGAGAGAATTAATAAATGAGTTGAAGGAGAGAATTGAATGTTTTCTTCCAAAATTACCTTCGGCCGTTCTATTCATCTTTAAATTTATACCTTTCCCTTTCTCCTAATGGAAAACGAGGCAACCCATATTTAAAAGCTAAACATGATAGTTTGCTGACACTTTTAGGTTTCTGCGCATATACTTTTTTCCGTCCTTTATGTGAGAAAGACGGCCATTTAATACACGGCTCTAGAATGACATTGCGCATGTCATAGAAGACAGATAGTTCGTGGAGTAGTCAGTGGATAGAGGTAAAAGAACCGTGTCATCCATATTAAGATCTGAATCAGAAGATCGGTTCGTGTTTGGACGTTCTGTCACTGAGGATTTGGTAGTTTCTAACCTCATAACGGATTCAAGATGTTCAGATAACCTAATGCTTGTCCATTTGGTGGATTGTCCAAAATATTCCTCTTCACCCACATACATGCTGATAAATACGCACTTTCTTAACTTACTGTCATCGGAGACATTTCTCTATGAGTTAGAAAATGGTCTTTATTTTATAATTCTTAAGGCCTTTCGATATGGTTTTATTCTTCCTCACATAAGAGTTCTAATATTCGTAATAATCTAGTATTAGTGTTATTATTGCAGTTCTTGAGCCAGTTAAGGGGAATAAGCGTAATGACAGGCTAATGCGTAAATGTCTGTTCACAGAGTGGCTATGCTTTTGATTATCTTCCTCTATTAGCCCTTTATGCGCAAACCTAAATCTGTGGTTCTAATCGTATCTCTATTTTTAACCATATCCCTTGTGAATGCCGTTAAGATGAATGAAAAACTCGGCAAAGGAGAATACTCCATAAAACCAAAGCTAAAAATGCATCATCCACAATCTACGCTCATAATCTTTTATCTAAACTTTTGCTTGCACATGACTTAATGAGCAGTTAAGCCATTGATACTGCAAGACAGCTTCTTTAACGTCTCAAATATCCATACAAAGATATAAATACAGATGAAACCTAAACTCCAATGCCAATATTTCAGAAAGTCAAAATTTATTACTAGTATGCACATAATTTAATTATTAAATTTTGTTCAATAAAGCCAATAGTAAAAGTGACAGTCCCGATTGGAAAATCATATTTCCACATTCCACATGCTGTGATTTGAGAGCTTAGCAAATAGACATATCATCGTTACAGTACTAAACCGTCATTTATCTTTCACTAAAAGTAAATGTTAAAGTGCAAACGACCAATTTCTAAGTAACAATGCTTTGTAAATGGAGTTTTCCTGCGATTGAATTGTAAACTGCACAAGTAACTATTGTTGCCGGCAGACAAGCCAAATAGTTCTAATTCAAAGTAACTTACGACTTCCGGTCAACATCTCATCCTTTCATATTTCTCCTCACAGTGACAGAATAGAATATTATTACGTTTTAAGATTTTATGACTCATGAATTAAGTATTATTAATTATAAATATTATAATTAATATCAATTATCAATATTTTTGGTTTGAATTATAGCGAAAATACCTGTGAAAGGATAATCCTGACTTCTACCATAAAAATAAATGGCATTATATTAATAAGGTATTTATAATATTAATAATAATACGATAACTGTTCAGAAATCGTATGTAATCGTACGAGAAATGTAAAATCGTACGTGTGTGTGTGTGCGTGCGTGGGTCCGTGCGTGTGTGTGTGTAGTGAGAGTGCGTGTGTGTGTTCATACGCTTTATTACACATAATAGCGAAACATATCCCCCATTTTGTGTTATATTGTATGTTAATCAATTTATTTAAGTGATTTTTTTTTCAGTTCAGGATAACCATGTGAGTTAAGACGTTGGTCTTAATAAGGGCGGTAAAGCCAGAGTCATGGGTTCGATTCCCATGTGGACGAGGGGATTTGTTTAGTGACGACCTCTCTAAATAAAATTCTTAGTCCCATCCTTGGGAGAAGCCTGTGACAATACGTCCCGATTAGTCTTAGGAGCACATTGGATTTCGATAAATAATAACAACGACACCGTCAATTTTTCCATACATCATTTTATAATTCCATTGTATTTACTATTATTTGTATTTTTTTCATTTCCAACCGTTCCGGTCCACTTTTACCAATGGGACTTTCATATGACCTAACTTAATGTGTTTGTCCAAATTCCATATCTTGTTTGTATTATACCATAGCTGAAGGATGACAATAGAATTAAAGTCATTTATAATAGATATACGTCGCCATCTGTATCAATCGTTATGATACTGGACTTGGACCCAATCTCTATGTATATGTGTTACGTATCGCCGCTTGAACACTAGAGAAATATACTTAGTTTATGTAAAAGTTGCGTGACGGAGTTATTGATAATCAAGTTTGTGGCCCAAGGGCTACGTAAGTTAAGCATATTTCTCATGCGCTGGAGATTACTTATAGATTTCACATTATATTGGGTCCACGTCTATATTATATCGACTTAGCCAGAGCAGTAAAAAGCGACCTTTATTTAATAAAACAAAATCATTAAAAATAAGAAGAAATTTAAGACGAATATTGAGAAATATAGTCAGTGATATATGAGCTTAATGTCAACAAATTCTTTGCTTATGAATACGTGTTTACAGCAGATGAAAAAAAAACACATGTTCGGGTTAAGCTAAAATTTATAAAATCACTAGAATAGCAATTATAGAAAATAACTTGATCAAGAACATTTATAATTAACATTTTCATGTACAACGTATAATAATATAAGTGTTGATTTTTTTTACTCTACCTTTAAACCCCTTTTTATTGTACTTAATTAATCTTTTAATTATTGAGTTCTGAATTTCTTAGTACAAAACATTCCTTGAAAACTATATATATTAAGTAAAAGAATGGTATATTTTATGATAAGTTTATTTAAAATTATTAGGTAAGTGAAATTAATGAATGCCAAGGAAGTGTTAAGTGGTGCTTTTTTAGCCTTACCCTCTAGAGAATCTGAGTTGTTTTAGAATCTACATTTTAGGAATCTTAAGTGTGATGCCCCAGCTAGGGAAATGGAATCTTAGACTGGAAGGAAGAGCTTTGAAAGAGGCGACTCGCACGATACCATTAAGAAGCAGGAAGCCCCAAGATGTTTAGCATAGTGGGAGTTGGATGTTCAGAGAAAGGACTGGCAGAGCAGTGCCATGTTTATAACCTAGTGAAAGTGTACTGGTAGCAGTGGAGGTAACCTTCCCCGTAGGGTACTTTCACGGACAGGTTCCGAAGTACCCTGGGCCAGAGGGAGCTGCAGCTTTCGCCGGGGCTGTGGGCCGCGAGTGCAGGTTGCGTCAAATTAGCCGATAAGGGAGGGATGATACCTGTTTTCACCGTTGTATAATAGGTGTAATCTGTAAAAGTACCCCACCCTCCCCACAATTTCCCCTACTATTGTTCTATCGGGTGTGTTTACACGGCGGATCAGCTCATTCATGGAGAGTGTAACAAGAGTCCCATTGTTCTCTTTCTTCCGAAGGGAATATTCCTGTGGGGTTTCTTCACGATTAACATGGAAGTTCGACTTCCCATTATAAAAAACTTCCTCAAACATTTCACATATATTTCTGAGATAATTGATAGTTTTCATCTTTAAAATTATTTTTATTTTAAATCAGAGTACAACGTCATCAAAATATATTTGCAGTAATGAACAATAATTCTAATATTGAAATAATACCTGAAGTATAGCACCATGTCTTAAGCCCATTATCGAAGTTAATCTTTACTATTGTGCCAATTATTGGTTTGTACACTTTAAAAGTTTACCAATTATTTCGATTGTACAGAATAATAAATTATACACAAAAGTGAAACACAATTGTTAGCCATTTTTTGAAGGACGGATTAAATAACATCTGATTATATTTCAGAATTGTTTTTTTCGAATGAGATTCAAATTGACTGTTCTGGACGGTGATGCACTATACAAAATAACTGCATCAACTACCAGCCAAGCCAAACGTTTTCACCCTCTGACACATCTTCAAACATAAGTCTTGGTTAGAAGAGTATACTTGTTACCAAGGGCTGAAGATGTACGGCTAGATGTAAAACAGTACTCAATATAAAATTTCATCATTTTAGGACTAGCAAATTTCATGCGAGATATGCACAAACACACAGACCTCACTACGGATTTAGGCAAGATAGATTCAAGGAATGTCAATACGGATTATTCCATTTAAATCTGGAAATAGTACGTTTTTGAGAGTGGAATATTTCCTTTAATTCATACTAGGAAGTAAAAAGTCCATCAAGCAGTCTCAAAACGTAAAGCTACAATGAGAACAATATTTGGTATCTAGACTTCAGATAAAGTGCTTCATAAAATAACAGCCTATTGTTAATATGACATGAGTTGGGAGTGGGGGTTCAGTGAGGGCTTAAAACTAATTAACGCAAATATCTCGATTAATAATGAAGATAGTGAAAAAATGTACATAACAACATTTATAGAACATTACACTTGCTTTAAGATTGGATCTGTACTTTTGTTCAACTCGACTCATAATAACGGAGATTATGACGGAAGGGGAATTTTCGAAATCCCCCTCTAAACCCCCCCCATCATACTGGTTAGATTACCAGCTATTAACGAACTCGAGCTTTAGTTTTACATAAAACACTTATATATCGAATTTGGTTGCGATAAAATAAGAATTGCGGCCCCTAGTGGGACAACCTGCTAAAATTAGACCCTCAAGAAGGTTGTGAGCTACACGTGTGTGTGTGTTTGTATGTATGTGTTTGTATTTACCATTTGTCTTTAAGGGGTAGTAACATCTACATGTTACTTATGTAACACATCCCGATTAGCTTAGGTACATCATAAAGGGGGCAATGGAATTGTTTAATTTGGAAAGCAATATTAATAATTACATAATAGTAAAAGAAAAGAACTGGAAAGATGCCTTGAACTGACTTGGATAATTAGTGATATTTCCCAATGAAAGTGAGTCACCTTTAATAAATATATACCTATACATCACGGCTGCGTTCCTTCCACCATCACGGCCACACCGCCACTGGAATACTAAACCTACAGCCTGAGTTGGCGTCGGCACCTTTGCTCTTCACCAGTACCGAATATCTGTGCTTTTCCGGTGAAACTATGTCATGTGTGAAGGCTTTCATCTAAACATTTCGTTCCAACACATCATCTCACCGACATTAAATATCTTTTCTCTCTCCAATTTTCTTTTCTTAAAAGTCATCGTGTCACTTTCATGTTATTCTCTAATTGTACATCTGCTTTCGAAACTAGCCGATGTCTTAAAAGCATAGCAGTCTAGTTTAACAACTCCCACTCCCAATACTATGTCATTAACTAATGTCATATCTACCATGTTTAAGTAGATTTCAGTAAAGAGAAGTCAGCTAATTAGGTTTTCTCATGTCACGGGTTATCTATGTTTGTTCAAGCATACATAAATAATTTATTAATAAAATTCTGTGTGACATTTAAAAAGAAAATTCAATTTAATTATTGTTCAGTTTAATTTTTGAGTCGCCATTGCATAGGTTATTCATCTGAATTATTTATGTTTAGTACTTGAAGGGAATTCTAGAGGACAATGGCCTGGACATATAAAAAGCCTGAATTGTTGCCGGGACCGGCTGCTTCTATACACTACAGAAGCTTTAACAGTCTCCTAGGAAATTTAGAGAAGTCGTCGTTGCTACAAGTGTCATATTTACTGTGTGTGAATTTTGATAGCATAATTATGTCAGGTATAATGTTAATCATCTTCAAGTACAAGTTTCTTATCAAGGAGCTTGATTTGTTTCCCATAATTAACAATAGAAACAATGACTATGAATAAAGTGTAATAATATAGAAGTTTGTATATTGTAGACCCTGTTAGTTAACATTATGAAGTTTAATTATTATCTAGGTCAGATGGTCATATCCAGAGCAGACGTGTATATGTTCATGTTTGTGTTTATATGAACGTATGAATGTTTGTGTGTGAGTGTGTCCTGTCACTCATTTATTCAATCCTTTTCAGTATTCTAAAGACAATGATGAAAGTGGAAATCAGGATTTCAATAATGGATATAATCATTGTCAACCTTCACTGTTCAAAGTTTATATTGGAAAACTTTCTCCCAAATTTCAGCAATCTTTCATAATGTCTATCCATCCTTTCCATTGTCTGGATTGATTCATCAATTAATAGTACTTCCATTTTTAAAAAAACCAATGTGAATTTTCTAAAAATGAGACTCGATTTGCTGATAAAATTAAACGCATTTAGTAAACGTAAGTTATTTTATTACTAAATGGTAAATGTCGATTAAGCAATGAGTTTTCAGTTTCCTTCAATAATCTGATTTCATATCACAAATATCCAAAGCTAAATCGATTATCTGAACTCCTCCTCTTAAGACTTGATTAACTGTTTAAGATTTTGAATACTCTTGAATTCATATTCATAACTGCAACATTATTTATGTATTATTTATAACTATGATTATGAAAAAAAACAAAAATGATTTTATCATTTAATTCACAGGCAGCCTGGCATTTAAAAATGTGCAAAAATACGTAGCAAGTATATACGGGCTTACTTAGATATAGGGTACTGAATGAATACAAGAAAAATTGTGGCTGGAATACAGACAATTATTGCAGGAATCTTGTGTTCATAGACTACAATGGGACAAGGGTATAAGAAAAATTCATTATCTAGCTCTTCACTTATTCACTCTCATGCTTCTCTTCCCTATCAGATTAGCTGCTAATAACGATAAGTCAATACATATTATAGATGAAAACTGGTAGCAAGAATTAAAGGAAAATTTATACGTATCCACAATATTTACTATGATTTCTCGAGGTCAACCAAATTCAGCGGTGTAACGAACAATTTCCACAATTGACTAACACAAAAGTCTAGCTAGTTTTTTAAAAAAAAAAAAAAAAGTAATAAAATGCAAGACTTACTGATAGAAGCAGGTAGTGTGGTAGCCCTGGACATATCGAGGTATGCAGGAGGCGGAGGTCCCAGTCTTGCCAACAGTCTCAGCCGCTCTTCCTCTGCCTTGGGGCTCAGCTTCTCCCGGCATAGTGTTTCCCCGAGGAAGGTCCGAACTTCTGCAACAAACATATTGCATATAGTACGCGAATATACATAGTACATAGAAGAACATTAATACTCGTATAAAGAAGAATTTTTCTATCTGCCTAGAAGGAAGTCCATATTTACAAAAGATTAGTACTTATGCATTGAAGATGAAGCTGAATTCTCTAAAGTACTCCTCCTAAATTGAAGAAATTCAAGAGGGGAGGTGAAAACCTTACTTTTAATAACCTCTGATGATGAATACATTGTAACGTACCAATTTCATGATATGACCTAAATTCTGAGAACTGTTCATATAACATATAAAAGATATTCCTTGTTGATCCATCTTCATTTTTAGTTATAAGACAATGAATGCTATAATGCTATGAAAATATAGTGTTTTAAGACTGATTTCTTGAAATATGATTCTGTTTGAATATTATCCACTTTCACTCCAAACATCTCGTAAATCTTGTTGTTTTAGTATGTTATTAATAAATAAATAACTTTTAGCAGCACGATTTTGTTGTAGACAATATACCTTCTATATTAATTTAATTAATGGGAAGATTTGTTTTTTTTAATGGCCCTAATATTGGACGTGACTTTAAATACATATTTTCCCCTCAATGCTCTAGAATAATGAATTTCAAAAGTTCTTTAACTTAAAATATGCGTTCTTTCTTTCAGAATACTCTAAACATAAAAGGAAATCAATTACTTTAAGCTTTAAATGAAATTCGAACAAAAAAAAAAAAGAGAATACAATGCAACCGTATTATTTGATGAAAGTGCCTTCAGTAGATTCTAATTGTTTACAGTAAATGGGACAGTTGGTACTTTTTAAAACGTTTTCTCTTCGCAGTGAAGAACTAGCACAACGTTATCTCCAATTGTAGAAAACAAAACGAACTAATTATGGAACCTCACGCATCTTTGCTTTCTATATTTGTATTTTGGAGTGTTATGTCTACCTATAGATCACAGCCAACAGGTTGAATGTACCTCGATGCAATTAAGGTTGATTGAAGCATTGAGGAATGTCATTAAAGGCATGTATAGTGGCTAATTTCTCAGGTGATTAAGTCCAATCTAGAATGCTATTAGGGGCACTAGTGCCTTATATCCCCTAAAAGGCTGTAATTAATTCGTTCTTGCATGGTCCAACCTTGGAATTAGAATGGTTTGTGACTGTGATTATTTTTAAATATGTTGAAATTTAAAAAGAAACCAATTCTTCTAATGGCAACAATGACAGTCTAAAAAAGGATCCACAACATTAAATATTCTGTATATAAAAATATTCTGACATCAATTACTACAGAAAGCACATCGTGAGTAGTACAATGGTTTGTTTTGCAAAACTTTACTATGCATGAATCTCTGGAAATATTCTTGGAGAAATGAAACCCGTAGAGACCATCTTTTAGTTCTGGATAATTTCACCAACCCTTAGTCAACTTTATCACTCTCAGGCAAGAGATGAATTTTAAAATGCCTTCCGAAGAGAAAATCTTGTTTTCTTTGTCAAGTTAGCTTTACAGTCGAGCAATACAAAGCCAAATAGCTGTTCTTAGAAACAATAAAAAAAGAATAATTAGTTTACGAAAATAAAATAAAGAAATTTGTTACTGTGGATAAAAGTTGGCTGATGGATAATAGTTAATCATCGGTATGGCTTCAAAAACGTAAAGTCCTCCAATTTTATAACTGACTTATTACAAGCCCAGAACTTTCAGAATGCTTTTAGAAGTACTCTGCTGATGCTAAAGTACTTATAAGGGAGTTTTGAACATTTTACAATCATGGCACTGAAGAAATTTATTGATTATAAAGAGCTTCTGTACAGCTATTGACGTCTAGATAAAAGAACTCGAATTCATTAATGTTTTAATATAAGAACTAACCTAAGAGAGATTTTATTACACTTCAAATTTAGAATACAATCTCTAGAAATCAGTTGAGTCTTGGGTTCCAGGTAAGACAAGGTAGGTTCAGGTAAGACTGTCCTGTCTGGTCTGAATCTGTTAGTGTCCAGTCGAATCTCACCTTGTCTTTTAGCAGATTTCCCTTAAGGGAAATCAGCTATTGAGGTCGTACTCATGGCGCGATTTTCGAAAAATGTCTTCAAATGTCCATCGATCCTTCAGATGACCAGGAGATGAGGAATATGAGGTCCGTTCAAAACTATATATATTTGTCTGTTAACATTCTAGCGGTTGCAATTATTGTTTAATCGTCACCAAACTCGGTATTTAATCGTTTTATGTATAAAGAAAGATCAAGTTCGTTAACGGCTGAAATCGGACCAGTGGGAGGGGGGGGGTTTAGAAGAGGAATTTTAAGTTTCGAAATATTAAGTTACTATTCGTCGGATCGAAAAATTGTATAGAACCAATCTTATTGAAAATTAAATTTACTATAAATATTGCTATGAACATTTATTCTCTATCTTGAATATTAACCAAGATATTTGCATTTTTATTAAGTTTAACGGACGAGCTATGGTCGCTTCTATTCGTTTCCGCCGAAAGCTAGTTCGGCCGTTTCCGATACTCGTATGGATATTTCTCTATTGCATAACTTTACGTGGGAAATCTGCTTAGTTTACGCAGCCCCTACGTGACGGACTTTTCATGAGATCGCATTACTGAGACAAGTCCTTGATCTCACGCTAAAGATTTGAAAAGTCTATGAGTCTGTCTATCGTCTCAATTAACCGCAGTAGCATGAATTGGAAATTAAAACAACTATTTTTTTAAAAAAAAATACTAATTTTCAATCAAAAAGCATTAAGAATAGATTTGCAAAAAGCACTGATTATGCAATCAAGAGTGGTTTCTGATTTGATATGCCTGATTAATTTCCTCGTACCTTGTTAGAGCATTATAATTTTTAAAATAAAGAAAAACATAATTAATATCGCTAATTACATGTGAAAAGTCCCTATATTATGGTTTACAAAAAAACGTGTTTTTCCTTAACTATTTGTACATTTTACAACACAAAAACTTAAAATAAGTATTAACTTGGAACAATGGTATAAATTAAATCAAATCTAAGTTTCTTTAAAATTTTACACTTGGACACTCTGAAAAGATTGTAGCTGAGATTCAGCAATAGAAAGCACTTTGCCAGTGAGTTGTAATTGTGATAGTCTTCACTTCCTGCCACATGGCAAAGCACTTGGGGCAACGGGACACTGCCTTTTCTCCACTGACCCCCGTACGTCGGAATGTGGATCGCCGCCGACAGCCTTTATACCCTCGACACTCCCGGGAGAAAAGTTGGCACACATTGGACACCTTTTATCTGCCCTCGGCATTTCCTAAGGGCTTTGTAAATGTCATATTTCTATGTAAGGCCAGCAGAGGACAACTACTTTTTACTTAAGGTCGGTCACAGCTTCTTGTAAAGCGTTTAAAGTGAAATTTTCACTTTCAAACGTAGAAGGGAGAAGTAAGCGTAACACAATACATTAATTGAGTGAATAATAAAAATAAAGACACATCCCGGCCAAAATTCATCCAGAAATATGGGAATCTGTCAAAATTAAGGCAGGTGCGTCAATGTATATGAATTATTTCTTAAAACATTGTAGTTGATATTTTTTTGGAGGAATTCGTTTTCTTTACAAGGAAAAATACATTTGAATAAAATAAAAACATTGTAGCAACATTTTGAAAATTAGGTGACATATACTAATACTTATTTTCAGAATTGCAAAAATTCCAAAATTAAGAAAATCATTACGAATTCATAATACACAGGTCCTGTGTTTCCCAATATTTCCATTTGTACATTATTTTTAGCTTTCAGTATCTTCCATTTCCCCAGAGAATATGTTCTATCCACTACCATTTTCAGGAACTTCAAAATTAAATCAATGACAATACATTTATAAGAATGATGTGCAATTGAATGAGAAAAGAGTGAAAAGGAAATCAAATCTCTAGTCAAGCATTTTAGCGGATTTCCCTTAAGGGAAATCAGCTATTGAGGTTGTACTCATGACGCGAATTTCGAAATTTTTCTTCAAATGTCCATCGATCCTACCCAGGAGATGACGAAAATGAGGTCCGTTCAAAACTGTATATATATATCTATATATATTTGTCTGTTACCGCTCTAGCGGTCGCAATTATTGTTTAATCGTTACCAAACTCGATATTTAGTCGTTTTATGTAAAAAGAAAGATCAAGTTCGTTAACGGCTGAAATCGGTCAAGGGGGAGTGTTGGTTTAGAGGGGAGGATTTTCGAAAATTCGAAATATCTCCGTTACTATAGGTCGGAACGAAAACTTGTACAGAACCAATCTTATAGCAAATTAAATTTACTATAAACATTGTTATATACATTAATTCACAATCTTGAATATTAACCGAGATATTTTCAGTTTTCAGCCATCAGCAAACCGCCACTTCTACTCATGTTACATAAACAATACTCTGCTACATAATAAATCACATTATTCCAAGTTTAAATACCAAAAATTGTATTCAAGAGACCTTTATTATACGAGATACATGCAAATATGTCCTGGCGACCCCCCCCCCCTCCGTCTTAAGGGTTTGGACTACTAAAATTTGATTGATTGAGATAACAATTATTCTGACTCATTATTAATTACAGTACTAGATGTAGTAAATAGTTCTCAATAAAATTAATATGTTATATTCTGATATATTTCAGTAATAGTTTTTCTTTCCGGTGTGAGGAGGTCAGACCCGTTTGTTTACATTTCTAACCTAACGCTTCCTGTCGGCAGGTTATTGAAATTGGATGGACCATTTCTTATTTCCGTTTGTATTTATTCACGGTGGTGCTGTTACCAGTATTTAGATTTATCTATTACTAATCTTCACGAGGGAAATCTGCTTAGTTTACGCAGCCCCTGCGTGACGGACTTTTTGATGCTATAGATTGACTACGGATAATGTACACAATCGATTTCCGAAATTTTAACTCTTTTAACTTTTTCGGCAAATCAGTTTAAGCGTTTTACTAAGGCTGAATGTATTAACTTGTCACCTCATAATCCAACCACCATCTTGATGGTCAGTTTTTTGCGATGATTGTATTTATGATGGAATTTTAGCAGATTTCCCTTAAGGGAAATCAGCTATTGAGGTTGTACTCATAACGGAATTTTCGACATTTTTCTTCAATTGTCCATCGATCCTACCTAGTAGATGACGAAAATGAAGTCCGTTCAAAACTGTATATATATATATATATATATTTGTCTGTTACCGCTCTAGCGGTCGCAATTTTTGTTTGACCGGTACCAAACTCGATATTTAGTCGTTTTATGTAAAAAGAAAGATCAAGTTCGTTAACGGCTGAAATCAGACTAGTGGGAGGGGGGGGGGGGTTTAAAGGGGAGGATTTTCGAAAATTTGAAATATCTCCGTTACTATACGTCGGATCGAAAAATTGTACAGAATCAATCTTATTGCAAATTAAATTTACTATAAATATTGTTATATACATTTATTCTCTATCTTGAATATTAACCGAGATATTTGCATTTTTATGAAGTCTGTGGTCGGGTATAGTTCGGATTTGGTCGGCCATTTCCGCCAGTACTCGGCTCAGAAGCTTCCAGAAGCGGTGGAAGCTTCTTCTAACCTTACCTTACCTTCATTACTTTGTGAGATTTTTGCAAATACGTTCTGTTCATCCGCCCCCCCCCCCTTCATTAGTTTTTGGACTACTAAAATTTGAGTTATTAAAATATAAATTATTCTTACAATTCAGAAGCCGTTTCCGTTGGGAATTTATTTTAATTAACTGACAGATTTCTCATTACCGTTTGTATTTAATCACGGTGGTATTGTGTTATCAGCATGGAGATTTCTCTATTTTAAAACTTCACATGGGAAATCTGCATAGTTTACGCAGCTCCTGCGTGACGGACTTTTATTATTATGGCGTATGTCATATTATTGGATCCGTTAGAGACAATGAGTTCTAATCACATACAAATTGCTAAAAATCTTATTATTATTTATTAACCTCCACTTTCTAGCCTGGGTGGGATTGAGGATTTTATTTAATGAGATCCTCACTAAATAAATCCCTATTGCCCAGTGGGAATCGAACTTGCCACTCTAGGTTTACCATGTGAGATTAAGGCCTACGTTTTAACTCACGTGGCCTACCTGAGTCCTACTAAAAATCTTTTAGTGGTATTCAATTATTTATTGTGGGATCATGAAATATAAAAAAGATAGGTTTAAAGCATTATATTATTTACAAAAAATCAATGCTGAGTGGTCGCTTTAGCAGATTTCCCTTAAGGAAAATCAGCTATTGAGGTTGTACTCATGACGGAATTTTCGACTTTTATTCTTCAAATGTCCATCGATCCTACCTAGGAGATGACGAAAATGAGGTCCGTTCAAAACTGTGTGTATATATATATATATATATATATATATATATATATATATATATATATATTTGTCTGTTAACACTCTAGCGGTTGCAATTATTGTTTAATCGTCGCCAAACTCGGTATTTAATCGTTTTATGTATAAAGAAAGATCAAGTTCGCTAACGGCTGAAATCGGACCAGTGGGAGGGGGGGGTTTAGAGGGGGAATTTTAAGTTTCGAAATATCTCCGTTACTATTCGTCGGATCGAAAAATTGTATTGAAACAATCTTATATATATATATATATATATATATATATATATATATATATATATATATGTATATATATATATATATATCAATCTATCTATCTATCTATATATTTGTTTGTTACCGCTCTAGCGGTCGCAATTTTTGTTTGATCGTTACCAAACGCGATATTTAGTCGTTTTATGTAAAAAGAAAGATTAAGTTCGTTAACGGCTAAAATCGCACCACTGGGGGGGGGGTTTAAAGGGGAGGATTTTGGAAATATCTCCGTTACTGTACGTCGGATCGAAACATTGTACAGAATCAATCTTATTGCAAATTAAATTAACTATAAATATTGTTCTATACATTTATTTTCTATCTTGAATATTAACTGAGATATTTGTATTTTTATTAAATCTTGGCGGCTAACGGACGTGACTTTCCCGCCAAAAACTAGTTCGGCCGTTTCCTTGATTGCTCGGCTCTCGTGAAATTTCTCTATTCTCTAAAACTTCACGTGGGAAATCTGCTTAGTTTACGCAGCCCCTGCGTGACGGACTTTTGCTACAAAGACTCCAGCTGCTATCATTGAGGTAAGCAATATGTGCAACTTTTTACTACTTCCTGAACGTGAGCATGCCATTGCCAGACATAAATCTGCTTCTCTAATAGATTTTATTTTAGTGTTGTTACCACCTGCTGTCAGGAAAAGCACACGTCAGACTGCACTGATATGTATCCTTTATTAAAAATAATTTTCATTTATTTATTTTGAAGCATTACCTACGTGCCGATATTACTCAGATAACAAAAGAGAAGCAAATAAACATGGGCATCAATAAATAAGAACATTAACAATAACAGGAACTACGAAAATCATCAACAAGGGGAAAAAATCAACAAGAATAATAAATATATATTACATGAATGAAAATAACAAAACAGCTGTAACAAGAAAACAAATTGAATAAAAACATTAGGGGAGAATATTAGATCTAACTGTAAGAGCAAAAAGTACTAACTAATGTGTAATTCAATATTAGACAAAAAAAAATACGAAACAAGCTTGCTCTTAGTAATTTTATTAAATATCGCTTATTAAAAATAGGTCATGTTTAATACAATTCCTGTTATGTACCTCATAAAATGCACATCACGGTATGCTTATAATTGAAAATGTTTTGTGAAGGAACGACTATTGTGAATAGAAACATGTTATAAGAATGCACTAGAAGACGAATGAATATACCAGCATATAACATGTGAGCACTAACTCATCCCTCTCTCTTATGACGAGGCAAAGCAAACGTAAAAAGGTTATCTCAGTAAAACCTCCCACAGCAAAGAACTAAGGAAACAAATTCTATAAACTACGCAAATAAAGTAATGTTTTTCTTCGAGAGAGACACTATAAATACAAAGCGTTTTTTGTTGAAGGTTTATTGAGTTTAATCTCGATTTTCGAAAAATTTATTTAAATGCCAACCTGTCCATCGATCGTAACTAGATGTCGAAAATAAAGTCCTTTCACTCTCTGTATGTATATATATGCGTGTATGTATATATATATATATATATATATATATATATATATATATGCATGTATGTATGTATGTATATATATATATATATATATATATATATATATATATATATAGAGAGAGAGAGAGAGAGAGAGAGAGAGAGAGAGAGCAGTTTCAATTTTGAAATGGGATCAGAAGAGGAAATCGAAAACCCAAGACATCTCCGTTATTATGAGTCGAGTCAAAAAAAAATCATAGATAAGAAATGTTATTGCAATTTTAATGTACTGTAAATGTGGTTTTATATATATTTCATTATTTCGAATATTAACGGAGATATTTACACTTTTTAGTAATTAGTCGAGAGTGAACTTCTGCTTGTACTCATCTCTCACATTAACCATAAACTGATGTACCTTACTACGATTTATTCCAAGGTGATATATATTGTTGTGTATTGTAGAGTATTGTTTCCATTGTACTTTTATTGTGTTAGATATATTCAAATATGTTGGGTGTAGCATTATCATTTAAGGAATTGCGTTCTAGGTTACATGACTTAATTCATGTCAATACCATACTCGATATTTACCCGTGGAGAGATAACAATTATAGAGAATAAATCTAAAATCAGACCACGGAGAGGGCAGGGGAGGAGTTTAGAAGGAAGGAAAATAAAAAATTCGGAATATCTCAGTTATTATAAATCTGATCAATAATATGATCCTGAGTTGAGATTGTCAGGTCAGTTTTTTTTTTTACTGCTTTCATTGTGTAAATTGAATTATTGTTAAAACAATGTTTCTGAAAGGCGCAGTTACCGATAATATATTGAACTATACTGAAGAAATTCCTTGAATGACTACGCCACGCCTAGAACAATTGCCCGTTGTAGCAATCCTCAATGGCAGGGCGCTCCTTTCACGGAGAAAGAAGAACTGTAAAGAAAAACATTAAAGGTAGGATCTCCTTTTCTTGACTGACGAATCGATGTTGCTAAGAGGATGGTGACACGACGCCAAAGAGTAATAGAAAGTGTGTCTGTAATTATTCTACTTTCACACAAGGCAATTCAAGACCAACTATGCTATAGGCACAATACTCATCCAAGCACTTCAAGATTGGAATCACATTAGTGCTCAATAGTAATTTGTAAAAACTAATTCTTTCTTCCATCCATTTTTGAGGTGCTGGTTGGAGAAGAAGACTGATTATAGGTAAGAATCAACACAAAAAGGCATCGTTTCTTCACAATTATTTATTCAAGCCACAGGCCGCTTTCGGACCACAAACTCCATCATCAGTGCTCTCTTCACAGAGAACTTGTTTGAACCAAGGGTTCCTTTGACTATCACTCCCTATTAGGAATGCAGAGAGTAGGTATGTAATATTTATTTGTATATCATAGAAGTTCCCTATCATGTCCTTGTAAAATTACCATTTTTGATCATTGCATACAAACATACATTTTTACGAATACGTTTTCTTTTGACACCCCATTCTAGCCCCCACCTTACAGCAGTTCTACATACACTATATACATATAGTCTGAAAACTGCTTATATTTTACTATTCATCCAAAATGTTATATAATTATTGGCAGGTGTTATTAGCGAATGTTTTTAGTAAATATTGATGTGTTAGCCGTAGTAGCTATAAGTGGACGTTAATAAATGGTTTATTTATTTGATTAGTCAAGTGTCAAATTAAATATGAAGATTGAGGGGGTCGGTCACCTCAGTAATGAGCTTCCAGCGTGTATTTTTCATGGCAACTTATTCTCACGGATCTCAGTTGAGACAAAGGAGGATGTTATATAAATGGCCTTGGTCAATGGGAAATCCGACAATTTGGTCTGGCTTTGCACTTGGGAAATTTTATTTGAGTGAAAAAAATGGCTCTTACATTCACTTAGGAAAAGAATAATAAAGCTAATATTTTAATGATTAAAACATAACAGTTAAAAATTACCAACAGATGATATATGAATAGCATTGTTTCTTTTAGATGCTACCTACACCAATTTATGTTTTTCTGAGGTCTTGTTTCATTAGTATTTCGTCCATTCCAAACTTATCATTAATCAAAATTTATATTCTACCTGTAGGGAGACGTGTCCTGATAATTAGTGAGAAAATGTTACCTAAAAGATCAGTGGAAGCAGGCCAGTGTTCTTAAGAAGATGAATAAAACGAGTAAATAGTTAACACCCTTATATTAAAAGAGTCGCGTTACTTACATGAAAATATGTACTTTATCGAGGTGGTATTGTAGAATGTGGTCAGATGGTATTGTAGGAAATGGAAAATATTCGAATGTAACCAATACTTACCAAAATAGAATTTGTCAGAATCACCATATCAACAAAAATAAATAAAGGAATTTTTTTTGTTATGAACCCTTTAATTTAATCCGGTGTAGTTGTTATGTTTGCGAATGCCTATGATTAGTCGGACTTAGCAGGCTACCGAGTTGGATGTCTAACGGCTTCGGCAATACTTGGATGTCGAGTACTTCTCCCTGATGCATTTGTTGATAGATAGTCACCGTGAAGAACGCAAAGTTAACTCACTTCCTCGCTTTGTGACCAACTTCTTAAGTGTATTTCCGTGCACTCAAAGATTTCTCAAAGGTACAGCTTTGCTTAAGGTACAACTAACTAGCTTTGATGGGTATTAATACTGAAACATACTCGTCCTATAATTTAAATGTTTGAAGGGAAGGACGTAGAAAACGAAGAAATATGATAATTTTGGTATTTAATGTGGCCTTTAGGCAATGATACCGAATGGATTTTCGAAATGACTGGTTTTGCTAATGACCAGTTTACTTGTTAGGCCTGATCCACGAGTGGAAACTTCACTTCCTGGCATTCTTTTCTGTTGCCCTTTCTCTTCGGACCAGTAAAATAAGCGCACCCCGAACGATCAGATTGAGAACTATCAACAAAGCTTAAAAATTAGGTAATAATATCCTGTTAGATAAACTTAACAGCCGGTAATCTTTTTGATTACCGTGTTTTTTTTTCTTCTTTAGTATTACATTATTCTTAAATTTGCCCGTATTAAACACTTTAAAAATGTCTAAAATCTCGATTTTATATCTGTAAGCATACTGAAATCAAACTTTTACAGTACAGGTTTGTTCTTCATAATTACTGGAAGATGGGGTCGTCAATTACATCCTAACAACGCATCCTAGCTATCATCACAAATATAATATATTTTACCCCTCAGAACTTGCTTTCGGCAACTAAAGGTCCACCATCAGGAAAACTCATACTACCTTATCTACTGCCTACAGGTAGGGATAGGGGATGGGATCGAGCCAAGGAAACTTATGGAAATTTTAGTGTTGATGGACCTACCATTCTCCGAAACATAATCTGAAGGGTAAAATACGTTGTCGCACTAACCAAGAGTGAGGTAGTGTGTGGTCTTAACAGAAAGTTCAACTGGATAAACGGTGTAAACACTATTCCTACATCCATTTATGTTAAGATTAAGAAGGGTGTGTAAGTTGTAGTTATTTATTAAAGTTGCTTTTGTGCTACTGGGTATTGCATATCGGGACGGGTTATCTACAGGCGAAACATCCTTTTCAAGCCAAAGTGAGATTTTTGCTCTAGTGAAGTTAGTTAAAGGAATTGGGAGTTTTCACTATGAAAACTAAATTTCCTAGATGATAGAAAAGAAAATATTTCTAATAGCCATTAGAGTAGAGTTGAGCACGACTCCGGCCGAGTACGAAGGACATCGCCAAGGGGAAGCCCAGACCTCGAGAGGATTTTAATATGCGAGCTTGGAGCATCTTCAAGATCTCATCAGCGGTATGTAGGAATAGCACACTTCCTCCTTTCTGCAAACAGCTTCAAGGAACTGTGAATTACTTTATTTGTTTATTTATAGCTACTAACTATATTATTTGTTTATAATTAGCCTTGAAGACGATGTGTCCACTCAAATTACATAGAACTCAACCACAAGAGCAAATTTTCATAACCAAGGTACGACATAGGACTGGTCTTCGTTATTTATTTACAGGTTATTGAGTCCATCACTCAATAAATTCCTATTTTAGAGATGGAACTCAAGACCCAAAGCGCACCAAGTGCACTAAAACCTAACCCAAAGCATAGCAACAGGAATCCCCCTATTATATATATATATATATATATATATATATATATATATATAGAGAGAGAGAGAGAGAGAGAGAGAGTCCTTAATAAAAATTCCTTTAAATAACCAATGACCATTCGTCTCAATGTTCACATCTGAATTAGAAAGTCCGAAACGAAGAAACAATTTTACACAGTTCAGTGGAAAACATATAGTAACAAATCAAAAATATCTCAAAAATAATAGGATAACAATTCGCCTTTATTGATTAATTTTAAAAGCCAATGAACTTGTGAGAGAATTAATGTGGTAAACGTATTTATAATATCGAAGGGAACCAATGTTCCTTCACAGATAAACGATTCTTAATTTGTAACTTATGTATGTAATTCAGTTATGGATGCCTTTGAAGGCAATGAGATCGGAAGCCTCACTATAAAAGGACTCGTCTCAATTCATGGAACGTATTTACACAAATTGACAGAAATGAATTTTAACTAAAGAAGAAGCAAAGCAAGATTTAATGGTAAATTCAACGGAATACCTTAGTGGTTGTCGATTTAAATGACAACTCAAACAAATAACACGATGTCATGCCTCGACCTAACACAAACACATATAACCACACATTTGAAATTTCATTTTTCCCGCAATACTATCTTAATTGTTCACTTTGATTTAATTTTTCGCCTTGTCTCTATCTAGACTAATTTAACACCACAGGCTTCAGGAAAAAGTCCGTCACGCAGGGGCTGCGTTAACTAAGCAGATTTCCCAAGTGCGCCACGTATTTGCATTTATCTCAAAACGTAAAAGTTCAATGAGAACAATATTTGGTATTTAAGCTTCAAATAAAGTGCTTCATAACATAATAGAATATTGAAAATATGAGATGTGTAGGAGTGGGGCTTTACTGAAGACCGAAAACTAAAAAATGCAAATATCTCAGTAAATAATCAAGATAGTGAAAAAAAGGTACATAACAACATTTATAGAACATTACATTTGCAATATGATTGGTTCTATACAATTTTTCGATCCGACGCATAATAACGAAGATATTACGAATTTTCGAAATTCTCCCCCTCTAAACCCCCCTCCCCCTGGTCCGATTTCAGCCATTAACGAACTTGATCTTTCTTTTTGTATAAAACGATTATATATCAAGTTTGGTAACGATAAATCAAAAATTGCGACCGCTAGAGCGGTAACAGACAAATATATATATATATATATATATATATATATATATATATATATATATATATATATATACAGTTTTGAACGGAGCTCTTTTTCGACATCTACTAGGTCGGATCGATGGACATTCGAAGAAAAATCTGCTAAAAGTCTGCTACCAAGGGATGTAAAGGGAAAGAGAAATTTATAAGAAAAAAAAGAAAGACTGATGAATGATGGAAATGGTATGTAATCTACAAAATATGTTTGGCAAATATGAAATCAAATCAAATGTGATATTATTTATTCATGCTCGCCATAAATATCTGACGAATATTTATAACAATATCATCATTGCCTTTGTAATTCAGATGTACAGAAATTAATGTGTTTAACGTTAAAAATAAATATGTTTCTGAAACTAAATGATTCTAAGAAATTACTGTCATTATATATGTAGAAATAATCTTCACTTTATTAGAGGGAAATATTATTCTACCAAGGAGAATAATGTTGAGTACAAAGAAGTGCACAGCTCGTTCGCAGGACAAAGAATCTCCTTATAAAAGAGGAGCATAAAAGAGGTATAATTTCCCTGAATTAGACAAAGGATTCGAGAGAGGAAACGCCTTTTTAACGATTAATGAAACGAACAAGTCTTCCGCTGCACCAATTTTAGCCCTGGATGTATCAATTACCAACTGTTGTATCCCTCCCTGACGGCAAATACACACACACGCACGCACACACACACACACACACACACACACACACACACACACACATATACATATATATATATATATATATATATATATAAAAAAAATAGAAAATCGTAGCTTCCTCAATATACGGCACACTGAATAGTGACTTGCTTGTTGATTGATCATCTGAACTAATAATTTTTAAGAAAATCCCCCCCCCCTTTCATGAACTGTTTAATAAATTCTATTGTTCTCTACTGCTTTCTCTCAGCTGACTCAACAACGTTCGTTTTGAATTCAGGTGCTATCAGTTGACAGAACCCATTACAAATCTCAATAGGAGCAAGCAAATGTTATTGACTCGATAACAACCAATTTGGATAACTAGTAATAAGATGTATAAATTTCTATCCCTCAAATACTCTTTGGAGTACCACTGTAGTCCGAATATACTGTTCATATGAATTTAGGCTAAATAGTAAAATGGTTCGTAATTGAAGATGTTGATGCATTTTCCCGTTAGAGCGCCATTGTCTATTATCGGTGAATAAATAGCAATTAGATTCCCAACTACAATAGTAGTAGTAGCCCGTGGGACCTTAGTAATTGCAGGAGTTGCCAGGATCCGAGGCCTTGTCATGGCTGACGGAGGTAACGGGCACAACAAACAGTCTATAATAGATACATGTTATAGTACATCAATATTAGTAAAATAGAATATAATGAAGTATCATTTTTTTTTATCCTACTTATAAATATTTTTTTACAAACCACCGTCCTTATTTGTCAAATCAAATACGCCCACATTGACCATTAAAACAGACAAAGAAATTTATCAGTGGTTTTGTTTTTGTTGGGTCCATCCTTAGGTACTTCGATTGTTTTTTCTCTCTCTTTCGCTCGTTAAACAGCTCTTTTGTTCATTTCTACAAACATTAGTAAGTACATTTGTTAGTAGGTATTTTAAGAAAAGCAATTTACTAAATGCTGAAGTCTCAACTCGACAATAGTATTGCACATAGTAATAAGATTATTCCCAAAAGTCAATTTCCAGATTATCTATGTCGTCAATATAGATGATTATTTTCTACCAGCATCATTATTGAAAAAATATAATTGAGACATTTTCTAGCTAGGGTGGGACTAAGGATTGTATTTATTGAGTTGTTCGGTAAATGAATTCCTATTGCCCAGGTGAGAATTGAACCCACTACTCTAGGTTTACTAAGTTCATTGAGACCCACCAGAACTCTAGTCGCCCAAATAAAATTTAAAAAATGTTTTGATGCACTTCATTTAAAATTATTTCATTCAAAAGTAATATCCGATATCTCTGCTCCAATACATTGAAATAAAGATATATCCAATAGGTCGGATGAAATTTCCTTCTTATTATTTCCACCACCTCGACCCCCCTACCCCATGTCGATTTTCATCAAAAAGTGGTAGAATTATACCACAGTGAATAACCGTCCTAAATATGAAATGTCGACTTCTAAGGCCTGATGTTTTTGAGTTATGCGAGATTCGTGCATGCATACGTACTTCCGCAGTCGGAACTAGACAAAATAGGATCCGGGAAGGACAAAATGGACAATCACTTCGAAATTTGAAAACTCAACATTTTTGCGATTGCAATTTCGTTTACTTTGTGCAAGTAAAGAAAAGTAAAAATATTGTTATTTGGATTTTATTTAATGTTTATATATGCAAAACCTTAGTTTAGTTTAATGCAGGAGCTGCGTAAACTCAACTGCTAGACAAAATGCTGTCCCTTCAATGACCCAGAAGACGTCACACGATTATAAAAAAAACTAATTAATTTCTTGTCTTTTCTTAGTAAAAGCCTAATTTAAATAATAGGAGGTACATTGCAACTCAATAAATAGTTCGTTGAACTGAAATTTAATAATTTTGTTTTCATGTTCTCAATAATGGGTTATTAACATGATTAATCGCCCTGTCGAATTATAAAACATAACTATAAACTCAAAATCATTCGAGTTAAAATTATAAATGGTTCTAAATTAAAAAAATTAAAATGGCAATTTTGTTTTTCATTTGTCACAGATCTATCATTTTAATACATTTCACCTACACTTTTCAAATATGAAAATGTTTTTATTTATAGTGGGCATCTGTAAAAGTTCCATTGTCATAGGGAAGTTGTTTCAGGCAGTATGCTTGGTTATCTTGTCAGCGTTTCATTTATTGCAAGTAGAGTTTTTTTTTTTTTTTTTCGGTTTTAAATAAAATACCCATGTTTTAATTTGGTTTGCTGTACTCTAATTTAAAGATTATGGCCTCTTGTTTTCCACACGAAATGTATATATTTTATTGTCTATATTATTGTTCGAGCTTTTGTTTACCCAGTTCCTTTGCCATTTATCTATAATTAGTTGCTTGCATGTCTTGTAACGGTTCTGAGTATGCCGTCGATTTCGTGTTCAGTAGTAACACTTCCTTCTTCAGAGTCAATAATTCATTCCTGTCTTCATGTCCTAACAGCTCATGTAGAAGCCATGAATTGTATGTTTTGAAATTCATCTTTTATTTTAATGGCAATGGGGTGACGTGTGTCGACGTTTACAGTGTACGACGAAGTTAATGAATTTAATCAACTGGTTAAATTTGTTTATTTTGTGATGCTTGGGAGTTACTCTGGGCCAATAAGAATCCTTGTAGTTCAGTTCCTTCTGGCGGGAATATTCAGTAAAAGTATGATATTGTATACTTGTGTTATACTAATAAAACATTTCATTAAAGAAATGCATTGAGCGGAGGACTAATCAGTGAATAAACGAGTTTGCTGGCTTAGTTATTCTTGGCGAGTCCCGAATTCGTGGTTTCAAGTCTGTGTACAAGTCATGTTCTTGCGGCTGAGAAGAAAGACATATTTGTCAGTTTGTCTTCAGTTTTTTTGTCTGATAAGAGACGTGATGTCATCTCTGTTCCTGGCGTCAAGGTTTTCAGCTCCTGCTTGCTTCGACCATACTCACCCCCGGCCCTGCCCATGACCGGTCAACCTTCGAGGATAATGTCAACTCGTAAACCACACCTCTCAATTTCTCATGGACAGTTTCTGTTTATTGTTTGGCTAGGAGAATTGCAAATTATGAAAAGATGTAGCTAGGAAACCCGGGAAAAGGCCAGTTTATTTCGTCTCGGGACCGCACTGAGGCAATCCTTCATTCTTCCTCATATTGATTCCCTTCCTATCTGTATACATTGCTAACATCTAGGTAAAGGGGAAAACATGGACAACCATGAAAAATAAGTAAATAAAAAAGTAAAATTTTCTTTCGCTGTAAACGTATCCTTTAGTAATAAGGACATTGTGGTCTGGTAGCTATTAACGCGTTCATGGAGTCCGTACTTCGTAAAATGACAGATAAGACCTCTTTCATATTTAATGACTGCTAAGCCGAAGTTCTGATCTTGTTTACTCCCATCTATATAATCGTTGATCACGATGAATACAATTCATGACGTATTTTAATGGACTTAAACTGGCGTGAACATACTAATTGGCTGCTTTATTGTATAGATTATAAGATAAACCCTTACCGGTAACAATCTTGAATCATTAGGCAGATCAGAACGAATTATTAAATGTCATTCATTAACGTTATTTTGCTAATTGGGGCGGGTTATCTTTTGGTTACCATACTTTCTAGCCAGGGTAGGATTGGGAAGTTTTCAATAAATAGATTTTGAATCGAACCCAAGATTACAGGTTTCACCTTAACTCACACGATTAATCAGAACGAAACCAATTTGATTGTCTGATTTAGGTGATTCTTAATTAAGTTTTGAGTTGTTGGAATCCGCCAAGGTCTGAATATAAGGCCGATTTGCCATAATTGAGACCAAATTATTAAGGTGGTACTACAAAAATAATCCACGAAAATACTCACATCTGTTTCCCTTATGGGAAATCAGCTATAGAGGTCGTACTCATGATGTGATTTTAAAAACATTCCATCAAATATCCACCGATCCTACCTAGTAGATGACGAAAATGAGGTATTATAGGATATATATATATATATATATATATATATATCAGTTACCTCTCTAGTGGTCGCAATTCTTGTTTGATCGAAGTTGAACTCGATATATATAAACGAGCGTTTCATTCAAAACGTAAGGCCAAGTTCGTTAATGACTAAAATCGAACCATTGGGAGGGAGGTTTAGAGGGGGTGAGCTCAAAATATCACCGTTATTATATGCCAGAAATTGTATAGAACTAAACCTATTTCAAATAAAATGTACTATAAATGTTGTTATATACATTTATTCTCTATCTTTAAGGAAATATTGACATTTTTTAGTTTTCAGCCTTCAGTAAACCCCCACTCCGACTCATGACATATTAGCAATAAGCTGTTATATAATGAACCACTTTATTTTTCATTGAACGTTTACTGTGTGAGACATAACAAACACGTGGTGGGATGGCGTCATCAACTAACATGTTGAAGTCGTGAATCGAAAATACCTTACTTGAAATTTAACCTTTTCACACTAAAGATCGTATTATTTAATGGGTGAAATCGAAGGTGGAATAGGAAGAGGGGGGGGGGTTAAAGGGGAGTTTAATTTTGAAAATTCAAAATACCACAGTTATTATAAGGTATATCGCAAAAATCCTAATATATCCTAAGTCCCACCCTGGGTAGAAAAGGGTGGTAACCTGCAGATAACCCGTCTCAATTAGCCTGCGTTGCAAAAAGTGGACGTTAATAAATAATAATATCACAAAAATGTTATAGAAGCAATCTTGTTAAGCTATTGAAGCTCTACAATTGTTATTCTATACATTTTTTCGTAACTCGAGAGTTAAGTGAGTTATTTGTACATTCTTGTTTTCAGTCTTCAGTGGCCCCCGCCCCTTTAACCCTATTACTCTTCGGGTTTTTTTACATAGAAATACAGAATATGTGGTGATATGAGATCACAAGTGGGAAATGTGCTTAGTTTACGCTGCTTATGTGTGACGGACATTATGTAAGTCGGCAATGCACACAGTACATTTCGTTGTAAGCTCATTTATTTTACTTATGAGAAAAATAATATCTGATAAAAAGTGGCACGAGTTCAAATCCAAGGAGATTCCCAATGATTATTAATGATACTTGGACCTAGTTGTGGCGTGACGTCACTACTGGACTGTTGTACGCCTACTGGCAGAGAATATTTATTTGATTCATGCTATCAGAAGACCAGACAGATCTCGGCCGGATGCAGACTTCCGTTCTAACCGTCGAATCCATTCAACCCTACGCTCTTTTTTATTAGGCTTGTCTCAAAGGCTGATTTTATTTACACTCATACTAAAAGTTGACAGATGACGTCGGAAAACTGGCAAGAACGCTGGGGATTTTGAATGGATCACTTGTCTAATAACACAACTGTTATTTGCTCGGACTCAAATGATGCTAAAACTCAAGAATTGAAAATTTATTTTCATTGTGTGCCGACCTTCTTCTGTATAGTGGTTTTGTGAGTGTCAGTCAATGATATGTAGGTCGATTGGTGAGCCTAGCGCAATCCAAAGAGAAATCCTTCAGGGGATAGTTGGCTCAGCCTTTGTTTACCTTTTACCAGACCAAGTGATTACTGAATTCAGTAACGACAGTAGCATGATGCACATCTTATATAGCACCAGATTCCTTGTTCTTAGACTTCAATGTAGCAGTCCCAAAAAAAGTTGTTTATGGAAGTAACCACATAGCTGAAGGAAGGATGGGAAACCATTTTTGAGCTATTTACAACAGAATAATCCAACCTTAGGAGAGGTCCCTAGACCATCGTTAACCATGCCAGGGGTCATGGATAAGTTAGAAAACTTATGAAGTTCAATAACACAAAAAGTCAAAGCAATTGAAAACATTGCCAAAGTTGCTAAAAACCAAGTTTTTAGTAACGTATAACTAAAGTTTAAATGAAAAATAATTTCAAAATGTCCAGCATAATGTCTGTTTATGGTGTCTTTTGTCAATCAATAAGTGAGGTTTTTAATGACGTGGGATAGTCTGGATGGAAAACAACTGTTAGGCAAAAAAGAAGAATTCTGAGATTATTGAGGATCTTACAGCAGTTATTCTCAGGTTCAATTGGTTGTTGATGGAGGTTATTATAGGTCCGAGATATTTGAAGCAAACTAAGAATTGATTTAAAGATGAAGATAATAGAGGCGAACCTAAAAGAGGTAGGAAGGTTATACTAAATGAAGGGAGGTTAACAAGGGCAATTGCAGAATGGGTGGCGTTGCCACAGTACGTTGACTCTCTGATTCTAGGATAAATTCCTTGGACTGCTCCTTTGCTTTTACAACAATACTCCTTATGTATTATATATATATATATATATAAACATACATATATATTTGTACTTTAGTGTTGGAATTAATGAACTTAGATTTATAGTTTCTTTGTTACTTCTAAGAATAATGTTTGAACTTTTGAATTGCAGATAAAGTACTTTAGACAATACCAGTTTAATATTGCTTTTGTTACTTAAGAAATAAATTATATTACTTTACATTTTTTATTTCCCCGTCATATGTTAGGAAAAATGATTCCTTCTGTTCAGTTACTGATGAAAATTTATTTTATTTTATTTATTTTAAACCCCCACACTTTTCGAGTGCCCTCACTCCTTCTCAACGGGTTATTTCTAAACACAAGTACACATATGTTTATTGAAACTCTTTTATACTAGATTCTAATCATCATCTCTGCTAATCAAACTTTGGATTTGTACTAACTACTGCCATAGTTTCATAATATAAAATATTTTATACCATAATATATGATATTTTATGGTATAAAATAGATTCGTCCTCATGTTACATTAATTGTGTAAGAACTTTTTAGCACGACTTTCTTATTAAAATCAATTGAGCTGGGTAATTATATTTAACTAATCTACATTAATATTAACCAAATTCTAAGGAGGCCATATCTTTAACCTACATTGCATTTTATATACTGTATATAACACTCATGTTTCTGTAATTAGTTAACTCATATAAGTCTGATAAATTAGTAATAGTTGAGATTTTGTTTTTAATTTTTCAGCCTGCATAGTGTTTTACAAAAATGTCTGATAAAAATTTTTAAAGCATTTTAATTCTTTTTTTTTTTTTGCCTCTATTTTCTTTCATGTAAAGATTTTCTTCTATTTTCCTTTTAAATGTGTTGTTCTCCCTATCTAAAATTTGCATATTTTCAAAATTAAAATTGTGATGGTTTTGTTTGACTGAGAAGAAAATATTTTTCCTGACCTTCACTGGCGCGAAAAACTATGGCAAATACTAGACGTTCAGTTTACAACTCTACTGTGTGTGTGTGTGAGTGTCAGAATCATTGATGAATTATTACATTTGCTAAAGCTCAAATATTAGCAAAGTAAGTTGTATTTTTTAGTGAGCCTTAAGTACACTTGATTAGCTTTCTCATGAAAACATAAGGGATATATTATTAATTAGGGATATATTAAGTATTTTGCTCCACATTATTTTAATAACAAGTCAATTTTCGGCCTACCTACATTCAGACTACTGTTTCTCTAAAAATCCGTTGAACATTACTTCATGCACATAGACTAAGGATGTGTCACCCTCGAGTCTACTTGGATATGCAGAAGGCGCTCGAGGCACGCAATCGACAACTGTAAACGATTTCTTTTCCTCTAGAGCCTCTTACTAACGGCCCTTACTCCGTTGAACACGTACGATTGCAAGTTTTATATATATATATATATATATATATATATATATATATATACTAGCTCAGATACCCGGCTTCGCCCGGGAATTGATTTGTGGCTGTCTCGTGATGGTATTTTTTTGGCAAGGCTGTACTTGGCACAATATTTGGACCTTTACCCGTCAGAGTGTTTAGGGTTAATACCCGTTGTTGGCATTTGGTAATAAGAAAATTAATTTTTTATGTAAGTCTTCACTGTCCTACAAATTGTCAAATTTCCCGTCTCCTGTGCATTATGCATAGATTTCAGTTTTTAAGGACAAAATATTAAAACAGATTGAATTAATTTTTCTAATATTTTACTTTCGGAAAAACAAATAGACAATGAAATATCCCGAATTTTTATTTCAGGCCTCCCTTATAACCCAGACTCCCGTTCTAACCTAAAAATTTTAATATAGCTAATAGTCAGGGAAGAATTAATGCTAATTGACATACCACGTTTTTTAAAGTTCGGTTTAATCGTTAGCGCCCAATGAAATAGTTGACTCCCGCTTTAGTTCATAGTGTATATCTCGTTTATAATTCGGTATACGAAAAATGTTTATATAACAAAAGTTACTCTAAATAACAAAATAAACAACTTTTGTTATGTTTATATTTGCCAAAAAACCAATAGGAAACGAAATACCGCTATATTTAATTTCTGACGTCCCTTACAACCCCCACTTCTGCCCGTCTCTAGAAATGTTGGTATGGCTTGTTATAATGAAGGCGTTATTCCTAGTACACGTACCGAGTTTGGTTTAATTCGGTTGAGTCTTTAGTGTCAAATAAAATTGTAGACTCCCGCTATAGCTTATAGCGTATAACTCATTTATGCTTCCGTATACGGCAAAAGTCCATATCACAAAAGTTACTCTAAATAACAAAATAAATAACTTTTGTTAAGTGCATATTTGCCGAAAAACCTATAGGAAACGAAATATCGCTATTTTTAATTTCAGGCCTCCCTTATAACCCCCACTCCTGTTCATCTCAGAGGATATTAATATAGCCTAAAGTCTAAGTTGGGCTAGTAGTAATATACATACCAAGTTTCATAAAATTCGGTTCAGCCGTTTATGCGTGAAAAGGTAACAAACAAACAAACAAACAAACAAACAAACATACACGAAAGAAACAAAATGCAGTTATGGTGTCTGTGACATGCGATACGAAAAGTTATCGTGAAATTTCGCGAAAAAAATCAATGTACAGACAGAGGTTACAATTTTATATATATATTTATATATATATATATATATATATATATATATATATATATATATATATATTCTGCTTACCTCCTTACTTCCAAATTGGAAATATTTGGAATCCAGATGCCACCAATAATTAGGCAATAAGTTTTGACACGTTTTTGACGTGCCTACCGTATACTTTCACTGAACCAGAAATTGATTATGAATTTGATAATGCAAGATGTAAAACAAAATGCCAGCTACTTTCCAATTAAGTAATTCGCCTTATTTCCTCGAGTCTGTATATAAGGAAAAGGTCAAAAACGACAAGCTCAATCTTCAAAACTCTTCATTTACTCGACCGGTTTGACGGAGCATAGCACTCGGGAGCTATGTCAGCATGCTCCTGAAGGGTCGAACGCCATCTATAAGATATAGTTCAAATTTAAGATGGCATACAAATTGAACATTATTGTTGGAAATGAACCACTTAAAGTTTTTTCAAATTTACTTAAAAAAAGATATATTGGGGTTTAGGTTACCCATATCTAATGAATGGTCTTAGAATACCGGAAGCATTTGAGATCTTGGTTTGTTGGGCTTGGAAATTCATTTGGTGACATCACTACCTAACTAGAGGGGAAAACTCTTTCGACTCTTCTAGTACAACTATTGCAGGGTTTCAAACATAAAAATGATACGAACCTATTATTGTAAATTAAATTTTATTGAAAAATAAACAGTAAAATTAAATCTTTTCTTGTAGGGACTGTTTTCTTATAAAGAGGTTATTTCTTAACATTCAACAGTGTTCCATATTAACAGTTTCACATATTTTAAATGGTACGTAAATGATCTTTTTGAATACTATTAAAAATATATTTAAGAGCTAAATCTTTCTTTTATTTATCCTTTTTTTTTAACTGTTTTTAAAGGTAGATAAATGATATAATTTACTACAACTCTGAATTATAGAAGTTTATGGTTTCTACTAACCTGCTTTCGCAATAAATATTCTAATAGAGAAATCTTTGAAAAGACACAGGCAAAATATACTACTTTAAAACGGCTTCGTGCTAAAACCTTAAAAAACTAATTCAAACAAATGTAGCTTTAAATACAGATACAATGTTTCTTACTCCAATTATATCGCTAGAGCTCAGAAATCTTCTCATGATACGTAGAAATGACTGTATATAGTATTTTTAAAAGCTTTTCCATTTATATAGTTAATTAAAATCAGGATATCATATGAAAGCAAATTATCCATTATATATATGCATATCTTTCTCATTGTGATATTCATGACAGTTGTAGCCTACTTTCTGCCAGCATATTATGAGTTCCTATTTAAATTATCATTTATTCCCTTTCTCTTTTTACCACTTTCTGAACTGATTCCCCCCAGTAGAAATATTATTAATTATTACATACGTACATTAGCCAACTAACTATTTTGGGCTCTGGTTAAATCCTCAAAGCCACGACGATGTCGAGTACAACTTCACGACGCCTTTATTGTAGTGAGTCTTGAATTAAAAACAACCTGTCCTTTACAGTTGTATGTTTTGGTGAATCTAAGAATTTCCCTGATCACACAAACAGCGTCAATGAGCTATGCAATCGACAGACTCATACACTGGTGGAAATGACAGATAACAGTTGGGGAATAACATTTGCTAGATAAGTGACACTTGTACTTTTCAGGAAATATCTCGTGTTGCTTAGACTTATTCATTATTAGTAAAGTCCGCTATGGGCTGCATAAACTAAGCAGATTACCAACGTGCTGGTATAACACGCGTGATCTCATCACATATTATATATTTCTATGAAAAAAAACCCGACGAGCAGAAGGGGGGAGTGTTACTAAAGTCTGAAAACAGGAAAGTACGAATAACTCGCTTAATACTTGACCTATGATACAATGAATAGAAGAAAACTTGTAGAGCATCAAAAGTTTAATCAGACTGGTTCTATGACGTTTTACTATCCAACTCACACTAACGGAAATATTTTCAATATTCGAATTCCACTCGCTTTCGAACCCCCCCCCCCCCCATTGCTGGTCCGATTTCAGCCAATCACAAATATGTACTTTAGGGGTGGATAAAACGGTTAAATATCGATCAAATGAACATTTTCGAGAAAAGAAATTTATGATTAATTGATGACGTTAACGAACTTGATCTTTATTTTTACATAAAACGTTTAAATATTGAGTATATATCATATACTCTCATATCATGTATATATATATACATATATATAGTTTTAAACGGACCTCATATTCTTCATGTCCTGGATGAGTACAATTACTGAATTCTCTTATGGAAAATCTGTTAAAAACATGTTTTTGAAATAAAACCTTTTTCACAAAATTTATATTCACTTCATTTTAGCAGATTCCCCTTCAGGAAAATCAGCTATTGCGGTTTTAATCATGGCGCGATTTTCGAATAATGATTTCAAGTGTCCATCGATTCTACCCAGGAAATGACAAAAACAAGGTCCGTTCAAAACTATATATTAATTTTTCTATTACCGATTTTGTTTGATCGCCACCAAAGTCGACATTTGAACGCCTTATGTAAAAATAAAGATTAAGTTCGTTTTCGGCTGAAATAGAACAAGTGGGAGAGGGTATATAGCGGAATGGTATTTTGAAGATTCAAAATATCTCCGCCGTTTCATTATTGAGTCAAATAGCAAAATAGTATAGAAACTTATAAAAGATGGTGATAGTATAGAATCTTAATGAAAATGTAAATATAAAATATATGATCCGAAGTGACCAATAGTGTGCCATACCAGCAGTCCCTGCGTAATCGACTTTTCTTTTTTTTTATTTGCACTCATTATAGGTGATTTTTTATTCAAGCGGCAATTATTTCAGTTTGTTAATTCCCCCTAATGAATCTGATATTCGTCCTTCAATCAGCAAGCCTTTCAGTTGGTGTTGATATGTGGATTGTAGTCTCCGGCAAGATTTCATGGAAGTGAGATTGTAAAACGGAAAGGAGGAGATAATGGAACACATGATTCAGCGGTGTCCTATTGTTCGGTTTAATAGTCCTCTCAATTATGGAAGGCGGAGTCTTCCTCCATTTGTCTCAGCCTTTCCTTCGTCGCCTAGACCTGCTAGGAGGTAGGAATTTCTTCATATCTCCCTTCCCCATCCGGTGTCATATGAACCTCCTTGCAACGTGACTCTGTGGAGGCCTTAATCCATGTATGTTCTCCTAGAACAACTCACATTGTATCGCTCGTGGAGCCACCTACATAGAGTAAACTCAAAAAAAAAGTCTGTCAAGCAGTTGCTGAGTAAACTAAGCAGATTTCCCACATGCTTGTATGACACCATATATTCTCTATTTAAAAAAAAAAGAAAGATAAAAATCCAATCAGTAAAAGTGCGGGTTTATGGATATTATAATGGTAGCTGATCTTTCTTTGCAATGGTACAATGGTAGCATATTCTTTGTATATATATATATATATATATACACACATACATATATATATAAATATATGTATGTATTTACACACACTTACACGCACCTCCACTTATAATGTTGATATAATAACAGAAATGGTTATAAAAGCTGAGTATTGAGATCTGAAATGCTACTTAACATGTTTTCCTCTCAAGACATCCCCACTGACTGCAATATACTCACCTGTAAAAGAAATAAAATGCACTTTATTAATTAGCAGTATAAAATATCACCGCTTACATAAAAGAAGTGTACTATGAAGAATAAACACTCTTGCAATAAGTGATTGTGGGTGACCAATAATGCTTAATTATTTAAACAATTCATTATTTAATTAAATATTGTTTTCTAAATACAGAATGCAAAATAAGCTTTTTCTTTTTTCCCGAATATATACTTGACAGGAACAAGTACACTTTCGCAAGCTCTATTTGAATATAGAGAAAAACCTAAAAATGTGCATATCCTTGATGACCTTTAGGTCTATTCTTTGTTGATGTGATTGTCAGTCACATAGGGAAGAATCAAACTACATCAGCTTTTCCTATGCTTCGGTATTATTTATTATTATTATTTTCAAGGCCAACCCAATATTGTTATTGTCATGAAATTAATGAAACTAAGTAAATTTTAGCACAAGCCATATGTTATCATTAAGGTCAGCAGAAATATTCAATTTGGACAAAAAGCTAAAACAAATGTGTATCAAACTATTTTGGAATGCAGAGACACCGGGTAACAAAATCAGACTGTAGAATGGCAGAGTTTATTTTATATAAATCTCTTTGCCACAGATGCCGTGGGGCACCGTTAAGCCAAAATTGTCTGAACGAAGTATTAGTGAACGTCGCATAGTGAGGGGGGGGGGAGTAAGCCGCTATGGTGACACAGCTGGCCGGTCAACTGGGTCTCCGAGACTGTTTTAATTAGTCTCCACTTGAGATATTTTTTCACCCTGGAGCCGTCTTGCCAGGGAGGTGTGTCACTCTTCATTTCGGGAGCCTTCCTAGTAACGGTCTCAGAGCACTTGAGCTAAGACAGTGTCTTCGTAAGGCCTCAATAATAGCACAGGCATACTAACCTGTCTGTAAGGTCCAGTCACGTTCTGGCTACTCAATCTCAACACATGACGCTAAACTGCTGTGTAATCCAACCAGATTTCTCGAATTTGGGATAAATATCAGTAATAAATTTACAAGGATCATTGTAATGATGAATACCTATCTTCAATTTTAATGTACATTGCCTATATAGTGTAATGGGTTTCCCTCTAAATATTGTACAATAGAATAGTAGTAAATTCCTTGAGTGCAGCGGCCTTCTCCTCTGAGTAGATATTTAATGTTTAATAAACTATTTTGAATACAAAACAGTAACGGAAGGTTATTAATACTTTGCCAGGGTTAATGTCGGTTCTTATGTGAAGATGAACAATTGTCTGCCACAACAATTGTTTCTTTTATACAAACATGTTTTTAGGAAGAAAACAAAATTGCTTCTGCTAAATTTGTTTTGTTTCGCTTTTAGGCCAACATCGTAAATCTGGTTCAACTGTATCCTTTACTTTGCAATATTTTAACTAAATGGAACGTCGAATGCAGGAAATTGTCCTAAAAAAAATCTACAAGTTATAGGTTTTAATATTGATTAGAACGCACTTGATAATAATTTTTTTTTAAAATTAATTTATGTCAAATTCTCAGTGCTAATTTGAAGGTGAAAAAATCAGTACAGAGCAATACAGGTAAACTACTCACCTTTTATTTCCGGTCAATGGAAGGACATAAAACAATTGTGGCTTATAGATTTTTTCAGTTCAATGCCATGAATGGCATATTTTTATTTTTCTCTTTTTTAGTCAAGGCCACGAAAACCAAAGTTTAGAAATATTCCTCAAAAATAAACCTTCTATTTGGGCTTATGTTGGAAATGTGTGTTAGGCGTTAGTCTTAAAACTCTTGAATTAATTTGACTTGTCGATTGCATTTCCGCGTGGGCAGAAGGAATTTATTTTGTAACGGATTCACCACATAAAATCCACAAGTCACGCCCAGGCTAGAAAAGTCGAGTAACCTGTAGATACCGATGAGCCTCTGTTGGATAAAATGGTTTATAGTTTCTATATTCAAAAAAAACTTGTTCAACTTCTTTATGTATCATTGTTTACCTTTCTTGTCGCCGTTGTTTTATACTTATCATAAGACAAGAGCTATAAGAAAAACGTATAAATCATCTTATTCCTCCTTTAATGTACAATTTTGTTCACCATGCCAAATTCTAGTAGCAAAGAGTGTTTAGCTCCTCTAGTTTTGCTGGGTATATTCTTACTGATAAACAAGACGATAATCTTTATTGATATCTACGCATGTGACTGCTTCTATTGATATGTACATTAGTTGATGATTGCATGAGGACTATCTAAGCGTGCGGGCAGGTTGGCCTTAGCTGCTAACGGGGACAAGGCTTTAGAACTCTAATCAGCTCTATCCTTATCCCAGGTATTCCAGGGAAGGGCTATACATTTACAGAAGGAATGCTGTATTTTTAAACATACTAACATTTAGAATTCTGGAATTAATTGGCAATTAAAATGAAAGTGTATATTAATCTCCTCGGATTGCTTACTATTGTTGAATTGATAACCATTTCTTGTTTAGAATCTTATTGAAGATTGTTGATCTTACAGATTATTGATTCTTAAAAAATCCTATTGACTGCTAAGAGAACCCATAAGAATTGGAACATGACTATAGGTGATGAAATTACTCAAGAGTAAGGAATAAATTACAAATTTATAATCCTAACATAACGGGAGAAGACCGCGTCTAGCAGGTTTTACAAAAAGAAACGCTTATGTTTGTAGCAAACACGGTTATCAAGTCTTGTTTCCATGAGAATCTAGAGTAGTACACAGAATAGATTACGTAAATCAAAATTAAAATATAATGATGTGTAGACGAGTAGAATGACGCAAATCTGTTTCGCGGACAGCTGTCACATAGAAATGTCGAATAAAATATAGCTGTCATGATAACGAAATGCTTTACAAGTACACTGCAAGCAAAACGAATAATGTTTGTGTTAGCTTAATGCGATTCACTGACCTAATACCGTTATTATGCACATTAGAACATTATTAAATTCTTAATTAACAAGATCAATAGTAACTATTAAATGAAGTAGCCGCACTATAATGCTTTAAACGAGGTTTTGAGAACTTAAAGATTTAGTCATTTTGAAAATGGTATTAAAGTTTTTCGGTATTTGTTAAATACACTATCTGCAATGAGCTCAAATAGTTTGAAAACGTAAAACACAGAATTGCACCAGTACGTGAAGTTATATTCTTCAGAAAAGGTAATAAGGAAAATGAATTTGTAAAATGTTTTTATTTGAAAACTTATTAACGCGTCCAAATTGAATGCGCGCTTTAGATTTTTTCCCTCTCTATAAAGTGTTTTTTTTTTCTCCTACAATTTGATAACGTGATAATAAAATACAGACAAACACTTGAGTTATTAAGACATTGTAAAGCGAAAGTGGAACTAATCATTTCACATTTTTATTAGATGAGTATCATTGATATAAGAGTCTAGTAACCACAGTTCACTATTTCGGATTAATAATTATTACATTTGCTAAAGGGAATAGTAACGTCGTTTAATTGTTGTAGATGAAGATTCTTTTATCTAAACTCAATATGTATATGACGCAAAATAAACTGCTCAAAAATGAATAGGGATATTGGATGTTTTGTGCTATTTATGAGGCCTAGCATTTTTTTTTTTTTGGTTTGAATATCATTAATATTTATTAGAAATTATTGTCTTTTTTCCCTCATAAAAAAGTAATTTAATTAAGGTCGATTTAATTAAAATAAATAGGATAAGAAAAAATAACCAATATCCCTATTCATTTTTGAGCAGTTTATATGACACAAGTAGAGCCCTGCTGTATTCTCAAATCGTCGCAAATAGAAAACACTCTGTTACATAACTTTGAGAACATTCCATTCTTTATTGCCACCCCGCTGTGAGATGTTTAGGAAACATATTATTAGATGCATAAAAATATTTGTGACAAATACGGAAGAGATGCTGCATAAATAAGGAAAGGCATCTATAAAAGTTAGTGCAACCATTCAGTGCAGTAGATGAAAAGCGTTTAATTCGTAATAATGAAACTCCTCTCTGCATGTTAAAAGTAAACACGTGGTGGAAGTAAGCTTGTTGATGGCGTATTGTCACATGCAATTCTTTACTTCTTTCGTAGTGAGAAGCCTATTTAAAGAGGACTTAGCATTTAATCTAGATATCAGAATTTACGGAATTCATTTGCTTTTAATGAAAACCGTATGCGTAGGAATGGGGATTTAATGACGGCTGAGAGGGGGGAAAAATAAAAAATAAATCTGTATCGTCTAGTAGAAATGTGACCTCAATTCAACCTTCGCAAAGGGCGAACTTGTGGAAAGTCATCAGATAGAAACACGTGAAACATCTTCCACTTGTTTATTTTTCCCTCTATAAGTTTCGCGTCCTCTATGACACTTCTTCAGGAAGTACTAAACTTATTATAAAACGATCAACCTTACCGCCGCGACACTCACATCATGGCTGACCAAATTGGAGACTAAACACAAAACAGCTGATACATTAAAATGATGAACAGAATAAAAAACTTGCATAAAAACGGTCTAGTTTTGCAAAATCGATTCCAGAAGAATCATAGTCCCATAAATGGTATATCCAATCAAATTGCTGTTTATTCAAATATTTGATAAATTTCTTATGTAAATTTCCTAGGTCAGTTTTCTTATTCACAAAATATTGTTTCTTTAAAATTATGTGGATATTGTATAAATAAAATAAATAGGTTACAATCCGAATTAGGGTAAACAAGTGTAGGACAAGAACCGTAGTACGTTAGTTTTTTAATATTTTATGGTGTAACGTATTTTGAACTTACACATAATAACGGATGTAACAACGGTTTTGTGTTTTAGTCCTCTCAACCCCCGCTTCAACTGATTTGATTTTGGACATTGAAGAACTCAATCATTAGATCATAAGAAAAAGTTAAATATTGAGTATGGTATCTACAAAATAAAAAGTGAACTCTAACCATTAACTCGTTGATGACTTTACATTAGAAGTTAAAGTATTAAGGCTTGTAATAAGGCTTTTTGTGATAAAATGACAATGTTAATGTGAGATGAGAAGAAGTTGTGGTTAACGTAAACTTGAAAAGTGACTAATACAAAAAAAAAGCTCCCTTAATTCTAGAGATACAGAAAAAAAAAATCGTTACTACAGAATTGCCAAGAAAATTGGCTACATATCAGTTATTATGAAGTTAAATAAGAGTGTTTAAAAAATTAAATAAAAAACCAATGTCTTTGTTAAAAATTCATTTTTACGTAGAACATTTGCCATTTTATGTCACATTCTAGAGGTCTGATGAAAACAATGAGTTATATTTAAGGTTGAAAAAAAGTTTCATGATCTATATGCTAATTATCTATACGAGATAGAATGGGGTTTGGTTGATGACAAAAACTGATAAACACAAACTCTTTTAATTTTGAGTTAGATAAAATGTAAGGAACAAAGACAAGGTCATAGAATATTACCTTATCAACAAGATAGGTTATTTGTATTTATTTAATTGCTACAATATAAACAATCTTTAGGCGATTGGCAAACATTTAGAAAAATAAGTTTTTTGTTATATGTGTCTAACATATTTTAATAGAAATTGTAACTATTATTTTGTGTGTCAACAGGGCACTGACGATGATGCACAGCATCGAAAGCGTTTTGCCGTTTCAATAAATTATTATAGTGGAAGCGTAGCCAACAATTTTTTCATCCTACATACATTAGAAGTCACTTCCACCTGCCAGAATACCAACTCAGATTATATAGATGCTTCTTACAGAATAGAACAAACAGAATAGTTGGTGACACGAAATCACCAATGTGTCATTGCAATTTGTGGGGAAAATGCTTACTCACAAATGTCAAAACAAATATGGAATTCGGACTTCATCTGTGGCTTTATGAACTCGCAGATGACATGACGTATATCCCGTTCTGCCGTGTGGGAAATCTGATTATCCTTGGCAGTCTCTGTATGGGGGTTATTTAAATTCTTATGGTCACAATAAAAAAATGTGCAGGAACTAATTGTAGATATGTTTCAACACTAAGTTCGGAATTTAATGTTTACCACTAATACTACTGTTGCACCTACTACAAGTCTTGTTATTAGTTGTACCAGCCTCAATGAAAGTAGCACAGATGAGACAACATTCCTAAGGCTGTCGACATCACCACTGAGGAAAACATCCTATGAGGGCTTTAAATCCTATTAATAGCAGACAGAAAACATCTCTAGAAGGCAAGGAAAGAGAGGTATTTAAATCGAGACCCACACAGAGGTCGACCCACGGAGCGTCGATCGGGAACGAGGCAGGTAGTTTTTGTCCTCCTTGCTTTCTTTATCCTCTTGACAAAGAGACTCACAAAAAGGCCATTTAAAAATACCTTTCTACTCCAGAATCAGCTCTAACTATTTTAAACTCCGTTTATTCCTTTTGACGTTTAAATCCCAGAAAGACCTTTAAATTCATTTTGTGTTTGAAATATAGATTTAATTTGTGTAGTATTATTGGTCCGATTTTACATTGTCTTTTAGCTAACTTTCAATATCCTCGTTCAGCTGTTGAGGTTGTTTGCATAAGAATTTGATTTCTTAATTTTTGTTTTATTAAATATTTTAGACTTGGAATTTATATAATATAAACCTGAAAAGATCACAGCTCTAATGAACGACTTTTTGTTATATCTTTGCCAAATTTGATATTTAAATTAATTTAATTTTTTTTTTTTATTATCGCCCACTTTTTGCAACTAAGGTTAATGTGGACGGGTTATCTAAAAGTTACCACCCTTTTCTAGCCAGGGTAAGAATCGAACTCTCCACTCTCAATAATTAAGCGTTTACTATAATATTATATATATATATATATATATATATATATATATATATAGGTATACAGTGTAGGATCGAAAGAGATTATGTAACATTTGTAATTGAAATTCAGTTTTCTACATCCCTCCACTCCATACTAAATGACCTAAAAAATCTGATCCTCCCCTTAACTGTACTCCTTCATAAACTCAGTGACATCCCACTTTCCCAGCCTGAATTATGATTTTCCCAAAATCTCAACCTCTCTCCTTCCTCCTTTGGAACTCCAATGGACTGTGCAATCATAAAGACGAACTGACAACACTTCTTCAAGACAAAAACATAGGCATTGCACTTCTGACTGAAACACATCTTACGAGCCGACACACATTTCACATTGACGGATTCAAAACTTACAGGACTGATCATCCGGATGGAACAGCTCATGGATGTACTGCGGTGCTTATCAGGACCAATCTTACTCACTATCTGCTTCCTAATCAGTTCCCTTCTAACCCTTTCCAAAGCACTACCATAAGCCTTTAATCTGCATCCCAACTTCCTATCACTGTGTCGGCAGTATACTGTCCTCCTAACAAATCCGTATCGGCACAATTATTTCAAGACTACTTCAGATACTTGGGTCCTCGATTCATCGCTGGAGGAGACTACAATGCTAAACATTGTCAATGGGGCTGCAGAACATCAAACACACGTGGACATGCTCTTCTCCAAGCACTCTTGACCTTTTCTTCGAACGTCCTTACTCCTTCGTCTTGCACCTACTGGCCCTCTTCCCGTTCTAAACTCCCTGATACATTAGATTATTTCATTACCTCAGGCCTTTCCCGAATCCCTACATCAGTGTTCACACTAGATGACCCGTCATCCGATCATAGTCCTGTCCTTCTTCTGTTCAACTCTCAAAACCGTCCCTCACACCTGGACCAGTTGATTGGGAATCCTTTCAAACGTACATTGACAAGAATCTTGACTTAAACATCTCTCTAAAAACGGAAACAGAGATAGACGATGCAGTACAATATATAACAGTTACAATTCAAAAATCCCTTTACTAATCGACTCAAACAAAACCACGCTCAAACGCAATACCAAAAGAGACATACCTTCCATCACATTTACGAACTCTACTCCAAGAAAAAAGACAAGCACGACGAATATGGCAAAACACTAGGTATCCTTCTGACAAGACAAAGCTGAACCAACTAACCAGAAAACTTAAAACAGAACTAACAAAGTACTACAATGATTGTTTTAACTCATACACCAAGAACCTTAACACAACAGATAACTCCTTATGGACAGCCACCAAACGCCTTCTCTCCTATAAATCCTCCCGTCTTCCCATACGTCGTGAGGACGGCACCTGGGCCAGGTCTGATTACGATGTAGCAACAACATTTGGTCATCACTTGGCCAAGGTGTTTACTCCTCACGACGATATCCAAGATCCCCGCCATTCTTCCTTTGTCGCCAATCAACTGGACATACCTCTTCCCTTATCGATTCCTCCTCCTGCATTCAATCCCTCTGAAGTTATTTATATCATTAAAAAACTCCCTCCCAACAAGGCACCAGGTTATGATCTAATTACCTCTCGCATCCTCAAAAATCTCCCGAAAAAAGCTGTCCTCTTTCTCACTTACATCTATAATGCTGTCCTCAGAACAACCTATTTCCCTCTACTCTGGAAATTCTCCGTCATCCATATGATCCCTAAACCTAAAAAACCGACACAACTCCCTTCTTCTTATCGTCCCATCGCTCTTCTTCCCATAATGGGAAAGATCCTTGAAAAACTCATCCTTAAACGTCTGTATCCCCTCCTCGACCCCTTACTTCCTCCCCATCAATTTGGTTTCCGTCATTCCCATTCCACAGTCCAGCAATGCCACAGAATAGTTGATTTCATCGCCTCCTCATTTGAAAACAAGAAGTACTGCACTGGAGTCTTCCTTGACATATCCCAAGCTTTTGATAAGGTGTGGCACCAAGGTTTATTGGCCAAGCTACAAAATACACTCCCATTCACATACTACCTCATCCTCAAATCATATCTTTCCGACAGACATTTCCAAGTTTCATTTGGTTCCTCAGTCTCATCCTTATTCCCCCAGCTGGCAGGCGTACCACAGGGGGGTATCCTAAGTCCTTTCCTATTCCTTGTCTATACTGCTGACATCCCATCACATCCCGAAACTTCCATTCTCACGTATGCAGATGACACTGCAATCTTGACTTCCAACTCATGGCACCCAAATATGGCATCGGCATCTCTACAAGAGCACTTAGCTCTGCTAGAATCATGGCTGACTCAATGGAGGATCAAGGTCAACAACAGCAAATCAAGCCATGTAACATTTACCCTCCGACGTTCCATTTGCCCTCCAGTTACACTCAATAGCGCACTAATTCCCCAAAAATCACAAATTAGGTATCTAGGACTCACATTAGACAAGCGACTAACTTGGAAACCTCACATAACAATAAAACGACAAGAAGTGAACCGACAGTACAGACTTCTACTAAGACTACTTGACAACAAATCTAAACTATCACTACGCAACAAACGACTGATTTATACGACAGTACTCAGACCAATATGGACATACGGACTTGAACTTTGGGGTTCCACTAAACCTTCAAATTCCTACAAAATCCAAACTCTCCAATCCAGAATACTCCGCAAAATTACAGATTCCTCATTTTACGTATCCAATTTAACTGTCCATAACGACCTCAACATTCCTTTTGTCCATGCCCTCGCAAAATCCCGATATCAGAAATTCCACTCTCTCCTTCCCGCACATCCTAATCCTCTAGTCGAATCACTTTCATCTACCCATATTCCAGAAAACCCAAGACGACGACTGAAGCGTAAGTGGGCACGAGATCTCCTTGAGTAGTGCTCAGAATAACTCCATGTAGTACCAGCCAATGTTCCCTCCAATGTGGGTATTGTCAATGGACAACTTCCCATCTCAAGTGAATAATCAAGCCAATTGTTATATCATTCCCATTATTTGCTTGTAATATGTATATATGTTGTTGCAAATAAACGAATAAATATTAAAAAAGAAAAAAAAAGTTGTTATACAATTGTTATTCTAACACATTTTTTATATCTCTAATTATAAATCGAAAATTTGAATTTTTTTTGCGTTTCACCCCTGAATAAACCCCCACTCCTACTCCATTTACATAAGTGATAAATCCTTATATCATGATATATGAAGCTTAAATACGACGTATTGCGTGAGTGTTTTAATGTAATTCCAGCATTAACGAACAAGCTGTAAAAGCGTTGAGCCTTCGAGTTTAAAATACAAAATTAGGAGTTACGGACCTTCATAATGTGTACTGAACAAACTAAATTCTTGGATCGAGTCAGCTTTTTTTAATTACATCTGCCAAATTACTTTTGATGTCTTGGTTAATTCGTCCGACGGCTACAGGCAGGCCGTTTGGCTCACTCATACTGTACTTAACAATTCCAGCATCTGCTAGCCTAAGATAAATAGTTTGGGAGAAATGAGTTGGGTAGCAGGATTTTAAAGGAAAATAAATAAAATATTAATTATTGTACATTTCACTTCCCTGTAGGAAGTAAAAGAAGTATTCTAATCGCAAAAATTTTCGGTTATCACATTACAATGGAATTATCCGATTACAGCTTCCCAGGACCCATTTTGACTAGTTTCGATGTGACGTCCGTGTTATGTGACTAAGTATCTCGCGTAACTCAAAAACGGCTAGTCTTAGAATTAGAAATTTCATATTAGCGATTGCTGAACTTTTAGTTATGCACTCCTTCTTTTGATCGAAATCGGCTACGGGAGGGGAGGGGGGTGTTAAAGAAGGGCGAAATTAAAAAATATCGAATTTCTCCGTACTTATTAGATATACAAAGCATTTGTATGGAGCTTTCTTTTATCATAAAAAGATTTGTAAATTAAATTTTATAACATTTTTCGAACCCATGCCCTTGGACCTTAGATAGTGGACACATTGTATAGCACTTACAAATGGAATAATTTTGAATGAAATCCAACCAAATATTTTGTTTAATTTAAGAGGACAAGGAAGCTGTTCCCCCATCAGATTCTTTGTTTATCACAGAATGATCTATAAATTATGTTCTGTGATAATTTGCATTGGAACGGAAAAGTATGTCGCTTTCATATAAAAAAAAGTCCGTCACGCAGGGGCTGCGTAAACTAAGCAGATTTCCCACGTGAAGTTTTACTCTCATCCGTTATCTGCCCCGATTTCATAAAAATGCAAATATCTCGGTTAATATTCAAGATAGAGAATAAATGTATATAACAATGTTTATAGTAAATTTAATTTGCAATAAGATTGATTCTGTACAATTTTTCAATCCGACTTATAGTAACGGAGATATTTCGAATTTTCGAAAATCCTCCCCTCTAAACCCCCCCTCCCACTGGTCCGATTTCAGCCGTTAACGAACTTTATCTTTCTTTTTACATAAAACGACTAAATATCGAGTTTGGTAACGATCAAACAAAAATTGCGACCGCTAGAGCGGTAACAGACAATTATATATATATATATATATATATATATATATATATATATATATATACAGTTTTGAACGGACCTCATGTTCGTCATCTACTAGGTAGGATCGATGGACATTTGAAGAAAAATTTCGAAAATTCCGTCATGAGTACAACCTCAATAGCTGATTTCCCTTAAGGGAAATCTGCTAACAAAATTTCGAAAATTCCGTCATGAGTACAACCTCAATAGCTGATTTCCCTTAAGGGAAATCTGCTAATAAAACAAACAAAACGAAAAGTTCTAAGCTTATTTATGAAGAAAATATTAAGAGAATATAAAGACGTAATATTGAAGTTCCCTGAATTCCTATACCTTTCAACAGTCTTATACACTTCAACTAAAAAATGCCATCAAAGAAATGTCCAGTAATAATCGGCTAGCTAGATTGGATGTCATTATAGTGCGTTGCGTAGGAGGCACTAATAATACAGGGAAACTGCTTATATAATATTCACGCTGAGTTTAATAAACCAATACTAATAAACAAGAGACTCAATTATTTATTGTCAATGAAGTCACTAAATAATAATATCCTTAGTCCCTTCATGACTGATCGTATTAGCATAAAGTGGACGTTAATTTAAAAAAAAATAATTGAGCCTCAGAATGCTTTCATAGAATAGACAAAAGGCTGACACTCTTTATTTTCAGATAATAAATATATTAATAATTATTTTACCTTAAAAATTGTTAACTATTATTTCCGTCAATGCTACTGAATTATTATAATATTTTAAATAATCGGTAAAAATAAAATATAAATAACTATTCTTATGATTTGAATCTAATGCTCAAGAAACTAGACCTAAAAGAAAAGAAAACGTTTCAACCACGTACTGAGTACTTCAAAGAAAAATTACATGGTTCGTAACTGTATGGTTGTTGAAAAAAATAAGAGGTGCAGAATCGGTCGTTACAAATCTTAATGAACGCAAAAGGAGAAAACCTATATTAATGAGGTGGTAACGAGAAAACCTGAACAAGAACTAGTAAGTAAACTCATAACGATAAAATATGCCGATATCTCAAAATAAAATCCTTAGCATCTTCCTGACAAGTAGAGGGTGGTAAACTGTAGTAGTCCTTTCCATCATACTACGTAAACTTAATTGCATAAAGCACTATTTACACAGTCACGGGGGCAACATCTCAATTCTGTTATCAGCTACTTTGATGTATTGAATCCAGACTGCACTGGCATTTCCCAAACAACCTTCAAAACATATATACGTCCTTATTTATTCATAGGACTATTGGCGTGTCATTGATCTGTATTTCTACCTTTTTTTCTCCTCGCCGCCATTAATATTCATAATAAGCGACGTAATGAAAATAACTTAGGCTATAGAAATGCGTAATAATAACAACAAAAGGGGCCATATTAAAGATATGCCGATAAGGCAGGCAAGCCCCGCCGATCCATAGATGGCGTGAAAGGTAACCTTTGGAGTGATGCCGCCTCCTGACATGGTAATGAGCAGCTATACTACAATACTTGCTATTTATCCCAAGAGTTTCCAGATGTCGTGTCGCTCTTGACCGATTTAGCACTGCCTTCCAGAAATATAAAGTAAACCACCAATTGTAATTCTAGGACCTATAGTTGCTAATTAGTATAAAATAAAATTTATGGAGTGGGTTCTGAACAGCATAAATAAAAGTGAGTCCCCGAAAAAGCTGAACTAGTTATTATCATTGGAAACAAATTGGCTAATAAATAAGAAAATACATAATTTTCACGATTCCCTCCCCCAACTACCTGCCAACCAACCGAGAGATATAACTTAGAAAAAAGTTTAGCTTTGGAGTTTCAAGGATTTCCCATTTGAAAGTTTTTGTTTTCGTTAAAAGAACCTTAAACCTTTAAAAGTATGGATCGGAAAACTTCAAAAGGATAACATGCATGCAATATAAGAAAGACTTGAAGCTTCTTTATTTACAATCCCCACATATGTAGAGAATCTCTTCGGTTCTTCCTGTTGAAGAAAGAATTCCTTACATAGACCAGAGATATAAAATACAAAGCAAGACAAGTAAATATATAGTTAGGAACAATGGACCAGAAGAGGAGAATGGCCAGAGACCTAAAGGACCAGTAGGTATTTTTAATAATAATTTAAGTTGAGTTATAGATGTATTAATAAAGATGAATACATAGAAAAAACACGCACACTGTGTTATTAAGAAAATAAGTGACGTGTACAATGTATCCACACCTCAAATACTTTTCATGCAAATCCCTAGAAAAAGTATATAGAAGAGCTATTAGAGCAAATTAAATTTAAACAAAAAGAAAATAGAAAGATTGAAAAGAATGCTCTGTTTTCTTTAAGGAAACATAGATTAACAAATTTGGTATTCGTATAACATATATTTATCATATTAGTAATATGTCACGTTATTATATGCCCTGTCGCAGTATTAATAATAATGTTCATTACTTTGGTTGGTAGAAAACATGATCATCGTTCTACAATGGAAACCTTGGTCGAGTAAGTAGTAAACAAAATAATTCAGCGGAACGTGTAATCAAGGTTATGATCTGAGAAATGTTATGTAACAGACATTTTCACAGGTGAGTGAGCTTTAATAAACCAAAAAACCTTATGGAAATAAACTCAGGTTGCACTTTTGTAAATTATAATCTCATATTCAGGAAGAAATAGTAATATAAACATTCAAAGTTTAAACTTCAAGTATATTCTATGAGGTTAACCTGTTTACATTTCTCTAATACGGCCAAGGATAGAGGATCTCGCAAAAACAAGATGAGAGAAGAATTGTCGTAGGAATGTAGTTTGGGGCTTCAACATAGCTCAGCTAGCAATAATTCAGTATTCCGCGTTACGTTCAATTAATTGCTGATTTGCATTACATAGGTGCGATTTGAGCATGGAAAGGGGATTCGCACGAAAAAAAACATTCCTTTATACTAACAAGGTATTTTGTTTGTCATTGATGAGTTAGTTGTTCTATTTCCTCTCTATCCCTGCCACTATTATTCATAATTAAGAAAGAAAAAAGTCACAGATTCTTATATATATATGTGTGTGTGTGTGTGTGTGTGTGTGTGTGTGTGTGTGTGTGTGTGCGTGGTGAGTGTGTGTGAACATTCTTATGTTTATTTATAAGTACCCTGGTGAATACTACATTCCCCGAAGACTAGTATTCGGTTGTGATGAAATTGTTGCAAAGATTATCTGGGAGTAATGTCCCCCTCCCTGTCAAATTACAACACTGGTAAACCATAAATAAATATCGAATCAGGCATTAATATTCTAATTACTATATATAATCTAAGTATAATTGAATGGCTGCATCCATTTCCCTGGTCTGTCCTAATATAAAACTGATTAAAAACAAAATTATTTCACGTCGTCAAAAGGTAAATTAATACTTTATAGCTAAATAAATAGGTATTCAATAAAAAGGGGTGGCGAGGGTTCGGTTACGAAGAAAAACCTATTTAGGCAAAAGTATTGACCACCAAAAGCTTAGATAAAAATTCAGCCCTTTTTCTGATGTCTTCAGAATGAATTAGAAGGAAACTCATCTTTTTAATAATTATAGCTACATTTAAAAAGTACGTATGATTTTGAGCAACATCGCCTAGTTGCGGAGCTCATAAAATCAATAAATAAAATACATACTTCAAAAAAACGTTTTCCTCAAAAGCCACCAATGTTTAGAACATTGAGTTACATAAGTTAGAGAATCCGTACATTTCTAGGAGACGGGAAAGTATAGCAATCAATCCTTCTTTCGTCGTGACATACACGGGAGAAAGTCAGTAGTAGAGGTAGCAATCCAGGCCTCCTTCGAACCCATAGTCTTCAGAAAATGACCTTTCTTAAAACAATGCCAACACCGTGGAAAGAATACTCATAAGCGACCATGTTCATTTATATATACTTTTAGTAGCTCTTCTCCATTTGCGTTTAAGCAGCTAACTAGCTAAACATTATATTAACATAATTAATTTTAAAACGTCGTCAAGTGGGGCTACATAACTAAGCAGATTTCCCACGTCCTGGAGTAGGACACGCTAATGATCTAATCTCACAATCTATTCTCTATTTCTCCCGTAATAAGAAGCTTTTGTAAACTGGAATTAAAATGTTAGTTCGACTTGAGATGTTTAGTTACTGCAGTACTTAAAGTGAAAATTGGATGAGAAGTAGGTGTTTACAAATGGTTAAAACTAAAACAAGATACGAATAATTCGGCTAATATTTGAGTTAATTAGGAGAGAAAATGTAGTAAATTAAATTTTCAACAACATAATTTCTATATAATTTTTCGATCAGACTAACTGACGATAATAATGAAGATATTACGAGTTTTCAAAATTCCACATCAAACCTCCCTGCCCATGGTCCAATTTTCTGCCATTAAAGAACCTGATCTTTAGTTCTACATAAAACGGTTAAATATCGAGAGTAGTGTTGATGAAATAAAAATCGTCTAGTTTAGAAATTAAGTTCTTAAATGACGACCAAACTAAAAATATTTGCATATACCTAAAGCAATAAAAGATCAAGGAAAACACCATACTCGATTGTAATAATAAGAATAATATTCTTTTCACTCTTCTTGTTTTACACAGCTTTATCTAACTTTATTAAAATATTAGATGAATTATTTGTATTTGTTTTAATCTTCAGTTAACTCGCATTCACTAATTCCTACTCATACCTCAAAGTTCTCGCACTCAGGAATTGGTACCCAACTTACGGGAGAAATATTGAATATAATGAGAATGATCAGCGTGTCACTCCAAAACGTGGATTATATGTTTAGTTTGCACAGCAGCTCAGTGACGTTTTTTTTGCTGTTATCAACTTTCACACGGCATTATGAATCACTGAATATTTGTATTCCCAATTTTTCCTATTCAAGTCATGCAAGCCGAACATATACAATTAGGCACAAGACAATTGAAGGGAAACATCTCTTACTGATTAGATAAAAACCTTTGGGCCAAAGCCAATGAAGCACTACACTACCTCTGGTTTAGTAGATCTGAATAGAGGGCTGACTAGTTTAAATAAATGGGAATTAAAGACCCTCAACAAAGAAAAGTGAAAGATGTTATTAAATAATATTGTTTTAGACTAAGGAAACTAATCCTGTATTTATTACTTAAATAAACAAAATAGAAAATATCATATATAATTTACAAATCATTGTTGTTGTTGAGATAACATTGATTACGGCTGATGTTTATCCTTTTTTTTTTTAACTCAGTTATTTCCTCTGATATGTAGTAAACCTTTCAAAGTAGCTATTGTGTAAATAAGAGTCACAGTTCTTAAATATATCTTTATTAAAAATAATCTATATCATACAAATATAATGTTGCTCGTGATTAATTTAGTTTCAGATAAAGGAAGATTTTTGGCTTAAAGAATTAAACCAAGAACCTACAGCACCTTAGTCCACTGATAAATGGAATCAAATCTTGAAAGGTTTTTGACGAACGGAGTACGTCCTAAAGAATAAAAATTCAATGAATACAAGAAATGTTTGACTTTCGCTTCTTGACATTTAAGGTTCCAAAACGAATGTTTCCAACCTACTAATGTCAATAAAAACAAAAAGAGAAATTTGATTCCTTACTCAAAGTGGTCTCCAGGCAAGCCTGTTTTATTACATTGTACGAATAAAGTTCTGATATTTTGAAGGTTCCTTCGGTCACCCCGGATATTTGGGATCGTTCTCCACCTCGCAAGGATTCAGATCAGTGGCTCAAGCCAATCACTGCTTTCATCTTCATTTGCCACCATACGACGATGATTGAAATACTTTCCCATTATCCAAACCCACAACTAATGCATGAGGAGTATGTTGACGTAAATGAAGGTGAATTGTTCTTTTGGCCAATAATTCATAATTAATTTAGTAGCAGGTTATGAAGGCTAAGGGGATTTAAATACCAGGGCAAATGTTTCGGTTATTGCAAATGTATAAATAACTATAATACAATCACAAGCTCTACATTCGGCCAATTTCAATAAATAAAGACTTAAAATAGGAAATCTTTCTTTGGGAGAGTGCAAGTAAGCATAGGCGCATTTAAGGGGTAATTTAAGACCCATCAATTATATTAACTCGTCACGATGACGATTGCAAAAGCGGGCGTATAACAATGTTCTTGACAGGGAATTCATTTTAATATGATTGCTGAAACAGCGTTTCATAAACTGAATGCCCGTACAAAATTCATGTAAGCTTAATCTGCAGCGATCTCTATGAAGAGTATATAGTATTCTGTGCTATGCATTTAAGTAAAGGCTTCACTGTTATATTATTTGGCTGTTTTCGATGATTTACTCGTTAACAAAAAGTGATTACTTTAACCAAAAAATCTCAATATAGAATATTATAAAATAATATCAAAAAAAGTAAAAAAGAACAGAAACAACAATATGTACACTATGAACATGAAAACTGGGTAGAACAGACCAAGAACAATATATGCAAATAAATAACTGGGATGTGAGTTCTGTTTGAATGTGCGAGTGCCAGTTTTGGTGAAAATTGAATCAATGAGGGACTTAAAAAGAGTCTACAAAAAGAGGTGCTTTGTTAATTTATATTTGTGGAATGGAATTTCTCGGTTACAATTATGGTGGAGACTTTTACAATAGAATTTTTAATTCAAAAAATGAATTCTAATGTTTTACGTATTTCTTGGAGTTTGATTTCCGAATGCTGTCATCAATTTGGAATCATAATATAAATTAACACAGCTGTTTTGTTTTGCAAATCAATATAAGAATATCATTGATGAAAATAAATAAATAAAATAATTTAACGTCCACTTTTTGCAACTCAGGCTAATTGGGACGGGTTATCTACAGGTTACCACCCTTTTCTAGCCAGGGTGGGACTTAGGATGTTATTTAATGAATTTCGTCACTAAATAATTTCCTTTGCCCAGGCAAGAATCGAACTCGCCACTCTAGGTTTACCATGTGAGATAAAGGTCAACGCTTTAACTCACATGGCTAACCTGAGCCCCCATTGACAAAAAGAATCTTCAGATTCTTTGAGAATAACAAACCCTATATTGTTGTGGATAGGTAGTCATGCCTTTATCACAAACATCTTAATATCTCAGTTATTTGATCATTTTTGAGAAATCTAGCTATATGAGGGACATTTATATCTAAATATCGAGTTTGGTAACGATCAAACAAAAATTGCGACCGCTAGAGCGGTAACAGACAAATATATATATATATATATATATATATATAGTTTTGAACGGACCTCATTTTCGTCATCTACTAGGTAGGATCGATGGACATTTGAAGAAAAATTTCGAAAATTCCGTCATGAGTACAACCTCAATAGCTGATTTCCATGAAGGGAAATCTGCTAATAAGAAGAATAAATATAGGTGGTTGAAGCCTAAAGATTCTTTCATTTGTCCTGAAATACTTTAATTGGTCTCAGTAAAGATTATTATTATTATTATTATTTATTAACGTCCACTTTTTGCAACTTAGGCTAATCGGGACGGGTTATCTACAGGTTACCACCCTTTTCTAGCCAGGGTGTGATTTTAGGACATTATTTAATGAATTTCGTCACTAAATAATTTCCTTTGCCCAGACGAGAATCGAACTCGCCACTCTAGGTTTACCATGTGAGATAAAGGTCAACGCTTTAACTCGCATGGCTAACCTGAGCTCCTCAGTAAGGATTAAATGCAATCATCTTGAATGTTACTGCTAGAGCGTGATGTTATATTCTTTCCATATTATTATGTATTGTGAGTACTTAGAAAGTAACTTAAAAGTATTTTACGGTATCTAGTCATATGTTTAATAGACTCATAAAAGTCATTTATATAATAAAACGGATGAACGGCACATCTTTGTGAAATGAAATGCGCAAAAGACAATCAAAAGATATATAATTACACATTAAATTAGGAGAAAACCATTAAAGAGAAGGGAATTGCAAACTTTGACCCTACATTGGGTACCGGCGAGAAGTTCAACAACAGTCCTTGGAGGAAAATTGAGGCAAGAGTAATTTGGCATTGCAACAGTGACATTGTTTGTCTTAAGTATGCATCATTTCTCTTTGTGAACGAAATAACCGTAGCTCTCATCCGACATGGTTCGCTTCGAAATCGCTCAGACCGCAAGTAGCACTCTACGATAAGACCTTGAAAATTCCTACAGAGCAACGTAGATATGTCGACCTTCGTTGCCGGGACGCTGTCTCCTTTAGTCAATGATTAATGTCTCGTCAAATCAAGTATCATAACGACTCAGGGGAGCCAAATAAATTTGCATTAATTTTGGTCTGACGACGAATGCGACTTTAAAGTTTGCTTTAACTCCTTTTTAAGTCAAATGTCCTTTTTTGACATTTCCAGGATGGCAATCTGGTTAATGAGGTCACCTTCTGGTAAGTATTTTATCTTCTGTTTTTGAATTGACTATGAAAAAATTATATGAGTACAACTCAATTCTATTCCAAGTGATAAATTAATACCCAACAATTCCTATAAAACTGAGTCATATTGGAAATATAGCTTCTTAATAATCTATACGTATATAAAAATAAAATGTATATATAATTTTCTAAAGTAGGTTTGTAAACAAATTAAATGTCGAAGCCATTATCGTAGATAAAATATTCTTCATTTACTGTAATTTGTAGACCTGGATCTTACTAAACCAGTGGGCTTCTTGAATGAGTACCTATCATCAAAGCGGAAGCTGCCTAGCCTCATGGAGGCTTATCGAAACGAGAAAACGAAAATATTCCTATAATTTTTTCTGTATAATTACAAACTGAATGGCTACAATAAATTAAAATAAAAACGCCTAAAAAACAACAAAAAATGCAAATATTGAGTAATTTATCACACAATTCTTTGCAAATATTTTCCTCTTTGCATTACTTCTGTTTGCTTCGTGATCACAAAGAAAATTAGGTGTTTGCATGCAAGATTGTAGGAGAGAATGATTTCACTTTAATGTACATACTCTATATTTACACACGACGGAACATAGCACCAAGCAGTTGATATCTCTAGCAGAAGCAACGCCTAGTATGAATGGTTTGTCCCCTCCAAAAAATATCTGGCAGTGACCTCTGACGGCAATATCGATAATCATGTAAACGATAACAGCGAAGACCTACAATGATCCAAATAATTTATAAGTAACGTTGAACTTATTTATTTGGTAAAACATTGTTCCAAAAACTAAGTAACTGATGGAATTAAGACGTTTGAATATTTCATTTGTCGCGGATACAAACCACAAAAAATATGAAATTGCAAATCCTGGACATCAATCTGTGATTAATTCTCACCGTTTGGCATAAGTTGAATCATGAATCTTATGTATATTCATAAACACACAGCAGAAAAAAATAAATATGACCATGTTTCTCAAACACAGAGTAAATCACGTTACCATTCTCTTTTAAAACAATGAAAAAAATTACAACATGTAGCTAACATTTACATTTGTTTACACTCAGCCGACCTACTGACGTAACTACAGCCATAAGAAACACTTAACAGTATCTCAAATTAAATTTTAACAAATCGACAAACGTTAAAAAAGGTACAAATTCCGATATATTTCTTCCTTTATATAACCACGAGAGACACTTCTTTACCAAACCGATTTTTAGAGTAAATCAAGTAAAAACGTCTACAGTTGCTATGCATCTTATTTGTCATACAAAATAGTTGGAAGCTGGAAGAAAATTGAGTTTTCATACCTCCTTGTATAACCTGATTTCTGTCTCTGGTAAACAGACCGGCAATACAGGAATATTGGAAATTGAATACATTGAAAATGATAATATCCATGACCATAATGATTGGGGAGAGTTGGCGAAGATAGCCATAAGTAACACTTATAAGTCTCATCATGAGTATTTCAAATGAAATTTGTTTACCGGTGGATGTTATAATAAGATAAGCATCCTGAGACGTTTCTTCCTTTACACAACCTCGAAACCCTTCTTTGCCAAACTGCTTTTTAGGGAAAATCGAGTAAAAACGTTTACAACGATCACAAGCACTCCTTATTGTGATCTTTTTGTTAGTTATGCTTTCAATACTATGCATCTTATCAAAAGTCCGCCACGCAGGGGCTGCGTAAACTAAGCGGATTTCTTATGTGAAGTTTAGCATTAGAGAAGTCTGCCTACTGGTAACACAACACCACCATAAGTAAATACAAACGGTAATGAGAAATCTTTCAGTTAATTTTAATAAACTCCCAACTGAAACGGCTTCTGAATTGTAAGAATAATTTATATTTTAATAACTCAAATTATAGTAGTCCAAGAACTAAAGAGGGGGAGGGACGGATGAACAGAACGTATTTGCATAAATCTCACAAAGTAAAGAAGGTTAGGTAAGGTTAGAAACTACAGGTTAGGTTAGAAGCTTCCGCCAGAGCCGACTTACGAAAACGGCCGAACTAACCCGAACAACACCCGACCACAGACTTCATAAAAATGCAAATATCTCGGTTAATATTCAAGATAGAGAATAAGTGTATTTATCAATATTTATAGTAAATTTAATTTGCAATAAGATTGGTTCTATTCAATTTTTTTTATGCATAATAACGGAGATATTTCGAAAATCCCCCCTCTAAACCCCACTCCCCTTCCTCTGGTACGATTTCAACCATTAACGAACATGATCTGTCTTTTTACATAAAACGGTTAAATATTGAGTTTCGTAACGATCAAACAAAAACTGCGACCGCTAGAGCGTTAACAGACATATATATATATATATATATATATATATATATATATATATATATATATATATATAATTTTGAACGGACCTCATTTTCGTCATCTCCTGGGTAGGATCGATGGGCATTTGAAGAAATTTTTCGAAACTCGCGTCATGAGTACGACCTCAATAGCTTATTTCACTTAAGGGAAATCTGCTAAAACAAAATAGTTGGAAGCTGGAAGAAAATTGAGTTTTCATACCTCCTTGTATAACCTGATTTCAGTCTATGACGAATAAACGGGCAATACAAGAATATTGGAAATTGAAGACTTTGAAAATGATAATGTCCATGGCGATAATGACTGGGGATAGTTGGCGATGATAGCCCTATCTGAGTGAAAGACATGCCAAGACTGCAGCATTCCTGAACGTCGGCTCTGGGAAGTTAGAGCCATGCTTCTCCATAATCCGGCTCCTCTTCCTGCCTCTCCCAAGACTATCCAACTCCAGCAGCGTCCTACAACCTTCTCTTTTTTTCTTAGTTTAATGGAGAAACTCACAATGCAAGGTTTGGATCGTTTTTAAAGCATTTTCCAAAGCAGTATATGTGCCAAGAAGAGAAATGTATAGTGTAGATTATATTTCACATCTGAATTACAGGCAATCAAGTATCAAATTAATAAAAATCCGAGCCAATAGAGAAGTAAAATGAACGTGTAAGATGGGGTTGCCCTCTGACAACATATTTGTTCAACGAAAAGATGAAAAGAATAAACTATATGCAGATTAACGAAAGATTAGTTGTAACAGATTTACTAAACATTTTTCTCAGTTGGTTGCTTAAATACTAAACCTTTGAGACCATTTCCTAAAAAGAAACTTTCTATTTATTTTTAGTAAAGCTTACTCGACCAGAAATATATGCAATGATCGATTCGTGACACTTTCGGTTATTGGCCTTGGATCACCAAAATTACTCACTTCTCATGAAATCATAAGCACTTATTATTAGAGCTTTTTCGAGTAGTATCATGCTTTCCGCAATACGTGCAGAACTTATTTACCTCTAGATCTGATCTATTTCTACGAATTTGGCTGGTTATAAGATTATTAATATTACTTTAGGAAGCGAATGAAGGAAACCCATTACATTATTCTTTGCCTATTTAAAGTCAAATTTTAGTGGTAGAAACAAAATCTACCACTTTTAATTTTAAAGGATTAATTTTCCCAATCTAAATGTTAGGGTTTTCCAATTACACCTTACAACTGTTTTGTTAACGAAACTCGAATAAAGTTGCAGACAAGAAATTACTGGTTCAATTCAAAAATCGTCTAAAGGTTTAAAACAAATAAAATTAATATTTTTTAAATGGACACTAGCTAGCTCGTAATGATATATCTGTTAAATTAAACCAACACATAACTTATATTCTCAAATGGACTTGTTTTATTTCTTTTAGGACAAGCATAGAAATTTTTATAGTGTTAATAGAGAATTGCATTACTTAGACAAGCTTAAAAACCTGAATATTAAAAAGGGTTTGGACGCATCTTAATTCTTTTTAATGACTATGCTAGAACAGCTAATTATAGTATCTTAGGTTAGAAGACAAAGGCCTCGTTCCTTCTCAGTTATTTATTCTATGCGATCACCATCCAGCACATCAAAAATGGAGCTAATTATACGATTTTCTAAAGGCTAACATCCTAATCTGGACAGGGCGTGACTAAAGGTATTACAGAAATTTAGTGAGTCCTATAGTCCATGCAAGAATCGAGGTTACGACTCTAAGTACTCCCAGTTCATTACCTACACCTTAATGAAGATGACTATCAAAGAGCCCAACCAGCAAACACTACAACCAAACGTCCGTCACGCAGGGGCTGCGTAAACTAAGATGTTTTCCCAAGAGCTGGTATAACACTTGTGATCACATATAACCACGTATTCTCTATTAATATATAAAACAAACGATGAGTAGAAGGGGGGGGGGTGTTACTGAAGGTAGAAAACAAGAATGCACGAATAACTCGTGCCCCTCCCTCCCACTGGTTTTGCCGATAACGAACTTGATCATCATTTTTACATAAAATGTTTAAGTACCAAGTTTGGTAATCATCAAACAAAAATTGCGACCGCTAGAGCGTTAACAGGCTTATATATATATATATATATATATATATATATATATATATATTTATATATATGTGTGTGTGTGTGTGTGTCAATTTTTGGGCGGACGTCGTCACCCCGTCCCTTCTAGGTCGATGGGAATTTGAAGAAATTTTTCGAGAATCCCATCATGAGTGCAACCTCAATAGCTTATATCCCCTAAAGGAACACTCGCTAAACGTAAGTAAATGGGTCAGTAACTTCCCTGTTAGATATTTACCGTCGGTTTTCCCAAAGGAAACCTACCAGGAGTCCCCGGGTGGCTACCCCTAGTTTGTAATGGTCGACACCTCTCACCTCCTGTCCTGGAGCCGAGAGGAGTTTGCAGGGAAGAGAAATTCGACCGACATATGTCATAGGCTCTAGGCGCACCGTTACCTATACACTACACCTAGCTCACATCAGGGGGCGCTCATTCTAATCTATCTCATCCATTCACTCTATCGTATGTAATTAAAAATAATAACAATTTCAATGAAACGAACATTCCACTATCGACAAACAACATTCCAGCCACAAACCGCGAAACTCATAAAGGCACGAATATCATGCACAAGATATAACTTTCTCTGCCATCATAAATTGTCTCAAGTCCTAATCAGTGCTTCTGAATATACTTTGCAAAAAATGCAGTAAGAAATGTACAGAAGAATTAGAACTTAGAAGTCAGGAGAAGCCAATTCAGAGATAATAATGTAAAATTTTGAATTCTTTATTAGGTGGCACTTGACGTTTACAAAAGTTTAGAACGGACATTAGATAGATAAACTGTAACTAAAATAAAACAAACTGTCAACAATAATTCAAATAATAAAGTTCTTTATTTAACTATCTCTCTCTCTCCATATATATAAAACGGCGAATTTTCTAACTTGACATTGCACCAAATATTAGTTATATAACTGGTATACCACAGGGGCCAGCCATACAAATTTCCATTTCCTTGACGGCTTCGCGTATTTCCTGGCGTATAATGGTGGCGTTCCAGACCAAAGATAGCTACTTCTTTATGCAACCGATAAATGTCTAACGTCAAAACCTGTGGACTGTACAGCAAAATAATTTGAATTAGTCTAAACCGGTATCTCTAATATAATAATCCACTTGTTTACCATTGGAATACCGCCCATATTAGATGCATATTAAGACATGATTGTATTATAACGTAAAATACCATAATTTATTCATTTTAGTAATAAAAGAAAATCTTGTGGCAACCACATGACTTCCTTGATCTTCTGTTAAATTAGATAAACATGTTTTACAACATTACATCTAAAATTATTTCATTTGGAAGTGATATATCTCCGTTCCTATACAACGTATCAAAAAATGACATAGAATATCAACTATAGATATTTTTATGATGCAGTGAATGTGCTATACAAATCTTCTCTATTTCCAATAGATACGTAGAAATGTGCAATTTATTATTTTCGGCCCCCTCTTAAACTCTCACCCGCCTACCATTAGCCTATTTCAATCAAAAGGGCAAGTCACAAATAGATGTAATAAAAATCATCATTACAAGTAAAAATGACAAAATCATTTCAAGTCGTTTTTGTGATATGTGAAAAAAATTACACACAAACATATGACCAGACGCCACGCCTAAAACTAGTCAAAATTGGTTCGGAGGGGTCTACGTCAAAATGAATGATTCCTTTGAGATCTGAAAACCTAAGTTATTTCGCGAATATAATATATATTTCCCTTTTTGAGGGGCTCAGTTTAGCCAAGTGAGTTAGAGCGTTGGCCTTAATCTCACATAGTAAACATAGAGCGGCGAGTTCAATTCACCCCTGGGCAATAGGAATTTATTTAGGGTAGAACTCATTTAGTAAAATCCTTAGTCACACCCTGGCTAGAAAAGGTGATAACTTGTAGAGAAACAATCCCAATTAGCCTAGTTGCAAAAAGTGGACGTCAATAAGTAATATTTCCTTTACTTCGTACAAGGAAATAATAAGTTGAATAAGACAATTTGTTTTCCATATTAATTTCATCCGTTTTTATTTTTGCTTTAATTGAGAGAATCAGTATTTCAAAAGATCGTTAAGGAACCATACTTAAAGAGAACCTAGATTGCAAGGAGTGCATTTGCAGTAAATAAATATCCGACATTTGTTTATTTAACCTTCCATTGTCCCTGAAAACAAGATTGTAATGAGTATTCATTAATAAAATGCAAAGTCATATATAAAAATGAGATACATCCATGACCTCTATATATCAAAAGAGGGGAAAAAACTTGTCAATGCGGAAGGAAACAGGTTTAAAAAATCCGCCTTATGGACCGGGGCGTCTCGATGTCTACAGGAAAGTGTTGTTACGTAAGGGATAGGAAATAATTAGACAGCTGCCCAGATAGAGAGTGAAACTGCTACTAAATACCTGTTATTTCCGAGTGACCGCTGGTGACGGTCTCCCTTCTCCTTCTCCAACACATACCCCTCGTCGAGATTTTCAACTTAGACATGCATCACTTCATTTTATCTATTGCACCAATGATTAGTGATAGATTAAAGCATGTGTGTGTATACACACACACTACAAACAATGTATAGAAATACAATTCAGAACGCCCCTTAATATTTTCGAGCGACGGATCTGTTGTTCAAACATAACAAAATGCTCATTAAAGTTTTTTAGAACATTGACACATAATTTAAAAAAAAATGGCTTAACAGCCACAAATAAAACTGTCAAAACAATTACTTTCTTCTACTTATATAGACAGTATTATCAAACTCGGTAAATGAAAGGTTGGAAATTTCAAAAACATCTAAGATAAGTCGCCTGAGATTGGAGAATGTAGGACGGCAGTCAATCGGAAACCAGGGCAACCCTCAGAACAAAGCATTACCTCAAATTTCTTTGATATTTAATTGATTTGATGCTAGTACTAAAGGATCTTCTATTAAAATAAATAAAAGAACAGTAGTTATAAAAAGTAGTTTTATCAATTAATCTCAAAAAATAAAGAAACCAAAATGTTCTCTCCCGAATTGCTGGACGGTAGAGGGACCAATAAATCCTGCAAAATGTTCTGGTACAATACTCTTATTATGTTATATTAGCTGAGAACTTCTAAGAACACTATCAGAATAGAGAGAAATAAATAAAGTTAAAGGCTATATTTATAGAAGGTGTTTAGACAATGTTTCGCAAATAGGCATATGACACATCGAATAATTTACAATTTATAGAATTGGAGTCCTTGGATACACTGCACCCTAAAAAAAAAGATTTGAAAGAAATTAGTTTTGCAATCACATAATGTGATGGTTGGTACTCCCAAAATTAACTTTAAACAGATGTCTAGACTTAACTCATTAACTGACCATATGCTAAACTAAATGGCATAAAATGTAAATTGTATATTTTTCTAAGAAAATAAAGAATACCTTTCAAGATTATATAATTTGAATATTGTATTTTGTAACGACTAATAATTAGATGGTTTCTTTTTTCATCAAAGAACGCCTAAGTTGGAAAATTAGAAGTTGGAAAACCTAAAGTGTCGTGGTGAATGCCTTTGGTGTCATTTCCTGATTAAAAAATGACGCCTTTCCTGCCACGGCCCAAGGGGACATGGACATCTAAATGAGCAATTCAAAACAATATATGAGGGTATTTTGTATTTATTTACCTCCCCCCTCCCACTCTCTCTCTCTCTCTCTCTCTCTCTATATATATATATATATATATATATATATATATATATATATATATATATATATATACACACATATACTTTCTCACTCCCGTACACATATATTTTAATTATTTATTTGTTTCCACCTTACAGTGCCCTATAAGTAGGCCGGTTATTTAATCTGAATGTCCTATAACAAATGAGCATGTCATGCATAACAGATTCATTAGAAAATAGAAGAAATAACTTTATATGTAGGTAAGCAAACATGTACGCACATGCTTGAAATGGTTACGATTTTTTTACTCTAATTAACTCATTAAACTCCAGTTTGTATTAAAAGGTCAACTCAATAAAGCCACTTGGCCCACGTACCAGAAGATTTCCACTCCGTGAAGTGGAATTTAGGCGTGTCGAGTTGTAATTTCTTCCTTTGACGTGCAATATGCAGTTCCAATATAGGGATAAAGTGTTTGCTGTTATTGAGTTGATATTTCGCCATAGACAGCAGTTTATGAGTTAACTCGAACGAAGATTTCGGAATCCGGTTAGTTCTGGTAGTTCAACAACTACTGAACCATAGTAATGCCGTTAGTATATATGATTACTTTATCTTCACCTATTTTCAAGAGGAAAAAAAAGATTTATTTTTAGAAGAGTTTTTGAGGTTAGTATACTTTTAGGATTTTGATATCTAATCATCTATGGAATAGTAAATTTGAGCTAATATGCAGCTAAAAATGTTCTTAAAGCAAAATGGTTAATGCTATAAATCCTTGTTATAGGAGTAAGACTTAAGGGGATAAGGCGGTACATACAATGAAATTTCAGCGATGTTCAGAGAGTGGTAGAAGATTGGTACTTGTAATGGAAGAAATGTTTAATATGGTATTTTATGTTACCACCTTAAGTTTTCCGGCAATTGTGAGCATTATGTATTGCGTAAAGCTACTTTGCCACGTGAAGTGACCTTTGTAACAGCATTTTATTAAGGATACATAACAGATTAGGATGCATCAATACAAGAATCGTGATGTACTGGATCTACTTGTATAACCCAGGAAGCGAGATCCCATCTAAACAGTGGCTTCCAAGGGGATCTGTATAGTTCAAGGAAGGGTGATAAGTCCAATTGATAATGACAACCATTTCTTGATACCTTAGTCGTAATGCTCACATTTTAGGATAAAGAGAGATTAGTGGCTAATATAAGGGGGCTGAAAATCGTGAAAAAATATATAGAGAAAATTGCGAAGGATATCATTTTTTCGTAACAAGATGATGCACCTTTTCCTTCATGTAACCTTGTTCGGCAACTCCAGAGATAATGTCTGTAAGAATTACTCACTCACAGTTCAGATTTAACTTGGTCGGATTTTCCTCCTTTGAACTGTCTAGGCTATCTACTTCAACGGTAGATATATATATTGTTCTTTTTCTATACATACTAGAACATCCTCTTTGTCGAAATCCTCAACTACTAACCCAATGGCAAGAGTAAAGGACATAAAAGTTTAATTAAGTATATGGTCATCATAAGTGAGCTTTATGTAGATTGTAAAGTCTTTGCTATTGGATAAAATGATGTAGAATGCAACGGGAAACCACTGTATGCAGTTCAGGATATGACATTGTGACTTTACCTTGTTCGTTTCCGTAAAAAGCATGATGGCAAGCCAGTAAACCCAATAATAGCACTCCTGGAAAGGTATCCTTGAAAAGGAGTATCTTGACCTATCTAAAAGTGAAATATCACGTTTTTAGCTGATTTCCACTAGGTTATTTCTAAAGTCGATTACTACTTTATGTCAATTTTTTTTTAATTATTTAAATGGAGAGTTCTAAAAATAAAGCATGCTTTTGAAAATAATAACTAGTATCGCACTCAAACTAAGGAGGAAATTCGTACAACAAATATGGGATATATTTTTTTAGATTCATCCAGTGTTTATGTATTTTTTTCTTTTTTTGTGTGGCTAACAATCACACAGTTGTGTATTGCATTTAATAGTGATTGAGTATAATAAATGTACAACATATATTTTGTAGTAAGTATAGAAATTAGACGTTCACAGATCAACGATAGTTAGACTCCACTAGTTAAGAAGTGATACCAATTCATATTTGGGATTTATGGTTGGAATCAACATTGGAATTGTGTTTTTTATGTATTATTTGAAAAAATCGGCTGTAAATGCCGCATGAGAAAAATCACATCCCGATTGTGTGTTATTGATCAACAGCACTACCTCAGTAGGTGATTTCTCTTAACTAAAAATCAACTAAAACTACCGTCCGGACTTCAAAAATAATACTTAAGCAATTGTTTCTCAAAAGCAGTCTCTTGAATAAGTTAACAATTGCGTAAATGAATAATATCAAAATTGTTTATGATAATCTTAATATGATTACGAAATGAACAAAGTAAGAAAACAAGCCAACACGTTTTTAAAACTATTAGAAGGTAGTATTTATCTATTCCAAGGGTATAATACAGTCCATTATCTCAAAAACATTTTGGTCCGTCCATAATTATTAACAAGTAATTTACTAGCCAAGATGGAGACAAATTTAAACACATCTTGCTAGAAATGCTAATATAAAACCAGCCAGACAGGGCGGCTCCTATATTACGTAATATCCAATCTATGGATACAGGTCTTTGAACTGGCCGACGCGTCAAAGAGATCGCTCTTCCCTCCTTGTCTTAACAACAGCCGTGAATGTTTTTACAAGATCCTAGAAATTTCCACCGATCTAAATTAATACACGTCCTACGCTTCTTGCCAGACAAAACATTTAAGGTAGTGATTAAAGCGTGGACAATCTATTTTCAAAATTAAGGGGGGAAAATTATATAGTTGGTTTCATGATTTCGAACAAGACTGCACAAATAAAATAAAGTCCGTCACGCAATAAAAAAAGTACTTGCATCAATATTTGAGTTTATGAGTCAGTGTCTAAGTTAACAGGATAACGTTTCCATGAGAGATCCTTTAGCCATGTACCGCAGAAGACAGCTTTATTCGAAATTCGTGAAGCCAAATGCACTAACCATTACATTACATTCTATGAGCAAATGGTCTACAATATAAAAAAATGGGAAATGCAGTGATAGGAAATCCGTGGGTACCCAATCTGCTGAGGCGGAATTTATTAAAGCAATAACCAGTTGCAAAAATCTAATCTCCCAATCTTATTATAGAATTAAAAGTTATTCAAAACTAATATTAAATAATTTGATTTGAATCAAAATAGAATTGAGACATTGAGGGTGTACATATTTACTCCTGCACCACGAGTAACAAGCTCTAATTGCATATTTTGTAATATTCAAAATATTTTACTCCCAAAGAATTAAAAGCTTTGGATATTTCTTATTCTCTAAGTCGCATTTTCTAAACAAAATACGTTTTGGCTGAGAAATCAAAATATGTGTTCCTGAGAACATTTGTGTCTTAATTAACTCGGAGAAAAATAAATAAATCATGCTCAAACCGATGTCAAAATCAGGAAAGAAATATTCTGAATGTTAAAGCAAGGTCATATAAGTCACAGAAAATGTTTATTAATAAGCTAACATTGTAGTCTCTTTTATTAATTATTTTTTTAAATTATTACAAATAAAAGTATTTTTAGCAGATTTCCCTTTAAGGGAAATCAGCTATTGAGGTTGTACTCATGACGCGATTTTCGAAATTTTTCTTCAAATGTCCATCGATCCTAGCCAGGAGATGACGAAAATGAGGTCCGTTCAAAACTGTATATATATATATATATATATATATATATATATATATATATATATATATATATATATATATATATATATTTGTCTGTTACCGCTCTAGCGGTCACAATTATTGTTTAATCGTTACCAAACTCGATATTTAGTCGTTTTATGTAAAAAGAAAGATCAAGTTCGTTAACGGCTGAAATCGGACCAGGGGGAGGGGAGGGTTTTCGAAAATTCAAAATATCTCCGTTATTATACGTCGGATCGAAAAATTGTACAGAATCAATCTTATTGCAAATTAAATTTACTATAAATATTGTTATATACATTTATTCTCTATCTTGAATATTAACCGAGATATTTGCATTTTTGTTAAATCTGGGCGGCTAACGAACGGGTGACTTTTCCGCCAAAAGCTAGTTCGGCCGATTCCTTAACTGCTCGACTCTCGTGAAATTTCTCTATTGCAAAACTTCACGTGGGAAATCTGCTTAGTTTACGCAGCCCCTGCGTGACGGACTTTTCTATAAATATTCTGAGCGCATCCTATTTCTCCAATACAGTGATATTAAGAGATGATATTGTATTAACTATGCCTTCGTTCCATACCTTTATTTTCTGATTGTGGGCAGAGAGACAAGAAATCGGAAATTCATAAATACCGAGCATCGACCCATTTTTTATTCACGAAGCAGTAACCTCTTGATAATGAAGGAGTAGTTTACGTTATGGACCTATGAATGTTTATGTATATAAATCTATTTTTAGGGAATGAAAAATAATGTGCACACAAATAGAAATTGTGAACTTAGTGAAAGCCCAAAGGAGTAAGTATTTGCAGATGTATGCAGAGAAAGTGTCACCACTACTTGTGTGATTTGTATAAAAATTGCTCCAGGAGAAAGGTGTTTCATGTAAACTTCAAATAACAACACTGAAAATCTTTTTTCACCACTGGTTATAATCAAAAATGTTAAATAAAAAAAAAAACATTTAGAAAGTAAGCATAACTCCTGAAAACCCCAAGCAAGGCGATTTCTCTGATGAAGTTAAATATTCCAGGATCACTTATCCCAACAAGAGAAAAGTTGTCACGCAGGGGCTGCGTAAAATAGGTGACATACTGGTGATCGCATTTCACCATATATTCTCTAATACCGGAGTAAAACACCGATAAGTAGAAGTGGGGGTTTGCTGATAGCTGAAAACCAGAAAGTAAGAATAACTCACTCCATATTTTTATTAAGAGAAAATGTAAACAACAAGTGTAGAGCATCAATAGTCACAAGACTGGTCCTATAACATTTGAGTCATTATAACGGAAATATTTTGAATTTTCGAAATACACTTCTAAACCTCCCTTCTCTGGGTCATTATTATCATATATTATGTTTGCTTCTGGCCCGACCTTAGTATGTCATTTTGAATTTTACTACGTAATGTCCATGCGATATTACACATTATTACCAGTTATAAATTTGAATCATTTTCTTCTTTAACTGGTTGATATTTGAACGTAAAATGTTTATTTAATTCTATTTTCAGACAGTTTTCTATTTACTTCTTGTTTTACAGGGAACCGATTTTAAGAACGATGCTTCGTAGGTTATTATTCTTAAGTTGTACTAATATTTCTTTGCTTTCCCTTCTATTTTATTTTTTTTATTTTCCTATTTGATTCTATATTGTTTAGAGCTGTTTTACTTGATATCTTTAGTTTCTTACATAATGTCTATAAAATCGAGAAAAAAACAATACCAAAATAGAACATTTATGCTCTTAGAACATTAGCAAATTTTCAGTAAATAAAAATACGGACATTAATTACACAGAATACCATATAACATGGGATAAAATAATTAAAATATTCACATTTTTACAAGAGTGTTTGAGCGATTAGCTTTATGCACTGCTCCCATATATCCAGCTCAAATCTTGGTACACAATGAAGTGCTCACGACATAGAATAACCCTAAGATTGGTAAAAGCACGGAAGACAATGAATCTATGATCTAGGAGACCTATGTACACCAAGGTAGAACGGAAGTATATATTTTTTAACACTTATGTTTTAATATCTGTTAACTTCTTCAAAAGTTTGTATTAAAAATTATGTATTCATTCAGTGTAAAAAAAATGTTCAGGCTTAGAAAAGGCCAAGCTTCTCATGGCTGGACTGATGATCAAAATGAAACAGAAAAATAAATAACTACAATTTCACTTTATGGATTATGTATCAATGAAATAAGTTTATAATAATTCATTCTTTTCAAATTTGATCTATCTTAATTAATAACATTGAATTCTTGAGACAGTCACGAATAGAGTCGGTCTGGTAATGGAGTCCATCTTCAAGATCACAAGCTGTCTCATTGAAGTAATATTAAACTTCTTAGAATGGATCCTCGCTGATGATCTTGGTTGGGTGTCGATGTAGTACGTGACTCAGTCTGGGCAAGGCTCCTTGAATACACATCTCTTGCCATTCAGGCATTAGTCACAATTCTCCTATATCTTCAATCTACACTTCCTTGTCGTCTGTAGCATTCAGAAGTGAACCTGCAACTCCTTAAACTCAAGGGCAACTTGCCAGGCTGCTTGTGGAATAATATTATTAGGATTGGAGACTTTCGTACACTTCCAATGACATCCTCAGTCCTCACCTACCTGGGATTCACTCCTATCGTAGGCACCAGGTTGGTTTAAAGCAACATTCAAGGTGATGAGGAGCGTCTTCGGAATAGCTGAGCACTTGTATATGAAAGTTTCAAGGATTTGACGGCGTTTGACATCCATTAAGATTTTCTCGGTAAAACGTTTGCTGTCACACATAATTTTTGCCTAATGACAGTTCAAGCTATTGAGATTGTACTCGTGCCCAATTTTTGTATGATCGTTATGAAACTCAATATTTTAACGTCAAACGTAAAAATAAAAGCTAATGAAGTCACTAATAGCCGTTGAATACTCTGTTCTTTAATTTTAAGTTAAAAATTATAGTTTTTATATTATCTTTCGTAAAAAAAAAAAAAAAAAAAAAAAAAAAAAAAAATACTCTTTCAAATTCACACGGTGTCTAATAAATTGAATAATAACATTACTACGAAGAAAAATTATTGTAATGATATTGGAAACCTAATAACACGGTTCAAAAAAAGGCTGTCACGCAGGGGCTGCGTAAACTAAGCAGATTTCCTATGTGAAGTTTAGCAATAGAGAAATCTGCATACTGGTAACACAACACCACCATAAGTAAATACAAACGGTAATGAGAAATCTTTCAATTAATTTTAATAAACTCCCAACTGAAACGGCTTCTGAAACGGCTTTGGAATAATAATTTATATTTTAATAACTCAAATTTTTGTAGTCCAAGAACTAAAGAAGGGGGGGGGCGGATGAACAGAACGTGTTTGCATAAATCTCACATAGTAAAGAAGGTTAGGTAAGGTTAGAAACGACAGATAAGGTTAGAAGCTTCCGCCAGAGCCGAAAACGGCCGAGCTAACCCGAACACCCGACCATAGACTTCATAAAAATGCAAATATCTCGGTTAGTATTCAAGATAGAGAATAAGTATATATAACAATATTTATAGTAAATTTAATTTGAAATAAGATTAGTTCTATACAATTTTTTGATCCGATGCATAATAACGGAGATATTTTGAATTTTCGAAAATCCCCCCTCTAAACCCCCCCTCCCTTTAGTACGATTTCAGCCATTAACGAACTTGATCTGTCTTTTTACATAAAACGGTTAAATATCGAATTTCGTAACGATAAAAAAAAAAAAAAATACAAACAAAATATATATATATATATATATATATATATATATATATATAAAATTTTGAACGGACCCCATTTTCGTCATCTCCTGGGTAGGATCGATGGACATTTGAAGAAATTTTTCGAAACTCGCGTCATGAGTACGGCCTCAATAGCAGATTTCCCTTAAGGATTAATAGAAAGTTAATGTACACTGATGTAGATAGTCATTCCAAGAGTCGAATAGACGATTTATAAACATAAGATGAGGATTAATAGAACAAGGTTGAAGAACAGATGATATTAGTTATTCTGGTCAACAGTTGGATTCCGAGCATAGCGTAGGCCTAACAACAAGGAGTCCTCTTTAGACCAGGAACTAGCCCCCATCTAACCTAAAACCTACTTTCTTTCTATTGACACTTGTCTTGGAATGTTAAATTTACCACATAACACGTGTAAACTCTCACAATTATGGCTTGGACCTTGACTGTGGTGATTCCATGTCAAATGCCAGAGTTATCTTATTACTAGATGATTTTATATATATATATATATATATATATATATATATATATATATATATATATATTTGCGCCTGTAAATATTATGTCATGAAAAAACCGAAATCGAACAGATAGCCAATCAAGATCCGGAGTTTAGAAGTCATAAAAAAGTAAATTTAGATTTTCTAACAATAACCCCTTAATTTATTGTGCAATGATTATACATTATTCTTATGATAGGAAAAAGTCACTGACAACTCAGCTGATACTGATAAGAGCAAGTGTGATAAGTGCAACAAGATTTTGGCATAGTTCACTTTTAACTCAAATTCGCAACGTTTTTTGGCAGGTGTAATTTTCTTTACCATAAACGTAGAGTTATTGGCTTCAATACCATAATAAGCATTTCTTAAAAATAAGTTTACTAGTAAACAAAATTTCCAAAATTGAAAATACAGAACACATCTTAAAGTAAAATTGATTTTAACAATAAAAAAATAAATTGATTAAGATTGTTACATATATTACAGTGAAAGTAACCAAGAACTCTTAAATTGAACGTGACTTGAAATTTAAACTAAACGACACATTGTTAGTAATATAATAGCATACAGAAAAAAATCGCACGAAGGTAGAAAACACAAAAGTACCGTTTCACCAAAAATGCGTTTTAGAGAAAACAATTGTATATTAATAGATTATCTACAAAATGATTCAATCTTAGGATTTATTAACATTTTACGCCTTCTCTAAACTACAAATCCTAGTATGATTGTATTCAATCATCAATAAACTTCATATTTAGTTTAAAAGAAATGTTTAAATATCCAGGTTTTAAACGATATAACAGGGCAAATATGAAACCGCAAAGGATGAACAAAAAATTATCAAAATCACCTTTCAATTTTCATTAAAGGATCATGTATAGCATTAAATTGGCTGTACATTTTTCAAGTATTTTTGAAGCTCTTCAGGCTCCCTTTACTCGCTATTCTTAAACATTTATCCATAACATTGTGAGAAACCTTCTGCTGGAAAGAACATGTCTTCACTCATTCCGGTAGGAGGTTATCTTCGAGTGAGGTTGTCTTTCAGTTCAGTGCAGTAAGAGCGCATCAACAAATATGAAACATGTCGAATCAATCTAATTAATAATGCAGAAAAGTAAAGCATGCTTTGATGTCCTTATGTTCATCCTTTGTGCTATGATGTGTTACTAACAAACATTCTAACAAATATAAGCATAAACCAGCTTCAGCGGACCCCATTTAGTCATCTATTCAAAAGGAACGATGGGCACTTGATGAAATTTTCCGATTCAAGTACTTTCTCAAAATCTAATAAAACATTAGAATTAAGAAATAAAATTCTTATAAAATTTGGAAGCTATACCAACGAATAGAACAGCTGGTAGACGAAAGAGAGTAAGAAAATAAGTAAAACAGTACTTAAGTAAAAGTAAATTGGTAAGGGTTATCGACATTTGTCTGAGAAAGATGGATTTCCGCTCCATTACTAAACATTCAAAGCACTATAAGGGAACCGAACCCGCAACCCAATATTCAGTTTTACTCTAAAGACCACCACCTCGAGTAAGTATTTGGCTATCCTGAACATATGAGAACACAGAGTTAGAGTTCTAGTGCAGTATACAATACTATTGTGGACTGTAAAGACGGGAGAATGTTTTGAACCTTAAAAGGACTCCTGAGATTTAAGCCTGAACTGATAGGGATGAAGTTAGATAACAAGCACTGACCCTGTTAGATCGGAGACCGGTACAACTTTCACTACTATCATGACTTAATTACTCTATTTGATAAATAGCCTATCGATACGTAACACAATCTTTCATCTCAATATTATACTGTCAGAGTTGACTCTCGTAACAAGCCGGCAAATATGTGTGTGTGTATATATATATATATATATATATATATATATATATATATATATATATATATATATTAAACGTAAAAATCCGAATAAAATGACTTTAAAGCATTATACGTTTTTAGCAGATTTCCCCCAAGGGAAATCAGCTATTGAGGACGTACTCATGATAAATAGCCTATCAATACGTAACATAATCTTTCATCTCAATATTATACTGTCAGAGTTGACTTTCGTAACAAGCCGGCAAATATGTGTGTGTATATATATATATATATATATATATATATATATATATATATATATTAAACGTAAAAATCCGAATAAAATGACTTTAAAGCATTATACGTTTTTAGTAGATTTCCCACGAGGGACATTAGCTGTTGAGGACGTACTCATGATGCGATTTTAGACAAATTTCTTCAAATGTCCATCGACCCTACCCAGAAGATGACGAAAATGAGGTCCGTTCAAAATTTTATATATATATACTAGCTAAGGTACCCGGCGATGCCCGGGAAATCATTGCTGACTGACTAATGATGGTATTTTTATAGCAAGACTTCAATGTGTACAATAACACTTCCCTCCACGATGTATTGTTTTTTCAAAACAGCCAATCCTAAAGTGTAACTTTCAGGGTTAATAGAATAGAAATTTTAGTTTTGAAGAATATATGAAAATGGGTTCCTAATCTATCCCTCACGACTTTTTGACTCACAGTTTTTGAATGATTCAAATCATAATCATGGCAAAGCATTTATTACAATTAAATATCATCTATAATGAACATATTTCCTGCCAAAAATCAATCCAAGCACATATAGTTTTAGCATAGTTTTATACATAAGATTATATTCGTATTAGTAAGCCTCAGTGGAAATCACTTCCCGTCATGCCAGCATTCCACAGGAAATAAGTAAACTCAATTAACTCCCGTCAATTTCCGCTCTCGCAGGAGCGTTATCATCATTGTTTTCCTTAGAATATTGATTCAGAATATTATTTTAATAATTTATCTACCTGATGGAACTAAATAATAGATCCCTAAACATAATTTCATTTATGTTCAAAAAGCTAGATGAGGGGAAGAGAGCCCCCCTGCAACCTAGTAATACTTTAAACATTCATATCGAGTATATATTAAATACCAGAAATGCTCTTATAGTTTACATTTCTATTGGAAATAAATAACAAAGTTATAGGGAAAATAAATAAATAAATGAGGAAGCGACGGAGATTTATAAGCTCACTAATCCGAATCATACTTACAACTATCATATAAGACTAAAACATAACATCTTTTGTCATAATATGCATTTATTAAAAACACTTAAATAAGCACTAATAAAATTAATGACTCCCGCTATGGTTTTAGCGTATATGCCGTGTTAACTTCATTTACGGCAAAAGTGAATACAACAAAAGTTACTTTAAATAACAAAAGTAAACAACTTTTGCTATGTGCACGTTTGCCGAAAAAAAAATAGAAAATGAAAATTGCGAATTTTTATCTCAGGCATGTCTTATAACCCTCACTCCCGTTTGAACCTAAACATTTTAATATAGTTTATAATCATGGAAGAATTAATGCTAATTCGCATACAAAGTTTTGTTAAATTCGGTTCAATCGTTTGAGCTCAACAAAATTGTTGACTCCCGCTATAATTTTTAGCGTATAACGGCTTTATAGTTCGGTATACGAAAAAAGTGTATATAACAAAAGTTACTCTAAATAACAAAATAAACAACGTTTGTTATATGCATATTTGCCAAAAAACCAATAGGAAACGAAATATCGCTATTTTTAATTTCAGGCCTCCCTTATAACCCCCACTCCTGTTCGTCTCAGAGAATATTAATATAGCCTAAAGTCTAAGTTGGGTTAGTAGTAATATACATACCAAGTTTCATAAAATTCGGTTCAGCCGTTTATGCGTGAAAAGGTAACAAACAAACAAACACACACCAAAGAAACAAAATTCAGTTATGGTGTCTATGACATGTGAAACGAAAAGTTATCGTGAAATTTCGAGAAAAAAATCAATGTACAGACAGAGGTTACAATTTTATATATATATATATAGATAGATAGATAGATATATTTGTCTGTTAACGCTCTAGCGGTCGCAATTTTTGTTTTATCGTTACCCAACTCGGAATTTCATCGTTGTAGGTAAAAAGGAAGATCAAGTTCGTTAATGGCTGAAATCGGACAAGTGGGAGAGGGGGTTTAGAGGGGGAGGATTTTTGAAAATTCAGAATATCTCCTTTATTATGGCGACGGATCGAAAAAATGTATAGAATAAATCTTATTGCAAATTAAATTTACTATAAATATTGTTTTATACATTTATTCTGTATCTTGAGTACTAACCGAGATATTTGCATTTGTATTCTGCGCGTGGTCATCAGTAGGCTATGACCGATAACTATTCGTCCCTCGTGAATCGATAACTATTCGTCCCTCGTGAATAGGTTTAGAGGTTAGGTTAACTGTTTTTAGGGCTAGAAACTACTGGGTTATTACGCCCTAAATAATGTTTTAGGTTTAGAGGTTTCTTACTATTACAGTTGTTATTAGGCAGATTTCTCTATTGTAAAACTTCACGTGGGAAATCTGCTTAGTTTACGCAGCTCCTGCGTGACGGACTTTTTAAATAAATAAATAAAACTAAAGTTTATGAGAAACAAAAATTTCTATTACAAAATGTGAGTGGGCAAAAATCGACGCAATAAAAAGTCCAGTTCTGAAGCAAACACTCAATTTTATTTAGCCTTATAAAATAACAGAATAAAAAGAAGGGCTATGATAATGGACATATAACTGGTCCCCACCGCCTACTCAGCACCATAAAGGGATTGAGTATATACTTCAATATAATAGTAGGTAACTTAGGATCCTAAAGCTACAACCTGGGCTCTAAGCGTGTAGTGACCACATGAACTCCAGTTAATTACAGTGAGACCGACCTTGGTATCTCATGGGCACCACAAATTTTCATTTGAATAGTCTAATCGTTGTTGTTGTCTGACGATAGTATGAAATAAGTATATTTTTAAAATTTATTTATTAACGTCCATCAACAGGTTGCCACCCTCTCCTTTCCAGGTTAGATCTAAGGATTTTATTTAATGAGTTCTTCGCTAAATAAATTCCCACTTGCCCAAGCGGGGATTGAACTCGCCACTCTAGGTTTAACATGTGAGATTAACCCCAACGCTTTATTAAATCACATGGCTAACCTGAGCTCCGAAATAAGAAAAATATTGTAATGAAAATCCTCAAGTCTGATCAATGAAACATACCTCTTCTACCTTTTTTTATTTTTGTCTATTGTCAGCTTCAAGAAAACAAAAGGAATTCATAAATTTTCGAAAATGCTATGCTAGAAAGTTTTCAATACAAGCATAGATCGAAGATTTTATTATTAATTTATAGTGTGATCGGATCCTCTAATTTTAAATGCTTAGCATCTCAACAACTCTATAAAAAAATTAAACATGTCAAAAAAATACACAATAATTATATAAATCATATGTAAATATTTGAAAAGTCTACCATTAACATATTCTTTTCTTGGCTCCTATTTCAAATATCAGTATGTTGAAGTACCATTAAATGTTATTAAAATAATAGAATTATAAGGTATGTGTAGATTCTTTTTCACCTAAACAATCATTACTGACCAGTGTGAGACGTGTTGATAAACATAAAAATGGTTGGATGTGTGCCACGTGAGTCAGTGTATGGGCCAGGTGACGTCAGTATTACCTCACGCTGAGCTATGTGGGTAAACATAGAAACCTGCCCTCCTAGTAGCCGAGGCCACAACACACACCTATACTACCCTAATTTAGCCAATGAAACGTAATTTCAAGTTTTGAAATATCATCTGGTAGTTAAATAAATAATATAAACCTCACTCTCTGTGCATACTCGGTAAGAGTAGCCTCGCAGGTGCTCTAGCAGCTTTTTTTTAAATACCAGTGTATCAATTTGCCGCATTTTCCGAAAAATGACAAAAACAAATTAGTAACTGAAGGCGAGAGTGTGTCTTGTTACTCTCAACCAGGGTCCAATCACAGAGGCCCATTGTCTGTAACAAACCGCGGGGATAAATAACATGTAATATTTTCTTTGCCGTGCAAGTAGTTAACTAATTTATTCATCGCTCTCTTATTTATACAACTGAGTCCCCAAAAATGCCTGAATATGGTGTATGTCGCCGTTCAACAATTTTTGAAGAAACTTTAACTAGTTTCTTCATTTAAAAGGCTGCACATCATCAGCTGGCTTTTCACCTTACAACAAATAAACCTCAATACAAGATGAAGTATAATAAGTGTTTGACAATACAACACACTGAGACAATCAAAACATATTGCTAGATGGCATGCGTGAAAGGTCTACGTATAAAACGCCTGATAGCTAATTATAACACAAGGATATAATGCTCCTAAAAAAGTGTAATATAATACAATTTAAAAAAAAAACTACAGTAATAAATATGTTTTCAATTATGTAAGTATTTAGTTTTACTTAATTTTCTTTAATAATGTATGCCTGTATATTTTTAATAGTAAATAAAAGATTATTTCGGACCAGGGCAAAGGATGCTGCTTGTTGACCAACGATATTATCGTACTTTCCTAAGGTGAAATTCTCTGAAAATAAAATAAATACTAGCAATGTTCTCGAATCATGAAAATGGTACATAGAGTATCTGTGAGGTATAAATGATTTTTTTTTTTTTTTTTGCAAAGGCTTGGAGAGTATTCTTCAAGTGGAAGAATCCATCACGTCCCGTGTACACTGCTTTCATCTTAAGCGGTTAGAAAGGCTGCGCACTTGGAAATGACCCATTTCCTAACTCATTTAATATAATGTCCCTTAAAAATTTAAACCCATTATAGTAAGTGTGAATATGTTCAACTTCTAAGCCATTAAACAGTTTATTCTAATGAGGCGATTATCCCTTCATTGCTGACATTAAGAATTATATGATATGGATGGCTGAGAAACATACTGGTATAAGTCAAAATAGCTCTACTTTTTCAATAACAAGGCTTTTGAGTTTGACACTATAGAGAAATTATCACGAGGAGCAACTTCATTGGCCGGTTTTAATAGACAAGATATATATTAAAACCTTTAATCTACGTTTAAAGCTAAATAAGAACATATTATAATCTTTGTATTTCGTATGTACTTTTTAAAGAGAAATACAGGCTTTCATCACTAAGTTACTCAGCTGTCCATACGTAGTAAAGAATATTATCACTTTAAGCCAAATTTGTAAATTGATTAACAGATATAAATAAGAGACTGATAAACACGCTTTCGTAACGAGAACACAATCAGTCTTTATTGAAAATACCAACTTTGAATATACGTGGTTGTTTCAAAGCTCATGTCAAAACTAATAGAGATGAAAAGTAGAGTTTAAGTACAAAGCGTTTATTACCAAAAAATCCAATGCCATTTAAAGTTTACCGAAATATTAATTAAAATGAAGTTATGAATGTCATCAACATAATTATTATGCCACACACAAGAAGTTATTGGCATGGGGAAGGTGAGAGTGAGTCACTAATTAAATAAGTCACTAAGACGTTCAGTTTATTGGGGGAAAAAATCCCTTAAATGCCTGAAGTTCTTTTATATCCCTACTTAGTCTATTAGAACAAATACAAGTTTTTCCTTTGTTAATCTTATTAAGTACGTTGTAGATTTATTTTATTATAATTCTGTATTTTGTGATAAATATTTATATTACTTAGATGCAGGTAATATATTGGCTGATGTCAGTAGTTCAATTATATAGTGGGGTATGTCAAAGTCTTATCGTTGAATGGAGTCGGTTAATATGTGACATCAACATTTTTAGTCACTACTTGGTTGGACAATGTTTTTTTCTCATCAACATAAAAAAATTGGCTAAGTACTAAATAAAAATGCAAATTTTGCGGAAGACATCGGAGCCCAAAATGGAACGCTTAGAAAGAGAAAAGTCCGTCACGCAGGGGTTGCGTAAACTAAGCAGATTTCCCACGTGCGTCACGTTTTTTCATTTAACTCGAAAATCAAAAGTTCAATGAGAGCAATGTTTGGTATTTAAGCTTTAAATAATGTGCTTCATAACATAATAGAATATTGTTAATATGAGATGAGAAGGAGTGGGGGTTTACTGAATAATGAAAACTAAAAAATGCAAATATCTCAGTTAATAATCAAGATAGTGAAAGCATGTACAGGACAGCATTTATAGAACATTACAGTTGCAATAAGAATGGTTCTAAACAATTTTTCGATCCGAAGCATAATAACGGAGATATTAAGAATTTTCGAAATTCTCTCCCACTAAACCCCCTCCCCCTGTTCCGATTTCAGCCGTTAACGAACTTGGTCTTTTTGTATAAAACGATTATATATCAGGTTTGGTAAAGATAAAACAAAAATTGCGAACGCTAGAGCGGTAACAGACAAACATATAGATGGGTATATATATACAGTTTTGATCAGACCTCATTTTCGTCATACCCTGGGTAGGATCGATGGACTTTTGAAGAAAAATTTCAAAAATCGCGTCATGAGTACGACCTCAATAGCTTATTTCCCTTGAGGGAAATCTGCTAATAGCAATTTCTATCATATTCATTTATTTCGAAATGGATCTAAGGCATACAAAGACTAATTGAGCGTGATTCTCAAAAAGCAAGGAAATGACATTGCTTAGTCCTTCCATCTAGTGACTTTGATTGGGCCAAAAGTGTGGAATGTCAACCCTCTCTCTCTTATATCTATTTACAATCAAGGACCCCATTTAACCATGATAGTTGAAAACAGTAAACGGCAGCAACCGTAATATTGAAACAAATAGCAGTCGATAGGTTTGTGAATTTAAAAAAAAAAAAATCAGAAGATGGCGTTATTGTACACCCATTGTATTAATTATACAAATTGCTTTGCAGCACTTCATTTATTATTCCTATAATTATTTATTTTGAAAGTCCGTTTCAATGCATAAAACAATCCCATAGAATATAATTAATAAATCTCTTCATGATTGACAAAAATATTCCTAAAGAATTGTTTTTTTTTTATCTCTAATACATACTGGAAAATGTGCAGTTTTATTTTCGCCTTTCTCTAACCTTTCCTTTCCCCTAATACGACTCTAATCAAACGGCCCAACTAGATGTTACAGTCCTAAATATAAAATTTCAATATTCGTAGACTATTCGTTTTGCGAGATGTCCGCATACAGACGTCACGCTGAAACTAGTCGAAATAGGTTATAGAGACGGCCAAAACGAATAATTCCATTGAAATATGAGAACCGAAAATTTTTGCGATTACAATACTTGTTTTTTACGGACAAGAAAGTAGAAAAGCCTACTTTCATGGGTGGGGCCTCAATAAAAATTTCGTAAAACGGTCTTCGCCTTAGGTCATTATACCATTCTAGGACAAAGCAGACTGGTCGAGTAAAAGGTTGATGTCGCTCAATTAATTATTCATTTGTGTGTTGTTACTGCATCTATTATAACATCTATATTCATATTTTAAATACGTTTAGTTGGCTACTATATTTTATTGGTGAATGTACCATAGGGTAAATGAAATACGCTTGTTCGTGAATATTTCAAGAAATTTCTCGGCACCAAAATATGCAGGCAACAAATGAGCCTGTTGCTGAAGGCAATCCATTGTTTGCTGATGACATAATGCTGCTTACATTCTCCTTTAGTGTCATTCTTCTTCCCGACCACATAATAGCTCTTAAAGAAAATGTATTCTGGGCAAGGAGGTGCAAATCTAGAACAAAATTATACTCTAATTTAAAGAGAAATAATTAATTAAATAGGTGAAAGCGTTGTAGCCAGTTGTAAGGCTAACGGAGACTCTGGACGAAACTTCATGTAAAGTCAAAAGCAGAATTGATGTCTCTCATGGGCTTGAAGTTGCCACTGGCTTATGACAAGATACTCCTATGTCCTGGAAAAGGCTATTCACTTTAATTTCTCCAGGTAAGTAAAATTACAAATACACAAAACGGTCATCAGATCCCGCCCCCGTTACACGAGGCCTTGAACAGTGGGCCCAAAGGAGGAAGAGAGGTATCGCACCACGAGGTCAAGGGAAAAAAACCACTAGATATCTGGCTGTAAGACACCAGCATAGACAGAAATCAACACCGACCTGGTGGAATTGTATTGCTAGCTCACGTCATCTATGCTGTTAAGGGCATATTCTGCTAGTTAATGCACGACGTGAGATTCGAGCCCCATACGCTACCGAGGAAAATATTTTATGGGAAGCAGGTATAGTGAGGAGGAAGGGCAGCAAACGCAGAGGTGACTCGATGATCTGAGATAGACGTGTGGAGGCTGGGGTGTCCGTTATTGGAGGATCGTAGCTAAAGAACGCACGGAATGGGTTAACATCGTGTAAGCACTGTAGTACATTGTAGCTGTTAAATACAATTTAGAACAGGACTTTTCTGTGATTGAATTCCCCAGTCAATATAATTTTGTCAAAAATTGGAATTCTAGGATATCCTAATTTAAAAAAAGTAAAATTGAAACTATACTATTTAAAACGTAGACTAAATAATAAGATTCCATTTAGGTTATCGCTTTAATACCAATTTTAAATTAAGGTTCACCTCCAGCAACGAATTTATATATTCCTTGAGTAATAAAACTTTTAAGTGGATTAACCTTGGCAGTTATTAAAAAAATTATTTACTAACGACCACTTTTTTCAACTAAGGCTGATTCGGACGGGTTATAAACAGTTACCACCCTTTTCTAGCCTAGGGACGGACTAAGGATTTTATTTAATGAATTTCGCCACTAAATAAAATCCTTTGCCCAGGCGGGAATCGAACTCGCCAGTCAAGGTTTACCATGTGAGATTAAGGTCAACGCTTTAACTCACATGGCTAACCTGAGCCCCATATTGAAAAGAAATATTAAAAAAAAGTCCGTCACGCAGGAGCTGCGTAAACTAAGAAGATTTCCCCTGTGAAGTTTTACAATAGAGAAATCTGCATACTGTTAACACAATACCACCGTGATTAGATAATGAGAAATATTTCAGTTAATTAAAATAAATTCCCAACTGAAACGGCTTTTGAATTGGAATAATAATTTATATTTTAATAACTCAAATTTTAGTAGTCCAAGAACTAAAGCAGGGGGGGGGGCGGATGAACAGAACGTATTTGCATAAATCTCACAAAGTAACAAAGGTAAGGTAAGGCTAGGAACGACAGGTTAGAAGAACCCTCCCACCTGAGCCGACGGAAATTGCCGATCTAATCCGAAGTATAGCCGACCACAGACTTTATAAAAATGCAAATATCTCCGTTAATATTCAAGATAGAGAATAAATGTATATAACAATATTTGTAGTAAATTTAATTTGCAATAAGAGTGGTTCTATACAAGTTTTCGATCCGATGCATAATAACGGAGATATTTTGAATTTTCGAAAAAAAACCCTCCCTCTAGTCTGATTTTAGCCATTAACGAACTTGATCTGTGTTTTTACATAAAACGGTTAAATATCGAGTTTCGCAACGATCACTCAAAAATTGCAACCGCTAGAGCGTTAACAGACAAATATATATATATATATATATATATATATATATATATATATATATATATATCGATGGACATTTGAAGAAATTTTTCGAAAATCGCGTCATGAGTACGACCTCAATAACTGATTTCCCTTAAGGGAAATCTGCTAATAACAAACAGATGGCATTTTCTTTTTTCTACGACAAGAATAATACTATAATTTTTTCTGTGTGTGTCAAGATAAAACTCAATCCTAAAGAGTAAAAGTTCCGAAAGTGTACTTTCATCTTTACTAAATTAAACTACAAAATTCAAGGTAATAAAAGTAATAGCTTTATCATGTGCCTGGAGAGGAAAGATAGTGGGACAGGTTAAGTTACATGGTTGATTTAGATCTCAGTTCCACTCAGTTTTTTTTTTTCATCCGAGGCCAATTTCTATTTTCCTTAATGTGATTTTTTTGTTACTTCAGAACAATTCAAACATTACCGAGTATCCAAGAGAGCGCCTCATGGCTCGAAAGTTTCCATTTGTTCTTAGAAAGTGAATAACCTTTCTTCTAATAGATGAAGACTTTAACCAAAAAAAAAAAAAAAGTCTGCTTCAAAATGACTATTAATTTTGTTTTAGAAAATGTTTCTTAAAATATATCAGTTATTGATACTGCACTCATGAAACGGTGCTACATCCGTATATATATAAGGAACCGTTTTTGCTCGGTTGTAATACAATAATGCTTGTTATAACAAAATAATGATTATGTATGAGAGTTGCAATGGCTTCACTATACGTAATATATTTATTTTTATCGTTCAGGTAGTACTTATGTTTTTGCTTTATAGCACTCAGGGAATTAGGAAGACCCAGAGTCTTGAAGTAATCTTAGTTCTAGAAGTCATGAATAATAAATGTAACACTGTTCTCCTACCACTAATCTATCACTTCATACCACTAAAAATTATATAAGGGACATACTACAAATATGTTTGATCATGCTAGTCATTACTAATATTGTTTAATAATAAATATTTCGTTTCCATCAAAACGATGGCCTAACAATCATGGGTGACATTTTAAACAATTCCCTCTTCAGCATTGCCCATCCCTAAAAACACTTATTCATGAGTTAACGAAATACTGACATTTTAGAATTATCCTATTAGTACCCGATTTCTTTTAAGGGAAATCAGCTATTAGCAATGTACCCGACATAATTTTTTTTTAAATGTATTGAAGTTCCTAACTGTCCTTTCTATTAGATGACGATAAAGAAATCCGTTCAAACTCATATTTACTTCTGCTTTCTATTCAAAATATATACCTATTGTACTTATTTGTAGCTATTTTATACATAATTCTCATGTATGTTCTCGGATGTACTTTGTAGGCAAAGTACAGAGGATGAAGCTGATGATCTAAAAGTACTAAATAAAGTCTTATATAAAGTGGAGAATTATTTTTTTTTAAATACTAATACCTATAATTAGTTAACTTTGATTTCGAAGATGTTCAGAAGCTAATAATAACACTGTAAACTCCTTCACCCTCATTCAGATAAAAGCGTTACACTTCTTGATATATCTGGACTTCCACGGACATCTATTATGCTTCATTAGGTTGGATACAAAACAACACATGTCACAAATTCCTAGCAGTCGAACATCCCCCAACAAGGAACTCGAATATGCCACCCAAGTTTATGACCCCCCTCTTGAACTCGCTGGTTCATAAGACAAACATTTTTGAAAGAGAAATGAAGATGAAACTTATAAAATCTCCCAGGCCTAAAAATCAAATAGAACAACAATTTTATAGAACGTTAAATAAATGAGAATCAAACTGGCCAGTTTTGCACTTAGTGACGCATATTTACATTAAGCTTTAGATTCAATCGGCACAGCTTATGATTATATTCATAATGATAATATAAATTAATCACGCCATAACTGAAATATTGTTAGTTGTTAACAAGAAACTTATGATGAAATTGCATTGAGTGCTAATTTTCTTAATTTACATAAGATTATAAGAATTACAAGGCAGAAGAGAAATAGCCCAAAGAATTTTAAGAGAACTAATACATCTCATCCATATGAATGACTGCAGTCGTGACTGAAGCAACGCCTACAATCCGAATTCCAACGATTTCCGGACTAACATTGAGGAAACAAGGTTCAAGATACAAGTATTGTACAACCAGTGTACTGTATACTACAGGTCATTTAGATACCTGTACCTAAAGCACCCTCGCAAGATCAGCCTACCTCTTCTAGCATAAAAGGGAAACCAAGGGTTTATTCCTTCAATTTGTTCAACAAGCCCATAGCCCACTCTCCTTCCCCAAACAAATCCCGTAAGCTCAGCACAGCTTGTGTTCTTCTAACATGCTGTTTAAGGTAAGAAATCTTCCTTCTTTTTATAACCAACACTTATTTATTTCATTTTCCTTAGCAATAATACATTCTATGGCCATTTTATATAAACTAAAATTAATAAATTTCAGTATTTATTATAAGCCTCACTTTGTGCACTGCTCGTGAAACATCATGGCCACATCTTCTACTGTGATATTTCTACCTTGATGAAGGAATCGTCAACAAATACCGTGAGCAGAGTACGTAAATTAGAAATTAATTTAAAAATATCTTCTTTAAGAGTTAGGCACTTGAAAACTAAGATTATATTCAATTAATGAAAACTATGTTTATTTTAAAACTAATATTAAAAAAGCGTTGACCTTTATCTCACATGGTAAACCTAGAGTGGCGAGTTCGATTCTTGCTTGGGCAAAGGAAATTATTTAGTGACGAAATTCATTAAATAACGTCCTAAAATCCCACCCTGGCTAGAAAAGGGTGGTAACCTGTAGATAACCCGTCCGAATTAGCCTCAGTTGCAAAAAGTGGACGTTAATAAATAATAATAATAAATAACTTCTTTAAGAGTTAGACTTTGAAAACTGATATCATATTAAATCAATGAAAACAATGTTTATTTTAAAAATTAATATTTAAAAAATTGCATATAAGAAAGGTTTTAAAGTAATTGATGTTTAAATGATTACTAATGTGCGTGCGTGGGTGAGTTCGTACGTGCGCGCGCGTGTATGTGCGTGTGCACGCGCGTGTGTGTGTGTGTGTGTGTGTGTGTGTGTGTGTGTGTGTGAGAGAGAGAGAGAGAGAGAGAGAGAGAGATTATCCTAGTTGGTGTAGAAAGTCTCGTCAAATAATCGTCATAAACAAAAGCAAACAGAATGTTTTCCTTGAAATTAGCAAAATTCCACTACGATAGTACGATAAAGAATCTTCTAGAATTTTGACTAATTCAAACCTGATTTTCCTCAGATAAATAAACAATATTTTATACTGTTTCATGAATTACTTATTTAATTATGTATTCGAATGAGAATAATAAAAACCTAGCCCCTACAGTCATTTCCTACTTAGCCTGATAAAGAGTATGAATGTGTCCCCCATTGTGTTAAAAAGAAAACACTATCAACAATCACGTAACCAGAGACGTCAGAGATATGGACTTCATAATCTGTTCACAATCAATTCAAAAACCATATATAAATAAAAATGAAAGATGAAGCACTTAAAATAAAAGATCAGCTTCAGCCCTTGTTAGAGCCAGAAAAATTCATAATGTGGAGGGTTCGATAAACTTAATTTCATTATATTCAATGGAGTGCCACAAAGAGAATCACTTTCACCTACACTACATAGCTCTTCTGAATAAGGCTCCCTCCTTATTCAGAAGAGCTATGTCAACGCTTTTATGCAAGGAAAGTGATAATTTTATCCCTCAGGGATAAGTATGCTATAGATAACCCGACCCATCCCTCATTTATATCCCTCAAATAGTTGGAAAGTACAATGAAGTTGAAAATAGTGGCTAAGAACAATATTTGCATACAATTATAATAATAAAAAATGCATGACGAGCTCCGCTTATTTCCTTGCAATTATTTTAATATAATAGATGACAGTGAGACTGAATTATATATAGAGAAATTGTTGATAAAGCTAAATATGCTTGGAAAATTATCATACCCAGGGAAATCAGCTGTTCAGGTTGTACTCATGACGCGTTTATCGAAATAATTCTCCAAAAGTCCTTATACATACATATACATATACATATATATATACATATATATATATATATATATATATATATATATATATATATATATATGTATATATATCAAAGAAGAAGATCAAGATCGTTAACGACTGAAATCGTACCAGTAGCAGGAGGGAATTTCGAAAATTCAAAATAACACCATTATTAAAAGTCGGATCGAAAAAATGAATAGAACTACTCGGCTAAAGTGCAGTTTAGTCCCCCCTACGCCACCATCTTGTTTCGTTATAATCCCCGCCCACTCTTAAAGCCACCAATGGTGTATTTTGGAAATTTTAAAGTGTTAAAAAATATAAAGTTAAAACAACAAACCCCCCCCCACCCTCGGTTTTAACCACCGATGGCGTATTTTGGAAATTTTAAAGTGTTAAAAAAGATAGAAAAACAAAATGGCCGCCTTCGTCATTGTACGCCACCAAGAGGGGGACTAAAATAAACTTTCACTGAAATACTCTTATTATTAATGTAATGTATTGTTATATAAATTTCTTCTTTACCTTGAATATTAGTCAAAATATTCCCACATTTTAGTTTTCGGTCATCAATAAACACCCACTCTGACAAATAAGACTTGATTTTTCTTTACTCGAGTAAAGAACAAATAAATCTTAAAAGTCTATCTTAACTATCGATAGTTCTTTAACCAAGATATTTGCATTTTTTAGTTTTCAGTGTTCAGTAATCTTCACTTTTAGTCATATCATTTCAACAATAACCAAATATATGAAGGGACATCTAATTCCAAGCTCAAATATAAAATATTGTTTTCCCTGGCGGGCTTTTTATATTGTATGCTTATATATAGGTATGTGCTAGCATACTTAAAATACTTGTATGGCATGTTTTCAAAACGAGAATAACATGAGAAGAATGAGTCATAACTGCAATCAATATAGATGCCCCTGAAAAGAGGGCCGATGCAGCCAGGAACACATGCAAGTCTGGCAAGCTCCTGATCACAGATGCTCCCAGATTTTATAATAGGCCTGGAGTATGAGTGTTTGAGGAGATAGTCTTTATGAACACATGCATAGTTGGATTAAATTATCACAATTGCATGATTCATTACATTTTACATTCTGGTGGTTATCTCAGTAAGACTATTCTAGCTGGAAAAGCTTAGTTACCTTCGGGCAGGACGCTCTTGTTTGGGTTCGTAAAAATAGCAAAGATAATTTATTAACTAAAAGAAAAAATGTATATTAAAAACAAAAACTTATTAGAGTGTTGTTTAGAAGAACCTTGGAAGCGCTAGATTAATCAACTTCAAAAATACCATACTTGACACGGCAACTTTGTTTACAGACTTTGTCTGACGAGTTTCTATCCATTTCTTCGGCGCTTACCTCGCTTCATCAACTCAAGTCCTCACCATATGTCAAGTGAAAGACCCTACCTAGCCCATTAAGGAGCTATACAGAAAAAAGATTACTTATAAATAAATAGCTTTGTAATAAAAAAGTGAAATATGCGTCCTACAAATTCCTTAGAAATCATAAGCACAGCGGTTAGAATTTAAAAAAGTCCGTCATGCAGGGGCTGCGTTAACTAAGCAGATTTGCATCCACTTGCGTCACGTATTTGCATTTATCTCATAACGTAAAAGTTCAATGAGAACAATATTTGTTATTTAAGCTTCAAATAAAGCACTTCATAATATAACAGCTTATTGTTTATATGGCATTAGTAGGAGTGGGAGTTTACTGAAGGCCGAAAACTAAAAAACACAAATATCCCGGTCAATATTAAAGATAATAAACAAATGTACATAACAACATTTATAGAACATTACATTTTCAATAAGATTAGTTTTATACAATTTCTCGATCTGACCCATATTAACAGAGATATTAAGAATTTTCGAAATTCCTCCTCTCTAACCCCTCCCCCTTTGCTAAAAGTAAAATTGTGTACAAACTGCTGATGAGTCATTTTCCGAAACAACGGCATAGTACAAGGAACCGAAATAGCAGGTGCAGCATAATAGATTAAGACCAGCGTTGAGCTATGGAAAATTAGCGCTCATTACTTTACTTCTATTGCAGAAAGGCAGGCATCGATTCATGAATAAATAAAAAAGTGAATCACCTCTCATGACAGTGAATCATCTGTCAACTAAATGTCCTGAAAATCAATAAAAACAAAACACACCTACCTACCTAAGTTTATTATTTTTACATCAACCTAATAGCATAATGTATATTTATATCAGGTAATACTTTTCGCTTAATTAAATATTAACAATAATAATTAACTAATTGATTAAGATAACTAGAAGTATCGAATCTATTGGAGTACACTAGTGCAATACGTATTAATTTGTTGGACTCTCTTGGGAAAACAGCAAGGCGTAAATGACCCTTTGGATATACGTTCAGATATACTTCTGTGCCATAGAATGATATATAACAGTTAATGTAGCAAACGGAAAAAAAATATTCACAGAAAATTAGAATGTTTACATTATTTATTATTATTATTTATTAACGTCCACTTTTTGCAACTTAGGCTAATTGGGACGGGTTATCTACAGGTTACCACCCTTTTCTAGCCAGGGTGGGATTTTAGGACGTTATTTAATGAATTTCGTCACTAAATAATTTCCTTTGCCCAGGCAAGAATCGAACTCGCCACTCTAGGTTTACCATGTGAGATAAAGGTCAACGCTTTAACTCGCATGGCTAACCTGAGCCCCAAATGTTTACATTAAATATGGTTGCTAAAATTTGAATAATTACCCAGCACATAAAAATACACATAGAAAAATCAGAGACAATTAAATTAATGCCTGAAAACTCGTTCTAAATTAGCCACTATTGACTCCCAATCACAGATAATTAGAACAATTAATATAACGAAATCATGAAGTTAAAATCTCCCCTAGTAGAGAAATACACATATTAAAAAAAATACTCCCTACCGACAAAAACAGTTAACACACTTAAAAAAGGCCAACAGGCAATACGGTGATATTGAATGTGGTAAGTAGTGATAGTTCACCTTCCCCTTTATAAGCTAATGAGACTGAGACCTAAGTCTGTATTTCTCTCTTAACTGTTTCTCCCTTAAAAGGCTTCCTAATCAACAAGAGATTGTTCGCCAAGGTCTATGATCTCGCTAACAGCTGTGAGAGAACTCCATGAATTAATAACGTTGGGCTGCTAACATCTCTCTTGAAGAGGTTTATTCTATATAATAACATATTTTAGGGCGAGAGATTATCCTAATGGTGTTTCGGCACACGGCAAACCCCCTTTGAGGCGCGCATATTATTTAATTTACATTGGAGGAATCAATATAAATTGAATAATATGTGACCCTCAAAGAGGGGTTGGAGTGTGTCGAAATTCGTCATGCGATAATATCTAACGAAATAAGTATATAACGTAAAAACACCTTCCAATTGACGTAATTGATGGTTGTAGAAACATTAAATATATATAAAAATGAATTACCTTCAAACATATATGAATTCAGAACTGAGGTCTGTGTTAAGAATAGGTACCATACTAAGCGATCCTTTCCATTTTTGAAGCCTAGAATATTTAGTAGCTATATTTTTAATCTAATGCCACACTCTCCCAGAGATTGAATCATAATATGCACAGAGGGCGATTCATAATATACATGTTGAAGTAAATCTCCTAAAATTACATTAAAGCAACAAAGTTACAAGCATGATTATACGCCTCGTAGCTACGTAATTTTGAGGTTCGTATTTTTAAATGTTATTATTTGCATTAAAATAGGGTGTTGTTCCCGGTACTTTGAAACCAATATGCCCATAAATCAAGCCCATAAAGTAAAATTACTTATTATTTTAAAACAAAAACAGAAAAAGTAGTTCCGAAAATGGTTAGAAGGATTTAAAAACCGGAAGTGACCTTTTCCTAGAATGCATAGTCAATAAGGGAAAAAATGGACCGGTCAGTTATAAGTAGTTATGAGTTAGGGTAATAATTTATTTTCCCATAAATAGGCAGAGTGATAAATCAAAAGTTTATTAGAAAAATTGCATTTCTTTATCTAGACAGAACAATGCATAATAAACACATCGACAACTATCTCAGTTTGTAAAGTTTCTGTGCTTTGTGCCATTCATCATGTCAAAATTTTCAAATAACAACCTAACGGTCTTACAATGGGTTTCATAATTTTACGATAAAACTCAAATTTTAATGTGTCTTTATATTGTGTTATATTAACGTCCACTTGTTGCTATTACGACTAATTGGGATGAGGTTGCCACCCTTTTCAAGCCATGAGACTAAAGATTTTATTTGAGGAGAATGTCATTAAATAAATTCCTATTGCACAGACGAGAACCAAACTCGTTACTATAGAATTACCATGTGAAATTAAGACTAACACCTTAACTCACACGGTAAACCTGGTTTAGAAAATCTATATCTGTTTACTATTTGAAACAATAAATAAATGGAAATAAGCTATTGTAAATTTTGGTAGCAAGGCCAAAAATAGGGTTTAGTTCTCATCCTTTGGAACTTAAATCGTGCTACTTCCACACGACGTCATTGAGTAAAGTTTACTTCTCACAATGCGTAAGCTTCTTTTGTACTAGGGCGTACGATCATTCCAATGAATGAGACATATAGACAAGGCGATATGAGGCCCCGTAATCAGTGGAGACTAAAGCCGAACTGATAAGACTAGGAGAGAGAGTACGTACCTGTGATAAGATCCTTGAGTTCCGTGACGTACATCTGGACGGGTGAAGACGCGAGGAAGGACTGAAGAGACGCCACTCCCCCTCCCTCGCTATCGCCTACTCCCCACCAATCACATACAAATAGGCATATAAACCTAAAATTTTTAGACTTTTTCCTCATTTCAATTTTAAAAAGTCACTCCATATGGAGGGTACATTTTTGTAACAAAACTCAAAATGTGCTTAATTTGTTTTTAAGACTATTGCCATGGTAAATTTAAATTTAAAAAAAAACGGAAGAAAAAAATATGATAAAGCGGCTTGCTTTTTAGCAGATTTTTCTTAAGAGTCTTTTAATTTATAATTGGGGGGGCTGAGGTTAGCAATGTGAGTTAAAGCGTCGACCTTAATCTCACATGGTAAACCTAGAGTGGCGAGTTCGATTCCCGCCCTGGGCAATAGGAGTTTATTAAGTGACGGAATTCACTAAATAATAAAGTCCATCACGCAGGAGCTGCGTAAACTAAGCAGATTCCCCACTTGAAGTTTTACAATAGTGAAATCTGTCTAATAATAACGGCAGTAGTGATGAATCCCTAAACCTATTCACGAGGAACGAATAGTTACTGAAACGGCCGAACTAAATCTCGGCGTGAAGTCCCGAACATAGCCGACTCCTGCCGAACACACACAATACAAATCCGAATATCTCGGTTAATATTCAAGATACAGAAGAAATGTATAGAACAATATTTATAGTACATTTAATTTGCAATAAGATTAATTCTATACAATTTTTCGATCCGACGCATAATAACGGCGATATTTCGAATTTTCAAAAATCCCTCCTCTAAACCCCCCTTCTACTGGTACGATTTCAGCCATTAACGAACTTGATCTTTCTTTTTACATAAAACGATCAAATATGAAGTTTGATAACGATCAAACAAATACTCTAGAGCGTTAACAGACAAATATATATATTATATATATATATATATATATATATACACACTCAAAAAATTTTCCATACAAAAAAAAATTTGATTTAAATGTGGGAAACATTTAGAAAAAAATTCATTTATTGATTTATTTTTACTTAACAATTTGAAGTATAGAAAATATCATAAAAATTGTTCGCAATTTGTTTATAACTATATCATAATATAAATATTAAAGAAAATTAAGACAAAAAAGTTTCCATACATTAGGAAAATATTACACAAACATTTTATCAGCCACTTTTCAATATCTTGTGGAACCACCTTTGGCTCTCAAAACTTCTACCTTTCATACTGTGGACAAGTTTTTTGGTTACATCGCTGCTAACTGAATCCCATTCTGCCAAAAGTGCTGTTTTTAGATCTTCTTTCGTTCGAACACCATGATTTCTCATACGCCGTCCCATTTCATCCCATAAATGCTCTATGGGATTCATGTCTGGTGATTGGGGAGGAGTGTGCAACTGCTTTGGAGCATTGTATATTAGCCATTCTTTTACTTTCTTGGCGGTGTGCTTTGGATCATTGTCCTGCTGAAAAATAAAATTTCGCAAAAGTCCAAGTTTTTCATCTGAACTTTTTAAATTGTTCTTTAGGATATCAATGAATACATACTGGTCCATTATCCCATCAATGAAAACAAGATTTCCAACTCCAGAAGCACTCATACACCCCCAAACCATTACATCTCCACCACCATGCTTAAAGGTTGGCCTCAAATTTTTTGAAAGTAGAGCTTCATTGCCCTTTCTCCAAACGCGACACCTTCCATCGAGTACGTAAATTAGAAATTTAAAAGTAACTTCATTAACTTTTAAAGCGAGTTCGATTCTCCCCTGGGCAATAGTAATTTATTTAGTGACAGAATTCATTAAATAAAATCCTTAGTCCCACCTTGGCTAGAAAAGGGTGGTAACCAGTAGATAGCCCGTCCCAATTAGCCTTAGTTGCAAAAAGTGGACGTTAATAAATAATTTTAATTTATAATTCATATAATTATATTATTATTAAAATTAAGATAGCACCAACCATTAAACACTTCATTTTCTGCAGCTGTAGTTCAACGTATTTTGTTTCTGTTGAATATTAAGCGACTTATTTATTATTCTTTCAACCATAAGTAAACACCCACTTAAAATCGTATGATTTTTACTTTTAGTAACTGAGTGAATATAAATCTCATATCCAGCGCGCATTTCAATTTTTTTTAAAAGACGCATCGTAAACGTGAGAAATGCAGAATAGATATCGAGATGGTCTGAGCAGCGTAAATATTTTTGACTTTCATCTTGATTTGGCAAAATACCTCTCAAAGGAATCCAGTAACCATTTCTTAATAGCGCTAAGACCCATCTCTTGAAATAGAAAATATTCGCGTTGGTATAATAAACCTAGCTTTACTAACAGAAAGAAAATTAAATTTACACCTTGAACTGATTTTACAGCCAAATAAAAGAAGGAAATTAAACAAAGTTCTTACAGGCGAAGGTTACAGCAAGGTACAATAGGGACGAGGAAGTCGTCATCTAGCTTAAGAACTATGGGAGCCCCTAAATCCTCGGAACAGAACCTCCAATCATCAAAAGTCATTAACAATATAATTGCTTTCTCGCCACAAAGAGAATTAAATTTATTCTTCAAAAACTTGTTATTTTGGAATAAAACAATTTTAAAAGAGAAATCTTTTTAAGTTCCAACAATCTGATTTTTTTAAATCTACTTGTAATTTTAATAAATTAAAAGATAAGCCATTGTTTTGTAATTTTAATAAATTAAAAGATAAGCCATTGTTTTGACTACTTACCTGAATACCTGATTGCATACATATTCTTTCCGATCAAATCTCTCCTGTAGGCACTTGTGTTTGTCTTATCAATAAATGGTTTCTACCATTTAAAAAGATCAATTCGTAAATTACTATTACAAAGGGGATTAAAAATGGCGGAGTATATCACTATGGCTATGGTATGCAGACTGTGAACATATCTGGTTCCTCATTTTTTGAGATTTCCTGAACACCTCGATTTTTTTAAAAATAATATATCAATCAAATTAAATAGAGTTCCTTCTCATTATTTCGTTGAAAAATATACAACTAGACGAAATCTTGTAACCCCAATTCATTTATCAAGAAGGCTCTAAATAAAGTATTTGACTGCAAAGAGATCTTAACTTAATTCCTACATCGTAGTGATGGGCAATTCATAATAGAACGATTCGATGAACCATACTATTCTTTTCCGCCCGCTGCTATTCATGACAAAGAATCATTATTCTTTTTGAATCGATGTAACTGTATACAATTCAAATGAAACAGAAGCCCACTCAGATTTATGCTTACTTAACAACTGATTGTCTAAATTCGATGTTTCCATACGATTTAATTATTTTAGTGTACATTATGCATCTATATGACACTTTATCAATATAAATGAAAACTTATACTCGTCACTTCGAAGGAGAGGTGAGTTAATTTAGTCTTCAAAATACCAAAAATAAATGTTAAACACAAAACGGAACAATTGTTCAAAAGTTCAATTTAAAAGTAAATTATAAAAACAAATAGTTAAAACAACATATTTCACTTAATAAAAACAAATACTAACGAAATATTTATCAGCCTAAGATATAAGACGTCTTCTTCCCGCTTACAATTTACAAATGACGATCCAATCCAAAGATGAGACGATTATTCCAATTTGTGAATGCGCCTTTTAGGCACTTTTTAAAGTCGCTCATGGGCATTTTTGTAAAAAAGCTTCATTGAGTTTTCTCCAAAAACATCTGTGAACACATACAGCAAAACCACTCAGGATTAATTTTGAACGCGATTCTTTTACACGTATGGCGGATTGTATACGATGAGTCGAAAACACTAGTTCCAATCATTTTGAATCTACGATTCTTTTACTTTAAGAAGTCCCCCAAAGTCGGGATTCAATTCATACTGATTCTTTTAGCCTAACAATCGATTCATGAGTGAATCGATTAATCGTGCCCACCGCTTCGGACTAGAGGACCACAGGGCACTGAATAACAATTAACCTGTAGTAGAGAGACAGCATCCACACTGCAATGCTCTTAATAAATTTTACTGCATCAGCAGAAATTGAATATATAATTTTAATTTGAGTAACTAAGCCTCTACTATAAACCTAAAAATTGTAACTTATAACTAGTTTGACTGTACTCCTCACAAGTATGAGTGATTATAAAGAAAGTAGATATTTGTTTTTGTCACTTGCATATTTATGTTTGTATAATAGTTATGACCGTATATATTATTGAGTTGTTGTATGTGTCCCTGAAAGACTTTTCTTAGTGAGGGGGGAGAGGGGTTATTAGGGATGCAAAGTCTTTTGGAAAGCTGGCCTTTTCTCAATGAAAGGCAGACTTTTTTAGTTGTCTAATATTCATGGCTGGATCTACAGAATGCCTACAATATATTTGAGTACCCAAAAAGGAAGAAGAATGAGTTCATAGGAATTAAAAAAGTACATAGTTCTTTCAAAGACTATGAATCTGAAGGGGAGAAGATTTCAAGCAATAGCAAGTTAGCATTCAAATGCTTTAATATCATCATCTTTAACTGTTATTTATAAGATTTTTATGTACAATGTATCTAACAATATCTTTGGTATTTTTTCATCTTGCCTTTAACATTTCCCTTTATTAGGGGGTACCTGAAAGAAAAATTCTTACACATCATTTAAACTGTATTGCTCTTTAGGAATAAAATAATTATTTCAAATTTATATTTATAAATCCAGCAAATGTTATTTGCAGGAGATAAATATGGAAGAAAAATTACTTGTTAAAATGATAAAATCAATGACTGGTAAGCATATATGCCCTTTACATTATCTAGTATGTACTTGTATTTTCTACCATAATTTCTTCTTTTTAATTAATTATTTCTTGTGCTTGTTTTATTGATTTAAAATAAAATCATTCATTCCTATTTAAGCAAGATTTTTAACAAAACAAAATAATAAAAATGCCCATATACAACTCCCCATATGCAATTTAGTATTAACATCTCCCTGATAATAAGCTATATTAAAACTTCTAGATACGAGCAAAAGTTAAAATAGAGCTATTTCATTTTCTATTGGCTTTTCGAGAAATATGCGCATTATAAAAGTTATTTATTTTGATATTTAAAGCAACATTTGTTATATAATGAAGTATAAATGAGATAGCGCTAAAAACTATAACAGAGTTAAGATAATAAAGTTCACACTTTTATTGGGCACAAACGACTAAACAGAAGTCAACAAAACTCTGTATGTGGGTTAGTATTAGAACTTCCTTGATTATAAGCTATATGAACATTTTTAGAAAAGAGCAGGAGTGGGAGTTATGGGGAAGGCCTGAAATGAAGTATTGCAAAATTTCATTTTCTATTGGTTTTTCGGCCGACGTGCACATAACCAATGTTGTTTAGTTTGTTATTTAGATCAACATTAGTTATATACACTTTTGTCGAATAACAAAATAAAAGCGAGTTAAATGCTAAAAATCAAAGCATAACGGAGAATGTGAGACATTCTAAGAATTGTTATGAAAACTAAATTTCTTCGTCAGGCATAGAATATTTTAAAGAATGACTATTAAATACATAAAATAGATATATTTGATGTGTCTGGGACAGCTTTACAAATTGTGAATATTACTTAGTTTAAAATAAAAAAAATGCTATCCACTAGTAAGGTATTTATGACCAATAATGTTTTGAACAATGAATTGGGATTGATTAGTAACCACTTAGTGTTTAGTCTGACAAACTCAGCAATAGTTCTTTGATTGTCCAGAAAGCAGTAAAATTTAATAAAAGTAAAAACTAAGACAGCCTCGCATTGAATAACATTCTCACTCATTATTCTGCCTAAATATTTCTTTAGCAAAGCTACCTCAGGAATGATTCATAATAACTATGAATGAATGCAATCCATGATTATAATTAATATTCTTCACGTTATTTTCAACAGTGCAGATGGGTCAGATCAGGAAATATTTTTGCTCTTTTTAATCTTCAGGGGTAAAAAATTCTATAGTTCGCTTTAGTCGCCAAATATTCAGGTATATGACCTAAACACGAAGATGGGGAAATGTAAAAATATTGCGCACATAAAAGCCTTGCCAAAAAAAAAAAAAAAAAAAAAAAAAACCACCAAATATTGCTTTCATTGAACTTTTACTATATGAGATATGTACAATTATTTTTGGTGTGGCATCATCATTTAAGATTTAAGTTCTAAGCTACATGATTTTTGTTTGATCAACGCCACATTCAATATTTAACCGTTTCATGGAAAACTAAAGATTATATTACTAAAATCAGCCTGAGGGGAGGGGGAGGCAAGCTAGAGGGTGGAATAATTGAAAATTGCTCCTACTATGAGTCAGATCAAACATTTTTATATAACCAATCTTGTTGGAGCTTTAATTAACTTCACCAAAGTAGTATACATGTTTTCTCTGACTCGAATATTAGCCAAGTTATAAGTAACTACAAAAGGGTGAAACCAAAAAAAATATAAGTATTTTTTTAGTTTCGCCCTTTTGTAAACCACCCACTTCTACTCATCCGATTTTCACTTTATGTACTTCAATCACTAAGCATCTCTAGTCCAGCAAACATTTTAATTTCTGCTTACATAGGCTTCTTACTACGGAGGGAATAGAGAATAGATGGAGAGGTGAGATCATCAGTTTGTTATATTCCAGCATGTGGAAAATCTACTCAGTTTGCACAGCACCTGTGTGACGGACTTTTTAAGGTTGTGGCTACCTTTTTTTTTTTTTTGAGGAGAAGGATGAAGGATAAAGAAATAATATGCCATACTGTTTGATGCTCTCTTTTATTTTATTTTAGATTAACTACAACAATGGTGTTAATAGTTTAGTATTATGGCTTATTAAGCTGGATATAATCCAATCACAACAATCAACATTGGATACAAAAAATAACAAAGAATAAAAATATAGACTACCTGTTAAAACGTATTGCTCATGTAAACCTAACAATTATACTAGGGTAACTATTTATACACAGACTGGGACAATTTTGGAAGATACATTTAGCATATAATCTGCCTACTCAATAAATACTACTTTGTGTATACTTCATTTTCCTAAGCAATCTACATAAGACTTTTCTTAGAAGACAAAAACTTAAATTTTATAAGACATACAGAAAATGGTGTATGTGAGTACCCTGTTAAATTAATTATAGCTTATATTAAAATTGGACAATTATTAGAACATATTAATATTAGTCTCTCTCGCCTTTATATAAGAGAAGGCAGACTCTTTTGAAAGTAAAAAAAATAATTCTTAAAAAAATTTTTAGTTTCCTTTATAGATAAATAGACTACATATTTAAAAGAGTGAAAAAATAACTGTACATAGAGTAAAATGTATTCTCAAAAGCTCCTGTAAGCTACTACAATTATCTCTACATAACATGGTCACAATTTTGGAAAACAAACAGAAGCTTATTTACTAAAGAATAAATGTTTTTTCTGAAGTATAATTTTTAAAAAATTCTATGACTAAGAACAACAATAAAATGTCTGAGAGCCACCAATTAAGCTGTTGGCAGTTTAGTTGACCACATTTATTATAAACTAAATATTCTTCAGAATAAATGAACCAGCGCAGCCTCTAGATAACAGTGAATAGACTTGTAAATAGACACAAAGTTTTATTTAAATTTTAAACAAAAACTCATTAAATGAATATAGTACATTTAATAAAATGTACTACAAGTCTAAATCTCTAAACTTTAATGCCATGCCAAACCATTTTGCCAGAGTTCTTTATACCTAAATAAGTTAACTCCATTAGTGGCTCTGATTCATTTCATATATATTATCAAATGAGATATAACAGTACTAAGAAGTAAATTAATACATTTAGAACAGTTTCAAGTTCTGGTAGAGACATATACTTCTTGGAAAATGAATGTTACTCAGAAACTGGAATTTGATTTACACTCGAAAAATAGTTGTTCAAAAGATATTTTTTTTCTCTTTTTACAAATAATGGCAACATCTAATTTGAAAACCACTAATTTTGGCAACCATAGATGGATGGAATTAATTGAATAATCTATATAGAACAGGTGAAATAAAATAATATTAATATCCATGAACATCATTAGCAATATCTCATAAAGCTGAAAGGAGCTGCTGAAAGTTGATGGGAGGACGTGTACTCACATGACCCTCCTTGTCAAGTAATGTACATAGAAAAATAATATTTTTTCAACCCAGAAAGAGTGGAGTTGGATTTGAAAATGTAGAATGATTTCAAGCACGGCTTAATTAGACATCAAACATGTTCAAGAGGCCAGATAACCATAATAAAATGACCTAAGTACAGTTTTAACTATTGGCTCAGAAATCAATTGCAACAACTAAAATTATATTCCATAAAACCAAAATAATTACATAAAATTTTCTATATAGATAATACATATGTTTATTACACACAAATTAACATGCCAGGTTGTTTCTCAATACTGTGATAATTAAATGTCTACAGAAAATAATCAAGCATTGATTAATGTTTTTTTTAATTTCCAAGGCATATTACTAAAAACTTGTAATTAAATTATTTCCATTGATTTATATTTCTTTAAAATAGAATGAAAATTTATTTACATAATTATTACTCAAACCAGTGAACTTAGTAAAAGCAACCTAATAGAATTAGGCAGCCTTTATATAATTTGGTTTTCTTAGTGTTTTTATGCCATAATGTTACTTATATTTTCTTATTAGAAAAAAAAATTGAATAATCTTGGATTTTAACCTAGTATCCTTCTCATCATAATTGTATTTGGTATAAAAAATGTACTCTTGATTAAAAAAATAATGCATATACTTCAATAGAAAGAACTTCTGAGCTTTTAGAATATCTCCTTCCTTTACATTTGAGTAAAAGATAGTTTTTTGACACTAAACTACAATTTTCTTAAAAATTATCACAAGTTGTCTATTTCAAAAGCATGAACTCGATGAAAATTTTTCAAGAAGCACAGATTTTATATAAATCTAAGATTTATTGGAATATACCAAATGCTTATCCCCCTAACTATAGAAGTGCAGATTAAGAGAAATGGCTCTTCTGACAGGCAGAACTAACAGCACGTTAAAAAAAAAAAAGGAAATCCTGTAAAATATGTGGAATAAAAGAAAGGCAAACTATTTATAAATAAAATTAGGTGACTTCCACACTTCATAAAACATTATATTAAAAGCCATTACAATATTAAAGAAAACAGCTGCAACAATAGCAAACAACCTCTCACAAAATGTCACAAGAGGAAATAAAATAATCTAAGATGTCTCTCTCCGTCTAGAATATTTTCTGACTTCTAGGTAAATAAAGCTAAGCTTCATGAAAAATAATACAGTCAACTCCAAATTCCTTTTGTGATTATATATAATTGAAAATGGGACAATGCATTGTATTACCAGAAACATTCAAGAATAAAATAGTGAAATGAGCATATTTTCAGTTGTATTAGAATTCTTGAATAATTTAGAATAAAAAAGTGCACAATATTTCCGCTACAGCAGGACAAAATATTTGATGTGTAATTATTTGTGAGTAAAAGATGGAAAAGTAACTATAATTGTTCTAGGTAAATTTAACTCTGTTTAATACCTTTGTACATAAATTTTACAAGTATAAAATTAAATAATTAAAAACTTTAATCATTCATCTTAGCTTCATTTAGTTGTTTTGAGTCTTAATAATGTATTATGAAACAACAAAATGATTAATACTTTCCATGAACTGCTTTCATATTACCATAAAGATAGTAATGAATGTTAAGAATAATATAAATTAAGTTAAAAACCGAAAGTTTAGCAACGACTTTATTAATTATTCAATTGTTATTCCATAACACTCTATGTATGCACCATCCAGAGACATCTTTTCAGGTTTAATAAAAAGAAAAAAGATGAAGTTTAATATAAATAGGGGAAAACAAGTAATTCACAAAAACATAAAATGGTTGTTGTAAGTTAAGAACATAATAGCAGGCCAATAAATGGAATACTCTTACTGTCCTGAGCCAATAGTTAAAACTGTACTTAGGTCATTTTATTATGTTTTTTTTTACACAATCTAAGGCCATCAATTCAATACTCAAATGAAAGCATTCTGAAGGCATAATTTTTGCAGCACACTGTAATAGCATAATTTTCTTTACTAACATGTCAAATATAGTTACTAGTCTTTACATGAATAGATGTAAAAAAAAAAGTTTTAAGTTTGAATGTCCAATCATCTTTCCTTAAGCGGAGAAAAGCATGCTTTATGTTTTGGTCCAGCAGATATTTTGCTGCGAAGCAAATAGTTTCGAAGTTCATTAGACCATCTAGTTTAATTTTAATAAATCTTACATGACATGCTAGTTTTCTTTGAAGTCTCTTTGTTAAATATCATTATGGTAAATTCATTAATATCATAAATGAAATGGCCGGTACTCCATGTCTTTCAGAAACTACTGTAGTGTTTATGATAATCCATGCGTTAAAGCAGTTTAAACTTAAAATTATAACCAATACATTTATTATACATTAGTATGTCAATAGAAATTCATGTTTTGCAGCAAGTTTCCAAATTTCGGGTGAATATTAATATATGTATTTAGAAAAATAAGTTAACTAAACTGCTTAAAGATTTGTATTTTTTATTGTATTTAAATCACATTTTAGGATGATATTCTGCTCCTGACGGACCAGAAGTAAATTCCTTGATTTCAAATCAAACCTCAATAGATTTCCAATATGTATAGAAAATAATGTTAAATTTCATACGTTGAAATCAACTCCTTATATTCAGTTTTTAAAAGTAATGGCTTATTCAGTGTGTTCATCAAGTTGAAAAGGCAATAGAGGATAGAGATGTGAGTGACCATGTGGTAACCACAATAAATGTGGATGTAGGATTAATTTTTACCTTTATCATGACACATGTGTTGTATATTTATTAGAAGTAGTATACTTCATTCCTTAACACGCTGGGCCCTCAAACACCCCTAAACTACTCAGATTGTAAACTAATGCACATAATTCCTAGGAACAAATCACTGCTGTGCACATGTACACACTGAACAATATTTACCACCATCAATAATAGGAATTTCACTCATACTGCTATTATTTCATTTCAGCATTCAAAGGCATGATTAATGAATTACTAGATGAATACTATTAGTTTTTCCCCAATTAGCCATAGTAGCACAGCTTGAACTACATAAATGCCATTTTTAATTGATAGGAGAAATTCTAATCTGTTAATGTTTTTAAAATTAATTACAATATAAAAACCCTGATGAAGTCATATTTCCTAATGACTGATTGTAGTAAGTCAATTCAGACAACTTTCCAAATATTCTAAGATTCAGTTTATCACCATGACAAAAGAAACATGTGTAGTATAAAGCTCGGTTCAATTAAACATATATTAGAATTTAAGTTTTTTCACATAAATTGCCAACACAATTCAGTCATGCAGCAATGCAATATAATAAAAAAAGGCATTGTGATATGTTTATGTAATTTATCACTGAGGCGACTTTCAAGAATTATTCAATGAGAAGTCTAAATAAATATATCCAAACAAGGATATCTCTTCTATTCAGCTTACTATAGAACTAAGGTCTTAATAAAGTAAATAAATAAAACTAGGGAAATAAGACAACTTTACTTGAAGAACATTCATTAACGGAATCTCTACTATAGTGTATCACTAAAAATGTTCTATTTTGTTCCAAAATAATCTATTTATTTGTGAAATTTTGCATTTGTATGTCCATAAAATATCAATAAACTTTAATAATTACAGGAACAATAAACATGGAAATATTGTTATAAGTGCGATATATGTAAATGTTGAAATTTAAACTCTATATAAGTTTCTGAGCATTTACCAATATATATTGTGAGATCATGTCTCATAAGAATTAGTATAGTAATAATTTCATACTTAGTTTTTACTGAGTTCAAACAGCAAAATATGTGGTTTTGAATTTAATATAAAAACCCTGAAAAATATATTAAACGTTTTGCAAAGAATTGTATGCCTGTTAAATGGTGTGTAAATAAAAAATTAACACAACTCTATAACATGATTTTCTTCCATCCAACTCCACAAAATAGAGATTTTAAAAATAGCCCAATTAAATTAACAAATGTCGAATACATTTAAAACAACATAATTTAAACAATAGTACACATTAATTTAGAAAACGATATAAATGAACTTATATAACCATATGATTAAAAAAAAACCTTCCTGAAAAAACCTCTTCAAATTGTCCGAAACTTTAAGATACAATTAACATAATTTAACTTAAGTATGAAATTAAATTACAACGTTAAATTAGATAAATGTATGCTATTTAAAACATGATAATAAAAATTCTTTGCATCAGATTGATTAGGGTATTATTATTTTTAAAGACATAAAACTATCTAAATAGTATTGGTCCCATTATAAACAGTGCCTAAATAGGACTTAAGATCATAAATTGAATATTAATAACAAATATTCTACTTAAAAATATTATGCGATTAATAATTAATACTGCCGGAAAATTCACATTCCTCAACATTTATTTTCTTGTGTTTATTAGCTTCTTATTAACAAAATAACCACAGGTTAAATAACATGTCATACCAAAACAATCACTGTTCTAATATAAAGAGAATACAGAAAACAAATTAACCACTAACAAACTATTTGTATACTGTGTATGACTAGAATGTTTAAGATTATTTCAAATGCATTAGATAAATATTGCACATATGAAAATTGCTACTTAAATAATATAAAAATTCTAATAATAAAATCACAATATCAACAATCATTAAAAACTAAACAACATATTCATCTTTATGGAATGCATTAGAACTTTTTTCCTTGTATTCCTTCTTATTTATGACGTGCACTGAACTCCATAAACATTTATAACAATCATTTAATCAATATATCAGCTAGTTCTCTTTTCAATGGTGTCTGTTTTCTTTGTTGATATTAAATAAATATTTATTTTTTCATTGACATCATATATATTAAAGAATAATAATGGAATATAAGAGGAGCTCACTGGTGGAATAACAACATTAGGGCTATCATATTTCAAAATATTGCTTCTCCTATAAGTATTTCATCTTCAGTAGACTATAATTTATAATTTTTATATAAATTAATAGAGATTGAGATTCATATTTAGTTACTAGTGATGGTCCAGTTTTTTTCAGGAACTTAGCACCTTCTGAAAGATGTAAATAAAAGTGTATAATCATTCCTTTGTTTCTTTGTACCAATACTGTTCCTCCTCAAACTTCTATTTCTTCTTCTTTAATTCCAATATTATCTTTAAGCAAAATTATTACCTCACAAACTTCTATTTCTTCTTTAGTTGCAATACTATCTTTAATCAACTTTATTCCCTCTTAAATTTTCATCTCTTCTTCTTTAGTTGATAAGACACTTATGCTCAATATTTGTATACCTTTCAACTATACGTTTTAGGTAAAATTTAACATAGAAATTATAACAAGATGCTAGTTTACATGAAGATAAGAGCATTAATATTTGTCAAAATAAGACCAAGGTTTTTTATTTTTTTCTTCTGGATTTGACACATACCCTGCCATATTGTGGCAGTATTACAAACCAAACATCACTATTTCATTACTCAAGTAGCCTTACGATCTCCTTAGAATGCCGAGAGAGTGCCAGGGGAATGGACAGAAATTTAATCTCAAAGCCCCATAACCATACTGCTGAATAAAATTAGTTAGGTTTGAAGCTGATCCTCTAGTTCAGAAATTCAGTGCATTAACTATTGAATGGACTGCCCCACCAAATAACTGATATTTAAATGTGATAACCAATTAGTTGACACAAAGTAATAAAATAAATTAATTGCTATTATATAAATACAAAACTTTTGCAGATTAGATCTTATACAGTTACGTGCCATATAAAATGGATATTTGGAATGTATAGAAAATGGAAAATCAATAAGTAAAAAAACTCTTTATGTTTAAAACCCATAATCAACAAAGAAAACAGGACCATAACATTATACAATAAATTACTATAATTACAATACTTCATAAAAAATGTTTTCCATACAAATTTAAAATTTCTTTTTTTAACAAAAGATCCTTTTGATATGATTTGTGTATAGAACAATCACGAAATTCGTTGAAATAATGTATTGGTTTAAATCTTTTGTTATAGTCTATAAAACGTAATTTGAACGTATATTAATCGATGATAAATAGAATAAAAGGAACATTATAAGTTAAAAGCATAAAAGCTTATTAAAAGGAAGAACAGAATGATGACCACTATAAATTCTGAATGATAATCTTCATTTAAATAAGAAAATGCAATTAAGGGCCACTGAGAACAAAGCCATGAACATGGAAGATACAAAGGAGGCTAAGAGGAAGCTTAGAGGCTATTATTCTGAGCATTGAGTCTTTAAGTGTAGCATGAAAATAGCAGCATGATCCCAGGTAATTTGAGTTAATCCTGGGTGGGGGAGGGGGCAAGTATCTCCTAGGCCAAAAAACAATTTAAGATATATTCATAATTAAAACTTATAAGATCACAATGAAGAATTCTCTTAACATCATTCCACCAATTAAATATGATTCGCTGAATCAGTCAATTTGTGTGACCATTCAGTCCCTGAGAATACCCTAGTTTTAATAGAAAATAATATAAGAAATTGAACGAAATTTAAGTTACTTTAAATCTCATTAACAGGATGGTAAAGCAAACGGTAATGGTCCTCATTTTTCAAACATGAAATAAATGAATGGCGGTCTATCACCAATTATGTCAAACATGAAAAATTAAAGACTTCACCGAGCATTAGAGACATCATTACTTCAATTAAAAGTTAACCAGTTAATTTAAGAATATATTATATTTTGATGGATGAAACTGAATTGTACAAAGAAAAAAAAACTTTGATTTTTTACTGACAATTTAAATTGACAAGTGACAGTGAATTTGTCAACCATTTTAACTTCTGAATTACTCCACTAACTATGTTTCTGAGTGAGCATCAACATTTACAAACACAATACTTCTATCCATTTACTTAATAAATAAAAAAAATAATAATTAAAAATTATTTATATCACAATAATATGAAATTCTAAAATGTTATGGTAGAATACACTTTCCAAGATGAAAATCTTTTTAGCTACATTTAAAGCATCTCAAAACCCAGGACAACAACCTCTGAATACCGGATAAAATCATTAATACACTACAGTAGTAAAATCTCAAAAAGTTGCCCAAAAATTAATTGAGGTAATCTAGTAGATAGCCGATACTTTGAGAGAGAGAGAAGCTCATAAAAATATTGAGGAAGGATAAGGTTAATCTTAATTTAAATCTAAAGGAAACAATAAGGGATTCAAATTATTTTATATTACTAAAACTGAGAGTTTAAAACAATTTTAAAAGTTCAATCTGTAAAGACAGAAACCATACTCCTTAGTAAAGCAGATGAAAATTTTAACAAAATTATAAATTTTTGGCAAAAAAAGTATTTCCTACTTAAAAGTACTTTGCTTAATATCTGTTCTTCCTCTAAAGCTTACAACACACACATAAATGAAATACGTTTAAATTATTCTCATTATTCTAAGTAGTACAAAATATTATATAAAGGATGAAATAAAGTATATACAAGATTGGCATATTCCACCATACGTATATAGTCATGAGAAAAGTAAGGAAATCAATATATTCCTTAGAAAACTGTTATTAGACAAATTACTAGTTCCTGTTATTCCTGGGTCATACTTTAAACAGCCAACCTAAAAAAAATAAAAATTATGATGAATATAAAGTGTATTATAGTTCAGTGGTAAATAAAAACTTCATAATAGTAAGCATACTCACGTGCAAATATTAAAGCATATCCACAATTGCGAAAAAAAAATGCACAAAACACACGCTAAAGCAAGCAAATACGACAAAGAGCAAGATCATACACAAATAAATAAATTTAAAGGAATAATAATCAATAGGCATTTATTTTGAAAAACCTTGTATAAAATAACACTCAAGTAAACATTAAACATCACAATACTAGTTAACTAATTTGAGGTATATGTGTCCCTTTAATAAAAAAAATATATATAAATGGTAACATACTCTATTTGTACTAAAACTTAAAATATATATGTATATACATGTAAGCATATATGAATGTATATATGTGTAAATTTTTTTTTATATATATATATATATATATATATATATATATATATATATATATACATACATACATACATATACATATATGCATTCATTGATACATGCATACATTATATACACATATACATATACACAGATACAGATGTGACTAGTAATAAAATGGCAAGTGCTAAAATAATAAACGTTAAACAAACTGTCAAAGGGTCGTTCCTATAAAGTCATGCAGGATAAAATATTTTCATACTAGTCAATTGTAAAATGATAACATGAAATTAATTAAATTAGCCCTTCTTTCTTATGTTTTAGAATTGGGGCAATGTTTCATTTTCTCTCTTAGGAAAATTAAGAAACGAAGGATAAATTAACAGATATACAAATATTTCTATTCAACATTAACTTAATGCACTACATATTTAAAATTAAATTAATTAAATTGATCTATAAAATTCTTATAAAATGGTTAGAGGGAGTATTTTTACTCTAATGAACAGTGGGGTTTCCCCATATTTTTCACAGAATTCTAAAAATTGGGAAGTGTGTGCATGTCTTGTGGAGCCCAAGAAACAATTTCGAAATTTGTCAAAGATTTATTTTGTAATTCAAGTTAAACTTTGATTTATTTCCACAAATAAATTAGAAAAAATAAATGGAATCCATTTTTTTAAGTTCAATATTGGGAATCGATTTGAGTGAGAGTTCTCTCTTTAAAAGTAAAATGGAGGCACCTCTAATATTATGAAGAAATAATAAAAATATATGATTCTAACATTGAAATAGTCCTCTGTCCTACTGAGCCAAATGACACTAAACAAAATTATAACTACTTTATTTTGCAAAATAATATTAAGCATTGCTATGAAATGAAAATAAAAACCAAGTAAAATGCAGTTAATAAATTCACTTAAAAGAAAATATATATATATATATATATATATATATATATATATATATATATATATACCTATTGTCTCCCCACAAAAACAATAAAAAAGAAGAACTTATTTTGCTTGAAGACACATGAATTTTTTTAGAATATAATATTATAGTAAAAATAAAAATATTTAATAATAATAATTTAAGTTAAAATTAAAAAATAATTAAAAACTAGTCTTCTTTTATTAACAACATATAAAATAACGCATCTCATTTGATTAAATAACAACATATAAAAAATATAATGTAAGCTAAATAACATTATAAAAATTAAAACAAAGTAGAAAAATACACAATTAGAAGGAAATTACAATTGCAATAAGTTAATAAAATCATAAATATATATTCGTTCAGATTATTAAATATTTGTAAACAGAGCTTTTGGAACTTTACTAAGATATATAATCAAAGAAAATATCTCATATAAAAAATACACTAGACTAATAGAATAACATTTTCCAGAAACTTCACTTAATAATTCTTGCCTAGAAACTAAAATATTAATATTGGTGTTGGAAAAAATACATCTATTTGGGTGAAGGGGGAGGGAGGTACCATCGTTTTTGCAGATTTACCTACCTAAAACTTGAATTGTACACATTTAAAGGTGACAACGATCAATTTTAAGTCAAAAGTTTTTGTTGTGGAATGTTCATTCAAACTCTATTTAGTATATACATTTTTTTAATGTATGTGACTAATAGTAATGCTATGTAGTAATTTTACAGATATATGCTTTAACTTTAAACTGACCCCAACCCTTTTAGTTGGAAAATCAGATTTTTAGATAACTTATATCATGCCTTGAGATAATTGAAGCAATAATACAAAATGAATTGTCTAAAATATGAAAAATGTATCCTGGCGAAAAAATTATTGTGGATTGGCGTGTCTTGTAAAAAAAGGTTACAATGAAATTTCCTTCTAATTAGGTGCATAATACATGCATTCTATATAGAAATAATAAAGAACAATAAAACTACATATAATAATGAAATGAATAGAAAATTTAGTAAACAGGATAAAACAACAAATGTATAGAAAAAGTATGGCTAAAATAGAAAACTACAAATATATTTAATGCAAAAGCGTTTTGCAAACAAACAATTAGCAATAGTAAATCACAATGTAGTGAGAGATATAAAAGAAAAGGAAGTAATAAAACAGTGTTCAGTCATTGTCAATTAATGGGGCAGATCTTTTCCTGAAAAGTTTATCTTTTCTTCCTTAATAATATTAAATGCATTAAAAACAAAGTCCCTTTACATTGAGTGGTATTCGTATTTTTTTTGGTGGCGATTTAGATTAGAAATCAAGTATTAAAAATTCATAAAATACAGCCTACTTTATTCCATCAAATAAAGAGTTTGCTTGTTTAGGATCGGACCCAACTATTAAATAATTTAAATTTTATAGTACAAATATTTAAGAAGTATAAAAGGAAATACCTACATAAAAGAGAAAATCTCATATTTTAACTTAGGAGATGGCTTAATACAGTAACAGTATGCAGTTTGTAAAACAAAATCTGACATTCAAATCCCAGGATGGTACAATCAATTTCATTTTTCTATTGAGGATGGATTATTATGTAGCTCCCCAGTGCCTACTCGGTATCATGAAGCAATTAAGTAGCTATTTGAATAAAAAAATAGTAAGCATTGATTTCTAGTAAGACAATCACACCAGAGAGCTATGGACTATATGTCTTTCGATAAAAGCCGATTGATTCTGAAACTAACATTCACAAGAAGTCCGTGCTGCAGGGACCGCATAAACTAAGTAGATTTCCCATGTTGCAGAGATCAAATAAACAATTTCAGAACGTAAAACCTTATATGATGACATCATCACACAACATATTTCCATGTACACCTCCCCTGTAAAAGTTCAATGAAAACAATATTTGGTATTTACACTTCCCAATATAGTGGTTCATGATGTAGCAGGTTATTGTTAATATAACATGACTAGGAGTGGGAGTTTACTGAAGGCTGAGAGCTAAAAAGTGCAAATATCTTGGTTAATATTGTTGAGTGAGTAAATATGTATGCAACAACATTTATAGGAAACTAAATTTACAATAGGATTAACTCTATAAAATATTTTCAATTGAGGTATGATAACAAGGATATTTCAAAATTCCCATCACTCCCTGGTCCGATTTTGAACGAACCTCATATTCGTTACCCACTAGGTAGGATCGATGGACATTTGAAGAAATTTTTCAAAAATGGCATCATGGGTACAACCTCGACAGCTAATTCGCTGAAGGGAATCAAAAGGAATGACACAATCATAGTCTTATTTTTTCCTTCCATATGTAAAGTAAAGTAGGTATTGTAATCATAAACATTTATGGACCTATATTTCAATGAAACTATTCATTTTGGTGCTCTCTGAACTAGTTTGTATATGCATGTAAGTATATATATTAATTGGAAATTTCTCCCATAGCTCAAAGACGGCTGGCCTTCAATTGTCATATTATCTACTTGTACACTTCCCCTTTTCAAATAAGAGGGGGGAGCATCTTTAAAAATGGGAATCTTGTTACCCACTAGAATCAGAAAAGATTTTTATAGAATCTTTTAGGTTTATCATGAAAATATCTATAAATTAAGCTCCATGACATTTGACCTGATGCCTTGGAACGAAGATATAGTCTATAACTTTCATATAAAATAATTTTAAACAAAGAGCAACCAATTATTTTATTATTATTATTTATTAATGTCCATCGTTTGCTAATATTTCTAATTGGGATGAGTAATCTACAGGTTACCACCCTTTTCTATCCTGGGCGGTGACTAAGGATTTTATTTATTTAATTGAAGTGTAACAAATCATGTGGTTCCCACATCAGATTGTTTTTGAAAATGAAATTTTTTTTTGAACACCTCAAATATTTGTGAACTGGTATCAGTATTTCTCCATACATTAAAAACAATCAAGTTCCATTTCCTTAAAAATTAGTTCTGTGGGTGGGATTCTTCGTGTATAAATATATTTAATTTTTGTTATGGAAAAATAACCTGAAATCTTTATTTGATGGAATATCAATTTAGAGATTTTAATATTTTTTAGTCAAAACTTTATCTGGTTGAAGGTATTAAACATAAGTAGAATTCAGTAAACTCCAAAGTACAAAATAATTGCATTTCTTTAGGGATTAAAAATTAAAAAAAAAAAAAAATTAGAATATTTTTGTTGCAGATCGTTTTTGTGCAGGTTTTGTATATTCCAACTACAAATACTACCAGAGACTCTTTCCCCACTACCTAAAATATCAAAATATTACCATTCACTGGAGAGTAATCCATAATACATATGGTTGTTATTATTAATAAACGTTCATATTAACAATTTTAAAATATTAAGCACCAATAAGTTCATAAAGTTTTTTTTTACTGTTAGTATATTCTTCCCCTCTAACACTCTACAATTTTTTACAAAACATTAAAATATATCAAATTATTTGATAAAAAAGAATAAATAATTATAAAGAATTTAACACCTAATCATCAGTCTTAAAGAATATAACATCTAATAAAATTTAATTTAAATAAAAACTGGAAACACTAGAGTATTTTATTAAGACCATAAATGTTCGTAAAAAATAAGTGTAATAATAAATAAAATTATCTATAGTAAGTAAACTTAAATGAAATTAATTGGCTTTATATGAACGTGGCAGCAACACTAATCACAATTTATACATCTATGATTGTAGTAAAACCCAACTTTACTACCCCAGTGCATCCAATTCTTTCAATGTTTCATAATACAGATTTTTTAAATACAATCAAAGTACAAACTAACTTTATGAAACAAGCACTCAATAGAAACATAAGACATAATAAATAAATCAAATCAAATTGAAACTATTTACCAAGAATTTTGAGAAAAACACATTAAACAGGAATATTATAATGGAATTATAACGGATTATATTTAAATTTGAATTGTCTGTACACTACAAATTTATGATTATGGACTATTTAATCCATGAGAGCAGATGGACTGAAGAGTACTCTGTAGTGGAATAACATCTGGTGGAATCCTGTAAGTGGCATTTTCAGGGACTGAGTATATAAAGGGATTCATTCTGTTCTATAGTAGTTTATAAAGGACTGTTATCTGTTCCTCTGGTACCCACTATGCATCATTGAGACAATTAAGGAGCTATTTATACAGTAAAATAGTAACTTAGGTTGAGAATGACACAACAAAGGAGGAGCAACATTATAATGATGTGCCCTCCCATCAAATGTGGATGACAAGCCTCGGGGCCCTTCATGGGCTGTTGTGAGAAAGTAACATTATAATTATTATTTTATGAGACCTCATCCCATGATCATGAACATTTCTGTATTTAAAAACAAATAACTGGTTTTTTAAAAAAAATTGTCATGTTTACAATATGAAACTTGATAAACATTTACTGGCCATACCCAAAGAGAATTGGGTATCATTATTTAAATATAATGAAAAAATAAAAGGGAAATTTATACTCAAGTGTAACAAATATTTATAATGGATCTACGATTGTCTGTTACCATTTGAATTTAAAGAGCATAATCAATACTTTGTAATGAATTTCAATATGGTTTTTTTTTAGCTATTACAAATTCTAGAATAAAAACATAGGGAAAAAGAGATTTCACACCAATGAGTTTAGAATAAGGCTCAGTCCACAGCCTAATGCTCATTGACATCCACATCACTGTAGATCTATCAAGTAAAAAATTAAAGCTAATATATACCATAATTTTCTGATATATATATATATATATATATATATATATATATATATATATATATATATGCATGCTACAAAGAAGAGGATCAAAATAGGCCACATCAAATCATTACGTAGTATGTATTCCATTTCAGTTAAACCAATTGAAACTTTAATGTCCTAAAAATCTCTAGAATTTATGAATCCACGCTGCTAGAATATAAAATTATTCTTTCATTTATTAAGGAAACCAGAATTGATGTTTTTATTAGTTTATTACTGTTATCATAAATTACAGAATAAAATAAAATTAAAGGCTCTTATTTAGAATATATTAGTTCAATTGGCTAGCTAGTAAAAGTAAATATTAATTAACTTTGGAATGCAGAAGGTCAATAAACAATACAAATATTATTTTTAATTATTCCATTTCTTCATCTGCTCTGCATATTTCACAATCATAAATCATAAGCTTGCTTTGTTACAAAAATAAAAAAAGCAAAGTTATACATTCTCTGCACCAAAGGTTTCTCATGCATAGATAAATGTGAGTGACCACAAGCAGAATTATTAAAAAAAAATCATTGTCGAATTATGAGTGCCTCTCAAAAGCCATCAATATGGACATATAAAAGAAATAATATTAAAACCACCAGAAATCTCAACATATTCTGCAGGAAGTGATATCACAGTTATCTAATTACTTCATACTATCTATTTTTAAATGACAAACAGTTTTCAGTAATTCGTTTCACTTCTTCAAAGTCTTTTGGAAGCTCTCCAGTATGCTGCCTACTTTGTAACTGTCCACAAAACTCTGAATATGGGACACAAATTGCTGAAAGCTGACAAGGAAAACAAAAATTTCTCAAGGAATTATGTCAGTGATTTCACCACTGAATAGTCTTATGTTTCATTATAGTTCCATGAATTCTCATTGACCATAAAAACTAGGACGTTTTACTAATATTACGTTTTGTTTCATTGAGTCCATGAAACCAATAATATAAAAAAATTAGTAAATTGTAAATGCTTATTATTAAAGAAATAGATGCACTGAGCTATTCTATTCTGAATTAAAAATATTTATACAGTTTCACTGATAATGCTTATAAGAGAAATATTTACTTATTTCATTTTTTTAGTGAAGGTAAGTGCTGATTAGCAAAGCTCAAGATGTTAAAAACTCATGAGAAGTCAAATTTAATGAAATAATATGAATGCCTAATTCTTTTTTTGAAAAGCCAATCAATATCAAAAATAATTATAATATAATGCAACATTTTTTCTTTTGCTTAATTTTCGGCTGACTAATACTAGGTCTGGATGAAGGAGGAGGTTCCTCCTCTTCAAACCACTCTTCTGAAGATGAGCTATGGTGTGATTGCACCCTTGTTAATGAAGCTTCACTAGAAATTAAACGCATTCGAGAGAAAGCACGTATTGGAGGTTTGGTCGTGGAGACTGAGCACGACCTAGACCTCCAAGAATCATTATTAGTCCCCCGACAACTGTTCACTTTAACAAGACCTACTTTCACCTCAACAATCGATGCAGAGTGAACCCTTTTTACAATGAATCTTTCGGTAAGCGGCGTAGGAATTGGTGCTATTTCTTTGTCTTTAGATGGTTCCTCAGTAAGTTCTGCGTCTGGTCCCAAGTCAAATAAAACTGTTTCATCACTTTTAGGGATAGGGTTGGTGTAACTGTCACAACAGGACAATCTACCTGCTCCGCACGTTAAATTCCCCTTTAGATACACTGGCTGAAACAACAGACAAACATTTTTTACTTATTAAATAAAAAGAAACTATATTTTATGTTTCTATGAAAAAAATTAAATCAAACATCTAATTTTGTTTTCACACAATACCTTTCCATAAAAAAGAAGAGCATCACTGGCTGCATAATAGTAATAAAAAAGTTATTAGAGAAGTTAGTAATGAGAAGCAGAATGTTAATTAGCTTTAGAAACAGAGTGTAGATGCAAAGTTAGTAATTCTAAAGACTACTAGTTAATATTTAAAAAAGCTTAGTAGAAGAAAAATACTCAAGTGACATAACAAGACTTTACTGAAGCAAAACCTATCATTTATTTCTGTAAATCTAAACAATCATTACAGAAAAGATAAGCAATCAAATCCTACTTCAGTTAATGACCATTTATTAAAAAAAATGCCATACATAAAAGAAAAATTACCTTATGATCTCCCATGCAGGAATCCATGCCAATCAAACTATATTCAACTCTACCCTCTTCTTCCTGTAAATAAAAATTAATGTATCGATTTATTGCTATATGGAGCAATCATAGATTTAAAAATACACTTTTATAATAACAAAACAAACATTGAATTAAGAACAACAGTGGCATTTGTGAGCTGCAGCACAGGCCCCTTAAGCTCAGTGATCAGTTGATAGTTAGGCATTCTCAGGGATCTGTATTTTTCAATCTGCGACATTAAATTTATTTCTTAAAATAGCTTAAGTCATGTGTTCCTACACTGTATTATTGTTTTCCAAAGTTTTGTAAGTTTACATCATTACATCAAGGAATCAAATAACTGTACATCTAGTTAATACACAAAATTTGAGAATAAATGTTTCCAATGAAACGAACATACAAACATAACATAAGATTGGTTAGGTTGATTGGTGTTAAATGCCCCAAACAGGGCTTTAGTTTAGTAAAGTCAATGAACTTGTAACATTGGCATAAAGATAAAAGATACATGGAAACCCTAAAACAAACCAGAGATTTTATAAATTTTAGTAGATCATTTAAATACTGGTTACGTAATGTCAAGAGGATGGAGCCCAGGAGGGTACCTCAAAACAATTGTATGGTACCCTTGTGAAACGAGGATAAGGAAGATGCCCAGGCAAAGTTGGTTGAATGATCTAAGGGAGGATAGAAACCAGAATTGGAGGACCCTTAAAGCAGACAACATAGAATAGTTTAAAACTTGCAAAGGCCCAGGTCCTGCGAGGATTGTAGCACCTAGTAGTTAGTTAATACATCATACAAGTATTTAGTGGAAACAAATAATGAAGAGCAACAACATAGGCATTGACATTAAAACAAGAATGTTTATATGTCCCGGATGCTTCTATGAATATTGCTGCTAATTCAAGAATTTCTCTTGGAAAGCTAAGTTAACGATTCAAAATGGTTATTAGTTAATATGACAAAATGTTTATTAGTTCTGCGACCATTATTGAAGTGAAATACGGACACCCAGAAAGTAAAACAGAAGTGCTCTACTAATGTGGGGGGAGGGGAAGAGCCCTAAGAAAAATTATTTGAGCTGTTAAAGGGCAGCTCAGCTGGTAAATCAGACAGTGGATAGGTGATATAAAACTTATTTAACCCTGCTGGCTACCCAAGAAAATGTTATATGACACCCCTCACGAGTTACTCATTAATCTGATTTATTCCGGGAGTATTACTCTTTTTGGGTACAAATGATTATAGAGATGAGATGGACTTAAGTAGAATCTAATGCTGTTAGATATGTTCAGTATATACTGAAATATTAAATAGAAGATAAAGGATTGAGTCTAAAAACAGCTTACTAAACCATTTTCCTCAATCAAAGACAATAAGTATGTGGCAATAAAGTGTTGTCAGCTGATAGTGATGTTTACGTAATTGATATTCTGATTAAACTATTTTGTCCTACCTCAATCCTGCTGGAACTTTTAAATGGGTTTCTTTGAAAAGAAGTTAGTAAATTAAACAGAGATGAAACAATATTCTCAAAAACACAAACTTAAAACATACAAGCAAATAGCATATTCAGTCCAACACCATAAGATAGTACATACAACTACTCGCCACTACTGTTATTGTTTTCAAAAATTCTTCAATAGTTGTATGTCTTAAATAGTAAATAATATGAAAAGTTATTTAACTTAACAATGCAAGCAATTTCTTTAGAATATTTCAAGAATGATGACTGGGTATATCAAAATCAAATTGAGGAAATACATTAGGATGATGTGAATGCTACTATTTCTTAATTAAATGGTTGTTGGCATTATGAGTGATCATTTCCTATAAAAAATGACCATTTCATTCATTAAAAGTATTTATCACTGTGAAGAATTCATAACTTACTGATGAAATAAGAGGTTTAGCTGTTTGGCTAAGTACAACCCTGTCACACCAAGCAGGACATCTCGTTTGCATGTAATCAGAGCTGACATTACTGTCCTCCACAAATGGATAGGACGGAGGAAATTCTATAGGAAACTCAAAGAGTTGGCCACAAAATCCTTCCATTTCCTTATCAAAGTCTTTCAGCTGTAAAAAGATTATTTTGTTTTAATAATATATTATTGTTTATATTTGCATTATAAATGAAGGAGATATAACTTATACCAGCCTAAAGGAGCAAATCATACACTAACTATGTATAAAGCCCTATTCTGTTAATACATTAGAGAAAATCTTCTTTAAGAATACAATTCAATTAAGAATACAGTTAGTATATTAATTTATTTTTGTAGCTAATATGTGGAAGAATTATATTTTTGTTTAATAAAAACTTATTTATTTTAGGAATAACATGTGATGCATTACATGATTATATTTATGTTGTAGTCCTACAGCTTAGGAGTACTGTCAAAGGTGGTCAATTTTGGTTTTCAGATTTCAACAGGATTTTGACCCTCCCAGAACCCACTTGGACTAGTTTTGGCATGGAATATGTACGTATCTCACATAGCTCACAAATGTCAAACCTTAAAGACATTGAAATTTCATATTTAGGAGTATTCTAATGTCAAGTTCTGCACCTCTGCTTTTGATCAAAATCATCTAGAGGGAAGAGAGGTTAGAAAAAAGGCAAATTTCCCTGTAACTATTTAAAAAAAAATGATTTGTATAGGAACTTTCCTGTTCATACAAAAATATATAAAACTTATTAATAATTACAGACATTTTTCCAGTCCACTGGGATGGAGATGTTGTGTATGATTTTCAAATAAAATCACTTTAGATAAGTGTGGCAAACTTCTTTATACTACATCAAACAAAAGTACCATGGAGTCTTTTGGTGTCCCATTAAAATTTTTTATCTAGCAAAACTCCAATTGCATTCATTAATTTATATTTATATATTTAAAAACAATTTGTAACAAAATACTTACCCATGGTTGACCAGCAAATATGGATTGGTGTTCAAGATGGCTGAACTCTTTTTTCCCAAGACTGAGAACTACTTGGCTTTCTGCATTTGTATATTCTACTTTACAATTCTTTCCATTCTCTACTTTCACTTCATTCAGTCCTTCAGAGAGTTTCTAAAAGTTAACACACTATTGAAATAAAGGGAAATGTCTAAATAAGTCATTTTTATTACTCTAAAAGCAGGCAAAATGTGAAAATGTGTAATGGTAATGTAAACCATCAGTCAGTCTCTGTATTTGACACTCTTCCTATTGGCCTCCCAAAAAAAGGTCGTAAGATCTAAACTCAGCTATGTTCATATATCATTAAAAATGTATTTTTGAATTATCACTCCCACGTTCAATATTGAAATGTATTATTTGAATCTAAATATCAAATTGTCATTAATCAATCAGAACCAAAAAGATAGGGGTTTAGAGAAGGAGGAAATTCAAAATATTAAATATTTTCTTATATTATGTTGCAAGGACAAAATGTTACTGCAAGGACATAATCTACTTTCTGTGAGATAAACAGAGAATAGAAAAGAGAACATCAGCATGTCATTCTAGTTCAGGGGAATTCTGCTTAGCTTACACAACTCATGCATGACAAACTTTTACTATATTCAAATAGAATAGAACTAAAATGTATAAAATGGTAGAGTTTATCAATCATTCAATTACGTTCTGACATTGTATTCAATCCACAAAAATAATTAAATATGATTCAAATTATTCGCTAATGAAAAAATATGGTCATTTATATTATTGTAAAATTTATTAAGCATATTTTATAATTTATATTATTGCTGTATTTTTTTTATATTATAGAACAAAAGTACTTTATATATTTATGTTATATTAATTAGTGAATATCTTATTTATATAATAGAAGTTATCACACTTGTGACGTGTCAACTAATGAAATTTCCCACATCAATGAATGATATACAGATGATGTCATCTGTACATTCTAGTCTTATTCTACTTCAGTAAGCCCCTTATGTAAAAAGACTTATGACTTAGCTGGGCTTCATGAGAAGTGGTTTAACATATTAAAATGAAAGCATGTGAGTAAGAATGGGTAGTTAAAGATAAATATACAAAACAATCGTAGGTTATTATAGAATCAACAAAATTTTCACTTTAAATTATTATTTAAACATCTTATATCTTGATTGAGTTTCAATTCTTATTTAAATACTACATACTTAAGGAAGAAAATCTTAGTTTGTACAGGCCAGATATGACAGACTTGTCTTTCAATTCTAATGGTATACATTTTTTTCCAGATCACTATTTGTAATGCCAATAACAAATAGCAATGTTGTGTTTAAGATCACAATTTAATATATCTGCATAGTGTTTTAGTGGCAAAGAAATTCCTGGTGTGTTTCACAAGGCATCCATTCTCTGTGATCAGTAGAGAGAGTTACTTATTTAGAGTATTGTGCCAGAATCATGACAGTTCTCAAATCAGACAAAGGTTTGGCCATGGTGACTATCGACCAATTGCAATGGTTTCTGTTACAGTTTGTCACACATAAACAGTTTTGTAATAAGAGATGCGGTGATCTGATTGGGTTGGATTCACTATCACTTTATCAGGAGTACCAAGCTCGAGAATAGTGATCAAAGGACATAGTATAAGGCTTGGTACCCATCTATAAAAAATTTGTTTAACATTCTATTGACCATATAATTAAGACTTCTTAGGTTTTAATTGACACCCACAGTGATCACTATCAGGGTTTCAGTTTCGGCTAATGCAGAAGATCTTTCACTTTCCTCTGAGCTTAAGCCATTAGAGAATTATTTTATTACAGTGTGGATGGTATTGGAACTAAAAATCTACAACCAACTCAATTTGAGTTCTTAGCCTGCACAATGCAAGAAATTATCTTTTGATTTACTTTTGACACCTAAATATAGAGCCAATGTTGCTGAGCTGTAGGAACATATTTTCAAGATGGGGTAGAACAATGCTAGAATTAAAGACATTAATAGTTAATTATCCTCTCTATTCTGCTAGTTTCCTGGGTTGTTCCTTGAAAACCCCAACCCACTAAAGGACTACCATATGTATTTGCATAAATGGGTTTTTAGAGGCATTATAGATTTGGCACTAAGTAAACCTGCCCACCTGACATAGCCCATATATATTTTAACGAGTAATTGTAAATCGACAAAATTTACCATGTTACCAACATGCATACATTATAGTTCTTAATAATAGTTATTAGTAATAATTTCCTTGATGTTCATATCATCCTCTAATCCAGGATGAAAACATGTGGGAGCTCCGAAACCTTTTGTCTATGACCCTACTATTATAATACACATTTTGAATGCTCTCATTAAGCACACATTAGAATATATGTTCTGAATTTTTAAATTGCAAAATGGCTGGGATGTGGACAATTGAAGTTGGGCATTTCCCTGTCCCTCTCCTATCTTTGCTCCTATTCGAGAAAATTTATGAAAACTACTAATATAACATAACCAATAAATAACAAGAGAACAAAATATTTTGTTGAGTTATTGCAAATTTGAGATGAAATCACTATTAAATTTTGCCCCAAATTCCATCACATTTTTCTATATAATTTTTCTTCGATTCCATAGAAATGACTAAAGATAAGCTGTTGTCGAAAATTTTGATCAGGCATTCATAGTGTATTATTTACTATGCACAAATGATTTATGATCTGTATGTAACATAGGAGGATACATTAATTGCTTCAAATTAATTTTTTGATGTCAAATTTGCCTTTAGTAGTAATTTTTAAGGAATAACTTTTAAGTTGTTACAATTAATTAATCATTATTTTATATTTCTGTTGGTTTACCAGTTTCTTATAGTATATGAATGTTATGTTATTAAATAATTATTTGTAATGTATTACTATCTTTTAATTCATTTTATGAAAGAAGTATAATGCACTCAATAATTTGTTGTTTTTTTTAGAAATTGTGGAAGAACATCTTGATTATTTTTTTCTAACATGGATAAACAGTTTGTTGTCCTTTTCAATTAAATGTATATTAATACCTTTATTATTTATCATTATAAATTTGGGGATTAAAAATAAATGTATTAAATTTTAGGAAGTATACGGTTTATAGCTTATTTCAATACTTATGTAATTTGTTCTAAGGGTTCAGGTTACTCATAATTCATTCTGTTTTTACGGTTACAGGTTGATATGAGTTTGTTAAATCTTAATTTGTTGGTTTTATGCTGATCTTTTGTTTTTTTAAGTAGAATTCATTTTATTAAAACAAAATTAAATTACTTTTATATTTGTATTAAACGGAATACACCAACAGTTACATCAACTGCCAGTTATATAAATGGTTGAGCTGATGGTAACACACTCACCTAGAGTGCGAATGGACCTGGATTCGAGTCACAGCAGATTCAAACATCTTTTCTATAATACAAAAATAGTAGTTAAATTATTTTTGTAAATTTATTGTAAGTTCTAAAGTATTTATTATTATTTAATGTTTAAGTAACTGGAATTAGAAACAATATTGATGCTCATATAAAAATATTACTCTTCTTAAATATATTAATAGAACTCTAAGTTCATTTTTACTCTGTATTTTTTTAAGATAAAATTTAAAAAAAAAAATTTGTAATTTAACTGCAGACTTTTCTTTTAACGAGTTAGCAGCATCTTTTAGAATGTAAACTGTCTTTTAATTGGATTTTAAAATCGATGGTTTCATTACCACTGACAAGTCTATACTTTAATTTAATTTTAATTACTTGATTAACATGATTTTATTGTAGTTGATCCGCCTAAGCCTTCAGGTTAGATAGGTTTACCAAAAATATTCAGCATTTGATGAGGAAACAAGGAGGTATGAACTGGCAGTATACAAGAAATCATATTGTCTTTATTTAAAAGAGTGCTTGTCATAATAACAGTTAACTTCAGGAGTACTACCTAAAAAATGGATGAAGTTTTTTTCCCACTCAGAATTCTAAAAGATCCAACATTTAATTTTTTTTAATACCTTTCTCAGCACATTTCATGGCCAATCTTGAAGTTCCTTCGGCTTAGTATACCTGCTCACCTTAAATATTTACTAATTAAAATATTCCAATTGGGATTTCCAAATTTAATTCTACTTTCAAAACATTAACCAGCACCCCAAAATAGTCAAATCACAATACAACATTAAGCTTTGTGCTATTAAGATAGGTTTGTTACAAAAATATTATTACGTCATAATATTAGAAATAATGATAACTTAAAAAATATACCTTTATCACTCCCTGTGTATCAGTCCTGAAGTTAAAATCACCAAACAAAAAGAAGGGTGCAGTTCCATGTTTGTCATTGTGAAATCTAAACAAAGTTTATATCAGCATTAATGAGCAGAATGTAAAATTATCTGATATAAATTAGGAATTGGGGAAGGTATAGTGACAATTACCTATCTAAGGTGTATTCCAAAGCTCTTTGCCTGGTTTTTGAGTAAACTGATGGAAACTGAGAAACATGCACTATAATTAATATACACATAAGTAATTAAAAATAGTGATCATGATGCAATACTACCAAATTCAATACTTATAAGGTAGAGTCAACTTACAGTCTCCATTGCAACAAAGTTTGATGCATCATGGAAAAGGTGAATGTTAATAAGGTCAAATACTGTTCCATTTAAATTCCACCTAGTCCTTTGGAATCCTTTTCTTGACCACTTGCACTAAGATAGAAATAATAGAATCAATGAATCAATAGAACCAGAGTATTAAGATATTAGACACATGCAAGGATTCACTTAAGCACCTCAGGGAAGAAATCTTGTGGAAATTTTGATTTCTCTTTTGTTGAGACACCTTCTATATTCCCAGCAAATACTTCTTTACCTTCTACAGCGACAAAACATAACTCTAAAATGGAAATACGTACGTTTCTTTTTTTAGAAAACCCAATAATAATATACAAGAAGGTTTCAGATGAAGAACCACTCAAGTCCACATTTAAAAAAAATGTTTTCAGTGAAATCTCAATGGAGAAATTGCAATAAAAAATATGTCCAAATAATTCTGAAACACTACAGGCACTTGATCTCCATGAAATGCCCTGAATAGAAAATTTTAAAAAAATAATTGGCTTAGAGAACTAATTTTTCTCCAAAACCAAACAGGACTAATGTGGTTTTCCTCGTCCCCCTTCATGGGAATTATCTAGTAAAGATAAAAATTAACGTACCTTCAAAATCCCAAACAAGGACATCTTTAACAGTCTCATGAATGAAGTAGAAATTCCCCAAAGCCTAAAAAGATATAATAGCTCAAGCATTATGGCAACATTTTGTTTCCTCCTGAATCATAAAGATTTTTAATATATGAATTGTACTTCAGCTTACAACTATATTTTGAATAAATTGTGCTCTAATAAATTCCTTTAGCAGAAATGTTATAACTAACACACCAATGATACTTTTATACACACGGTGCACGATCATTAACAAATTGGAGCTATAAAAGGATTTCAAATTACCACTAAATAATGAAAGGTTTTAAATTCATAAGAGTCAAAGCTAATTGAGACTTCAGTTAGCAGCAAAGTGCAATAAAATTTATCTTATGTTGTTCACATAAAGTTAAGAATATGGTTATTATACAACTATTCACTTCAGGAGCTTCAAATATAAACAAAACATATTTGATGTGATGAAATTATGAAGATCCGAGAAGTGAAAAGTCTATCTATACTAATGAAAAATAAAATAAATTAATTTGTTTTTCCCTTTGAATAGAAGAAATCAAGATTCTTACAATAGAATACCTATTTTCTTATAAGGAACAAACAAAAAAAAATATATTGTCATTAAATAATAAATATTCTCTGGTTTCAACTGTTTAGTTGTTATTTAAAAAGTTTATTTATAACAGAATCTGTATATTTATTTTACATAATTTTTACAAAATAATTCTTCATAGCTTTAATAATTTGGATAATAGTTGGTAAAATAAATAATCTACTTGGTATGAAAAGTTGGTCAAATTCTCTATTTTACAAATCATATATAAGATCCACTAAATTTAGCCTCAAGAATGCATCTTTTTATATTTTAACTCATACTTATCTAAGTCTATTACATAGAATTATTGTGGATTACTTAGTGCTAATTATTTAGTTAAACAGTTATAGTTATAACTGTTTTCGCCATTAAATTTCAAAAGATAATTACACACATTGCTATAAAGACCTCAGTCTGATTACTAAAAAAAATTGTGGATGGACATGTTAGTGAATAGCACCTAATGGATTTTTGATTAGCTACAAAACAGACTTTGTTAGCAATGAGGCTATTAAACCTCCTCGGCCTTTATCTGGCAAAGAAAAAACTTCATTATAGTACATTGGTGATGTTACTAGGTTTTCCTTAATTCATGCACTTTTTTTATTTTGATAAATAGTAAACTAGAATTTTTTTTTTCTTTGCCTGATTATACGTGTCATAAATTTTATTCTTCACATATTAAGCTCTTCTTCATAACAAACGTGCAACATGCAATAGGTAAACTATTTGTGTAAAAAGTAAAAAAAATAAAACTAAGTAAACTATTCATTTCTGTATATCCTTCACTCCTATTTTTTTTTATCTACTTTTAATGAATAATGCTAAAATAACTTTACTACGTAGTATTTAATTTTAAAGTATTGTCCTGGTACAATAAAGCTACAATCCTACTCTATGGAGCTTACTGATAATAAAATATTCAAAACACATTCTTATATTACATGAGCTTCTTGAATAGTGACATCAGCTCCAAGTATATATGAACCAAAGGCATAAATCATATCAAGATTTGATTTATTATCACTACTGTTAATAGAAAGTTGATTTTTAAAGTAAATTTATTTTCATACAAATTCATTATTATAAAATATAGGAATGATTCTCTTATATTAATTTAGTTAGACATTTTTTGGTTTTTATATGTTTCCGACTGAAATAACCCAAACAACTACAATTAAACAAAAAAAATAATTAAAGGAAATAAATAAATTACTAAATGTCTTTGTAAATAAGAAATACCATTATATACTATTTTTTATGAGGGAACTTTAGAACGTCATTGGCAAAGAGGATAGTAAGGAAACTCTCAGAGAGTCTACTGCAAGATAAATTTAATAAGAATAAAGAAAATCAGATGGATTTATTAAAATGCCAATGATAAATTGGAATGGTTTAAGGGACCCAAAAATTCAATATTTATTGAATAATTGAGTAAGGAATATATGGGAAAACGTGAAAGCCTGTGGATCAATACTGTAAACAGATCAGAGCAGATATAGAAGCTGCAACATCAGATGGAGTGTTCAATGATTTTAATTAGCCAAGGAGGCATACATTAAATAACTAACTTTACTTATTAATAATTATTTAAAAAGAAAAAAAAATCTATTTACTGTAAAGTTTTCTGCTGAGGAATAATCTTCATCTAAGTAAATACGAACTTTGTCAAACAGACGAAGTTCTTCACTTTCCTGGAGAAGCCTGTAAAACATGAGAGATGCAAAAGTAGTTTTTAGCTTAGTTTAATTTTTATTTTTAAAGCAGATATAAAAATCATCAACAGTAATAAATTTATAAGCACTGTACAACCCTTATACTACTAAAACACAAAAATGCTAATATTCGACAGCGATGAGCAATAATAATTGGGAAAGCTATAGTCAATATACTTAAAAAATAATAACAATTTTTAAAAAGTTCATTTTATGTTTGTAAATTGTGGGAGTCTTTGATTGAAGCAATTAGGTAATTTGTGGAGCATTTTCATTAACCTATAAGAAATTAACTTTAACATTTTATTTAAAAGAAATTTATACATCCACTCGCTCTTCTTCCTCCTCCTCCTCTCTCTCTCTCTCTCTCTCTCTCTCTCTCTCTCTATATATATATATATATATATATATATCTATATATATATATATATGAAAAATTAAACTTTATTTCTTCCAAAAAAGAGGTAACATTGAAAAAAAACTTTATATTTATTTCTTTTTAAATATAAACATCAACTGTTTAGCAGAGTGGGACTAATGATTTTATTTAGTGATTTTGTCAATAAAAAATATCCTCTTGCGCATGTGGGAAACAAACCCATGGCTATAGATTTGCTAAGTGTATTAAGGAACATAATGTTAATTGAAATAGCAATTGAACACATGTAACTTTAACATATAATATATAAGAATTTGTATTATATTATCATGTCAAAAATATTTATTTATTTTCTGCGCTTACAAAAATATATTTCTAGTTTTATTATGAGTGAAATTAACAGAGAAAAAAAATCATAAGGAAGAATGTCATGTAGCAATTGAAAACAAAATTAAAATTATATTTTTTTTCTTTTTAAATTACATACAAGTTATTGGAATATAATAGGGGAATTAAATATTGTTAGTGATGGATTTATTTTTTGTTGTTTCTCTCTCAGAAGAATAACATGATAAATGGTGGTGTTGGGAACATAATGGAGTGGAAACTGAAGGCATCCAGAAACTAAGTTCCCCTCCGAAAACAGAGTTGCTATTTATAAAAGGTGTCTAAACTTTTCAACCATGGCAGAGAACATATAATATTTTAAATAAATCACCAAATCAAAGTAATTTTATAAGGAATGAATAGAGCAATTATATATTTCTATATATATATTAATAAAAATTAATACTATCTTTAACTAAAAAATTTAATTGTTTTTTTTTTTGTTTTTACTAAAATTATCAGGTTACTTTAAAGTAAAAAAAATTACTAAATGCTAAATCCAGGATTTCAGGAGAGCAATTATCAATAATTTGACAAAAGTATGAATTATTTTCCATACAGCCAATTTGTATATGAACATATATCCATGAGTATAAATATATATATATAGTCACACACATACACACACGCATGCATATTCATATATTTCAGAGTTCAGATTAGCATAAGAGATAAGTTGTTGGTCTTAGTACACAAGGCTTTATTTTCGTGCAAGCAATAAAAATTTATGTAATGTTAAAGTCCACTGAAAGTACAGTTGCACTTATTTTTTATTCTTGATAAAATGATAAAATCTAATATTTTAAATGTATTAGCTTTTCTAAACTTATTAAATTTTGTGAGTATCTACTTCTCCCTCTTCAGTTTTCTGTTGAATTAAAAAAGTTTTAAAATACACACCACTGAAGGTCAGATATTAGAGGAGGTTTAAAGATTTAAAAATACATATTCATTATTTTATAAGGTGAATAAACCCCAAAAACGGCTTCCCTAAAGTAATTCAAAATAATTTCTCATAGATCAGGGCGGCATAATTCTGTAGGAGCTTGCTAGCTCACATACACTGGCTGATGCTCTACGTTGAAGCCAGATTAGCATCTCACATAAGGAAATAAAAAGCATTTTCCACACCAATAAAAACCTTATTAAGAACACCTACACTAAATTTAACAAGGACTAGCAACATTTATAGGATTACGAAAAACTATTACTTATATAAGACAAGTAAATAATTTGATGACTATAAAAGTATACTAAAGAATATATTACTCAATAAATATAAAAACTTATTTAAACCAAACATTCGGCTGGTGGAGGGGAAAAAGAATTACATGGATAAACTAAACAAAAATATTTTGTTTCTAACATTTGAATTAAATATAATGGGCAGTAGAGGAATATTGAAATAAATATTTGATTCCAAAGATCATTAAAATTTTATTTTTAATTAAAACGGTGGGTATTTGAATCACTTTCAAGAATTCTAAAACATTTGTCATACTATTTCTTCCTAAATCATGAGATCAAAATTCCAATAAGAACCTATCAGTTTAATTGCTCTAGACTGAAATTATAAAAATTATATTATTATTATAAAATTAATAACTAACTTGACAAAATCGTCAACATGCTCCATACTCTCTTCATAATTTTTTCCTCCAACTTCTTGGCAATGTAAGGCAATAAATTTTGGTTCTAATCGGCTAACCGTCTGAAAAATAAAAGGCTTTTAATTGTGAATTCATACTCGAAAATAGTAAACTGTGAAACTTGTAGATAAATAATAAAAGAAAACTCACCGCTAGAAACTCTTTGGTCCAAATTTTCAACATTACAGAAGGCTGAAAAATCATTGTAATTCAAAGAAACCAATTAATAAAATTATATTACAGGGTGTTTAAAGTGTGTAGAAATTTTCATTACTAATAAAAAAAATAGTTAAGAAATATAAACAAATTATAGGATAAAACATATCAAAATCTAAGTTATTGAAGCAGTTTCAAAATTTATTACACTAACATTATTCTACATAAAAAAAATAAAATAAAACAAAAAAATATTCGCATGCTCTGATTAGGTGTCCGAATTTAAAAACCAAAAATGTTAAGAGAAGACCAAAAAAAATTGGATACATACATCTTCAAAAATAGAGCCTACATTGGCTGTTATCAGCAGAATTGGAATAGTTTCGGAGGCCATTTTTGGAGTCAATTAACTAAAAATTAAGTCAAAAACATATAGCTCTTAGGTGACGCGTAAAATTTCATTAAACTGATTTGACAAACCAGTCTTGCTCCGAGCCATGTTTTGAGTAGATCCGTCAGGGGTAGAGTGTTGCCGCCATACTGAAGTCTGCTTAAGCCACGCCCCCTCCCATTGACGTCAATAATCCCAAGCAGAACGTGAACGAAAAGAAAATAAATAAATAGCTTTCCACCTCTATTTCACGTTTTTAAGCCGTTCTCACCGTTAACCCGCCCGCACTCTCAATTGCAGTCCTCTTCCGTTTCTCTCTCCCATTCAATTGTAAAAATTACAAGCGGTTTTAAAAGCGAAATCTGCGCAGGGGGTGGTTTATTGATGTGGGAGATGAAGCTGAAGCCGGGGCTCGTGTATTTATTAGCTTAAAACTTACGATTTTTTAAAATAAAATAAGTTTTATCCATGCGTGATTTCTTTAACATAAACATCGAGCAGTAAATTCAAGATGGTAAATGTTAACATTTTCCCCAGTTTTATTATGTTATGTACTTTTGTTTTGACATTAAATATCTATTTTTGCTTGTTGACTATCCAAGTGTTAGTCAATTTAATTATTAATTTTCACTCCTTTGTGACAAGGCTCTGTGAAACGTTTTAATTAGAGTGTTTGTTTTCTGTTTATTCCATGAGAATATTTAAAACTCTTATCCTTCTGTATGGTCTTTCATAAACCCATGACAATTCAAAATTTCTTTATTTCAATGAAATTCATAATTGTTGGGTTTATAAGATTTTGGACCAGTTTTTATTCTTTGCTGTCCAATTATCAGGGATATATGTAAAAACCAAACTCCTAAAGTTATTTGTTGACAAAGCCACAGAGGGTGGTTAATGCTTTATGTATAAATTTTGAGTGAATAAGTTCATTTCAGATTTAAAATTATTTATAAATATTTACATAGCATTACAATGCTATTGGCTCTTTTGTAAATGAACACAAGTAAACTCAAATAAAAATGGCCTATTTAGGGAGATGAATTATTCTATTATTTTTTAAAATGTGCATTAATCACTACATTATTGGGTAATAGAATGAGTTTATCAATTAGAACATGATAATTTGATACTTATAAAATTTATGCTCATGTAATAATTAAATGGCATGCTTGAAAGGTATTAAGTATTTACCATAGTTCATTTTTTATTTCATATTTTGTTATATTTTAAATGTTTTTGTTAGTTATTTATTAATGTCCACTTTGTGTTGCTGGGACTAATAGAAATTGGTTAATCTACAGGTTACCTCTCTTTTCTTGTCAGGGTGGGACTAAGGATTTAATTTTATGAGCTAATAAATATATTCCTATTGCCCAAACGGGAATCGAACCCATGACTAGGATTACCAACCAAGTTTATTTAGACCAAGCCTTAACTCTTGATTAACCTGAACCCAAATATTTTAACTTGTATTTTATAATACTGTTTTAAAAGTATTTTCAATAGATCTTATGTTCATATGAATATTTCATATATTTTTGGTGCACTTCATTATTTTGACTTCTTTTTAAAGAAACTTTATGAAGGAAACAATGTAGATTTTAGGTGAATTAATCCTGACAAATTGATGTACACATGCAATATAGACTATTATTTCATAGCTTGGTTCCCTGTGGGTTTGAGCCAAAAAAATTGATTAAATTTCCTATCACCCACTCCATGAGCAACATTAATTCATCATGCAAAGCCATCCTTTCAACTAAACTCTGGGGAGGGGGGGGGGACTCTGGGTTGTTAAAGGAAGGTCACTGAAGACGGAATTGAGTCCTTGAAAGTACTCTGCATTAAAGGATTTACTCTGTCAAGGTGTATGACTTTTCTTCTGTTATCCTGTGATTATGAAACTCTTTTAGTCAAAAAAATAAATTTAAAAAAATGTTTTCCTATTCACACATATTTTTGATCACGAAAAGCCATTTTTAATATCCTTAAAAATTGAAACTAGAGGTACTTATGATATATTAAACTGGCATGAGCAATGCCACCCATATGCTTTAATGGACAATTTGAGCTACATTTGAATAATTCAACCTTCACTATTTTAAGTGCAACCTTCAGCTTGTTGATATTGCTTAGTGTTTTAAAACACTTTTTTGAAGAGATTAATTATTATGAGCATTTGGCTTTGGGTTCAATCCTTGTTTCATGGGTTGTTACTTACAAATCATGTACGTTTTCAATTGGTGTTAGCATTTAGAAGCTGAGTCACATAGATAGACAAACTAAGGAGAGCATACCCAACCTTAAAAATTGAGATAATTTTCACTAACTTTAGAAGTAGATATTCCAGTTTTTCAAAGTTATTTAAGCTGTAACGAAAATAAATAAACATGAACCCTACTAATAATTTTATTTTCAGATTTAACTTTCCATCCGAATCCTAGTCTTCTGCCCAAAAATTAATTCTTAATTTAATATATTTTTATTAAACACTCATCCCATAGTCTCTGTTGAAATTAACTAGAAATTTTGGAACTAGGAAAAGCGTTCTTAAGGTTGCACAGTGGTTTTCATTTGGCTTCTGCATGAGGCTATCCAACAATAAAGGCATCAGTAGTGAAATCCTTTCTCAATGCCTGGATGTCAGTGAGCCATCATCCAGAAAGATGACATAAATAATAAATAAATGAATAGTAAATTCTATAGGGATATATATATATATATATATATATATATATATATATATATATATATATATATATAAAAGTTGCGAGTAGTTTAACAGCCATGATCATACATTATGACAGAGGAGTGCTAAAAGTTCTATTTATAAATGTAATTTCCTGCATCAACTGCAAGAGTACAAAAAGTCCATAGGTAAATGTGAATTCTGTGGTAAAAGATTTGAAGCTGACAGTTATTTATGCAGATCCTTACCTCCTTTTATTCCATTTTTAATCTGTCTAAGCTTTTCATTCATTTTTATATCTATTCATCTTTAAGAGCTTTCAACCTTCATTGGCTTTTAAGGCAAATAAATGTAGAGAAAAGACTTTCTAAAAATAAAAAATCTTAGTTTTCAATTATCCACTCCATAACTGTACATTAAGATCCTTGAGACATAGTCTCTTTACTTTTTATTTCCTCAAATCTTTTTTTTTTCTTTCCTTTATTCCCTTGCCAAAAAACAAAAAGAACTAATGCGTAAAAACTATATCGTTTCTTTGTAATTCACTGAAGGGTATAAATATAATGTTTTAATGTTTACTTCATTGTGATGTTTCTCATTTTGATGTAAATTGTGTATGCTAGGAGACATAAATAATAATTTATATTCATTAGTAGAGATAGAGACACATTTTTTTAGTAAGTACAAATTAAATTAGCTTTATTATTAATTATAAACTTTTATTTCATAAAAGTTATTATTATTCAATGTTCATTGAATGTATCAAAACCCCAATACTTTGGCACCACAACCCTCATTAAAACCAAATTTAAATATATATGCTAATTTACTTGCAAAATTTAATGTAAAGTGAAAAATTGGAAGTGAGTTATTACTAAACAAACACAGAAAAAAACTTGCTTGAGATTTAAGTTGAGTTTGTGAAAAACATAGCCCCTATATGCTGTACGTTGAAAATGGAAATGAAAATTGGTTTATCTGTTTCAAATTTGTCAACTACTAAAATATTTTATATCAAAATTAAGAGCTATGTGACCAGAATAAGTGGATATTTTCTTGGGTACAAAAATGATGTTAAAAAAAATTTGGCTGATAAAAATAAACAACACATTTTTTATTTATACTGCCTCCATTCGTAAAAATCATTGGCAGTTCATGTTTTTTTAGATTTTATTGAAGAGGTCTGTCTCTTTTATTTCATGAGAACCATATTTTTTAATCTTACCACATTATACTTAGCAAGATATTTTTCCTTAATCATTGATTTCCACCAAAATTGCAAGTTGGTGGGAACACAACTTAAAATAATGGTTAGTGCCTGTATGGCCAATTTTAAGCCTTGGCTACATAACTTCAGATGTGTTGACATTTTCCATGTTTCAATGGAACATTTATTACATTAAGTTTATTTGTAAGATATTAGGCTGTTAATCGTGCTTTTATGTCTTCTGATGTATCATTTTCATTAGAAGTAAAATCATTAATCTTGTATATTTCAGTGCCTCTTCACCAGATTTCTAGTAAGGTTTATTCCTTAGTTTTCTTGCGCTTCGAGGACATTTAACAACTTATAACATTTTTCTTACTCTTTGATTTGGCAAAACTCAAACTACTTTTTAATGATCCCATATTGTTGTACATTTTAAACTAAGTCTTTTAAATAAATGAGATGAATAAAAAAATTAATTTCCTATTCAAATTCCATTAAAAAATGAATGCCTTTCCAGAAGCAGTTTTATCCACCAAATTTAATTCCAAAATGATTCTTATAATAAAATAAAATATTTATTTAGAGAATCCTTTCAATCAAATTAGATTTAACTCTTGTGCATTCTACTATTCATAACAGTTTCAATGGTATGACATGTGTATTATTACTGATTCATCAGCATCTCACTTCCATTAATTCTTCAGCATCTAGGAGCATCATTTCCAAGTTCCGATAGGCTTCTTTATATTTTCCTACATTAGATAATATTTTAATTCATAATTATTGTCAACTTCATGAAAAAACAATAATTTTATGGATTTCAGATTATGTGCAAACTTTTCTGGATTGCCACTGCAATAATCCCGTTTTGCAAAAGTCTTGATATTCAAACTTCTGAAGTTTTCATTAAAAAAATTGATCCAAGTTTCTTTGACTGGAGTTCTAATTGTAAGTAGAACAAGCATTATAAAATAGCCTTAAACTTTATTTGATTAGCTTAAAACATTTTGCATCAATAAAGCACACTTTAAATTTAAGTAAAATTTGCATTCTTTTTGTCAAGTATTTTACATCCTTTTTTCAGCTTCCTCTGCCAGTTTTCGATATCGTGCTACTCTTGCCAATAAACCTGATTTGCCATTATGGCTGTCATATCTATATAGCAAAAGGCATGGAGCTGGTTTTATATTTGGTGTCCCACCACCAAATAATCCAAGTGTAAATGTAAGTAAACATTTTATTCACTCTATCTTTTATTGGGTGGGACCTAGACTATTGGTACTAACTGGTTGCTTGTTGGGAGGACTTCAGTTGATTAAACAGTTAGTATATCTAGCAGGCAATGGTTTCAAACTTTGTCAGATATCCCTCAGCTCACTCAACATCTGAAATGTAATTCAATAAAAATCTAACAAGCTTTAGTTAAGCATGTCATATACAAACATGCCTATGTGCAGTGAGAATTTGATAAAGGAGACCAGTTGAGAAACCAAATCAATAGATGAAATAACTATAACCTGTAAATAAATAACTTCCGTTTTAGAAATAAACCTTGAGTTTTCTAGCTATATAAGATCTTGTTTAATTATAAATCAGTTTTTTTTCTTTATTGGATTATGCATATCTTGTAATTGACGTTTTTGTGTGTGGTTTTACTCACGAGACAACTTTTAAAATATGTCTTTAAATTTCTATTGTCCTACTAAAATATGACAAAAATGAGATTATATATATATTGATGCTAAAAGAGTCTCCATTTTTCTAACTTAATATATAAAAGTATCATCTAAAACCAAGATTCACTAATCAGACTATGAGGAATGGGTGCAAAACAAAAATAGACAACATCTCTGTTATTATTGCCCGATCGAACCTAGCATTGTTGAAGTAATGTTTTACATTTGTTCTCTTAAACTCAAATGTTAGCAGCGTTACACTCTTGTGGTTTTACACTAGGGCTTACTAGAGTTTATTTTAAAGGGTATCACTAAACAGCTCATCTCTAGTATAAATTTCAATTCTTGTTTATTACTGTATTGTTGTTTAGTTGTTCAGTTTTGTGAAAATATAATATGATGATATCATATGTGTATGTATCAAGCATTCTTGGAAGTTTGCTTAGTTTACAAACTCCTTTATGAATGACCTTTTCTATAATCCTTATGCCTAAAAACTTAAATATTTTTCCATTTATATACAAATGTCCTCACTCTTTTTTTCCAGATTGACCTCATTGCTACAAATAAAGAGACATATGAAACTAGGCATAAAACAATTCACCTGAATGTAACTGATAAGCCAGGTACATAAATGTTTGTTTCATTTAATATTTTGTTAATACAATTTTAAACCTGATTTTGTTAGATTGTGACACCAATACTTTGGGAGCTGCAGGCAATGTTTTTCAATCCCTTCTCTCCATTTTGTTCATAACCCAGAATGGACAATATTTGCCTACTTCTTATAATCCATGATAAGCCTTATTTATATTTTACATTACCACCTAAATATTTTTATTAATATTTTATAAATATTTGCAGTCTTTTACAAATAACTTATATTTGTGAATTTTAGATTGGGACATAAAAAAGGGCCAATTTTAGGATATAGTAGTAATGTTCTCATAATTTATCTTTTATATTGTTTTTTTTTTTTATTATTATATTTTTATATATTACTTTTATTAAGTAATACACTTCTAAGAAAATTTAGAAAGCAAAAGAAATTTAAAAAATGTACAAGTCACTAAAACCCAAAAATGAAAATGTTGTGCATCTTGTTTCTGGTATTAGAGGAAGTTTTTAATATTATGTAGAAAAAATATTTTGATTGTTTTTGTCTTTAGAAAATGGTTTCCAAATAATTCTCCTTCTTTTATAAATGCAGCACTAGTGTTATCCCCATACTCTAATTGGGAAATATTCTATTAAAAAATACATCTATGCACTATTAAAAAATAAACAAATTGTATATTCTATTTATTGTGCATTCTACTTATTTGAATATCCTTTATTAATAGCTGCATTAGACTAATATATATATATGCACACAAGAGATTATATTAATAATTTCTTAAATCATTTATTTATCCACACCATATGCTCATTATGTAGTTGGTTTCATGTTTATTGTTGTTGTTTTTTTTTCCTTTTCTTTTTGTTCATATTAATGTAATCATCTAACAGTCAGTCTGAATCATCTAACTACAATCTGCCTTGTGACTCAGACGACATATTTCCATGTTCTGATAATTCAAAACCACCTGCATAATGACTGCCTAGAAAATATCATGGTCACTAGAAGGCTACTATCATGAAGATTAAGTCAATTCAAGGATATCCTAATAAATCTAAAAACTATCTATATTCAACTGATTTTATTTTTGTATGCCATTGTATACATAATCTGAATCTTAGATGGATAACTAATAAATATACGAGTAATATAGCATAAACTACTCTAATCATATTTATTGACAAGCCTAATTTCAACAAAAGAACAGCATATGTAGATGACTGAAAAGTATAAAAGCTCACTAGCCAAACCTAAATGATGAAGGTAATCATGTGACATGAATGCATAAAAAGTATATACAAAGTAGCAGTAGATAATGTGCATACGTAATCTTTCATTAACAAGTAAAATTGAGACCCAAATATTGTTACATCTCATATATAACATAGACTTCCCCTCCCATTATTTCATAATTGTTCCAAGTCTAAAAGAAATAAAATAATTTCAAAATTTGTTTCTGTTATTTATATTACATGATTTAAGGACCTCTCACTAAACTTGCTTTACTGAGTTTTCTCAAAATATTCAAGTTTCTCCTTACCTCATGAGGTAACTTTTCTAAACAATTCATTGAAATTCATTGTCAATTATCCTTTTGTTTTAGATCCAGTGAAATTTGAAGTCCATTTAAAAATAGACAATCTTAATGTTGAAGACATGTTTGATTCACACAGGCTTCAAAAACTGTTAAACGTCTTCATGCATGTATTGTGGAAATCTAGCCGAGATAATTTATATGTCACTTTTCTTGAATCTGCCGTTAAACTGGGAGCTAGATTGCCTCTTAGGCCACAGGAAGGAGAAGGGTAGGTTACTATATCCTTTAAACATGTATGATTTTAAAATATGTATGCTTATTAAGAGGTTTCTATTAGTTTTTCTTAAATTTAATGTCTTTATTATTAAGGAATTGTTATGCCTCTATCTCTTTTCTATCTCATTCTTTACCTACAAACTATTTTACAATTCAGTTAGAAGCTCACAGCAAAGAAATGTTTAATATTTAGATCATCAGTACCTAAAATATTAAATAATTTGACATTTCTTTATTTACAGTACACTCTATTTTTTTTTTTTTTATAAGGTAAACTATAAATTTTTAAAAACTATAGTGAGCCACATAGCTACCTGATCACTTATGTCATAAATTTAAAATGATTATAAATCCCTATCGTTTTAGAGTTTGCTCTGTTTTTAGTCGCAGATAGCATGCCCAATAGTGTCAATTAAAACTGAATGCTAGAGTGCACTCATCTTGAAGTGTTCTTTTCTTTAACATCCACAGAGTTCAACCTTGTGTCAAAACATTTTTTAAAAATACTCTCTGGAAAGAGTTTTTAAAAATTGTTTTCTAATGCTTCCTTAATTAAACACAAATATTCTTCTATTCTTTAATTCTAAAATATGCATCATATCGTTTTACATTTATTATTAAAACAAATAATAAAACAAGAATTTTAATGTTACTTCTACACTAACTATTTCATTCTTTAGCTTTGGATGACTAATAAAGGTTCTTTTGGTTTCAAATTCTTTCAATTCTTTGAAAAAAACAGTTTTTCCATTGTATTTTCATTGATGGAAAAGAAGAAAACTTTTTTCAGTCATAGGAATGCTTTATAATACACTCTTAATCAAGATACAGTTTAATTGTGTCCATACATCTATTTTAAAAGTGTTTATTTTAAAGGTTTCCTGAACTCATTTGTTTGAGCTTATGAAATTTCCCTTGAAAACTGTGCTCGAGATGACTGTGTGGACTAATTATTATGGGTCACTTACCCCTTTCATCTTGTGTGAAAAAATATCCCCCTTGTGCCCCCTGCATGGTTTATCTTGGTTCACAAGGGTTATAAAAAAAAAATATTTTCTTGCTAAAATATTATGCAAAAGAGGAAGAGATCATACTTGATATATTTTATTTTTTACACAAACTAAAGTAATTATAATATTATTATTCTTTTACTGAAATATGCCATTGTAGTTATTACCAGTTAAAACTATGTATTGCTGCTTTGTGAAAATCTTAAATAAAAAAAATAAGTTGTAATTCAATAAACTCTTAACTAAATTAAATAATTAATACTGGGTTGTTGTTTTTTTTTTAATATTTTTCATTCTATAGTACTACACACGCTGCAGGAAACATTTTTCAGACATTTTTTGGTTTGAACATCTTGGCCCTGTAATGCCATTATGAATTAATTTACATTAAAAAATTTTGGTTGTGTTATTTCGGCCTAAGTTTTATTTTATTTTTTAAAATATGGATACTTTTTTTTGTAAAAAGTTTAATTTAATTACATGTAAAATTATATTTCTATTATTTACTAAATAAATAAATGTATCGATTATGAAATGAATATTGCTAATTTCCCAAGATTAATTCAACTAGTTTCCATTCATTATGCATTATTACTTCTTTTTTTAACTCTTAAAACCTCAGTTAACTAAAATTTGGTTAAACTTAAAATTTCTTTCTTTCAAATTATTATAATATTAAAAACATGAATAAAGAGGGGGGGGGGATCACTGAAATGCCACCATAGCATTTACTATTCTGTTATACAAAGTTATTTAGAGATTTTTAATACAAATCAAGAAATGTTTAATAAAAATGTTGTTTTTCACTTTTATGATAGTCAAGTAGTTCAAAATTTAAGTTGACTGTTCTTATGTAAGTAAAAATTATCGTTACCTCCATGTTCATATGACAAATGGACTTGCTTTATTTGGATTACGTAATGGAAAACATATAAATTCAAAGTTCATGGCTAAAATTAAATATATTTGAAAATCATTAACTACTCTGTGCATGGCTATATTATTTTTTTTTTATTTCTCATGTTTACAGTTTATAAATTTTCTCTTTAATGGTGTTATGTTAGAAGTCTTCATTTAGATTAAAAGTTCTTGTGAAGTACATATATTATAAAAACAAGTAAATAAATTGGTATATACTTATGTGAATAAGTAAACTTGGTTACTCCTCTATTATCAGCGAATAACAATAACATACGTGCATAAGAAGAAATACTGTATTCTAAAGTATAAAAAGATTTGTATTCTATTACTCAAAACATACATGGTGACTTATATTGTGTGAACATTTATAGATTTTATTAAGAGTATTATATTTAAATATTTTCGGTTCAAACAAAAATAGAGTAGAATTTTTTTTTTTTCCATATTTCTTTTACTATTTATTAGTGTTATAAAATATTTATAAGTAAATGGCCTTTTATTTATTTAAGTTAAAATTTAAATATTTTCATTGGAAAACAAGAAATTAGTTGCACCTTGTTCTCCTCATAAGTTGCAAACATTCAAATTATTTTAAACATGAAGAAATAAATTTTTGTTACTAGCAAGAGAAAAATTATTTTTAATTTTATTATTATTTTTTGTTCAAGAGGAAAGAAAAATACTCCCAAATACAAAATACTTAAATTAATAGTTACTTATTGATGACGTATTCCCTACCAAACTCATTAAAATGCAGAAAACATATTGCTGTACTACATTTGTAGCAAAATCCCTTCTAAATTCTAATCTAAAAACTAAGAATTTCCTAGACAAGGACAAAAGCACATTAATCATCCATGAGCAGACAAAGGTGTAAATAACAATAGTTACAGATGAACTAGAGTAATGCCAGTAAAATAAATGAACTTTTCAAGGGCGTCGCCAAATACCGATTTTAAAAAAAGGCATTATTAATAAATACAACCAGAAATTTTTTTAACACAAATATAAGAAAAAAAAATCTATCCACCTCCATAAAAATGCCTATAATTTTTCTTCTCATTTCCAAAAATCCCTTCACATTCTTTGCTCAATTCCAAAATTCTCCTACAACCAATGATCTCCATTATTGATGCCTCTGGACCCAAACTAAGTTCCTCCTAGCACCTTGGACAAGCCCTTAACATCTACAACCCCTTTGATATTAAAAATTCCTTTGACCTCATCTCCAAACTTTAAATTTCCCACTTTGCACTTCTTAGTTTCTTTTGGTACAACATTAATAATCATTAATATTTAAGTGTGACTCTCAATATTATAAAACAAAAATGGTCGTCAATACAACCCCATACTATAAGGTAATTCAATTCCTTTATTGGCAGTTTATACCTGTGTGTCCTCAGCAGTTGTTTGAGGTTTATTAAAACATTTAAAAAAAATAAAATTTAAAAAAGCAATGGTAATTGTGAGAGGGTTTTATATATATATATATATATATATATATATATATATATATATATATATATATTGCATACCTCTTGTACTAAAGTATTTGACGTAAAAAAAAGTTGTTAAACTGATCCTTAGTATTTGATTTTTAATTTAATTTGTGTTACATGGTTTCATTTTGTGAAGAGTATTTAATAGTTAACAAAAACTAACATTTATTACTTTTACAATATAATTAATAATTTATATACAATTTTTGTATTTTTTTCTGTTTTGTTGTCTATCTTATGATAAATTCCTTACAGTTTTGCACTCATTTACTTAATATAATTAACTATGACTATTTATATTTTTTTCTATAATTACTTAATTTATTAGCATAATCTTAATGTTATTTATTTACACCCATTTTGTGCTACTAAGGCTAATTGAGAAACTTTAATGTTAATCTTCGGAAATCATCAGAAATTATTTGTATTCGCTCTGCACATCTTTTGCCCTCCAGTGTAACTCCAATCATTTAAATCCAACATCAATTCTTATTACAAAAAAAGTCCGTCACGCAGGGGTTGCGTAAACTAAGCAGATTTCCCACGTGAAGTTTTACAATAGAGAAATTTCAGAATAGAAAGTCAAACAGTTACGGGAACGGCCCGAACTAGCTCTTGACGGAAACTCACGACTAGACCCGAAGTTAGCTGATCTCATCTCAGAAGCTGAAAACAGAAAAATGCAAATATCTCGGTTAGTATTCAAGATAGAGAAAAAATGTATATAATAATATTTATTGTAAATTTAATTTGCAATACGATTGATTCTGTAAAAGTTTTCGATCCGACGTATAGTAACAGAGATATTTCGAATTTTCGAAAATCCTCCCCTCTAAACCTCCCCTCCCACTGGTCCGATTTCAGCCGTTAACGAACTTGATCTTTCTTTTAACATAAAACGACTAAATATCGAGTTTGGTAAGGATTAAACAAAAATTGCGACCGCTAGAGCGGTAACAGACAAATATATGGATATATATATATACAGTTTTGAACGGACCTCATTTTCGTCATCTACTAGGTAGGATCGATGGACATTTGAAGAAAAATGTCGAAAATTCCGTCATGAGTACAACCTCAATAGCTGATTTCCCTTAAGGGAAATCTGCTAAAATGTAAAAAATGTTTTGTTTGAGTATAATAAGTAGTATTAACACCCCCCCCTCCTCATCATTCTATCATTTCATTACAGTAAGAAAGAGCTGCGAGGGCTTTATTCAAACCATAGATTTTATGATGAAGAGAAAGTATTTTGAGATAACAAGTTTTGTGTCCAAAAGATAAGACAAAAGTAAGTTCAATTTAACCAAAGTATACAACAAAAAAAAACAACAATTAAAACTAATGAAAGTAGTTGTAATTCAATTTGAAACATTGAAAGGGTAAAATATGTGTAGTGTAAGAAAAATAATTTATATTGTGTTTCCTTCAAAATTTCATTAAGAAAAAGCAAATCTTTCTGATGAATTTAAGAGAAAAATGTGTAAATTCTTTTTCTTTTCTTTTTCTTTTTCTGATGGCTGGATAACTATTGTTGTGTAGAAGTGAAAAATTTCTCAAATTGTGTCTAAAAGAATATTTAGTGCAATCTCACAATGTTTTTACTAAAAAGTTTATATTTGATTATATTTTAATCTGGAATTGTACATTATTCATTTTTACTGTAATTAATGTAAGTAATTATTTATAATTACTTCACTGAATTTTTACTTGCTTTAAGTTTGTTGCCTAAACTCTGATGTTGACATTGTCTTCAAAAGTTTTACGTCTACAATTTTGAGATTTGACTACATATTCATATATACACTTAATTTAATTTAAGTTGTTCAATTTTCAATTAAATTAACTGAAGTTTTTTATTTGAAACTATAAATGTATAAAATTCGCTAATGTTTAACCGGAGATAACCATTTATTTCTAGAGTGGTTATTCATCTTGGAAGTAGGGAAATTTTCTCTGAAGAGCTAATAGGTTTGCAAGATGAAGTAAAACCTCTTTGGAAATTTACTTCATGCCCAAGAGATCTCAAGAGAACTTCAGTAGACAGGCACTTTAGATCACAGGGATTTATACTTGACTGGTGCTCATTCAGGCTGGTAAGGCGGAAGTTCCTCCTTTTATTTATATTATATGCTGAAGAATTAAAACTACCCATGGCTAGTTTAATTAATTAATATCAACTACTAATATTAAATATGATTTATTCATTCAGCTTGTGATTGTGTTTTAAACAGTGGCCACTGCAGATTTTTTAAAAGTTACGCTTAATAATAACTTTATTGTGCCAAATTTCTTTTTCATTTTTTTAAATGTTTTGGCTGTTATAAAAATGCTTTTTTATTTATTAATATTTTATTTATAAAATAGGAAGTTTTGATTTTCAGTTATTTTGTTTGAAAAACTATAATTTGTAAATATCCATATTTAAACTATTTCTGAAGATATGTTTGTGCGATTTTTATTTTTAAATCGTACTCAAATTAAGTTTCTGTAGACTTTTTAGGAGTAAAAGTAATGATTTTCAATCGAACTTTGATCATATTCTTTTCATTGCTTTGCTTTTTTTTCTTTTTTTTTTTTTTTTTTTTTTATATATATATAGAAGATATACATTTTTTGGCTCTAATATTACTCATTCCTACTTAGTATGCCTATTATTGTACGAATATTCAAGATTGGCAAAATTGATTACTAACCTCCCTCTTCTAGAGGGAATTTCAACTTCCTCTAAGATAATGTTTTAGGGTCACTACTTTATTTGGCAGGAATAAATACAATTTTACCCCATTTTCTTAATTTACTTGAAATTGGATAAATTATTACTGAAGGATATAGATTTAGAATTCAATATATAATTTTTAAAAAAACAAGATAAAAATCCAGTTTCTGAATTTTATTTTTTCCCCTGTAAAAAGCCTTGGATATTTGAAAAGGGCTTACTTCTCTACAATAATCTGACAGCTTCTCTACACATAATTATTCTCATACATTTTTTTTCTCCAAAATATATTGTATGAATATTATAAATGCCACCCATGTATGTCAACAATGTAAAAGCAATAAATAGTGTAATTAAAAGTGAACTAGGGGGCTCAGGTTAGCCATGCGAGTTAAAGCGTTGACCTTTATCTCACATGGTAAACCTAGAGTGGCGAGTTCGATTCTTCCCTGGGCAAAGGAAATTATTTAGTGACGAAATTCATTAAATAACGTCCTAAAATCCCACCCTGGCTAGAAAAGGGTGGTAACCTGTAGATAACCCGTCCCGATTAGCCTAAGTTGCAAAAAGTGGACGTTAATAAATAATAATAATAAAAGTGAACTAGTATTAATGTTTGTAACATTGGTTTTCACTAAGTAAAACATATGTTTTTGTTAGTAAAAACTGGTTTTCATTTATGAAAATTAAATTAACTCTCTTTTAGGAATGTTTTCCCTGTCTTTTCGGCCTTTTTTTATTTATATATATTAAAATATAATAAAGAAACTCAAAATTAAATTAAATTATATAATTTCCTCCTGATATATTTATAAGGACGATTTGAAGGAGTATGAAATGAAGGTTGACAGTTGACAATTCTCTCCATTTCCTCCCATGTGGCCTGCTTTTTCGACAAAGAGTTCCCATTTGATGTGACCCCTCTACCTGGGCTGTGAATGCCATCCTCTGACAGGAAGCTGATAGATAACATAGATAGTCCTATCACTTGTCATCCCCTGTTTTCCACATTCTACGCTCTTCTCATTCCATTTACAACTTGCCTTTTTTTTGTGGGCTTTATCATTACCTTATGCTTTATTTTTATGTACTAGATTATTAGTTTAATCATTATACTCTTTTAATTTTTATTGACAATTTATTTTACAGGTAACCATGATTTTTGTTTTGAAAATAAAATGGAGCTTTTTTGTTTGGTTTATTTTTGAGTGAGTTTTACTTTTTATTAATTATTTATATATACGGAGACTTATGCTTTAAGCTAACAGTTATTGTTTTCTTAACATTTTAAATTTTAGTAGTGTCTAGTTCTAGTATTAACTCAAGCTAGTTGTTCGTAATACTAAAATCATACTGACTGCTTTACTCATTGTCAAGTTATTTTATTTATCCCCTTAATATTAATACAAGAGATATCAGAGATCATATTTGTTGCTATTAATATCTTAGAGTTAGATTTTTGTAATTAGAAGAGAACACTTCTATCAACTCAAAAATATTTGATGTAGCGAAGATGTACACTGTTTAAAGTTTCTTTTAGCTTGGTCATTTGTGGTCTGGTAAAGATGCTTAAACAAGCCCACCAACAATTAACAAGAAGGAAAACACATTTAACAGGTTCTGAATTTAATGAATGACAGATTTATTGGATAGTAAAGTAACACTACACCTGGTACCGCTATAATTAAACAAAATAAGGGAGTAAAATCCTTATATGATAATAATAATTTTCAAGGATAAAGTAAAGTAATAATTTTCAAAGATGAAGAAAAGATGGTAAGCCTAGTCATGAGTTTGATTCTCAACTGGACAAGAAGAATTTATTTATTGACAAATTCGTTAAATGAAATCCTTAGTCCCACCCTGGCTAGAAAAGGTTGGCCAGTTTGCCTTAGCAGAGCACAAAGTGGTCTTTTGTAAATAATAATAATATAAAGAAAAGAAAGATATGTTATAAAATGTTATGTCATAGAACATAATTTATAGATCTTCTCATAATCAACAAAAAATGGTCCTGTACAAATTTTCTGTATTCCTAATAGATATGAAGAAATTTCCATTTTTTTATTTTGGCCCAACTTTGAACCATAGTCAATTTCAATCAAAAGAGAAGTATAACTTGATGCTACAACTGTCTCAGATATGAAATTTCAAATTCTAAGACTAGCTGTTTTTGAGTTATGAGATACATACAGATACCTCACTGACACTCAAAATGAGTTCAGGGAGAATAAAAATACATGATTCCCTTGAAATCTGAAAATTCAAATCTTTTTGCGATTATAATACTTTCTTGACTATATACAAAGAAGTAATTACTATGATCTGGCTCTTAAAGTGAAAGAAGTTTTCAGAAAAACAATTTTTTGTTTGTCGGTGTCATAAGAATTATTATTTCTAGTAATAATTTTCAGAATTATCGCTAATTATGAGTCACTTTAGAAAATTCATGATCCATTTATTTTTGAAGGTGAAACTAGAAAGTGAGAGTGGCAATGCTCACTACAAAGAAGCAGAAGCAGATATACTGGGCAGTGCAGGATGGGAACTTCCTGATAAATATCGTCTTCCATCCCGAGACTACTCATCTGAAATTCTAACTACATTGATAGTACCTGTTTCAACCTTAGTTATTCTGTGGATTTTTCTCTCCTTTATACTCTGTTTCCAGCATGATTCAATGTAAGTAGATTAAGAACAACAGGAATAAACTATCACACTCTAAAATTTTTTAGTATGAAGTATGTATTTTTTTTATTATTCCAGTGATGATCCTATATCAGATGACTTTTTTGAAACTATTTTTGAAGTGTGCGAAGAATATGCCAGGTAGATTGTCTTAAAATAAAATAGGTGACATTTTTTTTTGTGTTTAAGGCAAGGTTGTTTGTGAGTTTAAGGCAACTAAGTATCTTTTTTCAAATTTAAAAATACTCTTTAAATTATCCTTTAGCTTTTGACACAGTTTTAAAGAAAATGTACAAATTAACTCATAACATCTCCTCCTTCCTACTCTTAACTTCATATATTTCCCAAAAAACTTATACTTTTTCTAACTCATATATAGTGATTTAGAGAAGGAAATCATTTCTGAATTAATCATTGAAATCTGCTTTTCTGGAATATTCTTGTCCCAAGAAAATAACTTCAGTAATAGGAGCTAATTATTTAAGTATACTAGGGATTGGATAGATAGGGTAGAAATATCTGTCTTGACAAAATGGAATCCAAAGAAGTTCATCACTAAACTACACAAATGTTTCATGTTCAGGACTGATACACAAATGAATTAATCTCCATTTTTCCATTAGTAATTACCCTATGAAAAAGATATTTTTACATATTAACAACAAAAATTTAATTAATATACAAACTTTTTATTTTATTCATATAGGTCATAGAAAACGACTGCATACAAATAAAGTGTAATAAATGACAGGTATATAAAGGACATCAAGTGGTAGCAGTTGACATATTGGTGGAACTGTATAGGGTGGCACTAAGATTTCTAGCACCATAATTAGGTATCTATAGGCTTCAGAGTAATAACCTATATCATTTTAAGAACCTATAAGATTTCAAGTCAATCTTGCATGAAGAACAGGAAATATGAGATATTTAGACAGAAAAAATGCATATAAAATGGTGAGAAGTGTAATTCCCCCTACAAATAAAAGAAAGGCAATTAACTAATATGTGGAACTGATAGGATGGTAGCGCTTCTCTTGATAAGATATTGTTTGTCGACATTAGTTGGAGGTTGATTGAGAGAGTTTAAAAGATACCAGGAAAGTACCAGTGTCTTTTTCCATGGGACACTCAAAAACAGATCACATCATTGCCATTTGGGAGCATGATATTAATCTTCTGGCAGGATAATGATAGTCTAAGCCAAGAAGGCCCATTATCGCCCTCCATTGTTTAAATTCATATTAAAGTGGTTATCCAAGAAATAAAAACTAATCCTAGCAGTATCTTAAACAAGAGGCATACACAACATATGTTGTATGCCAAGAACTGTAGAATTTTCCGTTTAGTAGGAGAATTTGTTTAAGGAATACACAATTTAGGGCTAAGGGATAAGATAGGGTACTTGAGGTTGCCTATACAGACCAGAGGCAGAAGATTCTGCTGTTTTGGGAGAGTGTATGTTTCTTGCTTGTATATCATTAAAATATCTGGGTGGGTGATGGTAACCTAGTAGTTTTTCACTCTAAAACCTCATGAAACAACATAAATATCTGGGGGCCATGATCACAGAGAACAATAATAGAAGTTGACGATAAAGTGAGATTGGTTGCAGGGGCAAGATGTTTCTATAAAAACCTATAATCTCTCTCAGAAAACGAGACTACTGATATTCTAAACTGTGGTTAGACTCATGGTCATTTATGACAGTGAAACATAGTCTCACAAAAGAAAGCAGTGCCATCAAAAAGGGCAAAATGCTATGGCAGTTGTCGCTTGTTGGAAGAGTGGAACTTACCACGCTACCAAGAAGATGAGATAGGCCCAAGTACAGTAGCCTTTAAGATCTGGAGGACTTGTGAAGCTTGAGCATACATTGTGGGGAAGCCTTGCTGGGAACTGCAAGGAATAATGAATAATTGTGAGGCTGTAAGCCAAGTTTTAAAAGGGTTGCAGTCCCTAGTAATTAATGTGTTTTATTTGAATTACAAAGAAAACAAATTTGTCATTTTCAAACCTTTAGAGGCTTTTTTATTACTTTAGCCCATAAACCAAGAATACAAATTAACAATTTTATACAACAAATGAAAAAATAAAGTGCTGAGTAACAAATATCCTTTTGATGGTTGAAAACTGGAATACCAACATGTGGTCCTGGTCATCATGTCAATTTTAAAAAAAATGTTGCTACTGACTCTAGGGCATATGAATTTCCAGACAAGTCATCCATTGAGGGATGAAGATGTATCAATTTTGCAATTCGGTTTTCTAATTAGGTTTCAAATTCATTATTTCAAATAGGGTTACCAGTATTTTTAACTTTATAATTCATTTTGTTCATACTGAGTAGGGTAAAAGGAAGTTAGTCTCAAGAGCCAGGATAGGAAGGTTTAGTATTACTCTACTACTAGAGAGAGGAGGCCAAAACAGGGTGCTGCCTTCTATATTTTATAAGAACTTTCCTCTCTCCTGTTAGGAAATGAGCTACCCTGGGCAAAATTTAAAGATGTGGATTTTGAATTATTTTGACATGATGGATTTTAATTTAGTTCCCTGGTTATCATTTGAAATCCAGATCCAAGCTTTTCCCAAACTTGTAATGTTAGTTTTAAGGTTAGAAAGAGTTAAATTCAAATTAGCAAGAAAATGAAATATGAAACATTTTACTTAATGGTTAATTTTGGATCAAAAATTGGCTTGTTACATTCCAAAAATATTGACATGAACACTAGCATAACAGAAAATGCCAAAACCAGTGTGAACATGATCTACAACTGCCTGATTTTTGCTACTTTAAAAGTAGGCACCCACAAGTTCAAACAGACTTAAAGTGCCATTTGAGCAGTGATTATTCCCCTTCTAATTTAAGTTCCTCTTAAAGTATAGAGAATATTTATGGTATAAGTCCTATATAGGGTTCTTTCTTAGGAAGATATAGATAACAGAAAGTTTGTTTTATGTTTATTATTATTTATGTCCACTTTATGCTACAATGACTAATCGGGACAAGTTATCTATAGGTTACCACCCTTTTCTAGCCAGGGTGGGCCTAAGGAGTTTATTTAATGAGTCCGTCACTACATAAATTTCCACTGCCCAGAGCGGGAATCAAACCCACCACAGAAAGTTTAAATGACATTACCCTGTGCTGGAGTGTAACACAGATAATGCCATTACTTTGACATTTCAATACATGGGATAGACTTATTTTAATATTCACCTTTTATGTCAACTGTATGCCACCGTAGCTATTCAAAAAGAGCTCACAGGTCGCAACCCTATTGCGAAAATTGATGTCGAGGTAGCACATTTTGTAAGCGAGACTACCACTAGAAAAATCTAAAACATTAGGCAGGACTGAAACCCCATGACTTTTGAGGGATAAGACTAGACATTTTAACTCCATTAGCTATTAAGGAGCCCTTTGTTGTTTGTTACTAATGTATCCCACACACATCTGTCGTTTGTTACAATGCATCTTACATACTCATCTTTGTTTTCTACTAATTATGGGCATTGCATACTAACTGTGCATGGTACTATCTGTTTAAGATTTATTGCTAATTTATTTAAATTATTTAAGATCTGTAACATATTAACCAATGGAAAAAAATATTGAAAGGGCTTGGTTCCAAACCTTGAAGGGGACTTAGAAATCAGGTATAATAGGAAAGAATCAGGTATGATCTTGTGAATGATTTCTTTCTTTTTTTTAACATATTAAAAATACATATTTAATTCTTACTCATTGTAAATAATCTGAATTATTAATTAATTTTGTAAAAAATTAATATTTATTTTAGGAGTAAAAAAATAGATGATGATGTAACATTAGCACAATACCAAGCAGTTCAAAGAGCAACAGATACTTTGAGATCAATGGATAGCAACAGAAATACAGAAACTAGTCCTAGGTATGTTTTTAAATACATTATTTCATTTTTGGTTAACATATTATGCCACTTTGTTGTTAAAATTTATTATTTTTTCAGATTAACTTCTGATCGAATGGATACCTGTCGGCCTAATCCTCCTCCTTACTCTGCCACAAAACGAATGTAAGGATGTTTTTTATTTTATTTTTATACATATTAATTTTCACTGTGCAAATGCTCGCCCAAATAACTTAATTATTTTACAAAATTATGGTTAAATAAAAATTAAATTCTGGGAATTTTTAATTTTTTCTGTATTTTTTTTTTTAAACATTACTCCCCTTTTGCTTTTAAATACAAATAAAGTTACTATTTGTTTCTATGTATGAGCAAAAATTTTGTGTGCATTTTACTGCTATATCAGCCATATGTATAACTGTATTCAGCTATAAAATTACTGCTCACAAAGCTGAGTTGTCCACGAAAGTGTTAATTATATTATTAGTGCACACTATATGATGGATTTTTGTTATTATTTCCCCCATAATAAGGTCCTAAAATACTATAAAAATCACTCATAATATAGGAAACAATTGTTTTACTGCAGTCCTGTGTAACCGGCAAACCCAAAAGTGTTAAAATACTGTATTTCTATGAATAAATTAGATAGGACACTTTACCAGTATTTATAATTATTTGTTTTTAATAACAGACTGCATTCCATTTATTCCAGTAATAGTAGAACTTTACTTTGAAAAAAAAATATTTAAAGTACTACTAGTGACAGTGAACCATAGATAAATTTTGTTAGTAGTAAATCAGGATTTATCAGCTGTTGAAACAATAAAGTTATAGGAAAATTAACCTACTAACCTTCATTTAGTCTCCACAAGCAGCACTAAGTATATTATATGTGTGCTATTTTGTCCTAAGGCATCATCCTCTCTCAATTGACAATTATAAGGATATATATATATATATATATATATATGAATGAATGAAAACTAAAATGAAAAATCATGATGTTTCATTTCCGATAGTTTTTTAGCAGATTTCCCTTAAGGGAAATCAGCTATTGAGGTCGTACTCATGACGCGAGTTTCGAAAAATTTCTTCAAATGTCCATCGATCCTACCCAGGAGATGACGAAAATGAGGTCCGTTCAAAATTTTATATATATGTATATATATATATAATATATATATATATATAAATATTTGTCTGTTAACGCTCTAGTGGTCGCAATTTTTGTTTGATCGTTACCAAACTCGGAATTTAATCGTTTTATGTAAAAAGGAAGATCAAGTTCGTTAATGGCTGAAATCGGAACAGTGAGAGGGGGGGTTTTAGAGGGGGGATTTTCGGAAAATTCGAAATTTCTCCGTTATTATGCGTCGGATCAAAACATTGTATAGAATCAATCTTATTGCAAATTAAATTTACTATAAATATTGTTCTATACATTTATTCCCTATCTTGAATATTAACCGAGATATTTGCATTTTTATTAAATTTGGGCCAGTAACGGATTTTTGAGTTTCCCGCCAAAACCTAGTTCGGCCCTTTGCCGTAAGTGTTGGGCTCTTGTATGGAGATTTCTCTATTGTATTACTTCACGTGGGAAATCTGCTTAGTTTACGCAGCCCCTGCGTGACGGACTTTTTATTGAGTGAAACTTCTTGGGCTTATCATTAGGCATAACGAGTTCATTACATGGACATTGGGGAAGATGAAGGCCTAGAAAATCCTATTTTGAAGACAACAAGCATATTATGTTTTTCAGTGCGTATAGTTATATGAAAAGTGCAGCTTCCAATATAACACAATGGTTGCAACAAGGCATAGCCTTTAGATCATGTATTTCAGCAAATAAGCACAAAACAAAAGTTGTTTATTTTTATATTTAAAGTATTTTATTTTTCTATATATTAAAAACTAGCAGTATTGTACTAATTAATGACCTTAGTCTCTGACAAGGAAATTTATATTTACATTGTGACCATCTGTCTATCACAGACTTTACTTCGTTAAATTAGCAAAATTCGGCATACAATATAGTGCATGCTCATCGTCATTCACACAAGATTCATTATACCCCTTATTCGAACGGGCCATAAATGTAGGACAGTATTGTAATACATTGTTGGAAAGCTTTTGTTAAGTCTTCTTTAGAAATACAAAATTTTGAATTTTAAATTTAAATATGGTTGATATATAAGTTGTAATTTTCCTGTCTCTCGTTCCTGAAAATATGAAGTATTTATAAGTATATTGTACTAAAAATATTTTGTTTCCTTTATTTGGAGCTAAGGTGTACAGCTACTAAGCTTAGAGGCTGGGCATATATATTCAAACTTTTTACCAAACACCATTTTTCATAAATGTAAATATAGTTTACTAACTACAATATTGATTTATGTGTCTTCTTTTGATTTTACAGCATTGCAAATGATTCCTGACATTTGCCTTTTGAAGAGGAACCAAAGACTTGGTACTGTTGATGAATCATTGCCATGTTCTTGGTTTCAAGGTGAATTATATCTTTTGGAGGTGATAATTTCGAATTCTACAGTGGTCAGCATTGTAAAGAATGTAGTAAAATATACATCTACTGTAGTAACTATAAGTTAAATAATCATAGGCCACTATATTTATCAAGCATTGTAATATTTTTAAATTATAACTGGAATACTTGAGAATGAACACAAATTTTATATTACTGCCTGTCACTCAAATAAGATATTATATTAATTGTATTGTGATTTCATAGCCATTTTTTTTTTTTTTTAACATTAGACTGTACACTTTTAACCTCAGGATAGATTATTCTTTAAATAAATGTAAAATGCTTTGTTTTGCTTTCTTAATTATACTATTGTAATAGAAAATAATCCTATCAATATTATAATGAGATGTATTCACTTTCCATTTGACTCTTTTATTCCATCTAACACACTTTGCTAAACATATTATTTACATGGATAACCTAATAAAAAGTCCTACTGGTATCAACCTTAGTGTTTTCTATACAAATTTCACTAGTCATTCTGCCAGCTTCCTCATCATATTTAAACTGAGATTAAGAGTCCTCAGCCACTATTATATGGGTGCTGTTGATTCATATATGAGGAAGCCATGCACAGTGTCCCAGGTCCTGTTGATTCTTTTATGAACCTGCCACGTACAGTGCTCCAATTGCTGTTGATTTCTATATGAGCGAGTCGTGTACAGCACCGTAGGTTCTGTGGGCATATATATGAACCAGCTGTGTAGTCTCTTCACAAAATATAGAATTGATCATAGATAGAAGACTACATAAAGAACAGGGCAATGTCTTTTGTTTGCTTTATAAATTTCTTATTTTGCTTTACTCCTGATTTTTTATTTATTTAATGTGTTACTTTTTATTATTTTATTTGTTCATATCCCAAATGAAACCAATTAACAAATAGTATAGTGGTTAGTTCTATTCCCGCTTGAGCAATAGGAATTTCTTTAGTGATGAACTCATATAAAATCCTTTGTCCCACCCTGGCTAGAATAGGGTGGTAATCTGTAGATACCCCATCCCAATTAGCCATAGTAGCAAAACATTGATAATAATAAATAATAATAGCAAATAGTAAATGACATATTTATCACTAATATTAGTATAGCATATGTAACCAATAACATATAAAGTGTCAATAATAGCCTGTCTTAACACAGCATATATAAACTTGATTGCACTCTTTTAATAATCCATTACATCATTACAGGTTTTATTTCAATTTTTTCAAGGGCAATAAGTGTATATAAAAATAAAATAGTCCAGTTTATATTTGGCTCACCCTTACAGCTAAGGGCAGCAGTAAGTTGAAGACAATATCATTTCAGTAAAAGAAAACATTTAGCTAACCCAAACAATATATACCACTTTAATTTTAAAAGTATCTATCTCCAAAGCTTTTTTTGTGAAGGATAACTACTTTTTAAAAGAAAGATTATAAAACAAATGAAGAGACCATCTTAAACATTTCTACATTTTACTTCTGAAAATACTCAGTTTTGCAAATGACTACTCTTGAAAGAATGGCAATGTATAGACAAAGGAAATATAATAATAAATATTAAATTGGAATTTATAAAAATTTTTATTTTTGTTATTTATTAACACCCAATTTGTGCTACTAAGGCTAATTGGGATGGGTTATCCACAGGTTACCACCCTTTCATAGCCAGATTGGGACTAAGGATTTTATTTATTGAGTTCGTCACTAAATTATTATTGTTTGTTTAATATATTTGATAACTTTTTTAACTGTGAAAAACAGGTTGTTTTATTACATTAATAAACAATAAAATATAATGTAGGAAAATTTTAATTCATTTATAGATTTTGTGATACTGTTTTTAAATGTTTATTTAAAGGTTTTTCTTACATAAAAACTGCAATTGTACAAGTATTAAACTTAATTAAATCTAGAAAATTTATAGGATATAACATTTTTAATTTATTTACAATAAATGCCTTGACTAAACTGATATAAATATAAAATTTAAAAATATTTATATTTTTAAATTGTCAGTCTTTGGTGTACACCTCCATCAACCAAGGTTAGTGGAGGTGCCTGAGAAAACAATAAATTCTGACACAATTGAACAGTGCTAGTTAATTGGTTAATAATTATTCTGAAATCTATCTTTAGATTAAATCATACCATTAATACTAAAAACAATTTTTATATAAATAGTAATTTTACTACTTTAGATTAAGTGGCTTATTAGCTAAAGGCATCAATGAGGTAAAACATCAATAATATGATGCAAATTTTAGAAAATATGTTAGTGTATACTCAACCAGATATATGATAAGCTGAAGTAGAACATTATTCTTACATCATCATACTTAATTTATTTTTTTTTTTAATTATTTCCAAATAAATGGCACTTTTGGGACAGTATTGGATTTCAATTGGTCGAAAACTCAAAATGTGATCATAATACTACGAAAGTAAATAAAATATGAGATTGCTTTATAAATAGGATGAAATATCTAAATTTATAAGGTAGAAACCTATGTAAGAAAGGAACAAACACACACACCCTAAACCAAATTTTAAAATATAAATTTAATATTTGTTGGACTGTTCTTGACAACATCAGAATAAGAATTAACAATTTACCACATATCAAACAGTTAATATACTTCCCAAGGCCTTTCCGGCCGCTCAGGGTCTGATTTCTGAGGGTGGATGTATCTCGGAGGTTCTTTTAAAGTGACTCCAGATTTCTCAAGTTCGTTTAAAAAGGCTTCCATTCTGCCTCCTTCCTTTGGCACAATGTTGCAATAAAGTTCAGTTATTCCAGTCTCAAGGCAACGCCTACCTAAAATTCTGCCAATATTACTGAAAGCTGCTTTGTCCAGTGTGCTGTATAAATTCTTTTTGATGCCCCATTCTTTAGTCGAAACTGTAACAGGAATAGCTCCGGAGTGGTGTTTCACAAAGGCTGTTAAATTTCGTTTGCCTACTTCAACAACAACTTTATTCCAATATTCTCTACCAACATTTTCTAAATGCCAACCAGAAGGCCTATATCCAATGGTTAATTTTTCAAGGTTCCGAGGATTTCTGTTGTATACAGCCTTAGAAGCATAATTTCTTGCAATCATTGTTAATTGCCCATTCATTTTGCAGAAGTGAGTACCTATGAAGGAAAGAAAAAAGTAAAATTAAACCTTCAAATTTATTTTGAAAATAATGCATATAATAATTTCAATTGCTTTTAATGAAACATAATATAATATGTCAAAATTACTGTCACCTTAAAAAAAAAAAAAAAATAGTAAAATATATTAAATACACTATAATTAATTTTGTCAAACAATCATAATTTGTTTAATAAATCAGTTTTATCAGATTCAGAGTTCAGTTAACAGATCATAATTACATGAACCACATGTATGCTAGAGAATATATAATGTTTCCCAAATGATTTTTACTAAGTATGCTCAGTAATTCAAATATATTTTTAGTACTTTTTATTTATTTTTTAAATGATTGTGTCTTGTATTTAAATGTGGTTCACTGGTGACAATATTATTTATTCACCTCCACTATTTCTACATTGTATTCCGGTACATAATCCCACTCACAAATAAGGAATTAAATTCTTAAGATTGAAGTGAGTTGATGCTTCCCCTTCCCCACCCACCAACACTCCACATATGCAGACTAAGATTGTTACGTTTATACATTGGCCTGAGGGAAAATGAGGCCTCCCAAACCTGAACAAAAAAGCCCGTCACGCAGGAGCTGCGCGAACTAAGCAGATTTCCCACATAAAGTTATACACTAAAGAAATCTCAACAAATGCCGAACAGTTACGGAAATGGCCAAACTAGCTTTTGCCGGGCACGAATAGAAGGGACCACAGCTCGTCCGTTACACTTAATAAAAATGCAAATATCTCGGTTAATATTCAAGATAGAGAATAAATGTATACAACAATATTTATAGTAAATTTAATTTGCAATAAGATTAGTGCTATACAATTTTTCTATCCGACGTATAGTAATAGTGATTTTTCTAAATTCCCCCTCCCAATGGTCCAATTTCAGCCGTTAACGAACTTGATCTTCCTTTTTACATAAAACGATTAAATACCGAGTTTGGAGACGATTAAACAAAAATTGTGACCGCTAGTGTTAACAGACAAATTTTTCGTCATCTCCTGGATATAATCTATGGACATTTGAAGAAGTTTTGAAAATCGCATCATGAGTTAAGGGAAATCTGCTAAAATGGCCAGAAAGATACTCTTGAAAAATGAGGCCTTCAAAGCATACGAGAGATTCTGAAAATTGTGCCGTTTCATAGAATGCACTTAAAAACCGTACTGGACAATCAGCCAATATGGTGGCATTCCCCACCGCTTTTAAACTCCCTGATCGAGACTCAAGGGATTCACAATTAGAGTGATCAGCAGTTCGCCCTCCCCGGTTGGCCAAGGAGGACCTGGAATGAGTTTTGTCCATCAGACTGATGGGGCTCATTATACCCAAGTTCACCTGTGGTCAGGCTGCCTGGGAACAGGGCCTAAGAGAGTCATAATCATTAATCATCCCAAGAGGCTGTCAGTTGTATATACTCACTAGACTCCCACTAAGCAACAAGTTAGAAAAACCAAAACTTTTGCTATTTATTTGAAAGAAAAGTGATACTTAATTTTTTTTCAAAATAAAAATAGTATTGTATAAATAATTTCCTTGCGATATAGGATTGGCCTAAAAATGCCTTGTACGAGAGATCAAAAGACAATCATAAAATATCTCTTTTACTATGCATTGAATCAAAAATGTTATAAAACTACATTTGTACATTTTATTATTATTAAAAAAAGGGAGAGAAAACTTATGTATATCTAATAAGAATGGAGAAATTTGTACTTTTGTCCTCTTCAAACTCAAACATTTTTGCCCTTGAAACACCTTATATCTATAAATTTATAAAAATGTATATAATCTGTGATTTTAAGGATAATGGATATTTCGAATGAGTTATTGTGCTAAAATGTGTGTATATCATTCATACGTGTATATTATTCATTCAAATATGTACGTGTGTGTGTACATATGGCTCTTTTCTGATCAAAATGAAATAAGTCCTAGGCCTAAAGAAAAATTCGCAAAAAAACAAAAAGAATTTGAAATGGGGTGCATAACCCAATTTCTTTATTTTCTTCAATAATTTTAAGAAAAAATAAATAGTAGAGCAAGAACTTTGGAATGAAAGTTCCATTTGTAGCTCCCAGACATTTTAAATTAAGTCTTACATTTTTTCTAAACATGACCAAGCATCAAATATATTACAATAGCTTTAATTGCCTGGTTGAGATCATTTAAACTGCTTTATTAAAACCCCAGTTTAAATATGAACCAGTGACAAAATGAAAATGTTTTTAAACCTATGTACTATTGGTTAAAATGTCTTTTTTATTCATGTAATTATTATTTTCAAACAATTTTAAATACATTTGACAAAATGTAATTAAAGCACACTATATGAGCATCACACCTTATAACAGTTATGATAACCTGCTTTAAAGAATAATCAAAAGCAAAAGCCAAGACGAGTAATTTCGGCATGTAAATGCCTAAAAGAATCTGGAAATATACTAAAATATTTAAAATTAAATAATAATTCATGTACGTACGTGAATGATATATTTGGGTACGAAACGAATAAAAACTAATAAAAACAACTCATCCAAAACAGTTTTAATGTTTGTAAATCCCCAGGCAAAAGAATATACCAAGTAAATTGATAACAACGTAAGTATTAATTGTAGGATTATTTATTTGAAAGTGGAGGAAGAAAACAACCTAAATCAGCTGGAAGACAACAGCGACATCTGTGATGAATCAGTCACGTAGTTACCTCGAGATCAATGTTGTGTTTGTGAAATCATTCATGCAATATTCCGCTTTTTACAATCGCATGTGGCTTTTCTCGGGATCAGTAACTTTTTCTTCTCATATATAATTTAGGTTTCAAAGGTTTGTACAAAATATTTTTTCGATAATTATTATTTTAAGAGGATTCATGAATCACCGTAGTGTACCATTTACGAGGACACGAGGATCCATATTTGTTGCCTGTTTTTTTTTTTGTTTTTTTTGTATTTCCTGTATTCCTATAAATGATTACAATTTATTTATTTATTTTTAGCATGCCTCGAGGCTGTTCTGATTCAGATAGTGAAGAAGAGAGACATGATAGATTTAAGTCAGAAAGGAATAAAACTACTGTCCCCTCCTTAAGGCCCAATATTCCCAGTTCCTTAGACACTTACCTGGGAAGGGCAAGATCTCCTTTGCGACCAGATAATTTTAAAGTTTCCAGGCACAGAAGTAGATATAGTGAGGAAAGAAGACGTGTCCATTCTCCCCCCAGACGAGTTCATAGCAGAGACAAAAAATCATCGAGAGAAAGTGAGAAAAGAAGTAGTAGTCAAGAGTTTAAGGAAAAACCGAGAAGAAAAAGGAGCCATGAGAGAAGTCGAGAAGAATGTGACTTAAAGAAACGAAGTAAAGAATTAGATGATAAACATGCTGAACATGATAGAAAGGATTCTAGAGAGAGGGAACATAAGCATCGGACACATAAAGACAGGAAGAGAAGTAGTAGGGAGAAAGATAGAAAAGTTGAGTGTATAAGAAGAAGGAAAAGCCGAGATGAAGCAGTAGATAGTCAAAGCTCTAGCAAGCACAGTTCACAAGACAAGTCTTCTAGTGAAAAGTCTAGGGACAGTGACAGCTCTGTCTGTATTAAATCTGATGATGAGAATGGGGCTGTTAGTGATGTAGAAAGTCAACCATTACCTAGATATTATGAACTAGTCGATGAATCTGCAATTGATTCTGACCAGAAAAATCATTCTGATGATAAAAATTCTAAGAAGCATAAAAAAACCAGAGACCGTTCTGAAAATCATCATGACAATAAGAAAAGAAAGAAAGAAAAGAAACACAAAAGAAAACATGAAAAAAGAAAAAGTGAAGGCGATTCTGACTCAAAAATAGTTGAAGATAATGTTACTAATGAACCAGCTCAGTTAAGTACAGTTTCAAGTTCTGTTGAACAGTCTAATGAGACTGATAATATTATCAAACTCGATGATGTTGAGGAAGAGGAAGAAAATAAAGAAAATGAGGTTGCAAAGGACGAATGTAAAACCTTAAAAAGGAGTAGTTCTGAGCAAGAGGAGGGGGAAATATCAGGAAGTGAATCAGAACAGTATTTTGGGCCTGCTTTACCTCCAGGGAAGAATGCTGAGAGAACGTTTGGACCTATGCTGCCTTCTGATGTCGACCATTATGGGCCTGCCTTGCCGCCTTCGCTCCCAGCAACTGAGGAGAAAGAGGAGGACAACGAACCAGAAGGAGATGTCATCGGGCCACTTCCTGCTGGCATTGAGAGCTCAGCACAGTCAGCACTTGATGCGAGGGCTTCTCTTATAAAGTATCAAATGGAAAACAAGGTGATTACTTATATATTAAAAACATGGATTACCATTATGTAAAGAACCCTTTTATAGATTGGTCTTTGATTTTTCTATCCTCTCCTATTAACCCTTTCCTTGCACTAAGCCACTATAGTGGTCTTGCGTAAGGAAAGGGTTAAAAAGTTTGGGTAAATTAAGTAAACATCTTATTCTCTCATTGCATCCATTTGTAAATGCCAAATACTTCATATAAGATGATTTCAAGGTGGAAACACTTTATTCAGTGATTGATAAGGCAGTCAATTAAATGTATTAAGCCAGACATTTTATATTTGATTTGATATTGAGTCAGTTGAAGTCTATACGTCACCTGAATTTCTAAAGATCCTATATGAATGATTGATCCCAGCCCTTCTTATTTGAAGATCAAAATAGTTTAAATAATCACTCTTTTCAATTTATACAATGAACTTTCCTGATTCATAGCAGCAATTGATTCATTTTATAACAAGTTAGGCTCCAAAGTCTTTGTGCTTATCTTCTCAAAAATTTTAAAAATAATTTAGTAACCCAAAAAGTATATTCTGTCTTAGTTTCTTCTCAAAACAGAATTTTTTGTTAATGAGACTGTTAAATTATATTTATTTACTCATATTCTTTTTACAAATTGAATAAACATTTGGCCAGATAACTAAAAACCTGACTTACTCTTCATTTAATTGTTAAATTATAGATTTATTCTTTTAAAGAACTCAGAAGATGATGTAAAGTGTTTGGTACAAGAAGGTAAATAATTAAAATAAAATGTTATGGATTTCATAAAGTTTCATTTTATTATCTAACTCTTTTAATGTAAAAACAGTTATTTCCTATGCAATAAGCAGCATGTTTTAATATACACTTAAGGGGAGGAGGTCAATTTTTTATTGGATCAAATATCCATTTCTTTTATTATTATATTATATAATATAAATATTTTGTTTAATTCTATTTAACAAGGAACTAGTTATACACAGTTTCTTATCCCATTCAGTGCTGATCACATGCCAGTTGTGTCAGCCTATGTTTCATCGGTTGGCTGGTCATCATCATCAAGTCTGTTACCTGTCCAGAATTGTCCCAGAATGAGGCCAGCACTGAATGGGTTAAACACTTTTCATCTTCAAATGACCTTCCAATTTTTTTAAGTTCTTTTTTGTCCTTCCTTTGTTCCTGGAGTTACTGCTTTATTTATCTTTTTTGCCTTTCCATTGCTTATTGTGAGCCTACAAATTAGAGGTGGAGGACATCAGCATCTCTTGATGACATTCTAGCTTTTGTTTTATTTTATTTACGCCCACTTTATGCTACTTTGGCTAATTGGGATGGGTTATCTACAGGGAACCACCCTTTTCTAGCCAGGGTGGAACTAAGGAATTTATTTAATGAGTCCATCACCAAATAAATTTCTACTGCCCAGGGTGGGAATCGAACCCGCCTCTCTAGAATTACCATATGAGATTAAGGCCTTGCCGTAACTCACACGGCCAACCTGTGCCCCATGACATTCTAGCTATAGAACATTCCCTCAAATATTTGTTTCCTTGAACTTCTATTTTAATTTTTTGGGCGTAACCCATCTGTGATTTTAAAACCTAGCCATTTTAAATTATTTTAAAAAAATCAGAACTAATGATAAGTCATTAGTTATGTGTTTAAATATAATAAGTACTTTAAAATGTATCACCATAGAAAAAAGTTGAAAGCCTTCATTAATCCATACAAAGAGTTAAAGAGAATGGAATAGGGGAAAAGTTGGTGCTATAATTTTATTTCAGAAAACACTACTCCAGTGTAGTTGTGTTTTCTTATACATCAGTACTCTTTTATCACACTGTTGAAAATTTATTATTATTTTCCTTTTTAAATTAAGGAATACAAGATCCCAAATCAAATCAATGGAAATGAATGTAAACAAAAAACCTCAGCAAAAATTTGCAAATCAGACCACTGGAGCAGATAGCCAATTACTTCACTATAAAAATTGTACCCAAAAATAGCCTAAAAAATAGAATTCAATATTACAGTATGTATGTTCCTCAAAAAAATAATTTGTTAATCCATCACATTAATGAATGATTTTTATTTGTTATAGGTGAGTTATGAGAAAGAGGAGATAGAGAAAGTGCCTGCTCTTCTGTACCATTACACTTGTGTGTTCATTGGGGCACGTGGTTCAATTCTTGTCTGGCCATTGTCCGTCGCCCCAAACTCACTGGCCACCCAGTTTCTTCCCACCTTTGGCTTCATCACTTTCTTCTCAGTCCCGCGGTTCGAGCTCCTTCTGTCCTGAGAAACATCACTTACCCATTACTCTTCGTGAATGATATCGCTTAGACATCGGAGAGTGTTAAGTATGTATAATATATTCCTCGTTCAGAGAGGGACTCTCTCAGGCAGACTTGGGGAAGGGCATATTTGAGGTGAGTCGTTTTTTGGGGTGAGGACATATGAATTTTTCTTTTTAACCATATATATTTAATTTATTATAGAAAAGAATCACTATTGAAATAAATGTTTCACAACATATTTTTACAAAAGATTTCATTTAATTTGTAGATTAAAACAAATAACTTATTGTTATTACCCACCCGCCTTCTCATTTTAATGTGTTTATAAAATATTGTAATTTTCACAATTTATCAGCATTTGTTTTTAATATTTTATTTTAAAAAGTAATGTTAATTTATTTTAGCTAGGTAATGGTTATGAATTTATTTGCAAAACGAGCCAAATGCCAACTTTTTAAGCCAATTACAAGCATGGCTAAGGGTTAGTCATATCTCAAAATCCATATAATTTACTTGATTACATGTAACCATTCCTAATTTTTGCTCTATATAACTCTGCTCTTTTGGTTTTATTTTTTTATATTTATGGGGTTTACATTTATTTGGGGGGCATGTTGATTGCATTTTCTGTGATTTAGGTTGATTTATTATGTATAGATGCTTGTGTATATATTGTGCAATCATTTTATAGGTGAATATTAAATAATAATTGGTCCTTAAATAACAATTGGCATTTGTTAAAAATAATTACTTAAAAATCCACTATGCTTTAATGAAAAATGATTTTATTTTTAAATTTCAAAAGTAATATTCCATGCAAATTCTTTCATGTTAAGCAGATTTAAAGAATTTTTCATATTTTTCGCAATAAAGAAAAATTAAATGATTATTCTAAAACCATTCATAATAAGCTTATATAATTCTCTTATTGTAACTGTTTTAAGCTTCATACAATCTGGAGTGTATTAATAATTATCAATTTTAGAAAATTAATCACCAACTTAAACCACTAAATTATTAAAACCTGTGGATCTTAGTTATATATTTTAGTTTATTTATTTCTTAAGTTTATTTGCTTTAAACTCCAAGTTTTCTATTTTAATATATGCAAAGAATTACGTTGACAAGGATAAGATGATTATCTTTCTCTAATTTTAGTTATGTATAAATAAATCTTTTTTATTCTTGGAATGCTTTAGGAATAAAATGAATATATTTAAACTAGTGTTAATGATCCTCTTAGCTTATAGAAGTAGTTATGGCTGTGCTTCTAATTAGCCCCTAAATTTAATATCTTAGATTATCATTTAATCTATCCTTGGAATCCCCTCATCCGTTGAATCAATTTATACAATACCCCTTATTTTAAAAAAAAAATTAAATAACTAAACAACAAATATACTAATTTAATTATTGAACATAAATTTTACTTATATTCACATCTAATTTTTTATTTACTATGGAGTAGTTGAATGTATTTATGTTTTGTACCTTTGATATCTATAATTTATCTGTCTGACATTTTCCTTACCGATATATTAAATTTTACTGTTGCTGTTAAAATGGAGGTTAAGAATTGTATTTATTAAAGCCTCTTTATTGAATTTCCCTGAAGCATTAAAAAAGAGAAGCTTTAATCATAATATTGTCATTAAGTTTGTTTAAACAATATCTATAAGAACAATTTTTTATTTGAACTTAGCACATGCAATTCAGGAAATATATCTTCATATTAATTTCTTTGGTTATAAGATAATAAACATAATAATAGAAATTAGGTTTTTATTTCCAATGGGAAGTAAATAAAATTTGTTAGATTATTAAGCTCAGTTTATGATATTTTTAATAACAGCCTAACGAATAAAACTTTCATATTCCTGACAGAAAAGAATTGATTGTATGATTCTACTTCCACAGGAGGTAAGTGTGGAGGAGAATCCTATGATTGTTTTTTAAAATATTGTCAGATGTTTTTAATTAAAAGGAAGTTTAATTAAATGACTAAGCCAGAGCATCATGTTTCCTCTTTGAAATTTTATTTTATTTTTCAAATAACTGCTTATTTATGTTTCTTTACAGTTGGTTAAATGTAGGCCATTGAGTTTCGTGTTTTCTTTACAAGTCCCCTCATTTAAGAAAATCGATTGTTCATTAATCAATTCACAAATTTTAAAAACTGGGTTTTTGGAAAACTAGTTTCGTGTGAAAATTTTCACCATTTAAGGGAAATGCTAAACTTTTTGTTAGGAGAAGGGCTGCTTAAATCGTTCCTGCCTCACATACTTTATTACTCTCCCAGCCGACCCCTCCCGTTTTTTTTTCTAAATAGAAGATAATCATTTTACAAACTAGAGGACTAGTGTCAGCATTAGTATTTATTAGATACATGAAAAGTGTAAAAAAAAAAAAAAAAAAAAAAGGGAAAACTTTCGCTTTTTGCTATTAAAAGTAATGTATTTGGAGTTTTTGGTTTGTATTGAACCCTGTATTTGAGAGAAATTGATATAGGCTCTATAAGCCATATTCCCAAGGAGGAGAGGAGTTTACTACCTCAAAGTAACAATAGTACACCACACTGTCTTCTAATGAAAATTTAACTTATTCATTAAATGTTCAATTTTCATTTATAGTATTTGAAACTAAAAATACTCCAATTTTCAAAAACACCATAAAAATTAGTATTTACTGAGGACTAACAAAAGTTTTTAAAATGGGAACAAGGAGACAAAGGACATTTAATTTAAATCTTGTGAAAGTTTTAAATTATTTATTAAAGCTCTTGCTAATGAAATTTGTAATAATAAAAGTCTCGATTACTGCTTAATAGAATGATTTATAAAATGTCAGTAAGAGACTTCAGAAAAGTTAGTTCTGTAATGGGTATGATTTAAAATTAGCAATGAAAGTCAGAATCAATTAGTTAAATATTTCTTGTTCAGACAAGAATTGAACCTAAATTAATTGTCATCTCAAAATATTGGGAGTTGGCTGAATTTGAACACAGACTGATACTGTTCAGCTATTGAATATGAAATAATCTTAATGCTTTTAATGTTAAATATTTTCATATGGTACTCAATTATGGTTGCTTCAACCAACCCTATATTCTTTTTAACAAGTCAGAAAATTTTGTCAATGCATTACCGATTGTTAAGTATATTCATTACCAGTGCTCTTTATATTACTTTGATGTTTTCCAATTTTATTGACACTTTTCACTTTTGAAGATCTTCAATATTTAATTATAAAAAGTAAGAAGTGCCTTTGCTTTGTAAAATATTGTCCATTCTCTTACATGGGGAGAACTGTCAACTCTATTTTGTTTTTTTTTTACTTTCAACTAATTCAATTCTATCCAAAGAATAATAATTACTTATTCATTTTAAGTTGTCTCTATGGTTTAATTTCTAGTTTGATTACTACTTAACATAATGTAACAATATACTTTGTTTTCTAATTCAATTTTAATGTTAAGAAAAATTATAACGGTAAATTAATAATTTGATATATAAGATTACAAATCCCGTTCTTGCCATTATTACTACTGCATATTCATAAGTCCTTAAAACTTAATTGGGAGGTGGTGGATAATAATTATTTATATGTGTAGTGTGCTATTAATATTCAACTTTAAGAAGTTAATTACTTTATACTTGTGATATTTTATGGATAAATTTGTTAAGTGATTTGCAGATCATATTGGCTGGAATATGGTAAATATTTCTTTACTGTTTAATTTTTTTTAATTATAAATATTTCAACAGAGCAATTCAGATGCATAAATTCATACCCTTAAAACCCGTGTTTCAGAATTGTTAAGACAATTACTTAGTTCTTATCAAAATTTTTGTATTAACTGATGATTAGACTGGTGAGGATGGTGCACCTAAGCGTGAGGCATGGATGACTGAACTTCCTGATGCAAAGAGAGCTGTGCTTGGATTAGGGCCTAGAAAGTTCCGTGCTAATGCTGGTCCTGACATGACCGACAGATCTTCATGGACGGATACTCCTGAAGATAAGGCTAAGAAACAGCTCGTAAGTTATTAATTGTCATCAATGAAATCTCAATTAGATGTAAGGATAAATATTGCATTCTTAATTTTACCGCACTATTTTATTTAGAAAAATAAAATTCAATCTTATTCGGGGTTTTCTTCGGCCTCTACAAACAGGCAATAAATTAAAGAGTGTATAATTTAAATTTTCAACAAATTAATTTGATGTAAATATTTTATAAACTAATTAAATGAACATTTTTATTAACTTACAAAAATTAATTCTTCAAATTAAAATTTGTATCATCGCTGTGATAAGCTGTTAAAGCGACTAACTTGCTCAACACATTTCAAACAGCTTTTTATGACACTGATAATAAGTTTATTGTCTTGCAACCACTTTTACGTAGTAATAAACATAGGGTAAAGACCTTTTTTTATTCAACATTCTTTTTGTTCAATTTATATTTAAAATTATTTGTCATTTATTTTTAAAATATTAGTCTATTTTCATTCCTTTCGGCATAATTGGCAACACAAAATAAGTTGTATGTAGAATGTTTCCTGCTCCTTTATAGTAGAAGCCTGTTTGTGAAATTTATTGGTTTGGTAGAAAAATATTAATTATTTAATTTTGTCTAAATGTACCTTCAGAAAACAGAATGTTAATACTACAAAACAACTTTCATTTTCTGAACAAGATATTCTAAGTTAAATTTAAAATGTATGTTTTGATTATCAAGTTTATCTCAATGGACTAATCTTTATATATATAATTCCACTGTACATGTATATGTCACTGAACTCCTAAACAGCTGGACCGATTTGAATGAATTTTTTGTATGCGTTTGGGTGACATCCTTGATGGTTTAGATTTACAAATCAGCCCGGCAGATGGAGCAGGAGTGGGGGTTGTAAAGGAGGCCTAAAATTAAGAATAGCGATATTTCGTTTCCTATTGGTTTTTCGGCAAATATGCACAGGATAAAAGCTGTTTATTTTGTTATTTAGAGTAACTTTTGTTATTTTCACATTTGTCGTATAACAAAGTATAAATGAGATATACACTAAAAAATTAAGGTGGTAGCCAACAATTTTATTAGGGACTAACAATTGAACCGAACTTAACAAAACTGTATATGTAAATTAGCATTAATTCTTCCATGATTATAAGCTATATTAAATTTTTTAGTTTCGAGGGAGTGGGGGTTATAAGAAAGGCTTGAATAAAAAATTCACGATATTTCATTTTCTATTTGTTTTTAGGCAAATGTCCACATAACAAAAGTTGTTTTATGTGTTATTAAAAGTAGCTTTAGTTTCAAACATAATATTATAAAATTTAATATCCTAATCGCTTGAAATATCATCCAGGACAAAGTCTGTTGGGTTAGTTTACTATAAAAATGTTCTAGTTTTATTCAGTCATAAATAAGTTGATAATTGCTATTGTTAAAATGTATTGGAATTATAGTCTTGAATATTGTTAATTTATTTAATATTCTATTATGCATAACTTTTCTTTCAGGCTGTTGAAACTGAAGATCCACCTGACCTGGATTCCAAAAAGTTAGAAATCATTGAGAGGAACAAGGAAATGGAGCTACTTGCGAAAAAGTCAGAAAAAAAATCCAAATCGTTGCTTCATATGCACCAGAAGGAACTTAAAAAGAAGAAGAAAAAGGTTTGAATAACTAATTTATTCTAAAGAAAAAGAAAAAAGAAATGATGGTTTTAATCTTTTTTGTCATGTAAGATTTTATTTTCAAATACTAAAATAGGGCCAATTAATTCAAACATAGGATATTCTAAAAAGAATATTAATGATTAGATCATATGAACACAAGTAATGCTCCTTTCAATTATGTGGACAAATGTTTTAGCTTATGATTTGATTAGTGGGAAAGAGAAGTCACAATTTTAAATTCATGTTTCAGTATTATTCAGACACCCCCTGTTTAATGTCAACATTTTCTTGGTGTCTGTTAGTTTGTTACCTTTTCAGCCCTAAATTACTGAACCAAATTTTATAAAACTTGTTGTGTATATTTCCTCCTCAACTTAAGACTATAGGCTATAATAATATTCTCAGATACGAGCAGGAGTAAGGGTTATAAGAGAGGACTGAAATAAAAACGTGCAATTATTAGCAGATTTCCCTGAAGGGAAATCAGCTATTGAGGTTGTACTCATGACGGAATTTTTGAATTTTTTCTTCAAATGTCCATCGATCCTACCTAGTAGATGACGAAAATGAGCTCCGTTCAAAACTATATATATATATATATATATATATATATATATATATATATATATATACTAGCTCAGATACCCGGCTTCGCCCGGGAATTCATTTGAGGCTGAATGGTGATGGTACTTTTTTGGCAAGGCTTTACTTTGTGCAATATTTTGACATTTACCCGTCCCAGTGTTTAGGTTAATACCCGTCGTTGGCATTTGTTAATAATAAAATTAATTTTTTATGTAAATCTTCACTGTCGTCCAAATTGTCATATTTCCCGTCTCCTGTGCATTATGCATAGATTTCAGCTATTAAGGACAAAATATTAACATTGATTTGAATTAATTTTTCCAGCTGAGGTACCTGATAGTTCAAATAGGAATGAATTGTTGAGCATATCAATATTTCTACGACAATTACTTGCTCCACACATTTTTCCTGGAGAAATGTATAAAAAAAAAGTTAATCTAAATAACAAACTAAACAACTTTTGTTATGTGCATGTTTGTCGAAAAACAAATAGACAATGAAATATCCCGAATTTTTATTTCAGGTCTCCCTTATAACCGCCACTCCCGTTCTAACCTAAACATTTTAATATAGCTTATAATCATGGAAGAATTAATGCTAATTGACATACCGAGTTTTGTTAAGTTCGGTTCAATCGTTAGCGCCCAATAAAATAGATGACTCCAGCTATAGATTTTAGCGTATATCTCGTTTATAATTCGGTATAAGAAAAAAGTGTATATAACAAAAGTTACTCTAAATAACTAAATAAACAACTTTTGTTATGTTCATATTTGCCGAAACCCCAATAGGAAACGAAATATCGCTATTGTTAATTTCTGGCTTCCCTCATAACCCCCACTCCTGCCCGTCCCTAGAAATGTTAGTATCGCTTGTTATAATGAAAGCGTTAGTGCTAATACAGATACCGAGTTTTATTTATTTCGGTTGGGTCTTTTGTCCCAAATAAAATTGTTCACTTCCGCTATAGGTTTTAGCGTATATCTCGTTTATAATTCGGTATACGAAAAAAGTGTATATAACAAAAGTTACTCCAAATAACAAAATAAACAACTTTTGTTATGTTCATATTTGCCGTAAAACCAATAGGAAACGAAATATCGCTATTTTTAATTTCTGGCTTCCCTTATAACCCCCACTCCTGTTCATCACAGAGGAAATTAGTATAGCCTAAAGTCTAAGTTGGGTTAGTAGTAATATACATACCAAGTTTCATAAAATTCGGTTCAGCCGTTTATGCGTGAAAAGGTAACAAACAAATAAACAAACAAACAGACACGAAAGAAACAAAATGCAGTTATGGTGTCTATGGCATGTGAAACGAAAAGTTATCGTGAAATTTCGCGAAAAAAATCAATGTACAGACAGAGGTTACAATTTTATATATATATATATGTAGACTAGCTAAGGTACCCGGCTTAGTTCGGGAAATCATTTGAGGCTGAATGATGATAGTATTTTTTTGGGGAAGGCTTCAATGATTACAACTACACTTCCCGTCGGCGCACATTTTTTTCCTGTGTGGGTCAGGCAGGTGACTTATAAATGAGAAATTTTATATTTGAAGAATAAATAAAAATGTGTTCCTAATCTATCCCTTGCCATTTTTTAACTCAGCTTTTTGAATACTTCAAACCATAATTATGGATAGTATTTATTACAATTAAATATCGTCTATAATGAAACTTATTTCCTGTCAAAAACCAATCCGAGCACATATAGTTTAAGCATAGTTTAGCACGTAAGGTTATATTCATAATAGTAGATCTCAGTGGTAATCACTTCCCGTAATGCCCAGCATTTCACAGGAAATTAGTAAACTCAATTAACTCTATTAGCCTCCCTCCTATTTCCGCTCTTGCATTAGAGCTATCAACACTCTTCTCCTTAAAATATTAATTCAAAATATTATTGTAATAATTTATCTACCTGATGGCATTAAATAATAGTGTTACCCTAAAAATAATTTCCCTAATAATTCCCTACTACTTCCCCTATCACCCCTTGAGGAAATTCAGCACGATTTTTTTTTAATTATACATTATACAAATTAAATAATGGAAATGCTCTTATAGTTTAAATTTCTATTGGAAATAAATAATAATGTTATTTTCTAGGGAAAATAAATAAATGAGGCGAAGGGGGAGGGGGATTTATAATCTCACTAATCCGAATCATACTTAGTACTAAATAATCGAAATAGATAAGGCTAAAACATAACATCATTTGTCATAATATGCCTATATTAAAAACACTTAAGTGTTATAAACTTATTTAAATAAGTACTAATAAAATCGTCGACTCCCGCTATAGATTTAGCTTATATCCCGTATTTACTTCATTTTACGACATAAGTGAATGAAACAAAAGTTGCTCTAAATAACAAAGTAAACAACTTGTGTTATGTGCACCTTTGCCGAAAAACAAATAGAAAATGAAATATCGTGAATTTTTACTTCAGGCCTCCCTTATAACTCCCTCTCCCGTTCGAAGCTAAAAATTTTAATATACCTTATAATCATGGGAGAATTAATGCTAATTGACATACCCAGTTTTGTTAAGTTCGGTTCAATCGTTAGCGCCCAATAAAATAGTTAACTCCCGCTTTAGTTTATAGTATATATCTCGTTTATACTTCGTTAAAAGTCAAAAATGAATATAACAAAAGTTACTCTAAATAACAAAATAAACAACTTTTGTTATGTTTATATTTGCCGAAAAACCAATAGGAATCGAAATATCGCTATTTTTAATTTCAGGCTTCCCTTATAACCCCCACTCCTGTTCGTCTCAGAGGATATTAATATAGCCTAAAGTCTAAGTTGGGCTAGTAGTAATATACATACCAAGTTTCATAAAATTCGGTTCAGCCGTTTATGCGTGAAAAGGTAACAAACAAACAAACATACACGAAAGAAACAAAATGCAGTTATGGTGTCTATGACATGTGAAACGAAAAGTTATCGTGAAATTTTGTGAAAAACATCAATGTACAGACAGAGGTTACAATTTTATATATATATATATATATATATATATATATATATATATATATATATATATATATATGTATATATATACTAGCTCAGATACCCGGCTTCGCTCGGGAATTCATTTGAAGCTGAATGGTGTTGGTGATTTTTTGGCAAGGCTTTACTTTGCACAATATTTTGACATTTACCCGTCCCAGTGTTTAGTGTAAATACCCGTCGTTTCTGTGGATTTGTTAATATTAAAACTATATTTTATGTAAGACTTCACTGTCCTCCATATTGTCATATTTCCTGTTTTCTGTGCATTATGCATAGATTTGAATTATTAAGCACAAAATGTTAACATACATTTGAATTAATTTTTCCTGGTGAGGTTCCTAGTAGTTCCAAAGAATTGATGAGCAAATTTCGCTAAATAACAAAATAAACAACTTCTGTTATGTGCATATTTGCCGAACATGCTACAGGAAACGAAATATCACTATTATTAATTTCAGGCCTTCCTTATAACCCCCACTCCAGCCCGTCCCTCGAAATGTTAGTATGGCTTATTGTAAGGAAGGCGTTAGTGCTAATACACATACTGAGTGTTTTATTTAGTTCGGTTGAGTCTTTTGTGCCAAATAAAATTGTTGACTCCCGCTATAATTTTTAGCGTATAACGCCTTTATACTTCGGTATACGACGATAGTGTATATAAAAAAAGTTTCTCTAAATAACAAAATAAACAACTTTTGTTATGTGCATATTTGCCGAAAATGCAATAGGAAACGAAATATCGCTATTTTTAATTTCAGGCCTCCCTTATAACCCCCACTCCTGCCCGTCCCTAGAAATGTTAGTATAGCTTATTATAATGAAGGCGTTAGTACTAATTCACATACCGAGTTTGGTTTAATTCGGTTGAGTCTTTAGTGCCAAATAAAATTGTGACTCCCGCTTTAGTTTATAGCGTATAACTCATTTATACTTCTGTATACGGCAAAAGTGCATATAACAAAAGTTACTCTAAATTACAAAATAAACAACTTTCGTTATGTGCATATTTGCTGAAAAAGCAATAGGAAACGAAATATCGCTATTTATAATTTCAGGCCTCCCTTATAACCCCCACTCCTGTTCGTCTTAGAGAATATTAATATAGCCTAAAGTCTAAGTTGGGCTAGTAGTAATATACATACCAAGTTTCATAAAATTCGGTTCAGCCGTTTATGCGTGAAAAGGTAACAAACAAACAAACATACACGAAAGAAACAAAATGCAGTTATGGTGTCTATGACATGTGAAACGAAAAGTTATCGTGAAATTTTGTGAAAAACATCAATGTACAGACAGAGGTTACAATTTTATATATATATATATATATATATATATATATATATATATATATATATAAACAGGGTCCGGCAGTCAAACCTGGCGGTTTTTGAGTGGGTATAGGTAGTCGTGGGGACGTCTGGGCGGGTGGGGATGGGTGCCATTTTGTTCACCTTGTGCGGAAGTTCAGTAGCAATGGAGCGTTGGACCGCTGAACATCGTGCGTTTGTAGTCGAGACTTTTTTTAGAAATAATCATTCTGTGATTCTAACACAAAGGAGTTTTCGTATACGCTTTAATGTTCCTCCTCGCGGTGCGATCCCGTCTCGAAACAAATTCTTCTGTGGGTTTGAAATTTTCAGAACACTGCTTTTGGAACAACAAGAAGGAGAGGAGGATCTCTTCGAACGGTAAGGACACCTGCTAATATTGAAGCTGTTCGACATGCTTTTGAACGGAGCCCTCGTCGCTCTGCCGTTCTTCACGCTCAAGCTCTTCGAATCTCAGACCGGTCTATAAGACGTATTCTTCATGATGACCTAAGCTTCCATCCTTACAAGATCGCAATTGTTCAAGATTACAAGCATGTGACTTCGAAAGAAGGTTGAATTTTGCTGAAACTTGTTAAGAATGTTCGATGAAGACCCTGGAATCATTGTTTTGACTTAAGACGAGGCTCATTTCCATCTAAACGGATGTGTCAACAAACAGAATTTTCGATATTGGGCTCCAAATAACCCACAGCAACTTCACCCGCGGCCTCTTCACTGTGAAAGAGTAACTGTCTGGGCTGCAGTGTGTAGGTCAAAAGTGCTAGGGCCTTATTTTTTTTGAGGAGAATGGAGACCAGTGACAGTTAACTCAGCGCGTTACATTGCCATGATCCGTGACTTTCTCATCCCAGAGTTACGTCGCCATCGTATCCCTCTCAGAAGGGTCTGGTTTCAGCAAGACGGAGCAACTGCCCATACCTCTCGGGCGTCCATGGCTCAACTCAGAGGATTTTTCCCTGGTAAGCTGATCTCGCTCAGGGGTGACATCGAATGGCCGGCACGTTCTCCCGACTTGTCCCCTTGTGACTTTTATCTGTGGGGGTACCTCAAGGGAAAAGTTTATGTTGACAAACCAAATAATGTGAACCAACTGAAGGAGAACATTCGGCGAGAAATTCTTGAGATCCCTCGTCAAACATTGGACAGAGTCATGACTAACTTCTCCAAGAGACTTGTAGAGTGTAGAGAAAATGGTGGTCAACATTTAAGTGACATAGTTTTTGCTACATAAGTTATTTTTGTGTTTTTTTTATTATGAATGTTAAATTTCCAATTCTCCTCTTTACAATAAAAAAAAAAATATTAAAATATCTCAACAACTTATTGATTTATCCCATTTCAAAAACCGTCAGGTTTGACTGCCGGACCCTGTATATATATATATATATATATATATATATATATATATATATATATATATTCGTCTGTTACCGCTCTAGCGATCGCAATTTTTGTTTGATCGTTACCAAACTCGATATTTAGTCGTTTTATGCAAAAAGAAAGATCAAGTTCGTTAACGGCTGAAATCGGACCAGTGGGAGGGGGGGTTTAGAGGGGAGGATTTTCGTAAATTCGAAATATCTCCGTTACTATATGTCGGATCGAAAAATTGTATAGGATCAATCTTATTGCAAATTAAATTGACTATAAATATTGTTATATACATGGATTCCCTATCTTGAATATTAACCAAGATATTTGCATTTGTATTCTGCGTTTGGTCGGCAAGAGTCGGCTATGTTCGGACTTTCCGCCGAGAGCTCTGGCGGCCGTTTCCGTAACTATTAATCCCTCGTGAATAGGTTTAGAGGTTTCTTACTACAACAGTTGTTATTAGGCAGATTTCTCTATTGTAAAACTTCACGTAGGAAATCTGCTTAGTTTACGCAGCCCCTGCGCGACGGACTTTTTTGTTTCCTATTGGGTTTTCTACAAAGATGCAAATAAAAGTTGTTTATTTTGTTATTTAAAGTAACTTTTGTTATATAAATTGTCAATGAGGTATACTTTAAACACTATAGTGAGAGTCAGCAATTTTATAGGGCACTGATGACTAAAGTACAGAACTCTTTTTTTCTTTTCTATTTTTTGAGATTAAAAAATTCTAAAAGTTCGCTATAGTTACTAAGATAAATAGTAAGCTAGACTTGAGACGGGAAGTGTAAAAATGTGCATTGTAAAACCAAAAGAAATTACAATCATTATCAGGCTCCCCGAGCAACACAGTCATTATTTCCCAAGCTAAACCCGGTGCCTTAGCAAGTGTAATTATAAATTACAGCCTAAAGCGATAGCAATACTTAAAAGTGATACTCGGTTTTGAACCGATAGATATTTTATTTGTAAACAATGAGGGGCCTCCTGTTAACCATTTTGTCATTTATAAATTCTAGAATTGTTATTTAAAATAATAAAGTGATTTTCTTTTAATTATGATTTAATAATCGTCTAAATGAGTGGAGTCCTGATAACCGATAAGTCCCTAAAATGGCTAGAAAATTAGGTGATAACCTGTAGATAATCCGACTCAATTAGCTTCAGTAGTACATTAGTGTTGACATTAATAAATAACAGCAAATAATGAATGTATAAATTTATTTTAATATAAACTGTTTTAATCTACCCAGAAAATCACAAAATCATCAAAATGGGTTTTATCAATATCCAATAAGTCATCAGTCCTTCTATTATGGACTTTTAATTTAGAAAAGGGGGGATTTTAGGCAAAAATAAGAATAATGCAACCTATAATTCTATATAATATGTCTCACAAGCTTTTTTTTATTTTTTTTTCTTCAGAAAGACAAAGACAAAACCCCTGAAAGAAGGCCATTCAGTAGAGAACTTGATCTCCAGACTAACAGATTTGATGAAGCTCAGAAGCGATCTATCATCAAAAAGGCTCAACTTCTTGATTCTAGATTCTCATCAGGAGAAAGCAAATACTTATGATTATATTTTTTTAAACATAAGCAAGTACTTGTGAAATATTATAATGTAAATATTTTATTTTTAAAAACCTCTTATGGTTCAAACCTTTTTATGTAATAGATGTGTATAGTAGTATTAGCTATATTTATTTTGTTACATCGATATATTCTATGAATACATTACCAATTTCATCCAACTTTCTATAGTTAAAAGTATTAGAATTTGTATTTTTGGATGATAAGTGTACTTAGCTTTTTTAAACAAAATGAAAGGTTTGACTCAACAACCAATGAAGGGTCAGGGCCTGCCATACAGCTTTTGTAGGAGGTCAAGTAGTCAATTTGATGCACTCCTTGCTACATTGTGGTGGCGTAACTGGCCAAAAGCCACTCACTATTTCTTTATTCAAGTAGCTACTCCATTTCCTTAAGAAGTTGAATGAGTCTCCAAGCTTGGAGGCCGCACAGCTCATTCAAACTTGTAACTAGGGGTTACGAAACCCTAGTTTGGGGTTTCAACTGGGTACCTCTAGCATAGTAATCCAATTCTTTTTAATCACTGGGCAACTGCCTTCTCAAGAGTTGATTTCCTTCTTCAGTCCTTGATTGGGCTACTCAATTGCCTTATAATGCTGAGTGAGCAGATGGACTTACAGAAGTCAGGGAAACTCCCTTGTAATAATAAGTGTGCAATCCCAGCTTTGAACCTTGCACCTTTAATGCGGCCATATAGTGTTCCTCTTACAGCCACCACCTCCAGAGTTCAGAGAAGATAAAGCATTTAACATCTATTAAGTTCAAAAAACATTTTTAGACTTATAAGCCATATTAAAAGAAAACATTTATGACCAGGAAAAAAATTTACATCTAAATGAAATTTGTTATTACATACTTAATCTGAAATGCTATTGTATAGTGAACTCATGAATACTAATGTTGGGGGCAAGGATGTTAGTAGGTTTACAATCTTCATAACTTGTGGCATTAACCGTAAGATAAGTTATTCAACAGCAAAATAAGACTGTACATTTCCAATTCATAGAAGCATTACTCAGTCAATACTGAGCAGTACTGAGTAGGAAAATTTTCTGAAATTCCAACTGGCTTTCAGGCCAAAACTGTGCCTAAATACTTGTTTGTATTTGTCATAGTAGCATAAAGTGGATATCAATAAATAACATAACATTAATATTTTGGTTACCACTAATATGTTAAGACAAATTGTTCAATTTTCCACTCAGAGACAAAGGAACAATTAACATATTTCATGAAGTATAATTGATTATAGAAAATAGTACAATATTATGAATAGTCTTTTATTATACACTTACACAGTCTTCATAAAAATAAATAAATAAAAAAAAAGATGTAAAGTTAATACGTTTGAAGATTATCACAGTATATATATATATATATATATTAATTACAAAATGGAAGTCACAATGAATAATTATTGCAAATGTTAATCAGATCAAACATTTAAGATTTAGTAGTCACCATAGGGCAATAAGTCCTTGAACAGACGAATAAACATCGAGGTTGAAATGTTAAACAAGAAGATGTACTTTTATAGCCCCAGTTGTCTAGAAGTGTGGTCAAATCAGAATTGCAGCACAAATCTTCATACTCTTCTTCTCCTTCTGCATCGGAATTTCTAATCATAATAACTTTTATTCTTAATCTTCCAACAGGTAGAGTTTTAAGTACCTTAAACATAAAACATTTGTCCCATTCAAAAAATAAATATTCCACTAATTGTCAAATCCAAAGCTATTAATTAAATAAATTCTGTTTCTTTTACTTGTTCATGCAAGACTAAATTATTTAGAAGATATTATATTGAATTTATGTTTATAATATTAACCCTTCATAAAAAGTTCACTTTATTGAACAAATCCAAACCCAATGACATTTAGGCTGAAGGCCATAGGTTGCCATGCAGGATTTGATAGGAGAGTTACATGGCACTGCCTGACATATTTGTAGTATACTAAACCAAAGTTTGCTATTCCATTATGCTAAGCAGCGCCTAAATTTCACTGGAAAAAAAGACTGAAGTTCAACCTCGAAGCCCTCATCATTAGCAATACTTAGTCAAATAACGGTCCAAAATGTTTCTATTTAGACCTTATAAATTTACAGTTGAGCCACGATTTGCCCCTGACGTATTAAGAAAAACAAATCATGCTGAACATTTAATTATGACCAATGAAATAATTTAGGAAAGCCTATCTCCATTTTGTTGTTATTGGTGAAGTATAACTTAGCTTTCCTAGCAGTCTAAGGAGTAGAATTGACTGAATCAAATATATTGAAGAAAATCAATTTCTTTACAGTAAAACAAGCATCAATTGGTGTGAGAACTTATGAATTTAGCTGAAATTGCATACTTGAAAATTCTATTTTTTCAGAGTAAGAAAAAATGGAATTAGCCCTTTTCTCCTCTGCATAACTTAAATAACTACTTTATATTTTATGAAATATCCAATCAATTTTATCTGAGAAGTTGAGTATATTTCATGGAAAGTAGAAATAGAAGATTAGATACAATTAGAGGGAAAAAGAAACATAAAAATTGTTCTTCATTGTTTCATGGCAAAGGTCTAGAATAAGAAGAATAAAAAATGTTATAAAAGTATAAAACAAAATGTAGGTAGGTATCTTAAACGTACTTTAGAAAATTACAGACAAATACTAATTGATTTTAAGTATAAAACAAAATGTAGGTGTCTTAAATATACTTTAGAAAATTACAGACAATTACTAAAAATATGATTTATACAACTATATTATGGTGATAGTAGTAAACCTTGGAGGAACTAGAAGCTCAGAATCTTTCATTGATTCAAATATCAGACCTATTGTGTGTCGTCAAGAGGTTTATTAAAAACTCAGGTTAACTAATTTGATCTCATTGCAAATAATTAAAAATATTTAATTCATAAGATTCTAATGTATTTCTCTGATCTTGAAACTAAATTTATTTGGAAGCTTAACATCTGTAAAATATGATAAAACTTGCACCTTCAATTGTTTTAATTATGACTAGATATATCAAGAGTTCAACAAAACGTTTGTGGATTTTGTTGAGTCATGAGTGGATTCCAGTTTATAAATATATATAATATTAAAATATTATATAAATATTAAAAAGTGCCTCTTTAATTACCTGAAGTGGAGCAGTAACATCATTAAGAGAGAGCAGATCTAAATGAGAAGTATTGTAAGCCCTCATTAAAGCATAGAGTGGAAAACAAGGAACTGCTGTGAGTGTTTCATTCAGTGATCTATTTTTAAAAAATGCCTAAAATCATTTTTTTATATATAAAAATACTGAATACACTGGGCAACTATAATAAAAAGGGTTTGTTTAAATGATGTTTATTAAGTATATTTATGCTGCACAAAACGAATGGTTTTATTCATAATTTGATGTGTATTGTGTCACTTTGTTTTATGATAACCAATGTTAAAAAAAAGAAAATATGCAAACAGGAAGTTCTATCAAATCAAAGGGGACTTATGCATTGTTACGTGATAATAGCACTGTTTTAAATTATATGTTGAATCTATATCACTGATTGTTTGTTTTGCTCAAATCGTTTTGTGTGATTATGAGTATTTTTGTAAATAAATGTATGTAAATAACATATTTGTAGCATTAATATCATTAGATGACATCTATAAAACAGACCAAAAGGAAATAAAAACCAATTTTATTTATAATTTTGTTATTCAAACCCTTAATAATAATTCCATCTTTCCTCATGTACTACGACATGTATACATAAAATTGAAGGTTTGTTTTAACAATTTCTTAATTCTTAAGACAAATGGCTAAAATGAGATATTTTTATACTTAGTGAGGAAAAAAGGCTCATTGGCAATGATGGCCAATAAGAGCAGAGACATTTTTATTTACTTGAAGTTATTCAAAAAATCTACTTCATAATATATCAATAATTATGTAATTACACATACATTGGATTTAATAATTACTTTTTTTCTGATTATGTTTATACTGCAAGGTATTTTAACACCTTCGAATTCTAAACCATAGATGAAAAATATTGTAAACCTTTTTCTTGGTAATCATTTTTTTTTTAAATAAACACTTTTCAAGAAAATAGACTTTTTTGCCCTAATAACTTTTTAAATTCAAAATTTAGTGCAATCTTTGTTTAAAGTATGTTTTTTTTTTCTCACACAGAATGACCTAAATTTTCATAATAATCTCTTTTAATGATATTCATAAATTATCCTTCCTTTGGCTGGAAACTTTCTTTTTTAATGTCATTTTGCAAAATACAAAATTTAATGGGAGAAAATTATATACCTTTGAATTAATTCATTTTTTAATGTGATATGTACCAATCTTGGGACATAAAACTTTCAGAAATAGTGTTTTTTTTCTGTATATCTAAGCAAACACCAATGTCAGATCTTTGTGGTAGAATACAAATGATGAAAAAAAAATTGAAATTTTAACAGGGTTAACTATTTAATGTAAAAGCAGCAAAACTTTTATCATGCATATCAGTAGTTTCATAGATATAGAATCTTAAATTTAGCATAAATATAATTTTTCATAGATTAATTTATGCATAGATACATTTCTTAATTATGGACTTATCCAAATGATACAAAAATCAATGAATATATAAAGTCTGTCATGCAGGGGCTGCATAAACTAAGCAGATTTCCCATGTGCTGGTATAGCATATTTGTGACATCTCACCACATATTCTCTATTTCTATGTAAAATAATGAGAAGGGGCTGGGAGATAGAGGTTCTTAGAGGAGGCAGAAAACAAGGAAGTACGAATAACTTAATTAGTATTTCAGTTACGAAATAAATCATAGAACAACAATTGTTTAACAAGATTGGCTCTATAGCATTTTACGATCCAACTTATAATAAAGGAGATATTTTGAACTTTCTTATCCCCCTCCTAAACTCCCACTATTCCAGGTTTGATTTCAGCCAATAACAAATAGGATCTTTCAAGATCCTTTCCTGGCAGCAGGAGTGGGGGTGGGGGTCGTAAGGGAGGCCTAAAATTAAAAATAGCGATATTTCGTTTCCTATTGATTTTTCGGCAAATATGCACAGGATTAATGTTGTTTCACTTTTGTCGTATAACAAAGTATAAACGAGATATACACTAAAAAAGTAAAGCGGGAGCCAACAATTTTATTGGGCACCAACGATTGAACCAAACTTAACAAAACTCAGTATGTGATATAGCATTAACTCTTCCATGATTTTAAGCTATATTAAATTTTTTAGGTTCGAACGGGAGTGCGGGTTTACTGAAGGCCGAAAACTAATATTTATTGGATATGTCACTGAACCCCTCCTAAAACGGCTGGACCGATTTGAATGAATTTTTTTGTATGCGTTTGGGTGACGCCCTGGATGGTTTAGCGGCACGAATCAGCCAGGCAGATAGAGCAGGAGAGGGGGTCGTAAGGGAGGCCTAAAATTAAAAATAGCAGTATTTCGTTTCCTGTTGGTTTTTCGGCAAATATGAACAGATAAAATTGTTTATTTTGTTATTTAGAGTAAATTTTGTTATATTCACTTTTGTCATATAACAAAGTATAATCGTGATTATTATATCTTGTAGCTTTTGTTTTAAACACAATATTATTAAATTTAATATCCTAATCGCTTGAAATATCACGCAGGACAAAGTCTGCCGGGTACGCTAGTGTATATATATATAACTTTGAACGGACCTAATTTCGTCATCGAAAATCGAGTTTTGTCGGTTGGATCGATAGACATTTGAGGGATATTTGCTAAAAATGTTAGTTCAAATTCGCTAATAACTAATCTTTGTTTAAGACTCCAAAAATGTAAAAATCATAAAATCAAGAGTTGTATATGACAGTGAAACATGGACTGTCACTAAGGAAAACTGGAATCCTGCTGGTCTGCTAGAGAACAGGCAGAGCAAAATATTTTGAGCAAAGAGAGAGAAAGAGTGTATCTCGATGGAGCCCAATTTTATAGACTTTTGTGGTAGGATGATTAGGGCATGTTGAGAGAAGGCCATCAGGATACCCAGAAAAATATGATACACCAGTTAGTACAAAGGGGAGAGAAGAGGCGCTGCCAAGGTAACCTGAGGAACTCAAGGACTGGCAAAGGTTGAGGAAGTTCTTAGCTCCTGGGTCTTAAAGAGGAAACAATTTTACATCTTAATCCATCTTTACCAAAAATATTTTCTCTCACCAGGCCTCACATGTCATGGTAAGACCATATTTCCTGGTATACATAAAGTGTGACATCATTTAAATTTCCAGGTCGCCTACCTGGAGACTTTTAAAATTGTAAGGCTTTTACAAGGCAGTGAAAAATCTTCTCCCTACGGCCATTTTGGTTTTGTATCCATGCATGTCATTGCTCTTAGTTATGATCTGTTCCAGGTGTATGAATGCACTTTAACTTGTCTATACTGCCTTATGCCAACCAGAGGTCAATAAAAATGAGGTTAGCTATATTAAAATGGGGCTCAGGTTAGCTATGCGAGTTAAAGAGTTGACCTTTATCTCACATGGTAAACCTAGAGTGGCGAGTTCGATTCTTGCCTGGGCAAAGGAAATTATTTAGTGACGAAATTCATTAAATAACGTCCTAAGTCCTACCCTGGCTAGAAAAGGGTGGTAACCTGTAGATAACCCGTCCCGATAAGCCTAAGTTGCAAAAAGTGGACGTTAATAAATAAATAATAATAAAAATGAGATGCAGATAAAAATAATATACACCCTGCAATTAATTTATGATATAAAAAGATAATTTCTTTTCTTTATTTTATTTGAAAATAAGACTTACATGTTTAGGGTATGTTGTGGGGCTAATGCACACTTGGGCCAATTGAGATCTATTACGTTCTGTCATTAGCAGTTTGTTGAACTTCTCAGGTCTAGGCTGAGTTAAGAGTCCTTGCCAACCCAGCACTTTTTCTAGCCACTCAACATCCCCATTTCCATCTGAGCCACATTCCATAAATATTCCAAACCTCTGAGGGAGAAAAAAAAAAGTTTAATAAAAATACAACAAATCTTTCTATTTTTTTCCAGTGTGAGGAAAAATGTTATGAATTTGAAATAATCGTCATTTGGTTACATGGCGAAAGATTGATAAGACAATAATTCCATTATGATTAGGACAAGTTTACCTTTTTCCTAAATACATTGAAAATTTGTACAGATGGTTTTCCTGTGAAGTTTTCTTGAGGAGGTTGTAATGCAGGAAGCTGAAAGTATTTTTCCCTAATGAGTGCACTTAACTGAGGAGAATCTTGGCGAATTTCTTCAAAATCCCATAAATAAGAAGTGTTAAATTCCATATAACGTCTTCCTACTGCAAGAATGGAAATTAATCAATTGAAATTCATTTAAATTATCAAGAAGGGGGAAATTCAACAGTACCTTTAAGATCAGTAGAAAGTATTAAAATCGTCATAACAATGGAAAATGTAGTAAAACATGCACAGAACGGCATAGACCATTGTTTAAGAAAAACACAAGGGCAATAATTCAAAATATGAATCATTTTAAGTTCAGAAGTCGATAGAGTCTATGCAAAACACCTAGGAAAACTAATTAGTCATATTAAAAATAACAATTCACACTTGTTAGCCATTTGGACGAGTGAAAAAAAACACATTGTTTTATCCTGAAAGATTTTAAATTGTCCCTTTCATGACATTCTTCAACGCATCACTCAATCGACAAAGAGATAACCTCCTTGCAACACTCCCTAGAAGTAAAATGAAGAAACCAAGTCACAATCAAATGAGCAACACCCGGGTCTTAACACATTAGTCTTATACATTTGCCTCATGAGTAAAACTCTGGCAACATTCCGACAGTCTACACTGAACTTCTTCTGGATCCAATTTTGCAGAATACCTTACTGTTAACTTAGAGGATGTTTATGTGGAAAAGGGGCTACATTTTACAAGGCAGAAGGCAACTAGTGCCGACTTTTATGTTCTGAAAAAAAAAAATCCTTCAACTGCTGACCACAGGATTTTGATATCAGTCAGTCAGAGGAAAGGTCATAGCTTGAATTTTTTGCATGTGAAAGGATTAGTGACAGTGTATTTTAGTCCCTCTCCCCTTGGTGGCGCACTTTTCAAAATGACGACCACGGCCATTTTGTTTTTCTAACTATCTTTAACACTTTACTTTAGTGACCGCATTCAAAAATTGATAAAATACGCCATCTGTGGTTCTAACCGAGGGTGGGATTTTAATATTAACTTATTTTTTTTTAAATGACCTAATTTGTTGGATCCTTGGACAGTGACGAAACAAGATGGCGTGCGGGGGGACTAAACTACACTTTAGCCAAAGGATTTTATATTCCCTTCAATATAAAGAGGAATAGCCTTCCAGGCAAATTAGTTATTTATAATCAGTAATCATATCAGGCTAAAAACATAATAAGGAACGACAATACACGAACATTATTATTAATGATGAATTGCTTTACTAATTCAGGGATGTCTCAATCATGGAAGTTTACTTAAAACGTCCCTGTCTAAAACCTCTTTCAGTGCTTTCGCAGATATCATCCTGTTGTTGGCTTTCATTACTCCAGTTTAAGAAGCCATCTTACTTGTTTCATCCCTTTCACTAGACCATAATAAGTTAATATCCTTTGGAAGACTTCCTCAGAATTGGAAATCTGAATTCCATCTCGTTCCTCATTTCATTCTCAATGTCTGTAAATGTTTTCCACCGAAACAACTGAACTCCTTCCACAAAGAGCTTGAACATTCTTTTTTTGTTTCGCCTGAATACTGATATGTTTTTTTTTTTTTTTTTTTTTTTCACAGACCTCAATTTTCCTCAAGTCCAAGGTACTCGAGTCCTGGGACCTAATATAGAGTATTGTATTTTTGTATGTTCGTAAAGTTTAACAATAGATAAATCTACACAATGGTAACACAACACCACCGTGAATATTAAGTGAATAAATACAAACTGTAATAAGAAATCAGTCAGTCAATTTTAATAACATACCGACGGGAAGCATCTGAAACGTAAACAAAGAAGTCTGCAAAGCTCTCACCGGAAAGAAAAACAATTACTGAAATATATCAGAATATAACATATTAATTTTATTGAAAACTATTTACTATATCTAGTACTGTAATTTATAATGAATCAGAATAAATTTAATCCCAATTAATTAAATTTTAGTTATCCAAGACGAGGGTAAAATATGTTTTGGTGACCTCTTCCTAAAACATATTTGCATGTATCTCGTATAGTAAACGTCTCTTAACAACAGTAATTGGTATTTAAGGTTCGAATAATGTGGTTTAATATATAACAGAGTATTGTTTATGTAATATGAGCAGAAGAGGGTTTTCTGAAGGCTGAAAATTGAAAAATGCAAATATCAAACAAAAATTGCGACCTTTAACAGACAAATATAGTAATAACAATAAAAACTGTATTTGTACATATATAAATATTACAGATTACGAAAATACAGTACATTTTTTTAGCAGATTTCCCTTAAGAGAAATCAGCTATTGAGGTCGTACGCATGCCTCGATTTTCGAAAAATTTCTTCAAATGTCCATCGATCCTACCCAGGAGATGACGAAAATGAGGTCCGTTCAAAATTTTATATATATATATATATATATATCTATATATATATATATATATATATATATATATATATATATATATGTGTGTGTGTCTGTTAAAGCTCTAGCGGTCGCAATGTTTGTTTGATCACTACGAAACTCGATATTTAACCGTTTTATGTAAAAAGACAGATCAAGTTCGTTAATGGCTGAAATCGGACTAGAGGGAGGGGGGGGATTTTCGAAAATTCAAAATGTCTCCTTATTATGCATCGGATCGAAAAATTGTATTGAACCAATCTTATTGCAAATTAAATTTGCTTTAAATATTGTTATATACATTTATTCTCTATCCCGAATATTAACCGAGATATTTGCATTTTTATGAAATCTGTGGTCGGGTATAGTTCGGATTAGGTCGCCCGTTTCCGTAACTGCTCGGCTCAGGTGGAAGCTCCTTCTAACCTTACCTGTCGTTTCTTACCTTACCTTCGTTACTTTGTGAGATTTATGCAAATACGTTCTGTTAATTCGCCCCCCCCCCCTCCCCTTCTTTAGTTCTTGGACTACTAACATTTGAGTTATTAAAATATAAATTATTCTTACAATTCAGAAGCCGTTTCATTTGGGAATTTATTTTAATTAACTGAAAGATTTCTCATTACCATTTGTATTTAATCACGGTGGTGTTGTGTTACCAGTATGCAGATTTCTCTATTGTAAAACTTCACACGGGAAATTTGCTTAGTTTACGCAGCCCCTGCGTGACGGACTTTTTTTTTTCATTTGAATAATTCTAGTACAAATTCAACTTAAAGTTGAGGTCTTTTGAGTTCATTATGATTTTTGAGTGCGAAGAGAAATATACAAATATATACAATATGTTCGAAGAGAACAAACACATATATATATGGATAGATATAGGATAGATGGACATTTGAAGAAATTTGAGTAATAAGTTTATCCCTGTGGTCCACTATAGTAAGTCCAAGGTCCTCATGTCCTGGCAGCCCGTACAGGGAATTGTATTTTAGTATGCTCGTTGTTTATAAATATCTTTTATATATTATACTTACACTTATATTTAGTGCTATTAGTTGAGTGGTGTAAATGTCCCCGAGAATTAATAATGAACTTAGTGAATCGGAACAAATTAATGTGTGTTTGAGCTGTACTGATGTAGGGTTCATATTTTTAAGTTTCAACCAAAGTTCAGCTGGAAGTGGGATGGTAACTTTTCTGAAAAAAAACTTCTTTTTCCGTAATTGCTGCAGACCCGACTTTTTTATCGCTTTTGGATCCGTCAGTATACCAAACAGAAGTGAAATATTTCTTTGCTAAAAATGGCAAAGTAACTTTGGATAATAAGTGTGGATAACTTTTTAAACTTTGATAAAGATAGGTTTTCAACGGTCTTAATAAGCCAAGGAAGTGTTTTAGATAAACTTTGAGGAAATATATTCTCGCTTTGGATGACAAATAAACCGTCACTTTCATTATATCTGAAAGCCAAGGGACGGATATGTGAAGGTTTGTTTTCGTATATTGCAATGAATGGGGTTTGCAAAATTGCATACTTGCAACATCCCTCAGGAAACGCTTGGATTCTGTTATAGTACTTTGTCATTAATAGAAGTCTTCTGCTCTGTAATACTGGTTCCCGCCCTCAACAAGAATACTTTCAATAGCTGGACCTAAAGGCTTTCCTTAGCCTTATGTATGTTGGTCTGTCATCGTTTAGGGGTATTGGGTCGTTACTGTATAACATTTTCAATAAGGCGTCCTATGGTATTGGTGTTGGGAAGTTCGAGTAAGTACTCAATGCATTCACGTCTCCTAAGAATATTAGCAGTCGTAAGATTAAATCTTGTAAGTCAGTTGTGTCAACCCGATCTCTTGGTGGAAGATATACATTGCATATGGTTACCCAAAAGGGAGTGTATACTATGACTTCAACTGCTGGAATGGTGGTTTTGATCGGGAGCCTTTCCCTGAAAATTGTGTCTTTAAGAAGAATTCAGACCCCACTAGATACTTTACCTCCAAGGGTGTAGTCTAGTCAATATGTCTAAAATCCATGGAGTGCAGTGATTTTATTAGGAATTATGTATCTTCCTGTAAGGCAATTATTTTGGATTCCTTCCTTCTCCCTAGATATTTCAGCTCATTCAAGTATCTTTCTAAGACATTGATATTTCACTGTAAAATCATGGGAACAGAGAGAGAACTCTTAGGCCAGTTGCACACACAGCGGATTTTTCCGAGCGGATGTTTTACCGTCGCCGCCGTTCCAATAGTAGTCCACTGTAGTACATTGGAGCTTGCACACTCGACGGAAAAAAAACGATCGGTAAGTTTAACGTCGGCGGTAGCTGTGCAGCCGCCCGGTGCCACTGGAGCCGACGGAAGTTTTACCGTCACTTCCAAGTAGTGGCCTACCTAACCAAATGAACGTTTTCACACACAGCGGATTTTACCGTACATACGTTTGGCAGTTGAACTCTCTTGCATGCACCTACTGTTTTGTTTCCGCATCCGCGTATCCTCTCCCCCTTGTGTTTTGTTGTCATGAGTGAGGAAATTGATAATGAAATTCTTATTTCATTAGTGGAATCAAAGCCTGTGCTTTGGGATAAAACTTTAGACAGTTTTAAGGACCGAAATGCTACGAAAATCGCTTGGCATGCTGTGTGTGTGGAATTACGAAGTGACTTCGACCAGATGCCAGAAAATGAAAGGAATAATTTCTACAGGTTGAATACAGTTCCTTATTTTTGTATTTCTGCGCTGAATGGTATCTTTTAACCGGTCATGCAGTTCATCAAAGGAAGTCATTGACATCCTGAAATAGTTGAAAAATTTCTTGTCATCTTGCTTCAACTCATCAAACAATGTGTAGAATGCGCCAGCCTCATTTCTTCGTTCATTAATTGGATGAATCCAAAACAGTCGATTTTTTCTTCGCCTTCTCATTCGGCGACGGAATAACAACAACGTTATGAGCTGCTCTTGGTTCATGTCGGACTTCACAACTGAACTGAAATTGGTTCCAGAACTACAACTGCTGGTACCGACGTAAATTTTTCCGCCTATTGGCGACGGTAAAATATCCGATCATAAGTGGCGGTAGAATATCCGACCATAAGCAACGGTAGGTTGTCCGCTCGGAAAAATCCGCTGTGTGTGCAACTGGCCTTAAGTTCAGCTCTGGATGGTAACTTTTATGAAAAACTTCTTTCTCCGTAATTGCTGCAGACCTGACTTTGTCATATCTTTTGGATCCATCAGTATACCAAACAGAAAATTTCGTTCATTAATGCTTCTTGGAAGGATTTATTAAGATGTTTATTATCAGTACGAATAACGGAAGTTTTTGTGGTGTATTTAGTCGAGGCTTTTGAAAGTCTTTTCTTCGTTTCTGCGTAAGGTATTCTATCAGTAGACATCAATTTATAAATTTTTACCTCTTTAGAATAAATACTACATTTCTTGCCTTTGCTAAAGTGTTTCTGTCCACAGAGGCACTACCAAAATCTTGTACATGTGCCTTCGTGTTTAAGTTCAGCACAGTTTTCACATCTTCTTTCATTTTGAAAGAATTTGGCCAGGTGGTTCAGGCTCCTCTCATTTCAGTTGAATTCATGTGATTTCCACTTAAGGAACTGTATCAATAACCTTCTCATGTCCAGGTTAAATTTCAAGTCGTGTTTTTACATATCGTTCATATTTAGGGATTTATAGAGAATATTATATATTAATATAATAATAACGTTCATTTTTTGCAACTATGGCTAATTGGAACAAATTATCTAAGGGTTGACACCCTTTTTAAAATCCTAAGTTCCTGGGAGGAACAAGGGATTTTATTTAATGAGTTCTTCACTAAATAAATTCCTATTTTCCCAGGCAGGGATCGAATTCCCCACTCTAGGTTTACCATGTGAGATGAAGGCCAGCCAGCGCTTTAACTCACATGGGTAACCTGAGCCCCTATTCATTTTCCTACAGACTGAAATTTTTTAATGTACCGAGCTCAATTTTCACAAGAACTACCTCAAGGTCTGAGGGATTTATGTAGACATTAGACAAAAGTAGAAAAAAAATGTGGTTCTACGATTCAGAGTTTATAGCTCTGTCTACATTATTAATATGTAGCACTACAGGCTAAAGAAGAAATAAAACCTGCACTTTAATTAAATTACTTCTTGTGGCATACTAATCAGTGAGGGTAATTCTAAGTCAGCCGCTGCATGCCAATTAATTTTCGTTTACACCCAATTCAAGTACTCTGATAAAAAATAGAAAAGTCTCAAAGAAACCAAAACATAACATTTTCATTCATTTTAATGAATGGTATGATACACGGTATTCATCATAATATTGGCCCTTTCACAAGTACGAAGAAAATTGAATTTTGTTTCCCTTCTCTAATGCTTCTCATAGTCGATTCCACAACATTCTTATTAGTTTTGGAGTTATTCGAGATATGTTCGTTCATACTGCTACGCCGAAAGTCGCCAAAAAGGGTTCAGGAAGGGAAAAAAACCCGTTAATTCCGTTGAAATCTGAAAACTGAAATTGTTGTCGATCACAATACTTCCTTTACTTCATACAATATAATAAAGGGGTTGTAACCTATTTTTGTATCTCTAAAAATTACGCAAACATTTGCAATTTTTTATTCCGTTCCCTTTCTGACCCCATTCCCCCTTAGACATAGAGGAAGGTACAGAACTTGATGGTACAACAATCCTAAGGACTAAGAAGAAGGGGCTTTCAATGGAGGGGAGAAATGAAAATTCCAAATTTTTCCTTAATAATATAAGGGATATGGGAATTGCTTAGGGCTAATTTTTTGCCATAAAAGGATCTATAAATTAGGCTCCACGCCTTTCTTAGATCCGAGGTATTGGAAACGCGATACCTTATAGGCATTCAAATGGAGTGCAGGAAAACATTTTGTTTATTTAATGTAAATGGAGTAAAAGGATGTCATTTTCATATCAGGAAGATGGTTTTTAGCAGATTTCGCTGAAGTGAAATCAGCTGTTGAGGTCGTACTCATGACGCGAAAAATTCCTTCAAATCTCCATCGATCCTACCCTGTAGATGACGAAAATGAGGTCCGTTCAAAGTTTATATTAATCGGTCGTAATTTTTGTTTGATTGTTATCAAACTCGATATTTAATTGTTTTATGCAAAAAGATAGATCAAGTTCGTTAATGGCTGAAATCGGACCAGTGGGAGGGGGAGGGCCGTTACTATACGTCGGATCGAAACCTTGTATAGGACCAACCATATTGCAAATTAAATGTACTATAAATATTTTTATATACATTTATTCTCTATCTTTAATATTAACCGAGGTATTTGCATTTTTATTAAGTGTGTGAAGATAACGGGCGAAATGAGATCTGCTGATGTTGGGTCTATTTGTAAGTATCCCCCTAAAGCTAGTTCGGCCGATTCCGTAACTGTTCAGCTCTCGTGAAATTGGTTTAGATACTCTTTACTACTGCTGTTACTAGTATGCAGATTTCTCTATTGTAAAACTTCACGTGCGAAATCTGCTTAGTTTACGCAGCCCCTGCTTGACGGACTTTTCTTTATTAATGGCGCGTGGTAAATAAAAGGCTAAAGTTTGCCCACCCCCTGCGCTTGATAATTAAAAACTTCCTAAAACCCATGAAGTGTGATTACTATCTCAACCTTCGTACCCAGTGCTCCCCGCGCCCCTCCTCCCTCTTTGTTCAAATACATTTTGTTATATATACACATATTCCTTCCATTGCTATCACTGCCTATCAGTTCATTCAAAATTTTCTGGAACAGATGGAAACAAACGTGAAGGTTAAAATTCCACCTTCATTCGACTTAGATCAGTTTCAAGGAAGCCGGTAAAGTCTCATGTGTCTATCACCCTCGAGGTTAGAAATATTAAATTTCGAAATTAAAATCCGAGGAGAACGTCACCGACGAAGAGGAAGCCGTCAGTCAGTCAGGCCATTACGGCTGGCTGCTCACCTCCAGGGAAAATATTAAAACACAGTGAGCGGCGAACTAGTATCGAATTGGGTAATTCCCGTTTCCTTTAAGCAGTCTCTGGCCATTTCCTAGTCGTTTATGGTTACTAACTGGCTCATATGTCAAACAACGTTTGAAACTAATTCATACTCATAAATTGCATTATTTACTGTTTATCTTGTATTATCCCTCTCCTTACCTGGGAAACTGTCGTCATTGATGCCATTTTGATGAATTTTCCTTTTTGGAAGATCACATTTGACGTAGGTTGGATTGTTATTATTATTGGGTGGGTAAGACCTAGATCATGAGACCAAATGGGTTAAAGTTATTCGACAAAAACAATAAAATAAATGAACTCCAACCAAATTTTGATAATTACAAATGATTCTATAGTACTGTAAGAAAGCATCCAGAATTTGTAATTTGTGTTAATATCTCCTTAAAATATCATATATATATATATATATATATATATATATATATATATATATATATATATATATATATATATATATAGAGAGAGAGAGAGAGAGAGAGAGAGAGAGAGAGAGAGAGAGAGAGAGAGAGAGATAGGGAGAGATTAATCTGATCAATGATAATATATCGTGTAACTAAATATGATATGATTTCTTAATCAGGATTTTGAAGAGTGATTATAATGATACTAATCATCACCTTTAAACATATGTATATTTCCTTTCATCACTCGGATTGGAAAGTAGATACTTTCGATACCAGCTGGGAGATAGGAAAGTAGGCCTTTACAGATCTCAAAATTTAGCGGGAGGTTAAGTGACAAACATATGACTTTACACGCCTAGGGGCGAAAGTTTTCGACTCTCGCAGTATTTACTACTATCAACACTAGGTTCGCTATCGTTTCTTTTTAATTTCACGTTGTAATTGCGCGAAAATGGCCGTCAACATCCCTGAAAAGTTAATTGAAGAAGCTCGAGGTGTAACTGATTCCCTATTACCCGGGAAATCCCGTAAGATATACGAGGAAGAATATCTTAAGTTTTGTGAATGGTGCTATAGTGAAAGTGTTGAGCCTGACCATGTTAATGATGAAGTGATGTTAGTATACCTTTCAACTTTATCGAAGAAAATGAAACCCTCTTCTGTATGGAGTAAATATTCCATGTTAAAATCGTGTTTAGAAATAAAGAAAAATTTGGATGTTCAAAAATTTTCTAAATCGATAGCATTCTTAAAACAGCGCAACGTAGGTTATCATCCCAAAACATCTAAAGTCTTTAGACAACATGAAATAAGAATGTTCCTGGACACTGCACCTGATTCAGAGTGGTTGTTAACAAAGGTTATTTTACTTGTAGGTATTTATGGAGCATGCCGTTGTGACGACCTTATAAATTAAATGTAGAAGATTTTAAGGATAATCGAAATTTCTTTACAGTCTTTCTTAAAGGTGGCAAAACAAATATTGAACGCACGTTCATTATTACTGACGCAGATTCCTCATTTCAGATATGCGATATTATTCGAAAATATTTGTCCCTACGGCCGCCACACATAAAAAGTAAACGATTTTTAGTTGCCTATAGGAATGGAAAGTGTGCTGCTCAAAATGTCGGTAAGGATACAATATACAATGTGCCAAGAAAAGTAGCAGAATTTTTGAAGTTGGAAGACGCCGAGAGTTTTACGGCGATCTTCTGCTTCAATGTTAGTTGAAGGTGGTGCTGATTTACTCACACTAAACAGACATGGTGGTTGGAGATCGTCGACCACTGCCGAGGGCTACATAGAAGACTCAGTAGCTAGGAAAGTAAAGGTAGCAAAGAAACTGTTCAATCAGGGAGGAACATCATCAATGGAAATTCCAAATGTTGCAGACCAAGAAATTGATTTTTTTACAGTTGATGATCTATTTCGGGATACCAATAGTGAAGATGACAATAAAGAGGACCAATGCTTAAATAAAGTGTCCATTAAAAACACACAAATGAAGAACCTAAATAAAAAACACTAATTGATGGGTTAAACATCACCAACAACCAAAACTGTACAATTAATATTAACCTGACCCTATAAAAATAAAGTGTTTTTTATTATATAAATAAACTTTCTCCTTTTTATTAATGTATTTTGAATTTTTACATTTCAAAGAGTTATTAAACCTTAAAATATTAAATTAAACTTGTCTACGTTTAAGCTGCTGTTATCAATAATGGAAATATTATTTATTAAAAGATTCAAGAGTTAAAAACCTCCTTAATATGCGTTTTTGCCTCGTGATGAAAAGTATTGTTTGTACATTACTCGTACAGAAAGTGATTTACGATGCTCGATCGAATTAACAAGCTCGGCTTCGCCTCGCCAGTCAAACACGATCTCGCAACGTAAAGTGCCACTTTCGGCCCTAGTAACGTAATATACTATTTATGAAGCGCAGTCTATGTGTGTAAAAAAGTAAATCAACAATTGAGGAGTCAGTTGACCAGTGATTAATGTACTGGGTTACTATACTAGAAGTGCCAAGTTCATACCCTAGGATCGTACTTTTTTATTTAGCCAGACCCATCTCAGCACCGTAAAATAGGATTGATTAGCTACTTGAATAAAGAAGTGGATTTCATTGATATTGGCATCACAATATGGTGTTGAACTTTGACCTCCTACCATAATAACCCTTTCGGCAGGCCTTGGCCCTTCATGGACTTTTGAGCAAAGAATATTGTAGATTAGTGACCGGCTCCAGAAATATGGAAAAAAGGGGGAAAATTAGACGTAAAAACTATTTACTTTTTTATTTAAGCCCTAAATGGGCTAAGAGTTAAAAGTATTTGTGGTTACTTCACCAAGGTCATATCTCACAGGGAAAAGAAAGTAAAACCCACTCTAAGGCATAACGTGAGCTGTGTTTACATTGAAGATAAAATGGTGTGTTTTTCTGCTTCGGTTTCAAATATTGGAAGAAGTGTTGCAAGATTTGTTAAGTAGGAATACACGGATGTCCTCAATATTCAAGGAAGTAGACGTCCCTCCTTCATAGAAAGCAAACAGAAACATGCATTACTGTGAAGGGCTCTGACACATTTTTAAATGTTTAGATTACAGATTTACTTATAAAATTGTTTTATTTGACACCTTAGGATATATCAGAGAATTTTCACAGGGCTCATCATGAAGATTTAATGCACCATTTAGGTGAACCATTCGCCTCTGTGGGAAGCTACTCGTTTCGTATTATTATATGCATTATACGATAATGTGTTTAAGGTCTTCGAAAATAATTTTAAATACACATACGTTTGTGAATAAATCTTTATGCCTTAACTTATGTACGGTCTTAGAGATCTTGCCTTCTACTCCACGTTTTTGAACCTTTTCTCGCGGTTTCCCCATTTTTTTCATATGGCGTTCATTTCCAAAATATCCGCTCCCCCCTCCTGTTTGTTTTTGTGTGGGCCACGGTTCACAGCCTTACATGATCGAATTACCGTTTTAAATATCAACATGTTCGGTTTTCGAAAGAGGTTCTATAATCGGATAGCTTCCTGCAGGGCCTAGAAGTACCCTAACTCTGCAACCATTCTGACTTTAATATTGTAGCTAATATGCTTCATCCCTCTTTTTTACAAGGTCTAGATAAGACATTTACTTACGATTACAATAAGTATTCATTTTTATGAAACGTCCAAAGTCTGTTCCCATAAAGTAGGTATATAAACTAACTAAATAGCAAAGCTTTTTTCATTTAATCCATGCCTACTTGTTGGAATAATCCATTTGTTTGGAAAGGGGTGATTTTCCTTTGTTATTCTGATACAAACTTTAGGTTCACATATGTATGCATATATATATATATATATATATATATATATATATATATATGTGTGTGTGTGTGTGTGTGTGTGTGTGTGTGTGTGTGTTTGTGCGTGTGAAAGGAAACAGCATAGGATTGTGCAGTAATAATAGTAAATAAACAATCTCTTGAGACGTGAGAAGTACCAATGCTAAGGTAATAGCGATGTAAGATCCCTCAACATCATTCTCTATGAAGATTACATCCAGGTTCTCAGTGTGTTACGGGACTTCGAAGTATGCTCGGACAGAGTTCAAGAGGTGGTACTAATATGACCTAAGGGAGGAGTTGCTGAAGTAAATAAAAACCTTGCGACTTAATAATTACAACTAATGGTGGCAGTGTTAAACAAATGTAGTGCCTGCTAGGAAGTATCATATCAATAAATAATAGAAAGTACTTACTACTAGTACTTTGTAATATAGAAGAACATGTAAAGTATAAATTTTCACACAATGTGTGTATTAAAGTTAACACGCCGAAAGATTAACATTGTAATTTATATATTTATACTACTTATGGTTATCATGAGCCAGAATTCTGAAGGAGGGCTCTATAGTGATTTAGACCTCATAATCGCACCTCTGTCCCTCATACTTTCATTGTTGATTAGTCCCATGCAGAAGGAAACGAGAGAGCATGGCATACATTTGAGACACTCTTCCCTTGCAAGTTTCCTTGTAAAACAGCAGTACCATTTCAGAAGAATGGAGCTCAGGTTACCTTTTAGCACATTTCCCTTAAGGGAAATCAGCTATTGAGGTCGTACTCTTGACGCGAGTTTTGAAAAATTTCCTCAAATGTCCATCGATTCTATCCAGGAGATGACGAAAATGAGGTCCGTTCAAAATTATATATATATTTATATATATATATATATATATATATATATATATATATATATATATATATATATATTTGTCTGTTAACGCTCTAGCGGTAGCAATTTTTGTTTAATCGTTACCAAACTTCATATTTAAGCGTTTTACGTAAAAAGAGAGATCAAGTTCGTTAATGGCTGAAATCGGACCAGTGGGAGGGGGGGTTTAGAGGGGGGGAATTTTGAAAATTTAAAATATCTCCGTTACTATAAGTCGGATCCAAAAATTTTATAGGGCCAATCTTATTGCAAATTAAATTTACTATTAATATTGTTATATACATTCATTCTCTATCTTGAATATTAACTGAGATATTTGCATTTGTATTCTGCATGTGCTCGGCAGCAGTGGCTATGTTCGGACTTTCCGCCGTGAGCTCTGGCGGCCGTTTTTGTTATTATTCGTCCCTCTCGTGAATAGGTTTAGAGGTTACTTACTACTACAGCTGTTATTAGGCAAATTTCTCTATTGTAAAACTTCACGTGGGAAATCTGCTTAGTTTACGCAGCCCCTGCGTGACGGACTTTTTTGAGTTAAGGCGTTGGTCGTAATATAATTGCTCGTGTAATCAATTCCATTGGGAAAAAAGACTTTATTTAGTAACTAATTCAAAAAATGAAAATTTCCGCCCATCTTGGTTGGAAAAGGAAAGTCCGTCACGCAGGGGCTGCGTAAACTAAGCAGATTTCCCACGTGAAGTTTTACAATAGAGAAATCTGCCTAGTAATAACCTATTCTCACGAGGACGAATAGTTAGTGAAACGGCCACACTAGCGCTAGTGCGCTCGGCGGAAACTCCCAAACATAGCCAACCACACTCACAATACAAATCCAAATATCTCGGTTAATATTAAAGATACAGAATAAATGTATAGAACAATATTTATAGTAAATTTAATTTGCAATAAGATTGGTTCTATACACTTTTTTGATCCGACGTATGGTAACGGAGATATTTCGAATTTTCGAAAATCCCCCCCTCTAAACCCCCCCTCCCACTAGTTCGATTTTAGCCATTAACGAACTTGATCTTCCTTTTTACATAAAACGATTAAATTCCGAGTTTGGTAACGATCAAACAAAAATTGCGACCGCTAGAGCGTTAACAGACAAATATATATATATATATATATATATATATATAGATATATATATATATATATATATAGATATATATATATATAATTTTGAACGGACCTCATTTTCGTCATCTCCTGGGTAGGATCGATGGACATTTGAAGAAATTTTTCGAAACTCGCGTAATGAGTACGACCTCAATAGCTGATTTCCCTTAAGGGAAATCTGCTAATAGCAATGCTCAGATAAAGAGGACGTTAATAAATAAATTATTACAGGAATAACAAACAGGCAGGGATTTCAGATACAACGACAAACTAGAAATAGGAAAAATACCCTCAGAATATTAATTTATATTTTGTTCTAAGAATATTATTTCCAGATATGGCATATTTGGTTCAACTCCGTAATGGGATCTTGATATAACTGAACTCAAGGAGGAAGCTTGAGCGGAAGACATACCTATAATTTATTTGGATGAGTTCATTCCTGCTCACCCTTGATTATCCTTATCTTCAAAACCATAAAACGAGGATCTGTATTTTCACGAAATGCTAAGGCCACAAGCCTACACTCGACCTAGCATCCCAGTGTCCACTAGGCCAAGGGTGGCCTCTCTCATATATGCTTTTTCTAGGTCAGATTCGTCACTCACAACAGCAATAGAAATTAGGAAAACAATGTACGAGTTTTCTGGCTTTTGAACACATTTCTTCCATCAGATTTTATCCCACAGAGTAATTACGGTATTACAATCATTTTGTGAATGATACTTGTCATCCCAGGGCCTTCGAAATCCATCAGATAACTCTAGAAGTGATCATTATTCTTTAATTGGTTTTATAATTCATTCGAATGCACAAGAAGGTCTTAAATAGTAAAAAAAAAAATACTTTCAAAGAATGAGTAATGGCTCTCTACACCAAACAGTGATATCCTGCTCCACTAGTGGACACCTTATTAATAAAATAAAATGTTCAATATAAAAGTTAGGAAATATGCTAACAGAATGCATGGACACTTTGTCTTTAGGTCAATATGTAAAATAATCAGACCCACTAAGTCGTTCAGCGAGTCAAGTAATTTACTACTTGCAAGTAAAATACAGACAACGATTGCAGAAGTCATCCAGGGAAGCAGGAACAAATCAATCTGGATGTATAAAACAGGCATGTTTTCCTCCATAATGCCTTTATTAATGCAGAGTGTATTTTCAGCTCAACACCTCCATCTTCAGTGCCTGCAAAGAGCTTTAGAGAGTAGACGTTTGAGCCACGTCTACCTGCGACTGAGAGAGCCTGAGGAATACAGGCCTATTTAGTACATCGAGATTAATTCCAGAAGTCTAAATAATGGCATTAAAATATAAGTAGGCTGGAGTTGCGGTATAAGAGTATTATAAACATTTAAAACACCGATAAACTTTACTGAAGGTGTTAACAACTGTCGATCTCGCTGACGTTTCTCACAAGAAAATTATAACCTACACTAGTTCATTGGTATATAATATATTGCAAAGTAAGAACATATTAAGGAAAAGTGCAAACTTGATCTTTCTTTATTCGTAAAATATAGTTTGGTAACAATCAAACAACATTTTTTTTGTCAAATTCTCAATAGCTGATTTCCATGTGCAGGTCCAGAACGTTATTAATTTAATACCGGAAAATTTTCTAACTCTATTATCTTATCATCAATGCCTAAGCCATGGGCAATGATAACATTTTAGTTTGATACCCCTAAATGACAAAAACACTTCATATTTTTGTTATGAATATTATACATATATATATACATATATGTGTGTGTGTGTGTGTGTGTGTGTGTGTGTGTGTATTTGGAAAGGATTGTTCACTATTCATGAAATACGGAATATAATAATTTTCGCAATTTTCATATCCAAGTCAGGCAGGAGTGGATAACAATATTATTAATTTCTTCGTTCCTACGTAGAAAACAGAAAAAGAAGGTTGTTTTTTCCCCAATAAAAACAGTTATCTAATAATTAAGCCTACAACACGTTTCCATCCGTTCCATAGAAACGATAATATTTACGTTTCATTTTTGATTATGTTTTATAACCCTCACTTAGATTTCTTCAACATGTTCATTATTTTTATTATTTATTAACGTCCACTTTTTTGCAACTAAGGCTAATTGGGACGGGTTATCTATATGTTACTACCCTTTTCTAACCAGGGTGGTATTTTAGGATGTTATTTAATGAATTTCGTCACTAAATAATTTCCTTTGCCCAGGCAAGAATCGAACTCGCCACTCTAGGTTTACCTTGTGAGATAAAAGGTCAACGCTTTAGCTCACATGGCTAACCTGAGCCCATCAACATGTTTAGTAACTGCATATATTTACAACTTTTAAAAAAATTATATACTGAATTTGTACATAGATTTTCAAAAGTCTAAAATAATACATTTGTTTCTTAATTTATTTATTTAATTTATCTAAAATTAACGAAGTTACTTGTTCCTTTCCGTTTTTCGTCTACAGTAGATCCTCATACCTTTGTTACTTAAGGCTATTATACTTCTACAAATCTCATATTCACCTAAAATTCTTCAAGTTTTTTTGAGAGTGGGTTCTTACAGTTGGAGAAATAGAGATTCTAATGTGCCGTTGATATCATTAGTGCTGGAATAATACACGCGTGGGAAACTGCTAACCTTATGCAGTCCCTACGTGAAATACTTGTTTATTATTTATTTGTGTGTTTTAAAACTACTGCGCTAGAAGTCAATATATAATAATAGTGTACTAGGATAAAGACAAATAGAAAACAACTCTCCGTTGCAACATGAAGGGTTGGGTCAGAAAGGTGTGCTCCTTGGCAAGGTTTTACATGTTTGTTGACACCCTCATCCTATAGCTACTCATGAAGATTAACCTCTTTGGAATAGACGCCGCGTTAACTATATGGGCACGGTCCCATTATCATAAAGCCTCTAGCCTGTCCTTCCCACTCTTATTTACTAGTCAGGCAATAGTATTTTCTCACGGGGGGATAATGAGTCATAGAGAATCTTCATAAACCTCATTCCAACAACTATACGGCAAGGTCACAATTATTGCTGGTCATTTATAGAAGTACTATTGAAATATAAAGCAGAATACCCATATTAACTACATAGTAGTAATATACTAAACCCCCAACCACAAACATAAATATATCGAGAAAAGTGTATCATTTTCAAGAATAGAACTCTTTAACATTCTGCCCGAATGTGTTGAATGTATTATAAAATATTTTTGTTAAAAATAAATTAAAGAATTTCATGTTTGAAGTATGGGAACGTGCTCACGACAAAAGTTTCTCCTTAAATATATTTAATACTTTATTTAATTAATATAGGAAAATTAATTCAACAAACGCTTTTGTCTTGTGAAGAAAATGTAAGAAGAATTATTAATATAAGTTTATGAAACAAAACTGATATCTTAAAAAATAGGATGATTGTAGGCAACAATGAGTGTAGGGAGGAGAGGTGGGAGACTTCTTCCTTTCTGTCTTCTTGCTGCTAACATTATATTTCAGAGAGTTGTTTAAGCTATTTTAGTAATTAATTATTTTAATCTATCTATAAATCATTTTACTAGATTATCCTATTAGTATTTTTAATACAATAATCTATAATTATGTTATATATAGAAAAAAAATACATGCACAGGAAATGGGTAATATAAAAATATTATGTATTTTGTAGAATTAAGTACATTAAAAATACTTTTTATTAACATATCCCCAGCACACCGGACTCAGGTTTAAATCCTCAGCATTGAGACGGGAAAGTGTAAAAATATTGTACAAAGTAAAACCCTCAAAAAATAACATCATCATTCAGCCTGAAATGATTTCCCGGGCGAAGCCGGGTACCTTAGCTAGGTATTTAATAAAACTACAAAATATTCGTCTTAATAATAGATCAAAAATAATTTATTATCACTAAATTGTCTCTTTAAGGTGGGAAAAGTTTCTCGTCATTTATAAAGTCATCTTTTATTAAAATTGCAAATCAATAAATAAAAAATGTACGTTATATATTTAGAGTGGTATTAAGGCTCTCAAATTAATTTATAATATCTAATTATTAAATTGATAGACTTTATAAAATATATTCATGAATTAGAGCAGAATATTATAACGAATGTAATACATAAATATAAATGTTATTCAATTTTAATTTCTATTTTCTGAAATAAGTATATTTATATCATTATTCCATATATTAATAATTAGTTTTCTTAATTTGGATGATTATATTAAATTTACATTAATTTCGGAAATATTTTAGTAATTTAAGAGCTATTACAATTATTTTAAAAATTATTATGGCCAGGTTGATAAAACACAATGCATTTGGGTAGCCCAAACTTTTTTCACTGAATAAAGTTTCTTCAATACTGGAATACCAACAATCTATCTCTAATAGGTACAAAGAAATTTTTAATTTCGTATCCCCCTCTAAACCTAATCAAATGGTGTGATGCAAAAATATATATTTCAACAGTCCTGAATATTTAGTTTCAACATTCTAAGACTGGTCGTTTTTTGATTAATGCGAAATATGGTCTGGCTTTCCGTCCGTCGAAAAAGGTTTAGGGAGGTTCAAAATGAATAAATCCGAGGAAATCTGACCACCTAAATAATTCTCTATTTGAATACTTTCTTTTCTTCGTACAAGGACCTTACAATTTGAACACACGCGTAAGCTGACGATTACTACATGATCTCCTCTGTAAAGGATCAGATGTCGAGTTGTCACCTGGCATATTTCTGTAGACGACCCTGTCATACATACGCACACTACGGATACCAGACAGTTAGAGACCTGAATGGCCGTCCTCATTATTGCCAAACATATTTGTACAGTTATAACGATCGAACTTCCCGCAGACTTTTATCCAGCTATTGTGAGCGAGCGATGCCCGTTAGGATATGGGTCGAGCTTCCACCAATGATATAACTATACTCCAACCGTATCTTAATAACGCCTAAGTATACTTGTATATAATTTGTTACATGGCTTTAAAACTAGTTGTGTGTTATAATTAAATACGACTGACACCTCTTGATATATTCACATGGGTTCCTAGTGGTTGAAAATCGGTTTTCCACCAACTATTCTTGCTTTTTATTTTATTTTAATGTGTCTTTTGTGTGCAAGCATCAAATATTTATAATAATAATTATATATATATACTTATATATATATATATATATATATATATATATATATATATAACTTCGTCCCACGCCACAAAAAGTCATTAAAAATTTGATTTCTAGAAAGTTTAGTTTTAGTAGAAGTAAAATGAAGAAACTTACAAAATATTTAAGGCCCTTCATTAAATGTTTGCATGAACTAATCTTGGATTTCCCAAGTGCAATATTGCAATAAATATCCCACAAAGGCCAATTCGAAATTCATTTCTACCATTGAAATACCATAATGGCCTACATATAGCTAGCACAAATGATTTAATTTCTGCATTGTTCCTAAAATTGTTAAGAAGAATTTTAGATGCATGTCGTTGAAGTTGTAAACGTTTCATCAAATTGTCTCTGCATTAGGAATTAATATAAAATTTTAATTCCGTACAAAAATTGAAAAGCTACTGTATATTTTTGAAGTGAAAACTTCTTTAGGCACGTTGTGCACCCCGTAAGGAAGCATTTGCGGGAGAGGAAAAAAGTATGAAATCGGGACACCGCCACCGCCACCGCTAGTACTCAACTCAAAGCTAAAGGAGCTTCTTTTCTTCATAACTCCTGAACCAAATTAGCTAGAGTTTTCGTTCGCATACCATTTTAAAGAGGGCAAAACCAGCATCATTTCGTTCACAGATACTATATATCTACCATTTTTACTTTCATAGATATTTTAATCCGAAGTTTAAATAAATTCGAATATTTAAATAAATAAATTCGAATATTTAAATAAATTCCGATATTTAAATAAATTCGAATCAAAACTGTTTGTATCCTACTTTAGCTACCATATACCGATTGTATCAGTTTTAGAAATTGGTGATGATGCTGGCAGTGATGATGGTGCAAGAGTTGTTGAAATTATGGATAGAAATTGATTTTTCTGAGTGTACTTAACTTATTTTTGTAAAGCATTTGTAATAATTCTAAAATGTAATTTTTTTCTTTTATGTAAAATAACTGAAATAATTATGTATAGTATTTTATATTGATAAATAAAACAATTCGTGGTACATTATTTTTTTTATCACTATTATTTTTGTCATTTCATTTTTTCATGTAAAATAGAACATAACTGTTACTTATTGATAAATAACTAAAAATATTTTTAAAATAAGACTTCGTAAAAAAAATTTCTCAGCAATGCCAAAATTGAGCAATCAAAGCTAAAGGAGTTTTCACTTCTACCGGCAGTCCCCTGACTGCTTTTTTTTTAGTAGAGCTAACTAGATTTAAATAACTAGCAGATAAAATTTGTCTTGTAGTTCTCTTCGTTAACCAGCTGATTAGGACACTGGTACCACTCAGAGTAATGTGGTAAGCCCAGCCCCTCTGACCAAATTGCCAACCTCACCATGGATGTTTAGAGCCTTTAGTATGAATTATTATTATGTAGTTGCTAGACAAAATGCACTCACGCTTCGTACCAGTGATACCGTTCTAGTTTAAGTACGGAAATCCCGACTCACTGTTTGGTCAATAACAAGAGAATCCTTTCCCCAACAAAGTATCGGTCGCAGCTTGCACATTGAGTGGCCACCCAGATCACCCGATCTGACAGTAATGCATCATTTTTTATTTTGGAAGGGTCAATTAATCTACGAGAATAGGTCGTAGAATAATGAAGACATGAAAAATAAAATTATATTGGCAATGAAATCAATTTCAGTAGCAGAAATACACTGTGCCGAAAGGATTTCAGAAACCTTCAATTGAAGGGCATAAATTAGGGACACATTTCTGAATGTGTAAATACCAGCTGTGTAAGTATTGTAGTGTAAAGAAAAAACTGGTGGTGGAAACTATGCAGGAGGAAATAGTTATTTTCATCACTAGTACGCAAAGTGTATCTTTTCTGTACGAGGTCGAGTTTCACGTACGAAGCGAAGCCGAGTTCGGGAATAAGACCGAGTACAGAAAAGATACTTTTCATTATACTGTTAAAATAACAAATGTTTTCAGTGTATCGTTTGAGTACGCAAAGTGATACTTTTCTTTACTAGTACAGAAAAGTAACAGCTGTTATTGGAATATTCCTCATTATACTATCATTCATTGTATATTGCATACTTACTTAACCTGTATTTATTAAATCAAAACAATGTTTAATAATAGTGCGTGTTCAAATATTCCGGAAGATATTTTAAATGAAGCAAACATAGCTGTTAGTGAATTCATTCCGAAGAAATCCGGTCATAAGTATGGAGCTGAGTATAGTAACAATAAAAATTGCACAATAAATATTAATTTTAAATTATAGGTCTATTGCCTATTCTATTTATCTGTTGAATAATCTTTGCAGTTTAATAAACATATGTTTCATATTTTAGAATTCATATCTTTATCTTCTGATTTTTTTATCTCGGCTTCGCCTCGTACGATGAAAATAACTATTTTTTAAATTTCAGAGTCCATTCGTTTTCCCGGAGTCATGTTTCAAAGATAAGTTTGTTGCAGTATTTTCCAATACAATGTACTGTTTCTAAGATAAATAATGATTTACGTTATAAAACGTGTTTTTACGGCTAAAAAATGTTTCGAATCGAAAAATTCACCGATGTAAACTCGTTTTAGAGCTTTTATTTTCTTCAAGAATCCACCATAAAATGTATAGCATTCCACTGGATACTTGAAGGTCATAGTCACTGGAGAACTACTGGAAAAGGTTATGAGTTTGAATAAGGACTGAAAAGATTCTTCAAGGGACAAAATTATGGCACACGAAGTCTCACCATTGCATTAAAACTGGTGCAGATTTTAAGGGCCTAGAACACATGGACTGTGGATCTTTCGTTATTCATCATATATATTCATATATGAGTCATATATTCATTTATTTTCCATGACTAGACGCCACTATCCATGTAACGGCAATGACACGAATTGACAGACAGACACACACACACACATACATATGCCACTCCCTTCCTGAATACATGTTGCCATTTAAGGGCGCATAATATGAGGATCAATTTCATACAGCTTTTCCAGCCCAAATATCAGCACCAATGTTGCACTTCGTCCATAAGAAGCCGAGTGAGTTATTTAAATTCCTTACAGGGTGCATAGGGTCACAAACATTGTCATGTTGCCTTGCACAAGACGCATTCGGCTGTTCCTTATTTATACTTTCTTTTTCCATCTGGAAGTAACATGAGTGCATCAGTAACATAAAAGAGCTCAACACTGGTAGATGGGCCTTTTTGGAAGAAAGTAGGGGGCCTTTTTGAGCGGGGCATTGACCAGCTCTCAAATCAACTTCAGAACGTCACACACTTGCTATGGTCATTTTGAAGAGACAAGGGAAATAAACAGGCAAGGTTAAACGACTCGAATAAAGGATTTGTAATTGAGGAAAACCATGAAACTACCCGAAATTACCTTGTGATCTCAGTGTCATAGACTCCAGTTTTAAATAGAGTGAATGCTTTTTCTGTCATATTTTACCTTATTACTATTGGAGTAACGTAGCATTTTACCCTGGAAGATTAACCGGCAAATAAATTTGTCCATTAATAGAGGAACTGATCCTTTTATTATTGAGTAATTTGCTCGGGAAATAATGTATTGTCCATTTTTCTGTGTGATATGGGACGGATTTTACACTTACATTAATTAGACTACAAAGGCTTTCTAGGTTGATTAAGCAAGGCTATTGTTTAAACTTCACTGCACCTGCTTTGTCATTTCCCAAATGAATAGTGCTCTTGAAAAATCTGGTGTGGTGTGATGCATCCTATTAAATTAAACAAACAAAATGTTTCGATGTACTTCATTTAAAATGAATTCATTAGGAAGTAATACACGATCTCCACTCCAACACAAAGAAAACAAAAAAAAATCACAGGAAAAAAATTGTAGATCTCTTCGTGAGAAACAAAATATGGATTTATACATTTTTTTATATCTCTAATGGGTACGAATAAATTTGTATTCCTCCCCTGTCCCTATGTCGATTTAAAAGGTGAGGTGCACACACTAAACGGTACATCTCTATTTTTGAAATTTCAACACTCCAAGGTTAGTCTCTTTTCGATTATGTGAGATACGTATATATGTACAGACTAGAAAAAAATGAAAATCTGGGGAGGCCCGGATAACTCCATTAAAATCTGAAATTTATCTGAATTATCTTCGTACAAGGATATAAAAATTATTTTTGACAATAAAAGAATTAGTCAGGTTTTCAGCTCGTAAATTTACGAGATTACTCCAAGATTATCCATGCGAACAAATATAAATAAATGGTGTTCTTCCCCCTATACGCCACCGGAAATTTGCTTCAATAGAGGAAACTGAATGAGAGATAGAAAACCTGCAAATGTCAATTTAATATCTGTGCTGTCTCCTGGAGGCAGCGGCAGTGTAATCGAATTGTACAAAATGAAATTCTTCCTTGGTGGATAAGAAAAATGATTATATATTTGGCCCGGCACCATCGGCACTTGCATAACCGTGCCAATGTGGTGTATTATCATCACAAGCTTCAATTTAACACCTCTTTGTTTTCCTTTCAGGAAGTAAAATGAACGATATCCAAAGAAATCGCTTTGCTCCAAATCTTCCTTTGAACAAGAAACCAAGAAATGCAAGATATAGTAAAACCATAAGTACATTGAACTGAATACATTCAAAAGCTACTAGACAGATATGGACTCAACTAAAAATGTTGCATATTTAAAAGAACATACATCTTCCAAAAAAATGATTTAGTTATATAAGCGTGTGGTATTTTTACTTCCTTGGGAAGTAAAGGATGTATTGTAATCGCGAAAATTTTCGGTTTTTATATTATACCATAATCGTTCGTTTTGACCCACCTTGAACCCATTTATACTAGTTTCGGCGTGACGTCGGTATGTATCTTGCATTACTTATAAATAGCTCCTTAGAATAAGGAAATTTCATATTTAGGATTGCCGTACCGTCTAGTTGCCCACCTCCGCTTTTAATAAAAATCCAAGAAAGGAGAGGGGAACGGAAATAAAAAGATTCATATTTCTCCGTACGTTTTAGAGATACAAAAAATGGCTAGGTCCGTTTTTGTTTGTCACCGAAAAAAATCTAGAAATCATATTAGGCATTTTTCGATCAGATGCATTGGAACGGATATATCGTATATCACTTTCAAATGAAATAATTTCATAGTGCAAATAAAGGTTTTTTATTTTATTTTATTCAATAGGAGCACAAGGAAGTCGTGTGGTGCCCGAAACAGATTCATTTTTGAGGGCAGGGGTACTGTAACCAGCATACTGCCGAAGTCTGGTTTTTAGTACTTCATCAAATTTCTAAATACATTAATATTGCATTTGGTGGTTTTAAGCTAGTCCGCTAGCACACGAATCACAGGTAACAAACCTCTTCCAGACTGAATACAGATAGTATCAGTATGCTCGTAGTTTATCAATTAGTCTCAGACCTTGAGTCTGGTTCCCTTCATTAGAGTATGCTGCAGTCAAACACTGAATCATTCTCATAACAATAACACTACAACAAGGAAAGTGAACAGGACAAGATATTTACTTCCTTGTACAAAGTAATGGAAATATTAAAATAGCAAAAGGTTTCGGTTTCTGGTTTCAACGGAATTACGCCTCCCAGAACCCATTTTTAGGTTGTTTTTTTTTTGCGTATGTATCTCACATAATAAAAGAAAACTAGAAGCCTTTGAACAAATTTCAACAATACAAATTTGTTAAAATATCCCATTTTGAACTTTTGTAACATCTAGTTGTCTACATTCTCCCTTTTGATAGTAAGAAGGGGTGAGAGGGTGGGGGGTTAGAAGAGGGTTGAAATAAAAAATTGCAAGTATATTGTAATGTAGTCATTGCTTTGATATTTCCTTGTTGAAATTTCCCAAACTTGTGTCTGCTTTCGTATAAGGAAGTACTTAATGTTTGCAACAATGAAGACTGAGATAGGTAAGTACTTAGCAAACTTGGCTGTACAATAAAGTTTCCATCGCCCACGTCACAGACCCCATTAGATGGATGAGTTTAGATTCCAATAACACCAACTTCGGTCTCATGAAGGAAAACTTTGCTTAATTAATTCAGATATAATATCATCCTAAATTACTCTAACCAATTAGATTCTCTTGGGACATTGACCCTCAGAATCTAATATCTTGGACTCAATAAAGAACTCAAAATATGTACCCATGTAATTATATTTTTTTTATTTAGTAAATTCTTCTTGATCAAAGTAAAATAAGGTGGCTCAGGTTAGCCATACGAGTTAAAGCGTTGCCTTTAATCTCACATGGTAATCCTAGAGTGGCGAGTTCGATTCTCGCCTGGTCAAGGGTTTTTATTTAGTGACGAAATTCATTAAATAAAATCCTAAGTCCCACCCTGGCTAGAAAAGGGTGGTAACCTGTAGATAACCCGCCCCAATTAGCCTTAGTTGCAAAAAGTGGACGTTAATAAATAATTATAATTAAAAAAAAAGTAAAATAAACTCAGCACTTCAGCAGCACACACTTTATTCACTTTGTGTTAACATGACAAATGAAAATTAGTGATCTACATAATTCATTAGGTATTAACAATACATGTGAGATCACAGCTTCTCAAAACATTCATTAAAATATTCATCAAACCTAACTGATTGATGTCAAAAACGCGTCTCGTTTATTAGCAGATTCCGCCTAAGGGAAATCAGCTATTCAGTTCGTACACATGACGCGTTTTTCGAAAATTTCCTTAAATGACCATCGCTCCTACTCAGGAGATGACGTAAATGAGGTCTGTTCAAAACTATATATATGTGTGTGTGTGTGTGTGTGTGTGTGTGTGTGTGTGTGTAAACGCTCTAGCGGTCACAATTTTTGTTTGATCATTACCAAAGTTGATATTAAACGTTTCAAGTAAAACTGAAGATCAAATTCGTTAATTGCTGAAATCAGACCATTAGGAGGGGGGGGGGGTTGAGGGAGAATTTCGAAATTCATTAATATCTCCGTTATTATGCTTCGGATCGAAAAATTGTAAAGAGTCAATCTTATAGCAAATTTAATATTCTATAAATGTTATGTACGTTTTTACACTATCTTGATTATTAACCGAGATATTTGTATTTTTTTAGTTTTCGGCCCCCACTCCTACTCATTTCATATTAACAATAAGCTGTTATATCATGAAACACATTATTTGATGCCTAAATACCAAATATTGTTCTCATTGAACTTTTAATTATTGAGGTAAATGCAAAAATGTGGCGCACGTGGGAAATCTGCTTAGTTAACGCAACCACTGCGTGACGGACTTTTACTTAGATATCCTTCATATATAAATACCTTACACTCCGCTTAAGTTTTCTATTATAGTTCTTCATTACTAGGGTCCTTCCTAAGCTCGATAGAGAATAGAACGTCCCATTTACTTCAATTGAGTCTCATTCCTGAGAGTTGGAAATCTCCTTATTTCACACAGCCCCTGCGTTAAGGGCTTCTTCCACCTTCCTTCGCCCAGTAATTGGATTTATATATATGCAAAAAAATTAGAATCAGCTGATTGTCAGATACTCCGCCATATTAAATTTTATCTGTTTAGTGGTGGTCTCCCGGTGGAAGAATCTCTTACTCAATCTTTTATATTCAGATCTCTTTTTATATTATTTAAATATTTAAACATTATTCAAATATATATATATTTATGTTATATATTAACATTTTTCAGTTTAAAGATTCTTGGGTATTTAGGGCAGCACGCCACGACATTTGGGACAAAGTCATACAATATTCTCTGAGGGCCAACCACCCCAAAATAGATAACGTGTAACGTGTCTAACGTTTAAAAATGAGACATTTATATAAGTTTACATTCCATGAAGTAAGATACTCTTAATTTGTGTAAAACTTTATTTTTATGAATGAAATGGACAGAATCAAAAAACATTACTACTTTTTATATTGCAGAAAGTTTGTTTAAATCAGCAGGGACTCAAGCCAAGGTCTCCTGCTTGGTAATTAAGCTTCTAATATTCGACCCACCTTGGTATGATGTAATAAACAATTGTTTCAATTTATGGGGTTACTCCAGCTATGTATAAATACATTAGATATAGTTATGATATTATTTCCAATATATTGGAGTGTAATTAGGTGTAGATCTTTGTCAGTTATCTGATAGTACCTAAATACTTTTAATTATATCTCCATTCGAAGGTGTTATGAAGCTTAGTTAGTTAAAGCTAAGGGTCTATAATTTGTATCCAGTGTAAAACGTTAATACTACTAATTCTCTTCCATACCCTTTATTAAAAGTTACAAGGACACTCGTTGTTCATTCTTTTAAAATTACTTTTTAATCGCAACGGAATAAAAACAAGTGTGTACTAGAGGAAAGAACTAGCGAAACACTGTAGGCGAGTGAATGAAATGGACAAGTATGGCTGGAGCATGTAATGAACCATTAGATCAAGTTCTGAAGAAGTGAATAAGCGTGAAACGCCGACCTTGAGCTGATGTACCTAACGCTTAGTCACTCTCCTTACAGACTTCTTCCCACAGCTGCTCTGTTTACATACTTCTCTCTCTCTCTCTCTCTCTCTCTCTCTCTCTATATATATATATATATATATATATATATATATATATATATATATATACATACACACACCAGAAAACGAAGGATATCTCTACCACAGGGAGAGATCATGATAATCATTCGTTTTTAATAAACAAGTTCTAATAAACAATGGTGTATAATTATGAATGTTTATATTTTGCCATTAGCTGTCATCAGTGTTTGGACAGCTTCGTCAAATAAAACAGGTTCCAGTTCTTTAATTTATAATGTTACAATATTTTGTCTAGACATATAGCAGGCCGGTGTAATGAGGACAAATTAAGATGTGGAGTGCTTTCTTGAAGTTTACAAAATTGCAAAACCAGAGTATTAAGTACTTTTAAGTAAACCTCGACTAACAGTGCACCAGCTATAATTGTAGTATTACTAGTGGTAATAATAATAGAACCACATTCAAAACCAGTCTCTTTCCTAAAAAATAAAGGATAGTTGACTATGAGTAATGGAATAATACAAATCTGCTACAAGATTAGTTTTTTTCGACATAGATAATATAATAATAATAATAATAATAATAGAGTATATATTTCGAATTTTCGATTTAAATCCACTTACCCCCCCCCAGTTGTTCCAATTCTGAATTATATTTTTCATTACCGCTTAAAAGTTTAAATATGATGTTTGAATTGAATATCTCTTTGAGACCCCTAGAAAGCGAACGGACAATATTTACACCAATAGAAAATTAGGTACATACATACATAAATAGTCTATTTTTCAGGGTCCTTCGCTGGAAAATATTTTCATTGTGTGAAGTTCGGCTATCGGCTCCCACTGTTTAAATTTTTATTGGTTTGCAAATGTTCTATGGAAGTAAGTCCATCTTCTTCAGGCAGTGTTTTTAATTTTTAAATTACAAACTCTACCTAAAGAATATGGACGTATTTCCATTGACAATTTGCAAACCAATAAAAATTCAAACTACTGGAGCAGATAGCCGAACTCCTCACAATAGACAAATATATATTTATCAAATTTTAAAAAGGAATTTCCTAATAATTTTATAATGTGAGCAACCTCTATTGCTCCTTTTTCTAAAGATTAGAATCTGCGAAGCATATTACAACCGAGGAAAGCAGAATGCTGAACCCCGGGCAGGACCAATGATGACTACAGGAAATCTCATGGAGAGGTGAGTGAGAATAGTAATTCTAGTCGAGCGCAAGCGATGCAATATGTTTTATTAAAGTATAGTTTTGGTTCGGTACTAGGAGAGAACCGTGTCAGTGATAGAGTCTGCAGAATCAGAGAAAAGGAATAATGCTGCATTGCATCAGTAACTGATCAGCCATATGTTCATACGTCCATGTTTCCTCATAAGGAGATCGACAAAGAAACCATGAAAGAGTTTGGATATCCTATACATAAGCTTAACGGAAGCACCTACTGTGGAGTGGATTACGGTTCTGATGCTAGTGGTGACACCAAGACTAAGATTCGTACAAGCAATCCCGTATGCTGGCAAAGGAAACCGTAAGATTGGTTAATGCAAAGTAGCCTGTGCGATGAAAGGCAGTAAACTGTCGCGGAAACCATATTTGATAGTAAATGAGAGAATCGATTTTACGAAATAGAAAATAAAAATGTAATGCTTACTTTACATACTCTGAAAAGAAACGAAATGCTAGAAGAATGATAATAACTACAGGAATATGGATATGAAATTGGCATGTAACACCAATGTCATATTGATACGACTTCCGTGAGGCATCAGATTGACGTGAGAGAATCACTGAACCGGTGTTTATTGTCTATGGTAACTACGAAGTCACCAATGGTTTGAGCCAAGGAATTCCGAAATGCAAACCGAAAAATAAGGAGTTCTCCATTTATTGTAGGCGGATTTGGCACATACCGACGATATGTTCATCACAGGAAGAAATAACACAGTATTGGTTAATGGCGTGGGATATTTTGCCAGAGCAGTACAAGATCTATAAGGCATTTTAAAATATCTATGAGATATTATTAGAAATAGATACGGAAAACCAATCATACGCCAAGACGGGCAGGAGGGATTTGAAGTAGACAAAGTTTTCTCGTTTTAGATCGTTCAACTACTTTAATACTATATATAGGAAAGCATGGCGGTAGATATATACCTCAGAATGGTCGGGGCTATGCAGACTGGTTATAACGTCCTGACATTTTTTCAAATATAAAGGTGTTTAATTATTTTTAATTGTTATTTTTCATTTTTACAGAAAATGGCAAACAATTATTAATTTCTACTTCTGAAAACAGCCTCTGGTATAAAAAGTCATTTACATAATGCATGTAAAATCAAAATGTTCCAAGTTAGTCGTATTGGGCCACTAATTTGTCTTCAAAATATGATTCTTTTGAACTCAAGACGTACGAAGAAAGACACAAATGTCTTGAATGCAACACAAATGTATAAGTTATAATATAATATAAGGAATCATATCTAATTTCAAGTACCTTAAGTTAACAAATTTTGTCTCACTATATCTATGTCTATATAAAATACATAATATGATAGATTATTGATATAAGATGGAGCTCTACAAAAACCATCCTCTAGTAACAATATTAATGTTGAAAATTACCAAATTTATGTAATATGGCTATTCCTTTGTTTCCTTTTCTTTCTTATTTAATTCGTTATTATAAACAGTATAAATTTAATGTTATTAAAACCACATTTAATATGCTAAACGCCATGAGACATGTGCTAAATAAACAGGGGAAAAAACCAACGCAGCCCTCTCAACTAAGAAATAAATGTAACACGAACAGTATTTCTCTGATAAACACCCCTTAATATAGAATAACAGTTTACAAAATTCTAGAACTCAAATAGAGCTTTAAAGATTACGTAGGTAACTTGTTAATGAAAAATTTCTCAAATGCAAAAACCATAACTTTTGGAAGTAATATTTTAACTTATTACATAACATGTATATTAATGTGTGAAGATTTATGTTTATTTACTTTTTGACACGAATAGTCAAATACTAAAATTAAGAGAAATATTTAAGTATTTTTTTTTTATGTTATCGACCTCAATAGAATTTTTCCCAATTTGATATTCCATAAAAACAGTGAGAGTGTAGCGTGAAAACTGATTTTCCACTAGTTTGTTCCCCCTGAAAAAAGTCTTAGATGCGACAGACACCCACCCTTACGTTCCGTGTTTACTAAAGGCTAAAAACGCTAAAGTATGTGCACCTCCATTTATTTTTGAGTAAGGAACACATCTATAGAATCATTGTAGTACATCACTTCATTAAAACAACTGGTTATATAAAATGATTCAATCTAAGGCATAGTAATGACGATATTAAGGATTTTGCGTCTTAGGGCTTGGTGTTTTGCCTAATACCTTACTCCAATTAGTGTGGATTCTCCAATTTCGGACCCCTAGCCTCCTTAAGTCTTACCTCAGGTCATTCTCGTACACTTCGGCCTGGCCTTCCTCTCTTCCTCGCCTTACCTAGAAACATATGATATTTTCCAGGCCAATCTTTTGGGCTCCGTTCTCTAAACGTGATCGAACCAGCGGACTCTGCCTTTCTTAGGCTTGATATACAAATTCTGCCTTTCTTTGGGTTGATATACGAATTCTGCCTTGCTTCTGATTCTTCATTTGTGCTGCTCTCTCAATGCTCAAAATTTCTTTACTCTTCCAGGCGAGTCGGGCTTTCCTGTTTCCCTCCCCCATATGGATCTGCGGATGGACCTGTCTTGTGTTTTAGCATTTTCGCCTTTCTGGATACTCCTTAGGTGGAGCACTTTTTGCAGGCCATAGACACATCTGGTCCCTGCGTCCATTTTGGGTAATGTATCTTCTTCCACCATATTAGTCGATGTAACTATCACTGACACCTGCTCCAACTAAGAAAAGTGATATCTCCAAATTTGACCGGACTCCCAAACCGTTCCGCCTAGAGGTTTCCCTGAACATAGTCGTTCCCGTACTTATTTTAAGACCAGGAACTTTCAGAGCACTTGCTGCTCTAGTTCCGCCAAATCTTTTAAAGTGTCAATTCATCTCCAGCAGATTCCTTGCGCCAAGTCATTCCTGTAAATCCCCAAATTAAAGGCCCATTTAAAAATCTTTTCATGTGTACAACCTCAATAGCTGATTTAGCCTTCAAAGAATCCTGCAAAACGTCTGCGATCCGACTTTGACTAACCCTCTTTTACCCCATGAAAACATTTTGTCCCTCAGGATTGTCAATACAAACCAAGCAAGAACGCAAAAAGTCTCGAGGGCAATTTACCTTTGGGGAAATTGAGGCGGAGATAGAGGAAAAGGGGATAATATCGAATATCTGGGGTCTGGCGAGAGGAGTGTATGCGTGGGCGAGGGAGGTGGAAGGGGCGAGCCTAACTATAAAGCTGAGAGGGAGGGTGCTTCTGGGCTTCAGTCTCCATCGAGAGCCCGACCAACATGATCACCAAGGTGAGTCTTCATATCCTCTTCGAAACATCAAATATATATATATATATTATTATAATAAATTATTTCAATTCAAAGTAACTTCTATTTGGTATCAACATAAATAAAAATGAAAATTAAAGAAAATTTTTGTATTTAGTTGTTTTGATTTAAAAAGGGAACCAATGGGGAAGGGGTAAGCAGAAGAAACATATTTATATTATCAGTATCTTTGGTGCTTTTAAATTCATAATTATATCATCAAATGAACATAACATGTCAAAAATTAAAACTTGACTTACTTGGTTGTATGAATTAGCACTTATACTATTGATGATAGAGAACTTTTGTTTTCAGAACTCTAATCAGCCAAAATTACTCACAGAAAACTTTTTGTAATTTTTATATATTATAATGAATGTGATTTTTTTTAATCTAACAATCAAATGAGGCAGACAAAAATGTTCGAATTGAAAGTAAAGAACTGCAATAAATGAAGAATTTAAATGACTTGTTATTTGTTTTGAAAAACTAAATATTTGAACCTATTTTTGAAATAGGAAAAAATTAATTCGAATTAGTTAGTAGAATTTACAGAATTTGTATACTTCCATCCAAATTTTATCAATATATTTTCTGAGTTTCAAGCATTTTTGGATTTTTTTATTTGTTCTTAAGTCGTCTTCTTGTTTCCATTTTATACCTTGTTTTATATTTTATTGTTATAACCATTTAATTTTCCCATTAATGCTTGATGAATTTAAAATTCTAATTGATTATTTTCTTATTTTCTTAGTTTTATTATCATTTTAAAATCGAAGGATTATTTACTGTTGTAGATGAACGAAAATGAATATTCAATTTATGTAATTAAGTTCATATTTGGATAGATGTGTAAAAAATACTTAAAATTGTTGCATAATAGAAACAATTTTATATTAAAATGGTATTTTAATTTGTTTATACGTTTTAATATAGCATAATAAAATTTAACTTTTTTAGAATTGTTATAACTTTCATAAGCCCAATGAGCATCTACTTCCAACTAAAACAAATCAATTATGAAGATAATTTTATTTAATAATAACAAATTCTTACTTGATCAAAGCTAATTGTACGAGTTGTCACTACAGATGTATTTTGACATAAATTTACTTTCTAATAAAATAATCAAATTTGGAAGATTAGAGTTACTTTATTGATTTTTCCAAGCTTAAACCACTTTTGGTTTTATATTGAAAGTTGGGAATTTAAAAGGTATAAAACAAAATAATAAAGTTGATAAATAGTAACTATTATATTTTTATAACTTAAATGTCTCTTAAGTTATGTACAGTGTAAGACACTAATTAATTTCGCCCTAGTTTTCCTATAAAATTTGATGTTACTGCATCGATGTGAGTGCTTGCGCCAGATTTACCTTTCTAGACTTTTCCGTTTTTGGCTACTTTTCTAAATTTTCTCTTCCTCGACTATTAACGGAGATATTTGCATTTTTGAGCAGAAACCCATCCCGCCCATGTACAGCGATTTTTAGTGAAGGCTAATATTTCACTACAGCATCTAATTCCCAGCTTAAAATTCTAGTCTTGTTTACATAGAGGATTTAATAAGAGATAAAAATCTACCCTTCTATATAGCACAGCTGTCTAGTACAATATTTTCTCGACGTTATTTCTAGCGAGTCAACTGCCATGCATTTTGGTGGCTCCAAATACTTTTTTTTAAGACTCTTGTTTCCAATGTCCATAGTACTAATCACAATTTTCTGAATCAATCATTAGTTCCTGACAGGGGTTACTGAATAGTAGAGGCAATAAGCATCTAGTCTCTACAACCACCTAGGTACAATATTAACTTTTTACTGTCCTTATCATTCCTTTAATGCTATATGACCAGGACTGTAATTTATGTATGAGCGCACCTAGGCCTAGTGTTTTTCCCGCCTCCATTTCAAAGATTGAAAGGGAGGGGGGTGAAATTTTCTTCCATCGGGCAGCAGCAGTCTTCGATATACGTGACTCATATCTTCTACTCTTACTGTAACTAATTTCATAAACACAGGTAATAAAAATAGTTGTGTACATCAGCGAGCCGTACAATAGGAAACTTAGCAAAATAAAATATCAAAATATTATTGGCAATTTAAACAAATATTTGTATAAAGTTACCGCTGCAGAGTTAATTTCCTCTTTGGCTTTCTTCTCTCGTGAATAGCAATGTTTGGTGGGAGCTTAATTTGTCTTTTTAACGCATTGGCTGTAATGTGGTAGCATTACAGGTGGCCAACCTCAAAACTGGTCGTGACCTCACAACTTAATAAAATTTAGAGTGTGATTTCCGAGTTTGTAGTTGGAACATCTATCATATTAATCCACTGGTTATAACCTCCGGGCATATGTCATGCTCCTAGGACACGTGTACACCTGCAAAACGATATCCTCTACTTCCAACCTTTGCCTTCACGACCACACAAACTTATTTTGTCCCTATCTATACTTATTCCTAAGTTTTGCGCTTAATCTTCTTCTACACTAGATAATTCCTCGATCCACCTGGTCCTATGAGGAATGGCATTTATTTCGGTTTCCCACATCAGTGCGTGAATTGCCTACGGGTCCTTATATCGAAGGCTGCGTAAAATAGAGTGCGAAATAGATATCACCACCACTAAAACACTAATGCAGAACTTAATCCACGAGAGTATAGAGAAGTTTACATTATTGTGAGGATGAAGCACATTCTTAAAAATTCGACTTTCCTCCAGAGAGTGGCACTCGTCCCTATCACCGACTCTTTACCAGACTATTTAACCCTTTCAACTAGTCTACTACAGGGCGATCTTTCTCAAAACAGAATTCTGTCCCCCTTCCAGAGAAGTACTGGCTCAAGTTGTCTACTTATTGGGTGGCAAGCCTCAAATATAGAATGTGAACAACTTTTTAACATCAGTAACTGTAGAATCTCCAGATATTAAATGCTACTCAAATTTATTCAAATTTATTTACAGTGATTCATTACTTCTATAGGTGATTCAAATACTTCATCTAGCGGAGGTCTAAAAGGGATATGTATGTACAGAAGGTACATTTTGACACTTTTATAATACCCCCTTCCTCATCGTTCAATTTAGGTTAATAATTAACTTTATCTTCAGTTTCCTATGGAACGTTTAAATGCTCAGTTTGGTCAAGATCATCTAAAAATTACTGCCGCTAGAGCTTTAAGTGGCACATTTATATAATTTTTTTTTTTTTGTAAAATTTTGCTTTATACATTCTAAATAGATATATTTAATAAGCAGTTTCCCTTAATGGAATTCACCTATTCAGGTTGTATCTGTATCACAATTTTCAAAAACATCTTCAGATCTCCGCCGTTAACGACAAAGTGGTCCGTTGAAATCAGTCTATATATGGAAAAGTCATATATAGACACAAGTCATACACGCTCAACGCAACTTGCTCACACTTCATTGGAACTACTGTATATTTTAAGGGAGTTTAACTATAGATTGTCTTAAAAATGTACGTTCAAATAACCGACTTTAAAAAGGTGCATCAGCAAATTTATTGAACATAGAATCATTGAACTTGCTATTTTAGGGTCTTGGATACGACTCCTATTATTCATCGCCATTTCTCTTTCCTTCCTCTATAATTTAATGCCCTCTATACAGAATATTCAAAGGTTATACTTTTAAAAGTTACCTAAATTTACCGCACTGCAATTAGCGTCTGGAAGATAAAAAAAATTAATAAATTTCTTTATTTAAACTTTCCTGAGAGTACATGCTTCGTGTTCTAAATATAGTCTTTGCATTAATTATTTCAGAATAGATCCTAATCGCTGAATGTCATTCCGTTTTATTTATGGTTCTGTGCTGTGAAAAAAGATTATTTTTTCTCTGTTCCATTTTCTGTATTTTATTTTTGTATCTAAATATAAACAAGAAAGTCACTGGGATTCTGGAAATGTACACAAAGGTGGCCACGACAAGGTTGAAATATCACATCTTTCTTCAGCTCCTGAAGAGAGGTCATAGAGATCGTGAAACATATACAGCAAGAGAAAATGTATTATTGAAAGTGATTTATATATTTTTTATTTTACCCTTTTGCTGTTCCATGTTTCAGCGAAAATTTAATTGTGGTCAAATTAAGACGACGTTCTCTTTAATGAATTCTGCTTTTCAGCCGTTGGCTAAAGTATAATCAGCGTATGCCTAAGTAAAAAATGTAATATGAAGAGACTTTAATATGTTAAAATGCTAGAGTAATGTAAGAACCTTTTTGCAATATTTTGGTAATCTATAATTCGCATTTATAGATGATTTAACATGAAAAGTGCTATGAACGTCCATCCATATCATTGTTCTAAGCGGGGTAATTACAACAATCTTGAAACATATTTTGATTGTTGCAGTTATTCTGAATGTCCATAACGATAGAGATTGGAACAAATGTTTTCCCCAGATGTTTTTTTAGTATTGTCCATGGTCCTGCGAACCTTATGAAACATTACAATGCATTCGCTTAGCCGTTGTGAATATTACGAAATGATCTGCTCTTACGGTCAATCGTGCTCCACTCCCGTGAACTTGAGTAAATTTCTTTGGAGATTTTCAACAAGCTTGTTGAGGAAAGTGGCCATTTTAGGGTTTCTACTCAATGGTATGTTCTCGGAGACTTGGATATCAGGAGAATCAAAAGGGGTAAAAAATTATTTTGTTTCGGAGAAAACTTGGTGTCACCTGGCTATAAATATCCCTCATCACAACAATCAGTTTCAACTTTCGATTTCATGAATTTAAATTCAATACCTAATTTTCTCACTAACCAATTTCTCCCTCATACCAGTATTGCTCAAATAACCTGATCCACTTCATAGGTGAGTTTTTATCGTATTTATAAAACAACTATATTTTGCTTCTACAAAGCATCTTTGGGTACTACCAGTATACGAAATAATCAAATTTATGTTTGCTGCCTACGTAAATTGTAAAATGGCAAAGAAAAGTATAAAAAGTTATAGTTAAAGATAAACAGTGAATACATAATCAAAAATTATGAAACATGTTGCTTCTTGTAATTTTGAGATAGTTGTCTATACGATAATATTTTCTAGAACGTGTTCATAATTAATATTATCAATAAATGTGAAAACTCTGATAAAGACAAAAATAAGATACTGTTACGTAATAAATATCAGTAAGCATAAACACAATGAGTTGTTCTGTTTGCAGAATCTAGTATTTCGCAGTCACAGATCAGAATATCGAGTTAATGCAGTGTCATCTTACCCGTTAATTTTTTTTTTATTATATTTTTTTTTTTATATATAAGCCCTTTAGTATATTTCAACCTTCGGGCCTCCCCTACACGAAAACGAAGGGACGAACTTCCTGCTAGGACCAGCCGGAATCAAACTCACCACCTTTGACTTTACAGTCCAGCCCTCTAACCACTCAGCCACGCTTAATCCTGTTTTAATATCTTCATCTAGGTGAATGAGACAACAGATTACTTGTGTAATTATACTGTTTATCCTGATTTCTCGCACGTCGCCATTGAATATGTGTGTAATTGGCCGCCTTCATTGGAGTTTACCCAATTATTGTTCTATTGGGTATAAGTTTCTTGTCAAAATAATATTCTATTTTAAATTTTAGTACTTTAAATATAATAGTGTGATAGGTCCATTGTCCCTGTTTTAGATAGTCCATCGACGTGTTCGTTTCCTGTGTGAGCCTTGATCCGTAGCTATTGAATTGCTCTTTGCTTCCGCTTATACAATAGTATAAGGTGTCTAATGGTTTCAGTTAATTTTTTTTTTCATTCTTTATGTTAATGTACAGTTTTGTCACTCTTTACGTTTGTGTTTCATTTTGGAATTGTTAACTGCGTGATAATATCGAATTGTCGAATCGTTAATTGTTATTAACGATAATATCGATTAGTTTGATTAATTTTTATGTTAATACTGAAAATATTGACTATATTTATATTTTGTCTCAAGGCGACTTTCTATCTCAAGCCAAATCTGTATGTTTGTAAATAAGTGGTTTACTACATTACATCAAAATTTTTAACTGAAATTAGTCTGAAAAATATAATTCTTTCGTAACAGGTACACCGTGACCTTCCTCAGTCATGGCAATGGGCGTAGGCAATTTGCTTTACCGATTCTTCAATATTGTACTTCGCTATTCTTAAATAAGCCAAGATAGGACAGCCTTTGTATGCCCTCCAACAAGGACCACTACAATTGGACCCGTCCGCTTGTCACACTGTAATACTACTTCAACAGGAACAGACGTAAATTAGTGACCTTGGCTTCAGGGGAGTTCTCAAGTGTATTTCTCAGCTGCATGCTGTTACATTATTTTTTTTTCTGGTTTTTTGGTTCCTATTAGTCCAAATAGGTAGTTTTCCCCCATTTTATCCTTTTATTCTCTTTGTTCTGTTAAAAACATTGTTATTAGAGGCAGTAACTATTTTAATATTGGTAGTAATAATTTTATCGTTTGTTGACTAGAAAACTAGCAGAATGTTTTACCCCCCCCCCCAGAAAACTGTCAGTTGTCTGGTAGAAATTGAGAACTCGAGAAGATTATAAATTTCTCTTATTTGTTAATGTATACGTTACTTCCTTTTTAGTGAAATGGTGAATTGTCCACTATTATTTATTTCTACACGGTTAAGAGATCTGAACTTAAAAGATTTTTTTTTTTATGACCAATAACTATTTATTTTGAAAGAATGATAAGTGGTGATCCATTTCAAAAAATAAAATATATATAATCATTGATCATAGAATCTTCTACCAAATTTAACTGCGTCAATTTGGGAAACAAAAATGGGATGGTAAAATATTTATTGATGAGTAATTAATAAGCGATGGAAATGTAAAAAGTTAATGGAAAAGATATTTCCGGGTAGTCATCAGTGATTGAGTATTCAAAATTCAAAATCGTGGATCGTGGGAGGCCAAAGTCAGTATATTCTGGGCCCGCTTTTTCGACACCCTGCCAGTTTGCAGATACTGATTATGCTTATATATATATATATACAACTCTGAGTATGTGTGTTATATGTATGTGCACGAGTGAGCATGCTCAAGTTCGCACTTGTATGCTAGTTTAGTGTAATTCTTTTGCTCATTCCTCACACAGAAATAGCCAATGCATATTCTCCCGTTAGTTTTTCTTTGAATGCGTTCGCCGGATATATACTTCCTGAAAGGGCAGAGGTATTGCGTGATGGGAATAGGTGTATAGCCATATCTATAACAATATGATATAGGAAATAGCATGTAAAAAGAAGTCCTGTTTTAATTACATCCTCTTGTATGTAGTAAAATTGCCCCATCTGCCATCTTTGGTCTGGCTACATTATTCCCAGATAAAATATTACCCTTGATTTCCATTGCGTGTGTTTTGCTCATTTGTGATTTAATTGTTCGACAACATAATTCACAGATAAGACATCAGATTAATTTAACCTTCTTATTACGGAAGCAAATGTTATAATGCTATATACACTTATGACCAATAGTATAAAAGAATTTGCACACTGCTTCAGTGAGCACAACTAATACTTTAGGGGCTGAATGCATGTTAATAGGCAGAAGATTGTGTCTCTCTTCCTATTTTGCCTCATTTCTGACTCGATGAAAATAAGAAATATTAAAATCTTCCTGGCTTTTTTTCCATAATTAGATAACTTTAATGGGGAGTACATGTCTATATTTCCTGAATACAATTATACAAAAAATTATCAGCTTTCACTGAACTCTCTATATATCAGAGAGAGGGGGTAAATAAAAACTAACTTCATAACTAATAATCTAACATTTCCATGTTAGTCAAGGAGGTCTGTAAGTGGTATAATGTTCATGTTCTCAGCTCCAGGCGGCTTGCACAATGAATGATTTATAAGTTAACAACTGTCGAATAACTTTAGATAAATCAATTTGGAGGGGCACCTTCCTCTTTTTACAATTGTTATATAATAGTATAATTTGAAAATATTTTCAAACTTAAGACAGCGTGACTTGTAGTTAACTATCAAAATGAATATTCGTGACGTTCGGATGGAGTTTATATTCTTTCTTGAATGCATTTTTTATAATCACTTAAAAGTCGTGGCCAACATTTACCAGAATATTTTAATTTCTGATGTCAAACTCTGCGACAAAGTTCCAGCTCAGCTCACTGGAAGAAGGAAGAGTTGAAGGTCTTAGTCGGTCAAACTTCCAACCAATCAATAGTCAGTGAGGGACTGAATTTGTCATGGATTTTTTATATGTCAGGCTCTTTTTCTTTGGCCCACGTGCACACTACCATCAGTAATGGTAGTCAACACGGTACCAATGCTGTGTTCGGGGTTTTTTTTTAGCTGATATCCCCTTAGGGATGTACGCAATTACAAACAAGTAGAAACACACTATGCCTTACTTGGAAATAAGATAGCTTCTCTTAAATAAATTGGATTACTGCAATCAAATCGTGGTTGTATTCATTTTTGGAGTTTACGGTCAGCCACGTGGGTGGTGTACTGTAATCAAGCAATTTACAGCGCTACCATTAATTAATAAAACTTCAAAAATACGAGTATAAAAAGGATTTAGACAATATGATTTCCTGAGACCATACTGGCATACTGCCTTGTTTCATTCTTTTTTTAGTTTTTCGATTTTTTTTTTTTTTAAATATTCTATTAATTAATCCTGACTTACGTGAATTTTTTGTTTGACAGTTTCTCATGTTCCCTATAATCATTATAATAATATACAGTTTGGCCTCTATTAAATAATGAGAAGTACAGAAACGCCGGTAACGCAGACTGTTTGAGTTTATACTTCCCACGTGACCAAAAATCGCACCAAAAAAAAAAACAACTATAACTTCTCTTGTCGGAATTTTGTTTTGTAAGCACAAGTTTACTTTTCATTATGACAAACAGTAGGAAACCAAATCTTTCCATATATTGAATTTATGAAGGCATGGAGAATAAAATTTGTTTCATATATGAAACATATAAGTACAGTTCCAAGATCCAAGTGTTTAAATCCAGTGGATATACGGTTTTTGTATTTTAGCTAACAACAACCCTTTGAAATTACCGAAAACCAACTCTTGCTGCTACTGTTTTGAGAAAAATTTCAAAGATATAGAGGGGGTTAGAGCAAAATTCAGGCAATAATTGTATTGATTGACAAAATAGTAAATCATATATTTACTGATCACTAAGTTACGAATCAGGATAGGTACTATGATTATTGGGTTGTCAGCCAGATGATCCTGGCCAGTGGTCTTGATCAATTCTGTGATCTCTGTTCCACAATGAAATAACAAACAAAGTTACCCTCCTTTAACATTCCAAACATGAATCTAATCAAACAATATCCATGGTCTGAATATAAATAATGGTGGCCTTCCACTCCAAGGTCCTTGTCCGAAACTACTTCCACTCCATGTTTCTTTATGTCTAACCTCTTACGCGTTCCATGAATCAAATACTTTTTACAAAATAATATATTCCCTTGAAATAATAATTGTATTCTCTTGATTAATCATTCAATTATTCGCTTTTATATTTAGTTTACGTTCGCCACAGGTTACTTAAGCTAATCCGGACATTTCATTGAATGATCACTATCCTTTTCAAGCCTGTGCGGCTCAAAAAAGAATGGTAAAAATAAAATATTAATCCAACATATTAGAGAACATAATTTTTTATAATAAAAAAATTGTAAGGGTCAACTCAGTCCAAGCGTTCATAGCGCAACCTCGAAGATGAATAGTTAATGAAGTTAGTTTACTTTTACGATCCAATGGAATCTTTATTTTTTAGAGAAAAAGCTGCTATACTTTGATTTTTTTTTAAAAAAGATAGAGTTTAAATAGTAACGGAAAGTCTAGCTATGTCCTTTCAAATTTTAGATCATTTCAGTTCCTGAGTCGAAAATTGGTTCAATATTTTAGTGGATCAGATAGTTAATTCAATGCGTTCTTTGCAAGACCTCAAATCTTCTTGTTCAATAATTTAAATACAAATGTTTTCTTTAACATTACATTCAGAAGTATATTTAATCAATAGTAATTTACATACAGTTCAACTAATGTTTTCTTATCAAGCCAGTGTTGACAGGAGATTTAGTCCGTAACTATGCAAATTTTTAGGTTTAAAAGAAGGAACCTTTGGTCCAGAGATAAGATTTTAAAATCTTATTCGAATAGACGAATTAATGAGCTGTCTTGTAATATTTGCTCCAAATATTTACTTTTCTTATAGAACGACGAGTTAGGGAAAATCCACAGTTGGGATTCTCGGTAATCACATAAAGACCGAACATCACGGCTGCTTTGTTTACATTGAGCAATTTCAGGAGGGTAAATTTAACATACAATTTACTTTTAGAATGTATTATTTAAATGAGCTTCAAGTTTTAATTTTAGATATTCATTCATTGGCTTATTAAAGTATGGGTCATTTCAAACCAAATATTAAATTGGTTCTCTCTCCATCTCTTTCTCTCTCTCTCTCGCACACACACACACCACACCACACACTCACACACCATCACCCTTTCTGCTCATGAAAGGCCAAAAGAAGCACCACGCGGTTTTTCGTCCCAAGGGTGTGGTCTCCCTATCGTTACTCACCCACGTTTATATACTACTAATCTAACCAGAATTCAATAAGATCTTCAATATTTGGCTCAGATTAGTCATGTCAGTGAAGGTGTTCTTGCGTGGGCAGTAGAACAACATTTGTTGGGAATAGAGATGGGATTTTACCCGGTAAATACCCAAATTCGGGTAAATACCTGGGAAAATACCCGATTGGGTAAATATTCAGGTATTTTTAAATTAGCTTCCCGAACTATTTTTGTAGTTATAGATTCTAAAACTTTTGTGTTGAAACGATTTAATGTTTGACTTATCAACGTGTACTGAGACTATACATCGCTTGCCGAGTCTGAAGCTGTCGATAGCTCCTTATGCTGGCTCCAGCACTTCTTTTGTTGGCTTCCAGGGTTGCCTTGCCAACAACAAAGCACACAAACAATTTTAAAAAGTCCGTCACGCAGGGGCTGCGTAAACTAAGCAGATTTCCCATGTGAAATTTTACAATAGAGAAATTTCATGAGTGTCGAACAGTTAACAAAACGGCCGATCTATCTTTTTGGCGGGAAACTCTCTCATCCGTTATCCGCCCCGATATCATAAAATGCAAATATCTCGGTTTATATTCAAGATAGAGAATAAATGTATATAACAATATTTTTATTAAATTTAATTTGCAATAAGATTGATTCTATACAATTTTTCGATCCGACGTATAGTAACGGAAATATTTCGAATTTTAGAAAATCCTCCCCTCTGAACCCCCTCCCATTGGTCCGATTTCAGCCATTAACAAACTTGATCTTTCTTTTCTTTCTTTTTTACATGAAACGACTAAATATTGGGTTTGAAAACGATCAAACAAAAATTGCGACCGCTAGAGCGGTAACAGACAAATATATATATATATATATATATATATATATATATATATATATATATATATATACAGTTTTGAACGGACCTCATTTTCGTCATCTACAAGGTAGGATCGATGGACATTTGAAGAAAAATTTCGAAAATTCCGTCATGAGTTCAACCTCAATAGCTGATTTCCCTTAAGGGAAATCTGCTAAAATAGAGACTAGTTGCCTCCAAACATTTCTTTTGTTGAATAATTATAAATAAATAAATAATAATTATTAATTATTATAGTTAATAATTATTTATTATTATAGTTAATAATTATTTATTATTATAGTTAATAATAATTATTATTATTATATTATGTAAATGTCTTTTGTTTCAATATTGGCTTTGTTATATTTCCTCGCTTTTATCTCATTATTTACAGATTTTTTAATCAAACCTCAGTTTATTCATACCTCGCAAAATAATGAAGGTATAGTTTATATTTCATTTGTTCAGAAGAATGTAAAAATTAATAAAAGGTGTGGCATTTACTGTAAAAAACGAAAATACCCATAACTTGGGTTTTTTCCCACATAAATACCTGGTATTTACCCATTTGGGAAAATACCCGGGTTTTTACCTTTTGGGTATTTACCCTTCGCCCATCTCTAGTTGGGAATGACTTTCTTAATGAGATTGGTTTAAAAATAGTTTTCGATGTGGACATAACAACAGAGTTATTTAGGGGTCGTTAGGAGATATTTAGCATTTTACATATGCCTTCTCTAAACCCTCCGTTTGGTTTGATTTTATTTAAATTTAAGTCCATATATTAAATATTGAAAACGTATAAAGCCCAAATGAAAACTAGTCTCTAGAGCATTAATAGGCTTAATATAAATATATTTGGGCTTACCTCTTTCTAATAGATTGGAATGGTGGACATTAGACGAAGGATTTAAAAAGTCTCTATCTGATCAACCTAAAAATATAATTTACTTTGAAGGAAATTTGCTGAATGTCAACACGCCAGAAATGACAGGAGCTTCTATGTCCTGCAGAATATCCCTTGCATCAAAGGGTGCGAGCTTCTCATTTCTCAAATGCATCGCCTGACCAACTCAGATTGATGGAAATATCAACTAGTGAATGGTCAAAATTAATTACTGAAGCCGAATATAGCCCAATTGTAGTGTTAATTAATTTTGTGGAAAGACACATCATTTTCTCTCAATTATTCCATCGGCTTGAATTTTATTTTTTGTATATTTTCAAGTTGTCGCGTCGCATGATGTCCCAAAGGTTCTAGATGAACTAAATGATTGTTTGTGACCATCGAACACTTTCAGCGAATTGAGGTAATGAGTTCATTCATGACCAATAATACACAGGTGAATATTGTATAATTATTCAATGTTATAAAACGAAAGGATTTCTGATTCACCTAAAGGATTCCGGTATATAGGATTGCTCTTATTAGGTGAGTCATCTTCTGGGAAGGTTAACGTATTGACTTAAACTCATTATTACTCACTATTCTGGCTGAATGAAATAATTCTAAACGATTTCCCACCGCTTGTTTAATATAATAGTCTGACTCAAAATGAACTTGGAAATCAAATCTTTTGTACCATAGGCATGAAAATCTCACGTCTTATCAATTCATTTTGTAATTCTAAGGAAGTGCTTTAAGAGGGCTTGTGTCTATTGATGAGGTTTCCACCCGCAATGACTGGAATTATCAAAAACGTTTTACAAGATGTGACCAATTACTAAATTAAATGGGAGATCGGTCCCAGATGTTGCACACCAACTTTTATTTACCTGTGCTGTACTTTTATGTGCCAGGCATCGACTGGGCTTTCTCACGGTGCCTACAAAGTAGGGGGGATCTTTGGAAGATTAATACAAAAGGAAAACACGGTAGTGGCCACTTGACCTCCCATCATTGGGAGGCAGGCTAGGCCTTCACGGGCTGTTGAGCTGACCAAACAAATCTGAATATTATAACATAACATGTATCTATATAATAACAAAATAAAACTACGCAACTTTTCTCCGGTAAGAAGAACATTTAAATTACTAAAGTAAAAAATTGTAATTAAAAAAATTAAATAAACAAAAGTCCTTCCTGAAAACAATGAAAGCTTTCTGGCTCAAATCTTACTAGAGGAGACATTTAATTGTGTTTTTTCTTTTTTTAATTAGCAAAGTTAAGATTACGATTGGTGAGAACAAAAAGGTGTCCCCAGTAATAAATTTTGCCTCTTAAATGAAATTTTAACGAGTACTGCGAACTTTTCAAAGGCCAAAGCGTTCTTGAATTCACCTTGCCGTGGGAAAATGAACTGTTGGGGGAGTGCCAAGATGTTGTCCAACTAGCTGGAGTTCTAGAAACGAGAGGCCTTGGTTGGAATAATAGGCGGTGCAAGGGCAACGGAACAAGCTAATTCTACTACAGGAAGAAAAATAAAAAACATTACACAGAGCTAAAATAAACAAGTGAAACAATATTTTTTTCTATTATCTGAACATAATTAATACTCAATGATCAGAAAAAAATAACATCTAGCAATGAAGCGAGGCTTGTATGGCGAGTCTGATAACACCTGTGCTAGTAACAAGAACAGATTGCGGTGGTGAGGACCATGTAATGGAGCCCAACAGGTGCCTAAGGATTGTTGTATGATACACCGGGTGGATGGGCAGAACAAGGCAGATGTGGCTGGATGACCTGGGGCTAAATCCTGTTTAATATTTGTTAGTTAATGGATGTCTTTAACCCTTAACAGCTACATTCTTAACCTGACCCATTGTTATCATGTCTAATTTCCTTAACTCTCTTGAATATCATTAGAAGTCGCAAGTCAAAATTGTGTTTTGCGACTTATTTTACAGAAAGAAAATCTTTCCTTCTTACAACACAGTACGAAATAATTATTGATATAACTAATTCATCGCGTGGTAGAGCATATAACCGCATCTAATGCAATTAAAAACTGCTTAATTAAATGAAAATTTAATTAACAGTAGTTGGTCCGTGAAATGTCATGAGCCATATAACATGGTTTCACCAGGGATACATGTGCAACTAATGTCTTGATGCTTGAAATCAAATGATCTTTGTTAATGAATTAAAAAGGATATCCATTTAAATGTGTTCAGCTTATAGTTGTTTTCCATAGTATAAAATCATCATATGAGATATTTTTAACAAATATCCTTTAAGAGCAATAATCTATTGAGATAGTACTCATATTACTAGGCATAGAAGGACGTTTCTTCAAATGTCCAGCGATACTATCTAAGGGATGACGAAAATGAGGTAAATTATATACAGCTTTGACTTTACCGGTTCTAGAAATCGGCTTAGCTCCAGCGGATTCAAGTGATTATCCACAATATTTCTCTGATCCCACCTGGCTTCATCAGGTGGTGGTTGCGATGGTAGTCTTGACAAGAAGCCGATTGGAATCACCGGAAGCATCATGTGCATAATCACATGACACAGCTGATAGCTGGTAGTCACGGACCTGACATCATAGATTTGATTTTATTATAAGTAAAATTGGAGAAATGTTAGTTTCTTTTTAGCAGATTTTCCTTAAGGGAAATCAACTATTGAGTTTGTATACGTAACATATTCCTGTGCGAGGTAAATCTGCTTAGTTTAAGCATCGCCTCTGTGCACTTTATTTCATTAGTCTTTACAAATATCCCATAGCTCTCCAAACCGGCATCAAAGCTTTTAAACGCATGTGCCACCTGATGAAGGGTGTCGCAGTGCCTATAAAATGCAATATCATCAAAAGGCCGATGAAAGTTGGCTAATAATAATATTTTGATGATTTTATTATTGGAGCAAGAGTTGTAGTAACCTTTAACTCACAAAAAGTTAAGCCTATGACGCGGTAGCACATAAAACCACAAAATAAGGAGAAGTTATAGTAATTTTCCTATATAAATGGTTATTTGTTCAACAAATCTAAGATTTGTTTGTACAAACACATACGCAAAATTAGATTAAAAAAATAATTTATAAATTATATTTAGAACACCTTCAATAAAATTTATTTAATTCATCTAAGCACTGAAAATACTCCACAGTATGTATTTTACTGTAATAGTAATTCTTCCCACACCTTCCGTGTATGTAGTACAACACCATAAAGCAAACATCTTAACTCATTACTTTACTGACTTCTCATTTTACCCTTCGAGCAATTAGGTTAATTGAACTTTGTGTTGTGTCCATTAGTGAACAGAAACATGACACGACCCTCTATATTTACGCTTTCTCTAAAATTCTTGTTCCTAACTCGTCAGGTTATGGGAGGGACTTATATTTTCCTCCTTCAGCTTATGAAGGAAACCCCTATATATCTTTCTCTGTTAGTATAACTCTATTATTTCTTTTTTGGGAAATATATCAAATGATTCATAAATCGAAGATTACCTAGCTAGAGAAATTCTAATCAAAATTACATGCTGCACTCCTCATTAGAAAATTTGACAAACATATTGAACGATAGGAACATTAAGTTTGAAATAATATCTTTACTGTGGGAAATGCAATGTATCAGAACAAATAAATAAATTCTTCTGAACATATCTCCTCTTCTTGAAAATGAAAATCGGCCATACGGGTAAATAATAAATGGAGCCGTATCATCTGTTTAGCCAACGTTTATACATTATTTGCTTTTTCTCTAAGCTTGTAATAACAGATAAGCAAATGTTAAAACAATGAAATAAATTAAACACAAATACATATACTGTGTATTCGGTACGGGTAGACTTACAAATTATCTTCATATTTTCAGTATAGTTTTTTGATTAGTACTATTAGTATAAAAACTCAGTAATTAAAATGTTTCCAGTCTTGATACGTTTATTTGCTTTAAACATTTCTCAAACTTTCTTTTTTTATAATAGTTATATTCTTTTGTTGGTCAAAGGCTTAAGAAAGAAAATATATGTCTTAAAAATTTGGTAAAAACGATTGTATAGTTTTCTTTCTTGTTTTCCCATCTAAAAATTACATGAAATCATTTCTCAACGGTCATACAACTGCAACTAATATTTGAAAAATGCTTTTAATGGCCTTTAAATATTTTGCATAATTTCGGCTTTTTATACCTTTATAAAAAGTTCTAATATTTTCAAGTTTTATATTTTTATTGAAACGAAACATGCCAAACAGACATACCAAATTAATACAAACTGGCTAAAATATGAGTAAACCTTCAATTAATCAACAATATTCTGTATAAAACTAGGAGCAGATCAAAGTAATCCATAGTAGTTCAAGATTATATCATTCTATAAAAAATAAAAGGAAAAATAAATGAGAATGCTTTTTCATGAATGTAATTTACACACTCAGGCTGCAGTAGATGTTCTAGGTTAGCCTGACGATATACCGAGAAGCATTGATCATCTTCATTTTCCTGACTGCCCGGTTGTTACATCACTTACTCACTCAAGGTTTTCTTGAATTACATAGGACAACGAATTGTTCTGACGTAAAACAGGAGTGGCCACTCTAAATACTACATTAACTACAAATAAATTTAGCTATGATTCTAAATGATAAAAAAAAAAGGTCTTATTTATTTTCATGCATGTCACAACTCAGAAATGGTATGAGTGAACGCTGGATTTATAAGACAAAATATTCTTTCTTGCACTAAATGAAATTTGAATTATGAATTCAGAATTTAATATTTACAGTTTTTTTAAGATAATAGGAATAATTAAAGAATCGGTTTAGTGAGTGCCAGGACTTCCTGCTCATGAAAATGGTCAAAAGGCTTAGGTTGTAGATTCAACTTGATGGCTGGGTCGATATGCATAAAAAGACTTCTGTGTAAATGTTTCAGTTACGGTGAATGTTTCATATCTTTGATGACACCTGTTCAGCGTTTAAAATAGGTGCTTTACAAGACGAATCTTGTAATGAGTTAAGTTGAAGTTTGCTAGTCAGTAATACAAATAAAGCCTTCATGAATGTGATTTTATAAATTTAAAAAATCTGGTGTAATGAGAATGAGTTGTCATATACTGAGGAAGCTGGCAGGATGTTTAGTGAAACGTTCATAAAGAATACTAGGGCAAAGTCCAATACCAGGGCATATTGGTAATCATTATTGTTGTTTCTACAATAGGCTAAGTGACTAAGTTGGAACATGTAACATAGCTTTTAATATGCTATCCTGTATTCTCGAGTTCCTTCAGTACTAAACCTGTGTTCACTCTTATAAAGAGCAGGGTGAGTTTCATCATGTCTCAAATTTGCTTTGTCAGTCCGAGACCTTCCAAATAACTTCAGGGTAATTAACTTGCACCGAAGTTTCTATGTCCTAGAATTTCCAAACAATAACCCATCAATGGAGAAATTGGAGTTATGTGATCGAGGAAGTATCTGCCACAAATTAATAGCCTCATTCAAAAAAGTTATATGCTTTGGGATCATTCATAACGGCCTTCTTAAAAATTCCTTGGGTTATTCCGAATTAAAAGAGCTGTCCATGAAGAACCACAAACAGCTGTCTCAAATAGTTTATGGGGGCATCAGAATACGGGTGGAAACGGTGGTCCCTGAACATCTGAGCGATTTCATATCGCATTTTATAGTTACGGTTATTTCTCATTACTATTGCTTTTGAGATCTCCTAATTGAAAGGAATCCAGAACATGCGAAAGGGACTCCATGTCGCTGCTGTCAGCACCGGCTTGATTCTAGATTCCTACCAAGCATTCAACATACCTACGTTCTAAATTCATATTTAAATTTACACTGATCAACCATATAGTGATACTTTTTAGTCATTCGTCCAATAATTCGATTTTATCCGTTCAGTGAAAGACCCCCCCCCCTTCTTCTAACCCCAAAATTCCAACTCTTGTATGTTTCTTATTAGTACTATGTCGAAAGAAAAACAGAATAAATATACTGAAACTCAGAGGTTTAACACGGGTATCAAATCCGGGAGAAACATTGAAATGAGCTCATCAACCACTATCAAAAATGTTCATTTATTAAATAAAACTAGAAAACATTTGAAATAAAAATTATCCAAAAAATAATTTTTGATCCTATACAATGTCTCCTTAAGGTAGAGTTTCTCATCATTTATAATGTACATTATCCTTCATTAAATAAAACAACACATGCAAATAAATTAAAATGCATGTTATATATTTAGAGTGCTATTAAGAAATTAATTTATTGTTCATTTTTAGCGTTAATCTCCCATGGTGAACCTAGAGTGACCATTTCGATTCCCGCCTGGGTAATGGGAATTTATTTATTGACGAACTCATTAAATGAAATCCTTAGCCCAACTCTGGCTAGAAAAAGGTGGTAGCCTGTCCCTGTTAGCCACAGTAGCAAAAAGTGGACGTTAATAAATAATGATGATAATTTATAGCGAATGTATTACGAAGTATAAATGCTATTTCATAATATGTTAACTGGCATAATATAAGTAAATATTATATAGAAAACAAACATATATGAAGTACGTTTTATTAACATCTAGTAGAAATAAATACATTTCATTTAATCCTTTAATCCAGAAGACTTAGCAAGAGTATTCAGTATATGATGATTATATGATTGTTGCTTTAAAAAAAAACAAAAAAAAACTACCCTTCACAAACCTCATTCATATTCTAACCTTGCTTTAAATGCGTACCATTATGAGGTAGTTGTCAAAAAGCCAACCTTGGAAGGGATCATGATGAGCCAAGTCACATTGAACCTGCGAATCCCATTATCCCCTAATTCAGATTAAATGTGGTAAAACAATGAGATCAGACAGGTGGTCGCTCAGACCTTAATTACAGTATTTATGCAAAAAAGGCGGGAGGAGCGAGAGCTTTGGCCTGACCTTGCTCATAGTAAACAGTGCCGAATGGGAAGTGAGCCTCCTGCTATCAGATGGGCCAGACCAATGGCCCGGAAGGCAACCAGCAGCCCGTGACTATCCACTATCATATCTGTCATATACAACTAACAGAGCCACTTCTTCCTCATACAATCTCTACACCTCTATGCGCACAACGCTATGCATTTTAAGTCTGACACAAGGACCTTTATTGTACTCACGTCTTTCCAACCGTCCGCCTGGAAATTGCCTTTTAATGGAGACATTCTTTAATACTTAAAAGCTCACCAAAAATTAATATTCTATTAGTGAAATGGCTTATTTATGAATGGCCATAGTTGGTATTTTGATAATCTGTCCCAACCCGTATAGGACATCATATCTTTGCAGAGTTACCTTCAAGAATTCAGCTGTTCACTTCTTGTCGCGGCTATTCCTAACTATATTCAAATTTCCACTGATCCTACCTGCTCCCGAAAATGAGGTCCTTTATACACACACACACACACACACATATACATATATATGCAAACATTTAGATTTTATATATATATATATATATATATATATATATATATATATATATATACATATATATATATGCAGACATTTTTCAGCGTGTACTGCTTTATTTATTTATTAACGTCCACTTCATGTTGCTAGGCTAATTGGGGCGGGTTATCTACAAGTTACCTTCCCTTTCTAGCCAAGGTGGACCTAAGGATTTTATTTAATGAGTGTGGCACTAAATACCTAAACTAAATTCCTATTAGCACAGGCGCGTATCGAACTCGCCACTTTAGGTTTACCATGTGAGATTAAAGCCAATAATTTAACTCACTAGGCTAACCTGAGCCCTTTAGTGCTTTATGTGAGCGAAAGTTATACCGCTAAAAAATAACACTACAATCGATTAAATTCATTGAAAATGTAGATTTTGCCGGGACAGGCAAATACTCTTTTTAGTTCCATGACGAAATAACAAAATATAATAAACACGAAATATATTTCCAATAGAATATGAAAGTCTATTTTAATTTTCGATTTTTTTTTATATTTTAAATCAGTTTAATTTTCTGTACCCAATATAATTACTATATTATGTATTTCGTGAATAAATTATTACTGGGTTTATCCATCCAATCATTTATATAACATTAGCGCGGGACTCCGTTTGTAAAACAATTATAAGCTTAGCTAAGCGTTATTTATTTTCAATAATGGTCCAGTTTTGTTAAATTTAAATTTGCCAGACTTTCTTTCTATCTAAAATATTACGACTTATTTCCCAGCAATTATTCTTTATAATTAGCCAAATCGAGTACAACCTTGCATTAGAGTACTATTGTTGTCCTAGCAAAAGGGAATTTATTGAACCAATTATATGAGTCAAATTGAACGCTTAGTGGTGTCATTATTGAAAGAAGGTCAAATCAAACGTCACTTTATAATAAGCCACTCATTGTGCCAGTTAAAAATGGGTCATCAAGAGAAGCGTCTACCGAAGCAAGTCGAGCTGGACTATTATCGACTCGCTGGAGTACGGTGACTCATTGAGAGCAAGCAGTAAGAATGACGCGACGACCATTCACAGCTGACCTCGACCTTGCTTCTCCTCAACCTGCCTGCTCAGAACATCTCTCTATTCCTTTTAACTTGTCTTGTTCAGCTTAATGTATACGGTACTAGACTGCAATATTTGCTAAAGGTGTAGGTAGTATCTCATAGAGGTACACTGATGGGCACACAACAAGATGGCCTAAGTGCCTTGGATTGTTTCTAGGTGTGTGATGAACAGGCTTCGTTATATGGCTTCCTAGGATTACTTGGCCTTGCTGGGTTGAGGAATATATGAACAAACGGGATAAAAGAGAAGAAAAGGTGAGATAAAAGAGATGTAATGATCACAAAAATACAGAATCGACAAACCTTCGGCGGGGAGGGGGTCATGGGCGAATTAACTTTATAAACTTAATTATTACGAAAATTCTCATGGTAAGAACCTGTGGCCTAGGTTCCTTTTATGTTGATGCCCCTAGACGAGAGCTACACCATTTGTGTCCATAGTTAATACACTTTACCACGTTAAAAATATTAACGCCCATTTATTATTGCCATAAGTTTTAACCCCCTAGTTACAAAAGAGGATCGATCAAAGATTCCATAATTCTTTTAACTTATTTTGTTATCATTGAGACTAAGTTCATCTATGTGAGTTAAGGCTTCATTGAACCACATAAAAGTTAAAATATCAAATTCCATTATTATTTACAATTTCATATAGCCGTGATACTAGAACAGGAATTGGGCGCTAAAACACCATAGGTTAATAAACAATAAAATAATATAAATACAAAATTTATCTCATTAACAAACAAACATTCTTCGATACATAGTGGTCTGTCAACGCACCAGAGGCTGTATTTACTGTTTGGTGACACCAAACTGAATATTTAAACGGAGAGAGAAAAATACGTCCAATTCTTCACATTTTTTTATTTTTTTTTAAATGTTTCAAGTAAACCTCAAATTAGTTAATGAAATAAATAAATCAGAACAGGAAGAGAAGGGAGAAAAAATTAATTCTTATTTTCTTTCTTTGAGTGGGATCGAAATACCTTATATAAGCAATATTGTTTCAGTTGCTAATGTTCAGTTTTCACACTTCATTAATCCCAAAATTATACTTTTCCAATAAGCACATAAGCCTATTATATCACTAAACATTTCAATTCTAGCTGAAATATCCAGTAGTGATTACGTAGACTATATAATAGAAATAGTGAATAGAATGTGAGATGTTATTGTCTCTTAACCTGAGAAGTTTATGCGGTCTTCTTAATAGTTGGTTGACGGAAACGTAACCGGCCCATTTTGATAGATTGCATTTATTATTTTCGGTGGTAATAAAAACAAGAGGCATCTGTAGGACCGAGCATGAAGTGGACAAGAAAGAAACGCTAATCAAGCAGCAGCAGAAGAAAGAGAGCAGTTAACAAGGAGAAGAACGAGTTAAGGGGGACTATGGAAAGCTTTACTGGTGTGAATAAGTAAAAGCAATTATTCTCGCGAACAGACAAAGGAAGAAATTCATGATATCTGACAAGCATCTTGAAAAAGTCTGTAAGAATTGTGAAATCTCGTTTAACAAAACAAATAGAAAGAATTGTTCCGACAACTTTCCTTGACCAGACAAAAGAAGTAGAATAGTAAAAATGCATTATAATTCCATTTATTGAGTTATAACGTCATAAAATTAAAAAAAAATATGAATGAGTAGATGAAGGGACCTGTGGCTATTATGGAGTAGATCTTGTACTCATATTTTGCCGTATTCAAGATTTATGTAATCAATGTCCATTTTTGTCTTATTTGTAAATTGATAGTTAACGGCCAACAACAAGTGTCCCCGGTATACGCAACAGCATGAGCAATAAAATTATTCTTTACAGAATAAAATCTTAATACATTCTTTTTTCTAAACTTTAAATTAATACTTCAACTAACCTAAGGCGAAAGGTCAACAAAATAATTAATACTTCCAATGGTCAATTTAAAAATCATTTTTATTTCTCTACTAGTTTCGCGTACATGTGACTCCTCATCAGGAGAAATTCTAATACAAAAAGGGAACTAAACTAAAGGCTACATCTTTCTATAGGAGCTTCCACTAGCAGTGCAAGTCGGAGAATGGCTTAAAAAGCATACGGGTCAAGTCAGCTGATTTAAATCGATACGTCAAGAAATAAAAATAGATCGATTGTTCGTAGTGAAGTAATAGTGTAATTTATCAACTGTGACTTTAAAGTTTCTAATAAATTAAAATATATATAATTCAGATATTTTACCTCTGTTTTCTTATTGTTGAAATCATTAATTGAAATTTTTATTCCCACTGGCTAGATAAGACTAGTATCTATTTACAACCCGTCCCAATTAATTCTGTAATCCCAGTGAATAAGTGGTTAAGTCGACCAGTGAGTAAGTGGACTTAACCACTTATTCACTGGTACAACAGAATTATAGTAGCATCATGAGATTGACGTAAGTAATAGTAAAAACACAAAGTATTTTTTTTAATTTTGCAAATGGGGTTCCCTTCAAATGTCAAACGTTCTTTAGAGAGCGTAGGTTGAATATGAATCAATTTTGAAATTTCGTAATGGCCAGGCCATATTTCCTTCTGTACAATGCCGTGGGTTTGCTCAGGGTCATTGGTCCAATTCTAAAACACTGTGTCGCAAGGCAATTTTACTTTCATTCAGTAATGAGGGCACAGAAAATTTAACATGCACACTTTTGAACTGCTGATTGATTGCTGCATTCATCGCGATACACTGCAATTAAGAGAAGTTTAGCCTTTCAGCTTTAATTTCAATTCAAAGTTATTCATGAGGTATCGTCCCACAAATATTGCCGTGTAGTTTAGTATAGTTAGCTTCTTAATAACTTCACATATGCTTATGGGTTGTAACGTTGTAACCAAAATATGAAGCCAGTGATATATGAATCATTAAAACCATTCCTTACCTGTCTTCATTATCAGCAACTAGTGTAAAACAAACTGTTCCAGTTTATTTATTTATTTGGACCTTCCCAGCTGAGGATATTAAGCTCAATAAATGATGCCATGAGGCGCAGGTTATCTGTGTGAGTTAAGGCGTTAATCGAAATATACCTAATAAACCTAGAGCAGTGAGTTTTATTTAGTAAAAGACACATTAAATAAAATCGTTACCCTCACCTTGGCTAGAAAAGGCTGATAACCTGTGAATAATCCGTCTCAAATAGCCTCAGCAGCTTAAAGTGGACGTTAATAAATAACAACATCAGTCAATAATAATGTATTTTTTTTTATTAACGACTACTGTGTGCACGTACCACCCTTTTCTAGCCAGGGTGGGACTGAGGATTTTATTTAATGAGATCGTCACTAAATAAATTCCTATTGCTCAAGCGGGTATCGAACTCGCCACCTCAAGGTTCACCATGTGAGGTGAAGACCAACGCTAACCTGGGCCCCTTAAATCTAATATGAAATCATTAATCAATTTTCTTTTCCGTAAACCTAAAGCCGTGAATTCGATTCTCACCTGCGTAATAGAAATTCATTTAGTGAGAACTCGCTAAATAAAATCCTTTGTCCCATCCTGGCTAGAAAAATGTGGTAACATATAGACAACCCGTCCCAATTAGCCTTAATATCACTAAGCGGACGTAAATAAATAGCAATAAGAATTTTTTACGTGTAAATAACACAGGATATCGGTCATGAACATTTATAGGGGTAACAAAAACAGAAATGATCAAAAATCAATGAATGAGGATTCTTCATTTTAAAAAAATTAAGTGGTTAATCAGCTACAAACTACATTTACTTCACCTTTTTTTTATTTAGTAATTTTCAACACGGCGAAGGTTAAAGAGTTACACAGATTTAAAGGAGTCTTTCTTCTCACTTCTTTTTTAGGAAAACAACTATTTGAAGTAGAATTAAGAATCTGAATGTACGGGATTGCAAAGATGCTTTCATATAAGTTGAAACCCTGCTCTTTAAATCTCATGAATATTCCCTTATAAATTTTGGTACTTTTTATTTCATAGAATTTCTATTCATAATAAAGTTTTGTTTCCTGTGTTGCAGGTTTACTTCCTAGTCTGCTTCCTGTGGATAGCGGCGGCAGAGGACGCCAAGGGAAAGCCTGGAGATTCAGATCTCAAAACTGAAGCAAGCTCTAGGTGTAAGTTGCCACCTGGTGAGGGACTTATCTACTAATACGCCGACCTCAGAACAAAATTAGAACAATAATATGTATGCATTTTTATTCAATGTCTCAAAAAGTGAGATCATTAATGCTCAGTTTCGGAGAAAAATTCGCACTTCCTGATATACAACGATCTTTCAGTCTGTCGCTCGATCTCAATTCTTCCAACATGAACAAACCATGGCCGTCTTCTTTTTTTAGTAATCACATCAAATTCATCCATTCACCACTACATTGATCTTTCACTGCTCTCTCAAGACTCCAAATATCCAACTAGACTGTGGGCAGAGTCCACTTTTCATCACAATAAATAACTGTAGATCTGATGGGAGTTTACTAATTCGTAATTTGGTCAGTCTTGACGTTCTCATAGATTATTTCAAGTTCTAGATCTTCCGCTGTTCTTACGACTTTTCCACAGCTCCATCCAATGCTGCAATATTTCTACCTGTTATCAACACATTGTTAGCATTCTCCTTGCGCTAAGTGAGGTATCACTAGGGTATTTCCTTATTTTTTGGTACCACTTACAAGACTAGGTTAAATATTTCAAATTATAATATAATTCTGAATTCAGTGTTAACTTAATCTTATGACAGCCGCAAGTCACTTTTATGTTTATTTATGAATTCATATATCATAAAAAAGAGTGTGCCTAAAGGAGAGCTGATAGTAAGTCCATGGTCCCAGACCAAATCAGTCTGTTACTCGTCCAGTATCTTTTATTTCTTTCCATGAATCAGCAACTGCTAGCCACAGAAAGAATCTTCTGTATGAGTCAACAGACTCTTCTATATTAGCATATTTCTCTTATTTTGTTTTAGCAGTGGTTATTCAACACCAACGATAATGTTCCTACAATATTTTTCAACTTTTCACTGATTAAGTTAATCAAACTGATTTAAAGATTCGCTGGCCATTGGTGAATCAATTCTAGATCTCCTTGAACATTTATTTACGCGCCATTGTTATATTCACTGCTCATTTACTATGGCTCATTGCCCATAACAAGAACCCTTATAATCTAATCATTGTGCGTGTGTCTTTTTTTCGCAGGCCTTATGCCTTGAGTGCCATAAATTTTCGCAATTGCACCATGTATGCATTCGAACTCCATAGTCAGAAATGTCGTCTTATTCTCATTTCTACTGTATCACAGCGTGTCCTGTTATAATCTGTATAAGGATAAAATCAGCGTGCTTGCGTCTAATATAATGAACTATATATTTTATGAGTCCATGTTATCAGTTAGCTGAATTCATACATTCATGATGCCTTTTCATTATCCGGCGACTTATATACGTCATTGTGTTTTAATGAGGCGTTGGAGTTTATTGATGCTGATTTTGCTATCCTGTCCTTTAATTAAAACCAAGTAGTAATAATATAGATAGTTGTACACATAAGAATAGCAGTATATATATGCAAAAGCATGGATCTTCAATTTAATACTACTATCATTATTGTAAGAAATTTATCTTGTTCTAATTTTGGTCTGCGGGTTCCTGGTTCAAGTCCAGGGTAAGGCATGGGTGGTTGTGGACGTCCTGATTCATTGACGATTTTCCCCTATTTGTTATTATTAATGTCAATATGTTCTGTATGTTAGTCAATAACTATGAATGCTCGTAATTTTGGTGAGGGAATAATATCCTCCAGAGATACATATTTTATATGTAAATACCTACAACTTACAAACATTCCTACTAATATAACGTAGAGTAAATATCATTAATTTTATAGGGATACATGTAAAATTCTTTAAAAGGTACCAGGATTCATTTCAATTTAATTTAGTTATAATTAATGTATGAACTCTTTTGCATGAAATTGTTAGTTGTGTGGTGAAAAATGTTGTACCTTTTAAAATTAGAATAATATTATTATTAGAGACTTAGTGGAAAGAATGTCTATCTTTAATACTCATAAAAATGAAACACAACATTTCAAAATTGATTTCATAAATATAAAAGCAGTAAATTTCTAAGTTTTATCTTTTGCCTATATTTATTTAATAATTTCTTTTAATAGACGGTAATATGTTTAATTGAAAAATATTTTTTTCTAAAAATTGGTGGGGTACATTCCGATACCCCCCCCCACAATGGCTTGTGGCCAAGTATGTGTGCGTGTCGATGAAGTGTTACTTTCGTTACTGTTGGCTTTCATGATAGTGATCTCAATGGGAAAGTAAATAATTGTTTGCTCAACTTACTGTGAACTATTCTCTATTTGTATTCGGCACGCCATACTTTTATTTTTAATAATTGCCAGCAGGGTATCGATATGCTACAACTAAGTAAATAGAAATATTTCAGTTTTCAAATAGAGTGGATGTGTCAACTGAAATCAGTAAGAGGTACAACATTTTTCATAAACCAAAATTATTTTCACTTCATAACTAATTGGTTTTCTGTCAACTGCCGTAAAACACAAACAACAGGCATTACAAGGTCGTAATTATTACAGAGGTCCTTTGCTTCTTGCTAATTAATTTCAGACATGTCACATGTGAAGACCAATGGAGGTCTCTAACCTTCCGTCACACGAGCTATTACTATGAGCAGTCAAGCCTGAACAGCTGAGACAAGAGCCCAGCAACAAGTGGATGTCCTTCTTCGCCAATCACATACGTCCCACTTACTTTTTTAGTCAGTTATGAAGTAACTGAGATTTATGATCATGTTGGCATATAGTGGTGAATCTCCCGATAACAATCTTAGTTGTATTAAAAATAGTACAGAACGCCCAAAAGTAGTGTCCAGCCTATACTTTAATAAAGCCCATAAAAATCTGAATAAAGCGACATAAAGTTCTTATAGTTATAGTCGATAATCAAAATACCGTATTTTGACAACAAATAGTTTTGAAGCTTAAGAAAGGGCGGACCTCCACTCAAAATTAGATTCGGTTTGTTTAGTATCTAATTTATCGACTCCATCAAAACGGAATTCGTACCAACTGTAATTAACCGGGCTGGTTGGTTTTATTCCATGGATAGTGTCTCGAATTGTCTTTATCTTTGCAATTTTCTCTACACTTTATATAATTGCACGTGAGAGACTTTTTGCAGTTATAAAATAGTTCGATAGATTCATTTTGCCTTACTGTTTTATTAATAACATTTATTAAAATAAAAAATAATTATAAGAATTGGGAAAGACTACCTTGCTCATGAAGATGATGACTCTATATAATAGAGATATCGAGTTGTAAAAATGTTTATCCGTAGTACTCTTATATTCTCTTGTAGTAGTGCGAATTACATCAATTTAATAACAATATATTTACCAGTTATTGAGCAAGTCTTAGAATTCGTTATGTATTTTCCTTTATATTAGATAAACAGAAGAAAGTTATCGTCTTTATTTTTATTTTTCCAAGGCTGAAAAACGTTTATTCTTTTTTAATGAATAATTTAAATACTTCACAAAAGGATTTTTGCTAATTTAGAAAGGTGTTTTATATCTAGCGTTTGTAATAAATGTTGGATCTGTTAATATAAGGACGACAGAAGAATCTAAGGGGGGCAGCCATCGAAATTCATTGTTAAAGAAATTGAAAATCATGTCATCATAAAAGGCGCTGTAGGATCCTTATTAAAAACAAATGACTGTATACACATTATATTGATTATTAAGTGGGCATCAAACAAGCGTAGTTACATTGGCAAAATCGTGGAAATCCAATAGAAAAACTGACCGGAAGTCATCTTAATTCATGGAAAAACAGCTTGTATCACTATATCCAGATTCTATAAGGTTATTTCCATGAAGATTTAATGAAGAAGAAATGCACCTCTCATTTCCAGCCTATTAACTATGAAGATAGCTAGGTAAGATTATTTAAATCAAGCAATTATCAAGCACATGTAGCATACCATCAATAAGCATGTAATGGTTATGGTGAAAGCATGCTCTTTTAAAACAGCATAAAAAATATTGTTATAATAACTTAATGATGGATCAAAACTTCAATTCCAGGAACCTCACCACGAATAACATTTTTCAGCTAATTCTAACATTTTTCATTGTGCATGTTATATCTGTATTTGGTTGTTCTAAGATACAAAGAAGTAAGATTATGATTAAACTATTTGGTTAAGTTGACCAAATACTTGAATTATTCTAAATTAAAATAATTAATAATCATCTTAGACAATCGCATATCTGAAATTTGGTTCTTTGGAAATTTGGACATCATCTTAGTGGATTCAATTTGTTTTCCAGGAACCGGCAAATTTTCATCACTCTAAAACTAATCGAAATTCCAATACTTGATGGAGCATAAAATTATAAATTAATAAAATCCTTGAGCTGAAATTTAAATTTAATTTCAGATAAATTGTTATTCTCACGAACACTCTTGGACGTCATATTATTTATTAATGAAATTGAAGGTCATAACATAAATGTCGAATGTAATTATTATGTACATATTTTTAGTTGGTTTTCCTACCTGTTGACATCAAGAGGTAATTTTTTTTAAAATTGACAAATATTCAAGTCTAGTACGGCATGTACATTGTTTGACTAAACATTTATATCCTAATTATCCATAGTGGCAAAAAGCGGACGTTAATAAACAATATTAAAAAAAAAAACATTTATATAACCAGAATTTATTTGTAAAAGGACATTATACAAATATGTAATTCTATCGACATAACAAATTTAAATTGTAAAATATATTAAACTATAAACAAACGAGTCGGATCCAAAAAAAAAAAATAAGCGTTTAAAGGGTTCTTCTTTTATTACCCGAGAAATTTTTATTGTTAAGATCTAAAGTTATGAATCACTAAATGTTTAACAATTAAAATAAGTGGTTACATTTTAAAAAAGTTATATGTTTCATTTTGGGTATCACTAGGTATATATTAGGTAATGTTATTCATTGACGTCTACTTAGTGCTACTATGCCTGATTGAGATAGGTTATCTACAGGTTACAACCCTTTTTAAGCCAAGGTGGAACTAAGGATTTTATTTAATAAGTTGTTACTAAATGAATATCTATTGCCCCGGTGAGAATTGAACTCACGTCTGTAGAAACAGGCAGGAATAGGTCCATCTGAAACAATGAATAATATATAACCTATTCATTGCAAGGAGTAAAATCAATAGATTATTTAATTATACACTGAAAACAGTGAATAATTATTTTATCTTTCATGGAAATCAGAATTAATAAAAACATTTTATTGTGTTATTTCAGTTTTCACAAGTGCTTACGACAGCAAGTATCCGTACAGTAGCTACGGTAATTACGGAGGATATGGAGGCTACAACAACTACGACAGAGGATACGACAACTACAACAGGTACGGAGGATACGACAACAACCGGGGATACTACGATTACAACAACCGAGGTGGTTACTACGACTACAACAGAGGCGGTAGCAACTACCCAGGCTACGGAGGCTACGACAGGGGCTACGGAGGCTACGACAGAGGTTATGGAGGCTACGACAGAGGCTACGACCGCGGATACGGATACAGGCCCGACGGCTACTACAACAGGGACCCCTACAGCAGCTACAACAACTACAACAGGTACGGAAGCTACGACAACAGGGGCCGCTACGATTCCTATGATCCCTATAACAGCCAAAGTGGATATTATAACGGAGGCTATGGAAGCGCCAACAGAGGATACGATAGGTAACGTATTGCATACGTTAATACTTGTATATTTTAATCAGCTGAATACGGTGCTGTAATAATTGTATCAATAATCTTTGCATGTTTATATGTTTACTCGTTTTCCTCTCCTCTAGTTCTTTTTCTGCAGACCCAATGCATTAACTACCTACTTCTATACTCTATTAATTTCTGCGGTTGTCGCTCCTCTGAACTTATACAACCTAAAATTTGTTAATGTCTTTTAAACTTCAAGGACTCGCCTTAAACTATAAAGTAATTCAGTTTGACTATTTCTCTATATCGTTGAGGTTGCGTGCAACTAACGTAATTTTTGAAATGTTGATACCAAGTAGATATCGACAATTAGGTCCTTTCAGATTGAAAATTATGTATGTAATATTTATGCGTATGTATATGGGTGTTTCCATACAAATTTATACACATACATATATTTTCAAATTACTTGTGTGAGTGTGTGTTCTTATAGGCCTGAAAGCACTCGTTCTAACGTTTCCAAATTCAATATTTAATGTTTCATGTAAATCTAAATATACTATTAATTTAACAGAGCACGACCGTGAGAAGGGCAAATTAAAGAAAGGGGAGTATGTGAAATATTAGATATTGTGAGTCGGCTCGAATTAGTTATATAAAACTATTATATTATGTTATAAAATTTTGTTGATACTGTATTGCGCTAGAATTATTGTCCTATACACTTTCTATAACTTGAGTACCAACAGAGGTATTTGTATTTTTAAGCTTACAGTAAATCTCCAATTCTATCATGTGATTTTCATTGTGAATGTCTCATGCCCAGCTTAACTTTTGTCTAGTTTGAAATTTCTTACTAAAGGAGAATTAGAGAGTGAAATGAAGGGTAACATCATCCCTGTTTTCTCTGGTTGAAAATCCGAATAATTTATTTTTGCAGCCCCTGCCAATATTCTCGCTCAAGGCTATAATCGAAGAAGTCATTCTTAAAACAAGTTTCACATCAGTTAGTAAGACAGAATATATCTAAGTTACAATTTACATACACATTCTGGCTTATGGAGTTCATTAGGCTGTTTCTGTAGTCTACATAGGGAATGCTTTCTGAGAATGTTACTCTCGAGTGGCATTCTCTCCACTATTCCTGATGCCTTTATTATTGTTTAGTCTAATGCAGAAGGAGAACACTGCATACTAGATTTGTGCATCTAGTTCAGGAAAACACACAACCACACATAGGTAAAAAAGTGTGGGGAAAATGGGGGTGGGACAAATCGTCGTATGAGATCTTCCCAATTTTGAATGTCTACTCTATGCTACAAAGACAATCAGGAGAGGATATATACAACGTCTTTTAAGCAATAGGTTTTTTATAATTTTTTTATTGTCAAAAAATTAATTGATTAGGTGTATTTGTGTAGGTTCGACCTAGAGGTGTACGGTATTCTAAGAATAAATCAGTAATTAGACGGACATGATTAATCGGCTGTCTAAAAATGTTAGAATATGATTAATAACATTTACATTGGCTTCAAGCATGTTATATCCACACTAGATCCTTTCCTCTGTCTCAATGTTATTTCGTGTTTGCGTTTAGTTATTTAGAAATAATGTCATGTTTTAACTCCTTTCTCTAATAGAAATATTCATAATACTACTTAGATCGTAGAATAACATCCTTCTAAATTTTATGACATCATAATAACGCATTCGTAGCTCACTAATATTGTATGATTGCAGAATGTGCCATTGTTGTATGCTTTTTTAATATTCTTAATTACTAATCCCATTCTTTGAATGCAGAACTCTTAACTGCTTTCAGTACTGAGTGATAATTACAGAAATTTAAGTGTAAAAAAAAACTAACACATTTATTGTAAAATAACTCACTAATATATGAAATAAAGTTTTTCGTATTTATTATAATGCTTTTTAAAAGAATGTTATATTTATATTATATACTTTTTATGTATTATTGTGCTTTTCTTTTACAAAAAGGGGCTAAGGAAATGTGTCTCATGATTATGTAAAACACATGTGTAGAATATGTGTTCATTGAAAGATTTTGTTAAAAAAAAAGACATGTTTTTCAATTCGACATAAAAAATAATTCTTCAAAAGTTATTATATAACTCGTGAGTGGTGGTATCTATCCATCATTTCAGAGCTTTTAACGATATTGGACCGGAAAGTTATTTTATCTCTCGGTCACTGAGGGAGATATTTTTACCTCCGGTATCGATAGAGAGGACTTATTGGAAAGGCTGCTCTGCTCATTTATATTCATAGAAGGAATATATTTATTAAGTAAACACAAACTAACAAGTTTTTTTTTTAATATATAAAAAATGAAACCAAAAGTATTAAGTATTCTAAGCCCAAAAGTAAATTTTAAAAAATTAGCTGGATGAAATTATGGCAGGATATTTTAATGAGAATTTATTTCAACACGATTTAATATGAAATTCTTACTGTAATAGTTTTCAAGAAACTTTCGATTATGAGAAGAAAAAAAAGGGAGACTTACTTAGGTGGTCAAAAATAGATATCTTAAAAATGTTTAGGATATAAACAGCAGAGAAATTGTCGTCGTCGTGAAAATTTAAAAAATAATAACTCAAGATCTGATGATATGTATAAATTGATTTGTTTTTTCTGCCGATTTATGTCTACTCTATGATACTACTACTCCACGACTAATTTTAGTAGAAAATGGGTGTTGAATTTACGGCAAAAAAATAATTTCAACTTGGCTGTTTTAACAAGGTTTTTGTATTAATCAGATATTTATTAACTACATAAAACACGGATATCATGGATAAAATGAGGGGGGGGGGTGGAAACCGCCCCAACAATTGTTCCCAATTTACTTAAGTTGTTTTTATTGTCTACTTTCATGTTAGGTTTATAAAATTAAAGTAGCACTAACAATTTACAATTGTTAATAATACTAGCATTTACTACTTTAAAAATAAACTTTAGTCAAATATTTATGAAGATTAATTTAAACATTTACGTGGAGTAAAATGACATTCTCAAACTCCACAAAATTTAGTAAGAAAGTAAAAGAAAAGTACTGATAATATTTAAAAATATGAAATTTTGAAAAATAAAATTGTTGTATAATATATTCTGATACTGAAAGCAGCAGTTACCTGAGGGTAGCGAAATCTAGCGGCAATGGATACAAGACTCAGTCAACTTCCAGCAGCTAGTTCTGCATTCCAAGAAAGGATCATACTACTTTTTGTCAGGTTGGTATTACAAAATGTTCAGATTTATCCAGATACAAAACAATTTAAAGTTAGTATGAAACTCTATTTAAATTCAAGCAGGCGAGGAGACAGATAGTTAAACATCCCTCCAAAGCTTCTGAAGGCTTTGATTTCTACCAGAAGTAATTATCTCACTGTAATGAAAAAATTAATTAAATTGACTACAGGCACTGTGGCCCCACTCTTGATGTTATACTGATTCCTTATTGGCTTCGAATAATTTCACGAAGAAGGCGAAGGAAAGATTGCTACTTCGATAAATTCATAGTTATCAGCTTCTGTCATTGAGTCTTCAATCCATTCTCACTTCTCATCGAAAATCCTTTCGATATACAGAGTGCCAGTACTCATTACTGAGAGCCATCTTCTTCAAGCAAGTTCATTCCCTTTCCTACTCTTAATTCTGTAACTGGCGAACGTAGAGTGGTCAGTTCGATTTCCTCCTGGGCAATAGGAATTTATTTAGTGACGAACTCATTAAATAAAATTCTTAGTCCCACCCAGGCTAGAAAAGGGTGATAATCTGTAGATAAAACCTCCCAATTATGAGTTAAAACTACTTGGTGCTACTGTCCTCCAGCACCTTGGCCTTTGTCGTAGTTTTAAACCATTTCAGAGCCCTGCCTCCACAAGTCCTCGTCAGGTCATTCTGACACCCGGCTCACATGGGTACGTCTACAAAACCAAGGAAATTTGCTAAGTTCCAGTCATATATTTGACGGAATTCTTAATATAATACTAATGTTTATATATTTACTATACTTGATAGGCATCTTAATGTAAGTAAACTAATTTGTGTAATTCTATTGTAGCAGCTCGAGCTCTAATGACTTCCATTACTTGGAACATCGTGTTTAATTACCCGTAAACATCCGGGTAGACGAGTCTGAATGTATTTTCCCTAGTCAAGGTCAATGACTATTCCCTGTCACGTGAAAATCTCATATATAAAATAAAAATAATACAGATTAAGGTTTATCTACTTACGCAGAATTAGAAAAGACTGGCTAACAACATCGATAGTAACAAAAAATAGTGGTGGAAGTGGGCCAGGTCCTTCAAGGATTGTGCCAATGAAAAAGAAACATATATATTAAACATTCCCAACGTACATACATAAATATAAGTATGTACGTATTTATATGTGTGCCGTGTGTGTATATAAATACACCACACACATTACCAAGCCTACATTTTTCAATTATTTGTATATGAACACTCCCAAACCTGATATTTATACGTCTTAAGTAAAAATAAAGTTTAGTTCCTTAATAGCTGTAAAAGAACTAGAAGAAAGGGGCAAGGAGTAAAATGTGAAAATATAAGTTGTATTAAGTCTGATCCAAAACTGTAATCTAATCAAAGTTCAAAGTGTAAAATTCTTCAATAGTTGTTCTATATATATATATTTTTACTCACTTGTAAAACTTGATTGATAGCCAACAAATCAAACATTTCATGTAGAACTAAAGATCGTATGTTCGTCAATTGCCAAAATCGCCCAGGAAGAGTGGAGATTTATATAAACCATAATTAGAAATGTCACGTCAATCTAGCATAGGATCAAAATATTTTATGTAAACAATCAATTTTCTAGACCTTTTTTTTTTTTAGAAAAAATTGCAATAGTAAGGACTTTATTTGAGTTTTTCATTATTATCTTCCAGTAAATCCATACACTTTCTCTTTTGATTTACACTTAAAGCTGTTTCATCACTAAACATCTTATGTCAAGCTTAAATTTAGGGAGGAATAGTGTGGAATATGAGATGACGTCATCTGTGAGCCATTCCAGTGCATGTGAAATATACATAGATGTCTTATTACTGACTTGCGGACTTTGTAGCTGTATATAACTTATTAAAAAAATATCATCCATTTGGAAATGATCCCAGATACGTCATGTTTCAGATTTTCTTTGTTATTACAAACATTAAATTTAAAAAGGGCCATATTCATTTCCATTAATTGAATGCACTTTTTCTAGTTGAGTCCTAAATAAATAAACCCCTATTTGCGTTTTGCATATAGATTTCCATGTCCATGAAGTTCTCGTTGAGATGAATAATATTTAAATCAGTCATGAAAGCTTTTTACCTCTTTGCCTTCCATTTCAATGCATATAGCCTTGGAGTATCTGAATCAAGGTCATGATAATAACGGTCGATAGAATCAGATTGCTCTCGCTGGGCAATTTCCTGCAATGGAAGTGAATTTTCCATTTCCCAACGCACAAACAATGAACTTTAAGCCACTGATAATTCTGCCCATTCCTGGGAACGGAACTGGAAAAGAGATAAAATCTGTGTCTCTCATTAAAGAAATACTAGCCTTGTTTTCTTAAGTCTATGGCGACCTCAGGGGTTTTATATCGTGGGTGGATTAGGCTTATATAAAGAGTCTATTAGATATTAATATTTACTTAATTTTATAAAGAAGTTAATAAATTTTATAATAATTTATTTAAATATAATTTTAATTTTATAAAGTTTCATTAGGCGACTCTTATGTACACGAGTCATAACAAGAAATACAAAAAAACACCAACTGTAAAACGAAGTGAAAACTGAAAGATATTTACAAATTTCGTTTTGTGGTAGCTTTTTTTTATTAGCTCATTTAGTCATTAAAACAAATTAACAACCTGCCATAGAATATTCTTTATCTCTCTTTTTTTTTAATTTATTGTTTCAATACTCCAAACCTACATTTTTGGAGCATTAGGGAAACTACGTGTCTTCAGTGTATCCCCACTCAACGCTTGCCCATTTTCCCCCCGAAACGTTGGCCAAACTGATTCAGTTATTACTATGATCAAATGAACACGTAAGTTAGAAATTTATAATTTTTTTATAATTATTAAAAAAGATTGCGTGGGTAGCTTGCAGAAGCTGATTCAGTTTCAACAGATTAAACTGTCACTATTAAAGCATGATGCCATACTCCTTTAATAATTCACCTCGGAATGTCTACGTTCTAAATCCCCGAGATCGATGCCCTCAAAATTTATTGTTTCAAATACACCCTGCTCACTCACTAATATTTTTGTTACTATCCAAACATCTAAGCTAAAATCATAAAACATTCATATCATAATATCGTCATTAAATGTTGTCATATATGAAATTACATGGCCTGAATAAAGACTACTTGAAATTTGTTGAAATTCGTGATACAGTTGCTTTAATTGAAAGGAGGGTGTGGTGAGGGTTAAGAAAAATCTGTAAACAACATTATCCAAATAACTCAGTTAATACTCAAGTTAGTGAAAAATCTGCTGAACAAAATTTGTAATACATTACTTTGTTAATAAAGTTGCTCATATAGCATTTTTCGATCCGACACATAATAATATACATGACTTTGTCTTACAGTCTATCTTCCTCATTCCTCCTCGTCTGATTTCATTAATGAGACATCTTTAGCTTTATATGAATCGGTTAAACATTGAGTATGTGCCAATCAAGTGAAAATTGTTAATGTCGGTTTTCAGATTCAACAGTCATTGTTCCTATCTCGCCGTTGTAAGTTGATTAGTATGGATGAAAATAGACAGAATTGCATCTTAGAAATAAAAAATTATAAAATATTAATTCTACACTTGTTTAGGTCCGACCAATCATAACGCAGATTACAATTTACATCTTTCTAAACCTCCACTCTTCTTGGCTCGAAATCGTTCCTTATCTATCTTGATTTTTAGTTTTTCATAAAAAGTTACAAATTTGAATATACCTCATTTTTGTCATTTAGTAGTTAAAATCGATGGACAGTTAATTTTTCTCCAAAAACATCACTAACTGTTTTCTCTTAATGAAATCTGCTTATAAAAAAAAAAATCTCAAAATACGTTTGTTAATTTTTAATCATCTATCAGAATTGATTAATACATTATATGCACGTTGCATCTACAATCATCATTATTATTATTTATTAACGTCCACTTTTTGCTACTGTTGCTAAATAATTTTAAATAAAGTGTAGCAAATCATTGAGTTTATTTTATTTAATAGGAGAGCAATGAAGTCTTCTGATGTACCAACGAGATTTTTGTACTCTCAGTATTGAACATAGCCAGTCGTTCACATTGGGATTTCAATCTCTGATTTACCATATAATTATAGTGCTGGACAAGTAATAGAGATGGCATTGCCCTTAATTACATCGCTATGGCGAAGGCCAGGTGAGACCATCGACCACCGGAAAAGTATCAATTACCCAGTCGCTAAATTAGTCTCATTGTGTCCGGTAGAATGCTCTCTTCTCGATCCCGACATAACCACCTCTGTGCTTCCCATGTTTTAACATAATTTACTCCTAGATGATGGCTTTTGTTGAAAGGACTACAGGCCAGTAGCCTTTCTTTCTCCCAAAAGTGAGGTTAATGTGTATATAAGGGAAGTGTGCTCTTCTGTACAGTAGGGTGCACCGCACTATAGCACTGGAGTGGAGTAATTAAAGAGTAAGACAAAGAAAAAAATCTAAAACGGATGAGTAGATCCACGTTTTAATCATTATTTTAATAATGAATTGTGAATTGTAATAACAACAAACAACTATAAAAATAAATCATAATTCGTACCTTTGGCAAAAACATACTTTAATAAGTATATTGGAAAAAACGACAACTCTAAATCCCATTTTAAAATTAATAATTATTATTATCCAATCACCACAGTCTATGGACTCTCATCTCATCTTGCAATGACTCTGTTAGTTTTTTTAAAAGATTAGAGGAAGTCCTATAATTCGTTCTCACTCTTCAAAATTCGGTCTAAATCCATTCTAATCAACATCGATAGCTTAATCCAAAATAGGAACTTTTTATCTGTGGATTATATTAGTCTATTCTATTTTATACGTGATCGGAAAAAGCGTACATGTACATGTCTTGCATTTTGAAATTCGCGTTATTTGTACAATGCGATTGGAATTTGGATGGAAAGTCAGGTCAGAATACGTTTTAGCAGATTTCCACCACGAAATCAGCTATTGATGTCGTACTCTTAACGCGATTTTTAAAACTTTTTTTGAAATGTCCATCGATCCTAACCAGGAGAAGACGAAAATAAGGTGCGTTCAAAATTATATATATATATATATATATATATATATATATATATATATATATATATATATAGTGATTGAGAAAAAAAATTATTCTGATTCATTATAAATACAGTACTAGATATAGTAACTAGTTTTCAATAAAATTAATATGTTAGATATATTTCAGTAATGGTTTTTCTTTCCAGTGAAGAATAGTTCTATCTGTTCAGTTTTGAATGGTTGGTACAAGTATGTAGATTTGTCTATTATAAACATCACGAGGGAAATCTGCTTGATTTACGCAGCCCCTGTGTGACGGACTTTTAAAATGTGCGAGTGTACGGCGCGTCATGCATTCATTTTAGAAGTTATGCTCATTAGAAGAGTCGTAAATTAAGTTTTCTTTCCATTCACGAGGCATTAACCCACAGATTCAGCCTTAAACCACCTCTGGATAAAAGCAACTCAGTCAAACTGGCCTGGCAGTACGCGCCTCGCGACAATATCTCATATCTTATCAAGGCAGTAATGTCGGTTGTAGCTTTGTAAGTCGCCATAATTGAATCCGTAAATAACAGAGCTCTTACAATAACAAAAACCAAAAAAAATTATTTCAGCCATATGCACTATTCATAAATCATAATAATAATGTTTCTATAAACTTTTTCGATATGACGTATAATAACGAAGATACTTCGAATTTTCGAAATATCTTCCCTTCCCCAGTCCGATTTCAGCCGTTAATGAACATGATCTTTCTTATTATATAAAATAAAAAGACTTATATATCAAGTTTGATAACAATTAAACAAAAATTGCGACCGCTAGAGCGGTAACAGACAAATCTACATATTTTTGAACGAACCTCATTATCATCGTCTCCTAGTTAGGATCGATAGAGATTTGAGGACTTTTCAAAATAGCTTATAATTTGAGTACAACCTCAATAGTGGATTTCCGTTAAAGGAAATCTGCTAAAAGAAGTAGCTTAAACCAATACATACAGTTGCTGCTTAGTCTCATAAATATCAAAACGTTGGGGTTCGAATTTGGGGAAACGGGAGAACCATATTCATAACGTAAAAAAAAAAAAAAAAAAAAAAAAAAAAAGAAGAATTTGGTAAGAACAAAGAATTTATGAAATTATCCTGCAAGTGAAAATTACAAACAGCAACTGGAACACCCTTTTTAAAGTTTGTTTGTTAAAACCGAAAGGAAATTTTGCCTGAAGGTATTGTACTTTTTTATTTTACTATTTACTCAAAGTGCTCAAGGATAAAGCTGGAGTATGTGACATCAGCATGGCGATTTAGAATCTGGATACTAAACCCGACACTTCGAAACGTATTGAGAGTGCGGTATCCGTTCATTTGAAGGCGCCTGTATTTTCCACGAATCTAAATTTGCTTTTATTCTGGTTTCAATATCTCTTACTAACTCAAAAATGTAATTTTAGCTTGACTCAATTTAATTTTACCTTAAGATTTCCCCCAAGAGAAATCAGCTAGCAGACGTTGTACTCATGACTCGATTTTCGAAATATTTCCTGGAACGCCCATCGATCCTACCTACATGTCGACAATGAGCACCCCTATATATATATATATATATATATATATATATATATATATATATATATATATATATATATATCGCTACCGCTCTAGTGGACGCAATTTCTATTTGATTGCTCCCAAACCCGATATTTTTCCGTTGGCCTTAATTTCACATGGTAAACCAAGAGAGGCGAGTCCGATTCCCGTCTTGACAATAGAAATTTATTTCGTGTCGAACTCATTAAATAAAATCCTTAGTCCCACCCTGACTAGAAAAGGGTGATAACCTGTAGATATCCCGTCCCAATTAGCCATGGTAGCAAAAAGTTAATAAAACCGATTTTTAAACGTTTAATGCAAAATTAAAGCTGGAGTACTTTAAAGGCTGAAATTAGACCAAATGGGGGGGGGGGTTATAAGGGAAAATTTTGAAAATTCAAAATGTCTCCACTGTTATATTATATCGTATCGACAAATTCCATTTAAAAAGAAAAAGAAAAAAAAAAAAAAAAAAAAATAAAAAAAAAGTTTAATCCCCTATAAATATAATTATATACTAAACATTTGTTTTCTATCTTCAATATTAACCAAGAGATTTACATTTTTTAGCTTTCATCCTTCAACAAATCCACACTTTTAGTCATCGCACTTTAACAGTAAGCGAATATATTATGAAATTCCTTATTCCAAGTTTAAATACCAAATATTGATTTCTATGTAAAAAAAAAAAAAAAACATGGATGCGTAGGAAGGGGTTACTGATGGATCGAAAACAAGAGACCACGAAATATTTGAGTTACGAAAAAATACATAAAACAACAATTGTAGTTAATTAATAGCTTAACCGGATTGGTTCTATAACATTTTACGATCCCACTCATAATAACGGAGATGTTTTAAATTTTCGAATTCCCCCACTATTTCATGTCCGATTTCTACTAATAACAAATATGATCTTTAGTGTTGACTAAAACCATTAAATGTCGAGTATAGTATATATCAAATAAACATTTTCGAAACAAGGACGTTGAAGAATTGATGACGTCATCGCACGAGAATTTACATTTATCTCGCACAATAAAGGTCTCTTGGAAAAAATATTTGGTATTTAAGGTTAAAATAAAGTGGTTCATGATATAATAGCGTATTGCTATTCTGACATGAATATAAGTGAGGGTTTACTGCGGGCTAAAAACAAAACATTGCAAATATTGTGGTTAGTATTAAAGATAGAGAATAACTGTATATTACAATGGTAATAGTACATTTCATGTGCAATAAGATTGGTTCTATTTTTTTGAACTTGACCTTTAGTTTAGCATGAAAAGCTTATATATCGAGATTGGAAACGATGGAAGGTATGATCGATGGACATTTGAGGAAATATTTCCCAAATTGTATTAAGAGTAAGACCGGAATAGCTGATTTGCCTAAAAAGTTTTCTTTTTCTTTCAAAATTTCTCACCTTTGCTTTATCATTTATAAAGCACTCAAAAATTACTTCACTAGTGGGATGTTGGAAAAATCCATATTATAAATTTATAATGCTCTAAAGATTAAAAAAAATATATAATGACAGTAGCATGTTAGGAAATGTATTTCTTCGGACTTGAAACATTTTACATCTAACATATTATTTAAGAGTACAATGTAAAATTGTGTGTAAGGAAATTAAATATAAATGTCTTAATATCTGTATATAAAGTAAACCAAAAATATTTTTCACATGCTATTATTTTTTATTTTTTTTAATTTAATGAAAATGAATACATACACTTTCCTCATAATAATAATTTAATAAGGTTAAAAATGGTGCATCATCATTTACATTTTAAAAAATTCTGTCATGCAAGTAGTTTAAACTAACCATATTTCCTGAGACCCACAACAGATCTGCTGCCAACTAATCATGTTTTCAGTAATGGAGCCTGGACTTGAAATTTAAGCTAGATATGATACGTTTAGTGGAGCTTGCCTTAAAAATGCTTTAGAAGTAGGGGTTTACAGAAGGCTGAAAACTAAAACAATTACAAATATCTCGGTGAATGAGTTACAAAGAAACATATCAAACAATTATCGAAAATTAAATATTCAACAAGATTATTTACATAACATTTTTCAAACCTACTAATAATAACCGAGACTAATTAACAGATACACTTCAAATTTTTATTTTTTCATGATACACTTAAATATCAAGTTCTGAAACAATCTAACAAAATTTACAATTGCTTGAGCTGTAACAGACATATAAATCATTTTGAATTTTTTTCATCATATGTAGCATTGAAGGTCATTTGAAGAAATGTTTTGAAAATCTCAGTCATGAAAACAACGTCAAGGTGATTTCCCTTTAGGGAAATCTGCTAAATACAGTAGTATTTGAATAAGAACTATAAACCTTCCTGTAATAGTTCAGTCAAATCTCATTTGCATATGTGAGGGCTCATATGAAATATTTAATTAATTATACATCTTGTTAATAGGTACGGCTCGGACAAATCAGGCTATGACAGATATGGATACGACAGGTATGGTTATGAGAGGTATAACCGCTATGACAACAGGTATGACAGATACAACCAGTATGATCGCTACAGGTCCAACTCCTACGACAGCCGCTATCCTGACAGATACTACGATAAGAAGATATAACATAGAGTTTAAGCAACTCTCCATCTCAGTTTTAGATACTTATTTATCTCATCTCATTTGTACATTTACTGTAATAAAAATACTAAAATTTAATTGTGTCATCTTTTTACTGTGAACAGTGTTTTGTTTTTTTTCAAATGATCCAGCAACTGAAAATAAAGTGCGACCCAAAGAAAATCTACGTTTTTTTTTTATATTTATTTTAAATTCTATAACTCATTATCCAAAGCAACTGATTGCATTTTTTCTAGTTATACTAAGAAGAATTAAAATATTTTATACTTCATTAATAAGACGTTAAAACAGAATTTTCTTTTAAAAAAGTGAGGCAAAATCCAATAACTCAAACAAAGCTAAAAAATAAATGAGTGGTTATATTTAAACTTATTTTTAAAAGTAAAGTTAATTTTTGGCATATAAGTTAATGAAGGTCCAGTTATGTATTGTGGAGAGATAATATGATGTATAAACCATTCTGAAGTGGTAAGGTTTGTTTGAAATGGCATTATGAATATAATCCTAATTCAGATCTTATTTTACAATGAATGTATTGAATTTAAGGACTGCTTATAAGTAAAATTAAAAGTGAAACTAAATTATACACTAACAATTCAGAAGTTCAGTTTTAATAGTTTATCTGAAATAGGAATAATAAATAAGTTAATCAAATATGAATTACAAATAAAATAATACTAGTACTATTATACCCTTGCACCATCAGGAAACACTGAACAGAATATAAGTAATACAAACTTATTAATAAAAGGAGGAATATGATATATCAGCCTAAAAACATACTCAAGACGATTTCATAAGGAAATAATACTAGTAGTCAAAAACCTTCAAAATATTTGTTCAGCAAATTAATGAATTCACATCAACTTAAGAGCTGCCAACATGAGTAGTCATTAATATTCAATACAAAAGCTTTTAGAGGCATCCTTACATGGTTTGGGTGTGGCTTGAACCCGGGTCTTTTAGTTATTTAGCCCAGTAACTTTTGAAAACTAAGCTACAGGCATGGGTACGGGGCAAAGTCTATAAATTCACACCACCTAAGTAAATTTATAAATATTGCATTTTAATCAATCTAATTTTTAAGCCACAAAGATTTTAACGAGTTTTTGAGAGCAACCTGAATAGGAATTTCTTTGAGGAAATTGGCTAATAAAATAAAAGAAATAGCTCAATTTTATATTCGTTTAAAACAAAATGGCACACAACACTGTCAGAGGTATATGACAAAAATAGTCGAATCTGACAAGTTAGATATCTTGCATTAATCTTCAAAGATGGAGATAATTATTATTGTAATAGTTGAATACAGGATCTTCATAAAATGTTTTATTTAAATAAAAATAATATTGAAAGTTGTAGACAGATGTGATTTTGCAAGAAACCCAATGGAGAAAGGCCAGTACGGTCTTCTTTGACAAATATTAGTTCAAGGAGAAACCTGAGCGGCTCCAAACTTATGTTAATGAAAAATCTCCAAGCATTTCTAAGGTACACTTGTTTAGAAAGTATCTGAATAATCAGAATGAAGATAAAATTCTGCAATATAGCGATGCTCAGAGTGCATGCTCCTTGTATATAAATAAGGGTTAGGGGAGGAATAATATCAAAATTTTGACATATCTTCATTATTATAAGTCAGTTTGGAAAATAATATATAATCAATTTTGTTGAAAATGGTACATTCTACAATTGTTGTTCTAACCCAATTATTAACTCCGTTATGAGTGTTTTTTTTTAATTGTCAGCCTTCATTTGATCTCCACTTGACATTTAGCAACTGATTTAAGAAACATCTCGCATCTACCTTAAAAATCAAGTCCTTTATACATAGGCTTCTTGTTGCGGGAGAAAACGAAAACAGAATCAGGATGTCATTGCAGCAGGTGGAAAATCTGCTAAGTTTACACTGTTCAGTGATGAACTCTTATACTTCAATTCTGGGATGGGCAATTCTATGGTGGAACTGCCGACACTAGCTAATCCCAGATTACTCCATGTTTTTCAGTGTTGCTTGGTTAAAAAACCTTTAATGAAGCTGTTCTGATATCCGTGAATTCTTGTGGTGGAGCAAAAATAAAACTAATATAAATTTGAGCTGCATTCCAAAAAGCTATTAACTGCATTTTAATATAGTTCAACTGGATCACTTTCGTGTGTCACTCTACTCTAGGAGTTTAATAAATAAAAGCCACCTTTCTGAATGGAGACCACAGTCTAATTTAATACAAGCAAGAATATGAATGTTTAGAGAATAGGAGCACCAAATAAATAAGTTTACAATTGACATATTTATTTTTGTTACAATATTTACAAATTTGCATTTAAATATTTAAAAGTTCAACAAAATTGACATTTAAAATTTAATTTCCTGTACATTATTTACAAAAAGGAAAAATAAATACCTAAAAATATATTTTGTTTACTAATGAATTTGAAAATAACAGTTCCCATACTAGATGTATTTGCTACCCTGAGAATAACATTTTTGTATTCAGCAAAAATTCTGACAATGCTGAAATTTAAAATAATTAGAATTATTATCACACACACACTATTCCATGTTTTTGAAGAAAAATCCAGATATTTCCTACATTCTCATCTTATCAGTTTCATAGTATTCACTATTATCCTTGTGTCCAGTTGATGAAATATTTTTTTCCTGAGTTAGAGATTCAAGTAGTTCTCATTCCGACTACTGATATTTAAACAGAGAGATGAAAGACGGGGACACTATGGTAGAGAAACTAATATGTCAGACTCATAATTCTTAGGTTTTGGTTATATCTATTCAAGAATTTCAAGAGAATACACTCATCTTCAGTATTCTATTAAAATTAGTAATTCAAATATTGGTTCCATTTGGTTCAGTTATTTAGGTGAAATTTAATTATCAAAACTCAAGGTTTAGGAATGCACACTGGCCTGTTAAACCATTATCAAGCCACAAACATTACTCGACATAACAAAATATGTTATGCATTTATTTATGTTCTTCCAAAATACAAAATATTCTAATTTTTTAATTCCAAGACCTCCTCGAGTTCCTATGCAACAACAATAATATAACCCATAGTATAAGTCGGGTTAATAATAATACACAAGTTTTATCAAACTTGGTTTATTTATTTCGGTGTAAAAACTGGACAAAGAACAAACAAAAGTAACAGAAAATGCTATAACAAAATTTTAGAAGTCTTGAAGAATTTTTGAACAGATGAGAATCAAGAATTTATATCTTTCAATTTTTACTGCTGATTCTCCTGTTATAAAAGCTAAAAGAACTCTGGCATGCAAAGAGGATAGTCTTTGAGCGGTACTTATTTACAAAGAAGAAAAATTTTAACTTAAACTTTAAATTAAAAGGAACCAATATCCAAGGAATTATAATATTGACTAGAATTACATAAATTGGTGCCACGAAAATTGGAAAAACTGCTTACTTTACTTAAATTGCTTACTTTACTCAACAATTGCTGATGTCTCTGAAAAATGAAAATCTCAACAACCCAAGAAGGATCAATGCCTGACACACAGTTTTGGTGAAAAGGTCAAGTAATCAACTTGATACATTTCGTTGCCTCGAACAAAGATTGCTACTTTTTTATACCAGTAGCAACTCAATTTCCTTATGATCTGCTGGGTGGGTGGGCACTACGGAATAGGAAGAAAGCCAACTATCAAAACAAGTGTGCAATACAATTTTGTACCAGACATCCCTAAAATACTAATACAGAGTATTAAAACCATAACTCCCTACCCCCATATCTCTAAAAATTGAAAGGAGCCTTCATAAATAAATTTAAATAACAATAAGTAAAAGTAATAGGAACCTAATCATTTTGGTGTCTAATAAATAATTGGAAATAAATTATAAAGCAATAGGATATACAAAATGAGAATTTCCATTAAGGATCATGAGTATTCATAATCTGAGCTAAAAATCAAAATGCACCCTATCAGAAAGTCAATAAAAAATAAATATTTAAGAAGTATAAACTTAAATTAATAGTTTCACTTAAATAACTAATACAAAATAAAACTAACAAAAAATATTAAATAATTTACCAAATAAGTAGCAACATTCTAGAAACTACAACAATAAAATTATATAGTGAGTGACATACACACACAAGTGATTTAATTATTACAATGATGTGATAACATTAAACAAAGGCTTAGAGTGCGCTCTGAAATCGTTGTTAAAGAAAATATGAACTAATATAAAAAATTGACAATCAAATATATCCCTAAAAACCTACAAGGAATTAATTAAACTCAGAGGTTGAGATATGTTCTTGTGAAATATTCAAAGAATATACATGGTAAATTATGTTTCACTCATTTCAATTATCTCAAAAGATACAATTTCAAGTTGTGAAGACTGTTTTGTTTGAAATTACCCTGTTAACTTATATATTCATCAACCTAACTTTGGAAGAAGTCCTTTCTAACACTCACTTCAAAATCTCTAATACTATTCACAACATTTCTGATGTTGGTAGGCAGCAATCATAGACCTACATTTTAAGTCCTTCAAAGTATCAACAGCCATCAATTAATATGGCAAATTAAAGTAGTTCGTATTCATTTAGAAATTGGTCACTCATTCACATAAATAAAATTAAACCTGGAACCAAAAAGGAAATAATATTAAAACAAAGGAAAGATAATAAACAATAGTTAACAATCCTAAAAACTCAGAATTTTCAAATATTTGGCAAATCAATGTTTATGGTCTTTTTTTTTCTTCAAAAATTATAAAAATATAGATCTATGATTATAATGCTACTATTTTCTTCAGAGAAAACTTAATAGTTATAGCTTTATTTAAATTTCAAACCCAAAAATAAAATAAAAGTAAACTAAATATGTATATGATTGTTATATATTGTTTTAAACTTTGTTTCTCCCCTCCCCCAACTGTGTAATACCCATAATATTTTGCCGATTTTCCAATCGGCTTTTTCTGGTGGTTATGTTCATTACAGGTTGTGGTAGCTCTTAATGCTAAACTGCAATCCATACGACCACTAGAAGAAGCTGATTGGAAATGCGGCGAAATATTGTGGGTAATAGTACCAAAACCCTTGGAGGTACTCGGCAACTAGAGTATAAAAGTTATGAATACAAGTATTACTACACAAATAATTGACAGTACAGTTAATTATGTAAAATGAGAAGTAAAACAGTATAGTGAAAAACTATAGCAGGTGGGTTTTAAACTTTCTCATTGGGAACTCATTCCAGTTGTTGCTACAGGTTAAACAGCAAGAGAACCAGCAGAAAGAATCTCTGGTGGAGCAAGCAGCTAGAGGAAATGAGAGCCAAGGTTAGAACTCTTTAATAGAGCCAAAAGAAATGAAAGCTGGGAAGGGTATAAGAAAACTCTAACAGATTATAATAACCAATTGAAAAGGTCATAAAGAAACTCTTGGAGGAATTCTGCCAAGAGACAGAGGAATATAATACATTTGCCAGGCTGCATAAAATGCTGGGTAAGCACTGCAGCACCCAGGAATTAGGGTCCCTAGTTGGACCAGCTGGGAATACCATTAACTCAGAGCAGACCCTAAAGTTACTAATGTGGGTTCACTGCCCAGGGAGTAGGATAGAAATGAAATCTGAAGTAAATAAGGTGCTCTGGGTTCAAAGTGACTGCAACTGGAAAGTGGCTAAAGAAGTCATAAGAACAGATGCTGTGAAATGGGCAATTAAGAGCTTTAACACGTAAAAGGCACCTGGGTGTGACGGAATATATTCAGTTTTTCTTGCAGAGAAGTGTGGTGTAAATATTAAGGCAATTAATTGGACTCTTTAGAGGGAGTCTGGCAAGTGATTACATACCAAACAAATGGAGGGAGGTAAGAATTTCTTTAATCCCAAACTAGGAAAACCCTCATATCAGAAGGCATAAAAGGCCATATGTCTATCGTCATTCCTATTGGAGGTAATGGAGAAAATAATGGATAGACATATTAGAGCACAGATCACAAAGATCACAGAGGGCCTAATGCACCAGCATGTCTGCCAGGCCGGCAGGTCATGTGAGACAACTCTGTATAGTCATCAAGGAGCTAGAGGAAGCTCTAGCAAGTAACGAGGTACTAACTGGAGGGTACTATCTCCATTGCTGTGAAGCCCCCTACTGGAGGATTTAAACAGACAAGGCTTTAAGGCAGTATGATACGGTAATAATTATCAAAGGTAAATTGCAATCAATAATAAATGATCTGATGAATAGGGGCCTGAAGTTAACATAGAGGTGGTGTGAGAAAACTGGGGACAGGGGAGACAGTAGAATTTAAAGATAAAGTCAAGTACCTGGGGGCTAAACTGGAAGGAGCATTTGAACTATGCTACCAACAAGGATGTTAGAGCCCTTTAGAACTGCAGGAGCTTATATGAAAAGACAAGGAGAGTGAAACCCTACATGGTCCATGGGAAGTATAGCGCAATAATTAGGCCAGTACTTGGATACATATGTGTGATGTGGTTGCACAAAATTTACCTCAGACTGCCTAGGAAGGAACTCAGATGTAGTGGGAGTGATCTCGGGGAACTGGAAGATGAATTAACACATGTTTAACATCAAACTCAGTGAAACACCAATATGTAGGTGCTGTCGAGAAGAGGCGACTCCTAAGCACATTGTGCTTGAATGCTGAGGCTTCAGGTACTTTTGGACATGGAGATGCAGAGTCAAATAAAAAAGAAGCCACAGGCAAGAAATACCTTAATTTTATAAGGAAAATAAAGCCATTCTGAATGGAGTTTTAAGGCTTCGACAATAGGACCTTAAGGATTGCAGTGCCTTCCCTGGCAGCCAGGGAAGAAACCATAAGACACATATCTATTTCCAACAATGTCAGTAGTCTTATTACCCATGATATTACGCCTTCTGCCGGAGGTCATGTTCATTGTGCCTCATGTGACAGCTTCTAGTTAGGATAGCTCATTAGGAACTGCCATGAGCAGCAATAAACATGTCCACCAGAAGAAGCCGATTTGAAAGTTTGTCAAATATTGTGGGTATAATCACTACTAACGCTGCTATCAATACCCCATACTCAGCAACTGGAACTACAACATTCCAAAGGAACAAAAACAAAATGTTGCAACCCATTCAATAGCATAACATTACTTTATTGAAGGGTTTGATTATATAAGGTTCATAATCACATATGCTTATAATTACTTAAGTTTATAGTAATATTCTTCCTTTGCTTACTACTAGTTCATTATATTTATCAGAGATAATATTTAATTAGAAGAACATAATTATTCCTAAGTTGGAAAGTTTATTTATCAAATGAAAACAAATAATTTATTTTTTATGAATAATAAATTAAATTAAAACTCACTTTACAGTAACAAATACATAGAAAAATGAATTAAAATTGTCTGTTATTATCTCCTGGGCAATGCTTTCTTCATCCACCCACCATTTTCATATTATATTACTTTCTGATAGACATTACAATTTTATTACATGTTGTTGTAATGCTAATTTTAAAATATCTGAATAAAAACCTGAACAAAAATAATTTATGTTTAGGAAGAAAAAAAAACCTTTCAACTTTTAAATTAACACTCATATTAAAGTATAAAGGCTTATGTCATTTACAGGTTATCACCTGTTAATAGCCAGGGAGGTGCAAGAGACCTCAATTGATAAGTACATCACCAAATGCACTTGTGGGAAAAGAACAGATATTTTAGTGCTGTATTAGTGTAGCACTGATAAGCTCATACAATTGGGAGAATAACAATTGAAAATTTTAAAAATGAAAACAATTCGCCTCCCTCCTTCCCTTCAAAAAAGCATTGGTACGCTTAAGTTTTTTTAAGTTTCTTTAAACTTTGAAAAAAAAATCATACATTTACTTTTTAAACATTTTTATTTAATAATTTTTTTTTTGACAAATGCATAATTGAAGGCATAAAAAATTTGATGTGGACACATGACTGACTTCTTTGTTTTTCTATTAAATTAAGTAATCAAAATTTTTTGATGCACTTCATTTAAAATAATTTTATTTGAGAATAACTAATAATATTTCCATTCTCGTATACTGGATCAAAAAATGTTAGAGATAGCATTATTTATAGATTGTTACAAGAATGGTTCTCTCTATACAATATTTTGCATCTTTAATAAGTATGAAGCAATTTTCAATTTAATATTTCTGCCAACCACTAAACCACCCCTTCCCCCCCCCCTTAGTTGATTATGATCAAAAAGGGCAGTGCATAATTAAACGGAGAGTCAGAGAGATGAAATATAAAATGTCATCATTCTAAAGCTAGTGTTTTTTGTGTTTCTGAGGAACACATACAGATATCACACCAAAACGATTTCAAACTGGGTTCGGCAAAGGTCAAAACGGATTATTCTGTTGACATCTGAACGCCTTTTTACTTTGCACAAAGAAGTAAAAATTAAAATTTACATACTACAACAATTAAGTAAATATAATATCACTTTATACTGCCAAAAAAGTATTGACACTTTTAATTTTTGTGTCCAAATAATTTATAAACATAAGGTTTCATAATCCTTAAGGTTTGATGATACCTCTAATATTTGTCATTATCCCCTTGACATTATGACAGCCTGTAATCTTCTTGGCACCAATGAAACAAGATTCTGAGTCACTTCTCATAATTTTTTGAATAAATTTTATATTTTTCCTTCACTTCTAATAGATACATTTATATATTCTATTGCATTCATGCCCAGAAAAATGTGATGGCTTTTACAATTGCCTGGGAATGTTGTACAACATCCATTCTATTGTTTTCTTTGCTTGGGGCCATTGTCGTGTTGGTAGATAAAAATATCTTTGAACCCCAGCTTTTCCATGCTAGTTTTTAAATTAAGCCATAAAATACCTAAATATTTTTTGGCATTCATACTATTGCCAATAAAGATTGTTTCCTAAACCATTCGATGACATGCACCCCAAACTATGACATTTCCATGTTTTACTTTACATTCCCATGTTTTTTTGTGAGTGAACCTCACATGTCAAACTTGAAATTCAGTGTTAGGTTTTTGCCATCTGAAAAGATAGTATTTTCACAGAATTATAGGTGATAATTAACATAAGTTTAGATAAACTCATGTCTTTTTTTTTTTGCAATTCATCTCCATTATAATATGTTTCTTCCTTCAAAGTCTGCCATATTATTATATCTGTTTATTATTCTTACAGCCTGTAAACAGAGAGTGGTATTGGAAATTGATGCAGCCTCTTCTACTACCCATCTGCTGATTAAGTCGGATCTCGCTTAACAATCTGGTGGATGCTACAATGTTTCCTCTCAATAAATTTTGTGAAGGGGACAAACCTGAACAAGGTTGTTTAAAACTTTATCAGTCTTCATAAACTTTATTACAATATTTCAGACAGTGCTAAAACTAATTTCTACATTAATTCTCTGGTTTCTGAAAATGGCTTAATATTCACCGGTTTTGCCAATGTTGTTATGGGAAAGATACAGCAGGCGGATTTTTATTGCTGCCATTGTAATATTGTCAGTTCACATTTCTAGTCTACTGAAAGGAAAAGGATTAATTTGTTTTAGCTGGAGCTAATAGTAAACATTTAAAACAGTGCTATTACTTTTGTAACTCAAAATATACTGTACTAACTTTACTTTAAATTACAAACATTCATTGCTTCTAAAGTTTAATTCTCAAGGCTTACTTTTTAAATAAATAATATTTCTGGAAAAAATTTTAAATCACTAAGATTTGTAAAAAAAAGTAGAGTGTGCCAATATTTTTTTTGCAACAGTATATATTCCCCAAACAATGTACAAATAAATGTTTTACTTGCCTGCATAATGACTGAGGAAGTGATGAAATGATTGCTCCATAACCTTGAGGATTATCATACAGTTCAAACAAAGGTGCAGCCACTAGCTTGTAGTTTTTGGGAACTGCAATCAGAGCTGAAAAATCAATAATGCTACATTAGATATCAAAATGTTTTAGGATTTCCCTTAATTTAAATCTGCTATTGAACATTATTATTACACTGATCATACCAAGAAGATAACGAAAATGAGGTTCATTCAAATATATATATTTTTTCAGTTTGCATTGTATATCTTGAAGATCTTTAGCTTTTGTTAGGCTGTCAGTCATATTTGCTCACTACACTCCCAGTAAACCACAAACACAATGCCACTAGTGCACTCTAATAGCGAACTAAAGTTCCCTCTAGACAGGGATCTCTGGAAGGTTTCAGGACAAGTGAAATATATTGAAAACATAACAATAAAAATAAAAAATTGTGTAACTTGAATGCAGATTTTGGACTGCAAAAAGGTGAAAGGTCGAGATAAAATAAGTAGTATAGAAAAAATTGGCCTATATACCTCACAGACATGAATATATGAACAATAATAATCTCGATTTCATTGTGATATATGGACGCACTTTGAATTAAACAAGGAGGAACTAAAAGGTTATTTTCACATTTAATTGCAATTTAAATATGAACGGTGATGACATTGCAGGGATGGACAGATATGTGGATGTCTTTAATGGGGGAGGGAACTAAGCAAACCCCTTCCCCTTAAATGTATCAGCTACTTAAGTAGAACAATTAATTACTATCCTAGCATCCAAGGTAAAGCACCTAAGTAGCCACTTGAATAAAGGTCTGGTATGGCAAGGAATACATTAAGCTCACCACTTGACTTCCCACGAAAGCTGTTGGCAGATCTTAGCCCTTCCTGGACTGTTGAGCCAAAGATTTTCATTTTCAATTAATATCTAGAATATTCTGAAGTTTCGGGGAAAAAGTTCATTATTTTCCTATTTTCAGAAAATTAGGAATATTTTTTTTTTAAATTATAAACATTTTTAGAACATTTAAATGGAACAAGTTTATATTTCATTTAGCCCATTTAAATTAAATAAGTTTAAGTTTATAAATATCCCTAATAAGAAATATAAATTGTTTCAATCAAAGGATGAATATTATTTACCTCCCAGATTTAATTTGGAATTACTTACGCCTTGACAATAGACCTCATAAGAGTCAATTTCCGTGGGGGTGAATTTTCTTGGATCGTATTAACCTACTCTATTCCATGATATTTTTGTTTTAAGCCATCAGAATTTGACTAAGTCTTCATGAAGATTTGCCTTCCACTCTTGAACTCAGAACCTCCCATTAAGCTGAAAATTAGAAAGGTCAAAAATAATACTTGAGCAAAAGTGAGGCAAATCCACTGAAACAGTCAAACTCTGAATAATTTTAATTCTAAGAATACAAAAATATTGATTACATGTTCAGGGTTTTGGGAAAAATGCTAATAAACGACAACTTACACTTCAATTCTTTATTACTATCCCAGTTTAAAATTTTCTGATAAATCCTCATTAGGAGTATCTTTACATAATTGATCACCTAGTCACATGAAACTAGAATAATTCTTCATGAAGCTTTGTTACCAGTAGTAGAAGAATTATGTAGTAGTGAATATGTGATCAGGTGTGCAAAAATGTTCCTAATGAGGCATCAGAAAGATGTGAAGCTAGCAGAGCAGTAAAGATTTGAGGTGAAAGGTGCTGTTATTATACCTACTGCCCAAAACTCTGATGAAAAATTGGTTTTAAGTTACATTTCAAAAATGGAACATAGGGCAAAGTGCAATTTTATTTTCCTAAGTTTTTCACGACCAAACTCATAGTGTTTGGAAATACTATACACATTTTTATACACATGGAACCGAAAAAAAAAGTGGAGCACTTTGTTGATCGTAAAATAATAGAAAAATAACTTTGTTGTTTCATAGACTTCTTCGCTGGGATGGATGCTCTTCTTCTCCAAACTGGCTTTCTACACCAGCAGTCTGAAGCGTGACGAGAAGACCACTCGAGCAGAATGCCAGTTTGGAGAAGAATAAAATTAACTTTATTAAATCTTACTCACAACAAATATTTTAGTTGCTTTTCTTCAAATTGTATTCAGTTTTACTAAACCTAAATTAGTATAGTCGTGAAAAAGAAACAAAACCTGTTTACAGTAACTCTCATCACATTATTTGAAAATATTCAATAAATAAACAAAGTAAATAAATTGAAATATTTTTAGTACACTAGAAGTATACTAATAATATTATAGACACTGTGAGTTAAGAATTTATAAGAACAGAATGTATACAAAAGAGTGGGATAGCAAAAAGAAACTGGACACCCATATTTATATCGTTTTTTGAACTTGATGATTCAAATTTTATTGTTTCTAAAAAGTATGAAATGAAAGTTCTTTAATATTGGGTCATGTATGAGTTATTGATAATAAGTTTTCAAACCCATCCCATCCCACTCAATGACAGGAACATAAATTTTGCAGGATTGACTATTAACTATGATTATAGGTAACTAAGTACAAATGCATGCTGAATTTCATTGATTTGCATCAACTCATTTTATGTTTCTTTTTTTCTTTTTCAGAGGTTATAACCCCTAAATACAGAAGAAAAAATATACGCCTCAGTTCAACCACAGAAAAATATTTTAATACCAATATCTGTTACTTACACTTTTCAGGCATTTGTACAAGGAAAAGCTTCTTGTGTTCCTTTGGCTTTGTAATGTGGGGTGGAATATAAGGATACTGAGGTGGTTCAAAATTAGGTCTCCACCAATTGCCAATGGTATCTTCAATAATCCACTCCTGTTTAACACCGTCCTCTCTACCCAAAATCTGAAATATAAGTAATTTTCTTTATTTTAAATCTGTAAATTTCAGAACTCAATAATATCAGTACATCAGTACACTACCTCAATATAAATAATAGTCGAGCCCCGTTGCTTATTTTACTCAAATATTAAATGCCTATATACCAAACAGTTGTAGTACAAATAATCTAAATAAAATTTGCGAAGCATAAAACCAGTAGTGTTCAAAATAACTTTCAATATCTGGTTTTATTATTTTGTTTGTTAATGAAGCCATTTGCCCTGTTAATGAAGTTGGGGCCTACCTGAACACAAAATTGGGATTTTTAAAATTTAAAACAAAATTGGAAATGCAAATAGTATTTGAATAAAATAATAGTTTAAAATTCATTGAGGATAACTAATTGTGTCTACAAGTCTATTAACAATTATTCTAAACTGAGACACAATTGGCTTCAAATAGTGAAATATGAGTACATGTTTATTTGGAAAAAAAAAAAAGAAGAAAAGCCTACTGAATATTTACTTCTACCATAATAGACAAATGAGAAACAGCAAACGTTTTGTATAATATTTTGTTCTTTCTTAATCTAATTTCATATCAAAAACAACAAATTCTCATATATTTAAGGTGTCTTATATAGTTAGTTATACAAAATCAATATTTATAAAAATAATTTATGAATAATAGAACCACTATTACATACTGGGTCATTCAAAAAGAATGAACTGATTTCAAAACTTTATGGTGCTTTACACCAGCATCGCAGCAGAACACGTTGTGATGTGATGCTGCAAATGGAACATGATGATGATGATAATGACACCATAAAATTTCAACACAGGTTAAATACATGTGTCTTTATTGCAATCTTGTATTACTGTCTGTTAATAAGATATAGCTTAATGAAATCGGTTCATTCTTTTTGAAAGACCCTGTATTTTCTTTTCTTCAACAAAGCAAATTTTGAATAATGTTAACCAGATATAACAATTCGTGTTTTAATATGTTTACCAAATCTCTTAAAAATCAGCTCAATCCTTATCCTTTTACCTCATTTAGAAGCCTCTTGAGACCTTCTACTTCATCTTCACCTGCATTCAATTCTCCTCCTGGCAGTTTAAAGAAGGTTGTACCCAAGTGTAAAAGAAATATGTGGGGTATCCCATGTTTGTGGGTGAGGAGAACCCCATCAACACTTCGCCTTATTCCTATCCTTTCAAATTCCTCCCGCATTCTTTGGAATCTAGCAGGCACTGATGGATCTTTTTCAAAAAGTGGCTCCTTGGTAAGAAAAGTGTAATTTGTAAGAGGGTACCTAAAACAAGATAGTAATATTATTGAAAATTTCTTGAGAGGATTAGGAAGAATATTAACCTATTCAGGACAGATGATATTTTGGAGTCAGGTTACTGGCACATTGGATGACAATCCATACTATTCTTGGCCCTGGTGAGTTAAATAAGAGCAGGTTGGTTTACCACCCCCTTAGAACCATCCGCTATAGAAGGTAGAACTTACAAAACGATCTGATGATTTTGACCATTTGAGGTTCTCCATACAGGACATCTTCGACATTCAAAATAGATAAAAATTAAAACCAATTTTTATTTCCTTATAAATATTTCATTTTTGCATTGACCCTTTATAGGGCAAGGGCCACTAAAGCGACCACCTACCTCCCTCTTTCAAACTCGGACTGAGAGTACTGCTAGTAGTTGCAAGGGTGTCCACTAAATGTGAGGAGAAAATTATGAATTATTACTGAATGTTCAACCCTCCAAAGCCGATCCCCTCTTCCCTGTCGCTAAAGCCCTTGCCCATTTCAGGTATCTGCTCAGTTAGTACTGATTTGGGGGCTCACAGAGCATTGCCTGTAGTTACCTACATTTTTCTACTTTTACTCCAGCAAAAAGGAATGTAATACTTCACTAGGATATTCTTGATCATGTTTCAGTAAATATAAATTAATAATGTTTTGTTGCATGTGTGTTCTTTGTCAAGTAATTAAAAAAAAAAATACCGTATAGAAAATCAGGAGTATTTATTTTTTATTTGCTTATAGTATGTTTTTTATGATGTTTACAAGTTAAACAATCATATTCGACATTATGAGCAAATTATATTTTAAACCAATTTAGTATTCTCAAATATGTGTTATTAGCATGATAACAAACTTTGTATGTCTTGGTTGAACCAGAAAAGATCCGGTAATTGAAACATTTTATACAAAAATAATTACTGAAACTATTCAGTTGGAGACACGAAGGATAGGAGCAGGTAATGAGCCGTGCCAGGGGAGGAGACAGGTAGAATTCTGGGGTCCGTCAGACACTCATCCCAGTGCAAGCCGACCCCTTTGATAGCTATAGCGGCCCTCTCAAATAACTTATTCTCCAATTTTATATTTTTTTTTACACTATTCTGCTGTTATTAATAGCCATTTATAGACCCATCATTTTTAAAGAAATATAATTTTTCTGATAGCCAGCGAAATTTGTATCAACAAATGTATTTTTGTTTTTAAACATAATAAAACATTTAATAATTATCTTTAAATTTACTTTGAATGCAAAAAAAAGTGTTGTATTTTTTATTTTAGAAATTGGGCACAAAATAGTTCAGTAAATATCAAAATTGAAAAAGAACTGACAGCGATTATCCTAGAAAAATTTCTCTTTTCTTCACAACTAAGAAATAGTAAGGAGGCAACTTTTCTTCGATTAACCCAGTTCAAAAGTCATCACTCCTGGCAACATTTTTGTATAAGAACTCTTACTCGATTGTATTTGTTTTACAAGTTACATTAAATGCCGGAGAATCGAGTCGGGACCAATGTCATTGTAAGCGATGCCTGCAGTATAACAAACGCACAATTATAAGGCTTTTCTCCCTTAGGCATCTTCCATCCATTGAATTTATTTTTATACCTTAACTCCTAAGCACAGGCAGGGGGCTGATTTGCTGAATTTTTCAAATGATAATTCACTAAAGTTACCTGATCCATTGTTCCTTCAATGAAGTAGCTTAAATAGACCAACAAACCCATTATTTAGTCTCCAATTATTACCCAAGACATCCCTTCATTTCCAGAACCTAACACAACCTAGAGACACCTTACCTTATACTTATTGGGTCGTGTAAAACTTCTACCTCTATTATGCAACTTCACCAATACAAGTTATTATCAATTCATTTAATTCTAGCTCTCCTTCCAACTAGTCAAACAGCCAACAGTCATTTCTATTATTTGCCTAATGATAACAATGTAATCGGGAGTATCCTTGAGTTTATCGTACTATCATACAGAAAGTGATTACACACAAACAAAATAAATTTCTTATAAAAAAAAGTCTAGAAGTATAGAGCTTATTCCACTCACAGAATAATACTTATTACATGGTTTGAATGCAAAGAAGAGGATATATATCTATTACTATAAAAAATAAACAATAAAAATGACTTACAATTGAATACATCTATTAAGAGTGAGTGCGGTTGTGAGTGGGATTTTATGCAACTGTGACAATGAATTTATTTGATCCTTTGACTTGGGAGACTTCCTAGGCCAACCATGTCCAGGTCCAACAGGAGACTTATTAGACTTAACAGATGACATAATTTAAAATGCAGAAAAACCAACTTCAGTCAAAATTAATTTCATTAGTGCATTAAAGCTTTAAATTTTATAAACAATCGTAGCACAACCAGTAAGTCAGATCTCACTATATAATTTTTTGCCCACAACCGACAAGAATAATAAAAAACTTTATTGTTAGTCATTTATTTTCAACCGGTGATATATTATCAACAATCCAATCAGCGGCCCGATAAAAACAAACTAATCCACTGCTAACAAAATTATCACTCAAATATTAACTGGCATTTCATGCATAAATTCAGTATGCACATAAATTAAATCAGTATTATTACTCATCCATTTAAAAAATAATATTTCTTTTTTCATTTTCTAAGTTAAATAAACCAGGAAAACTGGCCCCCTGAAAGCATGTACCAACGAGGTTCAACATTGTTATTTATTCATAAGAATCAAGTATAATAAGCATATATTCCAAAAAAAATAAATAAAACAAAGGAACTTTAATTTAATTTCTGTTATACCAGCAGGTTTACACCACTAATATTACCTCGAGGTATCTATATACTAAGGGAGCACTCCGTGACGTGACTTTCTTCTGAAACATCCCTTCCAAAGGCCCGAATTTAAAGAAGATTGGGGCAATAAAATAGTATGATCAAAAGTATGGTCGTCTCTTCCCAAATTGATATACTAAGTGTTTGCCGCCTTAAATTAAGCTTTGACGAGGAACATGCCTTTGTTACATATTTGAAATGTGCTAAACCCCAAAATACTCTAACTTTAACAAACGAATTGTGATGTGCTGAATATGGGTTTGGTTTAAAGCTCCTAATAGTTAGGATAAAATGAGTTAAAACATGAAGGTTCTCTCCCCGCCGTCTCCCATTTTTCGAGATACAAATTAGAAAAACAAAATTTCGATTTTGCAGTCCACTTTGAGTAAGTTCCTAAAGAACTTACGACAGAGGTTTATTCTGCACAACTTAAAAAAGAGTATGAGCAGCTCTAGTCCAGTGGTCCCAGCTCTGGTGAGAATGATGTCTTTTGCAACATGACAGCGTTCAATCAAAATAACCGGCGCAAAAATTAACCATTTTGAATTTTGAGTCTTCTTCCACACCCAGCTTTTAGTCCAAATTTTACACCCTCGGATAGCCACATATTCATAGTACCATTTCTCATTTTCACCTAATCCATCTAAAACCCTGAAATTTAAGTCTGTTTCTTTCCGGGTTTATGCCCCATAGATTATGAGCCCTTGTACGCCGAAAATGACTCAAGATTAACAAAACATTTATTTAGTTAACACTTTTCTTTACCTATTAACTAACTTAACTATTTAAATCTATTTAGATATAGAAATTCGGCTGTGAGTGGACTTAACATAGAAATATATATAGTTTAAAATCCACAAAACATTCAAACGTTAACCCTCAGAGACTCACGGGGAGGGGTTATATATCTATAATTGCTCTAGTTTTTCAATTTGACCGAAGAATTATGAAATATATCATTTTAAATTATGACTTATGATTTAGAAGTGGGAGAACGAGTGCTTAGATTTGTGGATCTCCTAGTATTAACCTTATGACGTCACTTTCAATGTTATTTTATCTTATTCAGTGATATTGCTCCTAACTAAATATTTTCTATATGTTGCTTTGGATAATCAGATAACGTTGTTTGTGTACAAGCGTCAATTTCTCTTGAACTTTAAATTTTAAAGTTATTATAATATTTTTAGTCATCGGTTTCGTTTTGCAAGTTTGAATTTGTTTCACTGTTTATGCCTCACCTAATCTTGAGCAGGAATTATTTCAGGTATTATTTTGAAAGTTTCAATTCCTGAAAGATACCGGTAAAAGGTATGTCTTCAGCTACTTCGTTGAAAACTGCTTCTAATTCCACAAGTGGAAGTCATGGTTGGCCTAGAAGATCTTCTAACGCAAGTGAAAAATCTAAGATTTACCAGTTGAACAAATATTCTCTCAGCACATCTTTGACCATCAACAGGCACATAAAGCTGTAAGTAAATTCCCTTTATATCATGGATATTATTCATTTTAAGTGGTGCCCAAATGTATGATGTCTTTTTATTTTTGAAGTATTTACAACATTCATTTAGTGATGAGTAACAGAAGGAAATACATGTTTAATTGCTCACTTCCCTGGTGTTGTGTACCTGCAATTGTTAACCCCATATATTCTTTTGACAGTAGGTCTCTTTCCTTAGGCATAGCATTGCCATATAGGTTCCAAGAGACCAGGATATGGCCATGCTGTTCCCACTATCTCTTGGGGAATAGGATTCCTTGAATCACTAACTAATGGTCCTCTACTTATTTCACTGTTCTTCTTAACAGGTAAAAAGAGAGCTTTCACTCTCCATATCCTCCTTGTGCCTCAGGATCAAATAATTTCAAATTTGAAATGGTTTGTGTGGCTGTTACCATGCCTAGCGGCAGTGGAAGTTGTACTCTTTGCTGCTTGCAGTGAGCTGGGTGTTGGCCACCATTTTATTTATCTTCTGACTAATGTTGCATTTGCCAGTCACACCAAATTTGGACAGCAATTTGGTCTTCTTGAAAGTGGAAACTCTGATAATCATGCACTGGCAATAAGAAGTTTCTCTTAAATGGAGACTGCATTTGTGATTGTCCTTATAAAAGTGATGCAAATTAGGTAGTGACTCCTCTTCGTCATTAGTCATTGATTTCCTTTTTATAGAGGATTTTTCAAGAAAGCAATCAAGCTGATTTGCCTTTTGATAAACCTAGCAGTAAAACTTATGATAGGATAGGAAAAAGATGGTAAGCAGTTCTTCCAATAATGTTTGACCATTTGGGGGACTGTGGTGTACTATTTACTATAAGGCAGATGGCTTCTCATCACACTGTGACAGAAGCTAAGCGAAATATGTATCCTGGTGAACAGAGCCTTCAAGCTCTGCACTGTCGGGGAGTTGGACGGCCAGGAAATTGCCCTGTTGAAAGATGAGTTTAAGAGCTAAAGAGGAAGATCTTCAATCGAGCTATTAGAAAAGTTTGAAGGAGACTGAACTAGAATGTGGGAGACAGGAGCCTATGGCCATGAAGAAAGTAATAGGAAAAACATAGCAGCTGTACCCTATTATTAGTGGATCAGAGAGAAGCCGCAAGAACTTCTGGGAAGGAATAATGTCACCATCTTTTAATCTCATGGAACAATCAGCGATGACACAGCCCTGACTAGGGACAAGGCTTTCCTATAGGACACTGGAGTTTATTAAAATGGTACCAGCGGAACATAACAGCTCAAGACTTGAAAAAATTACTAACAAAGGCAATTTAAACAGTGTTGTGGGAAACATCATCAATGAAGCCTGGAAAACAAGCCTCCACATCTGATTTGAAAAAAAGTGAAATAAGTAGAAGACCATTGACCAATGATTCTAGGAATTCTATTGATGTGAAGAGTTATTTTTATTAATCCCTATTAATAAAAACTAGCATATTTTTTTTTTTTCAAACTTCAGCATGATAAATATTTAAACCTTCAGTACCTGCTTTGAAAACTTCACACCAGTAGCTTGATATTAGTTCTTATTGCTCTCATTGCTTCTCTTACTTTACTTTGGTTCTTTGTATAAAACTTTTTATAAACCCACTGAAACTTAATGTGTGCCTTGGACTTTCCCTCCTCCCTCCTAACCCCGAGAGGCAGAGATAGAGGGAGAGCCAGAGTTAGAACTCCGTGGAAGCTTAAACAAAATTTGTGCAAAGATTGGGCTCATTGCCAATAAATTAATTTTATTTCTAACTAATATTTTCCAAATTTATTATTTATTAATACATAATTTATTATTATTAAGGAATAATATGCGTAAATATTTTATCTAAAATATATTGAAGAAAGAAAATATAAATAATTTGTATAATTATCAAAGGGATTTCATCTAAGCTATTTAGATAAGATATATTGAAATGTATACTTATTTGGATCTGAATGTCGATATGAAAATCAATTCAAATTTTTTATAGAAGTTGTACGTTTAAACTGATTATCTTTGCAGGTATCCACTCACTAATTATACGTTTCTTACAAAAGAACCACTATTTGAAAAAGATCCTTCTGTACCAGCACGATTTCAACGTATGAGAGAGGAGTTTGATAAAATTGGCATGAGGAGAAGTGTAGATGGAATCCTTCTTGTTCACAAGCATAGAATTCCCCACATTTTTCTCTTACAACTAGGGACTACGTTCTTCAAACTCCCAGGAGGTGAACTAAATGCTGATGAGGATGAAGTTGATGGTCTCAAAAGATTATTAACCGAGGTGAATAATATTCAATATTATTTTTTAAGTTGTTGGTTCCTTAGTTAGAATTTAAGAAGTTTTTAATTTTAATATAATAAATTTAAGCCTCTTTTTCCCTGGAATGATATTATAGAACATTTTATTTATGATAAGTATATATCTTTTATTTTATCATCTATTTTCTATACGAACACTTAGACTTGCCATTCTGTTTCTCTGTTGGTCTTACATGATATATATATTGATATATATATATATATATATATATATATATATATATATATACTAGCCGTGTTACCAATCATTGACTGGTAGAAATAGAAATGATTCCCCTGTAAATATAGAGATGGAATTGGCCTATATTCAAATTGCCCTGTTATATTTTCATTACATAACAGAAATGATCTGTAACTTGTAAAATAATTGTACCATCATTCATCGAAATACATGTGAATTAAAAAGAGGCTATTGAACAAATTGAATTAATAATTGTTTCCCACCGAAATATAAAGATTTGGTTAACTAAGCTCTTAGGAATCCCTTTATTTTAGTTAAATTACAGTGATATTGTTGTATGCATGAATTATGAAATGGCTACTAGATGAATATTGATTATTTTATTATTGTTCATGAGGTCAAAAAATCTAGTTTCCGATCAAAAAATTATGTTTAGAAAAAAATATGATACAAGTCTGTTCAGGCATTATTTGGAAATTTCATATTTAGGACTATTGTAGCATCTAGTTATGCTACCTCCCTTTTGATTGAAATAGACTTAGAGGAGAGCGAAAATTAAAAAAAAAAAAAAAAAAGAAATATGAGATTTTTCTATACCTATTAGGAGATACAGAAGACTTCTATAAGACTTATTTTATTTATTGTAAAACGATTTATAGACGACGTGCTCTAACATTTTTTGATCTTATGATTGTGGACAGAGATGACACATTTGACTTTTATCAAATTAAATAATTTAAAATGAAGTAGAGTGAAAAATTTTTATATTTATTTTAATCAGAGCACTAGAGTAATTTGGTGTCCACATCCGATTTTTTTTATTCCAATTTTACTTTGTGAACATTTCATTTCCAGTTACTATACACAGAAATTTGATTTATACATTTAGCTAAAGCATATTCTTTAAATGTTTTCTAATTTAAATTTTGGTATCAATATTCAAAGTTAGATGAATATGCAAGTCTCTTTTTTTTGACAGAACCTCCCATTTCAAAATTTTTTGTTCACATACTTCCACAATTGATTACTTTTCTTTGATATACTTTTCTTTATATGCAGATTCTATGCCGAGAAGATGGGACAAAGCAGGAATGGATTATTGAAGACACAATTGGTAATTGGTGGAGACCTAATTTTGAGCCGCCTCAATACCCATATATTCCTCCACACATCACAAAACCAAAAGAGCATAAGAAGCTCTTCCTCGTCCAATTACCAGAGAAAGGTTCGTGAATTTTTTTGCAATTTCGTTATACTTTAAAAATACTAAAAAATGCTTGGTTTAATTCTTTCAATGATTCTTTAAAAATATACTTGCAATTGATAATCATCATCTTTCTGAAAAAAAAAATGCAGGGCTATAGAAAATCATTTACTATTATTTATATAAATATGTTTATTTCACAGTTTACGATTCGCCATTTGGGAAGCATGAACAACATGGACGAAATACCTACACAATCTTATTTCCAATATTATTGATGATGATAAAGCAGCTTATATGCTATTTTGATAATGGTTGAAGATATAATATCTTGACTATTAAACATAAATAGTCCATTCAGGCTGTTTTTACTTAAAAGAAATCATAGAAGAATGTTGTGCTTTTAATTGAAGACATGTATTGAATGCATAGGCTAATAGAATACTGTTCGTATCATTACTATTTCAATTTTTTAATATTAGAAAAATTTTAGGGGGAAAAATTGTATCTAATATTGACTGTGTATGCTACAAATTAAAATCATAAAAATAATTATTTTGCCATTTACATGATACAATTCAGTACCATCAATAGAAATTTGATAATTTAAATAAATATATACTTATATATATTTTTTTTCATTGTCAAAGTCAACTATGTTTAATGTAAAAGTCTCTTTAATATTATTTAATTTTTTAATGAAGTGCTCTTAAGGTTTTTAATTTTGATTTATTCTAGTCTACTGTCATTTAAAATACTTTATCAGTATTCTATGAGTAATATATATATGGTTGTACCTTTCATTGCCAACATAATAATAGTTTTATTATGTGGCTTATAAATGCCAATACACTTCAATGTGAACATTTTTACATGGCACAACTATAATTCTTGCCCATTGTAATATAAAAAAAATAAAATATTACTAAATTGCTGATTTTACTAATTTTTTTTTTTATCTTAGATTCTCATTGAATAAATATTTAACCAAAACAGTCTTATATAGTTTAAGTATAAGGTGAGGCAGTCAAACAGAAAGATTGAGGACATGCTGGTTGTTGTTTTGGGGTTCTGGAAGTGGGGGAGGGATTGACCATGTGTATATAGATAAATTCATTTTAGAAGTATTTTAGGACCTTAATTTTTTAAGAATTAATGTGGTAATATGTTTGTTATGTGACATATACCCTAATGCGGAAGACAAACCGTGTTTGCCATGTGATATAAACAATGTGATGCGGATGACGAACCATGTTTGTTTTGTAATATATAGACTGTGATGCGGGTGATGACTATATTAGTCATGCAACATATAAATCATGATCATTATGAATGTAATGGAAAAAGTCTGTCACGTAGGGGCTGCGTAAACTAAGCAGATTTCCCATGTGAAGTTTTACAATAGTGAAATTTCACGAGTCGAGCAGTTAAGGAAACGGCCGAACTAGCTTTTGGCCGGAAAGTCACCCGGTCGTTAGCCGCCCAGATTTAATAAAAATGCAAATAACTCGGTAAATATTCAAGATAGAGAATAAATGTTAGAACAATATTTATAGTAAATTTAATTAGCAATAAGATTGATTCTGTACAATTTTTTGATCCGAAGTATAGTAATGGAGATATTTTGAATTTTCGAAAATTCTCCCCACTAAACCCCCCCTCCCACTGGTCCGATTTCAGCCATTAACGAACTTGATCTTTCTTTTTACATAAAACGACTAAATATCGAGTTTGGTGACAATCAAATAAAAATTGTAACCTCTGTCTGTACATTGATTTTTTTCGTGAAATTTCACGATAACTTTTCGTTTCACATGTCATAGACACCATAACTGCATTTTGTTTCTTTGGTGTCTGTTTGTTTGTTTGTTACCTTTGCACGCAGAGACGGCTGCACCGAATTTTATGAAACTTGGTATGTATATTACTACTAAGCCAACTTAGACTTTAGGCTATATTAATATTCTCTAAGACGAACAGGAGTGGGGGTTATAAGGGAGGCCTGAAATTAAAAATAGCGATATTTCGTTTCCTATTGGTTTTTTGGTAAATATGCACATACCTAAAGTTGTTTATTTTGTTATTTAGAGTAACTTTTGTCGTATACCGAAGTGTAAATGCGTTATACGTTAAAAATTATAGCGGGAGTCAACAATATCATTTGGCATGAAATTAAAAATAGTGATATTTCGTTTTCTATTCGTTTTTCTGCAAATATGCACATGAAAAAGTGGGTTATTTTTTATTTGAAGTAACTTTTGTGATATTCACTTTTGTCTTATAACAAGGTAGAAACGAGATATACGCTAAAACATTAGCGGGAGCCAACAATTTCATTGGGCACTAACGATTAAACCGAACTTAACAAAACTCGGTATGTCAATTAGCATTAATTCTTCCATGATTATAAGCTATTATCAAATTTTTAGGTTCGAACTGGAGTGGGGGTTATAAGGGAGGCCTGAAATAAAAATTCGAAATATTTCGTTGTTTATTTGTTTTTCGTCAAAAGTGCACATAACAAAAGTTGTTTACTTTGTTATTTAGAGTAACTTTTGTTTTATACATTTTTTCGGGAACAATGTATGAAGCAAATAATTTGCGTATAATATTGATATGCTCATCAATTCTTTCCAATATGAACTACCAGGTGCCTCACCTGGAAATATTAATTCAAATCTATGTTAATATTTTGACCTTAATAATTCAAAGCTATGCATAACGCACAGGAGACGGGACATATGACAATATGGAGGACAGTGAAGTCTTACTTAATTTTATTATTAAAAAATCCACAGCAACGACGGGTATAAACCCTAAACACTGGGACGGGTAAATGTTAAAATATTGTGCAAAGTAAAGCCTTGCCAAAAAAATACCATCACCATTCAGCCTCAAATGAATTCCCGGGCGAAGCCGGGTATCTGAGCTAGTATATATATATATATATATATATATATATATATATATATATATATATATACACACAGTTTTGAACGGACGTCATTTTCTTCATCTACTAGGTAGGATTGATTGACATTTGAAGAAAAACTTCGAAAATTCCGTCATGAGTATAACCTCAATAGCTGATTTCCCTTAAGGGAAATCTGCTAAAACACTCTTATTTAGAAGTCCCCCTGCATCATACAACTGTCTGGTTCGTCATAGTGAAAAGTAGAACAAATGACCCTAGTTCTTCCATAAAAAGTTAAGGAAAATTTAAGGAAGGATTTTGTTACAAATGTCCAAATTAAATAAAACAAAAACATGAAAAAAATCTGTTTTGGGAAGTAATTTTTGGCTATTAGCTCGTGCCATCTAAGTAATTTTAGCTAAATAGCTCGCATCTTCAAAGTTTTGACAGAACATGCTATAATAATTAGATGAATGACTGTAGGAACATTGTAGTGATCAGAGATATTAATTTTGAAAAATCTTCATCATCCCCTAATAAGTCAGATAATTTTACTTGGTAATATGACCAACTTAAATGTCTCAATCAATTAAAAAATTGCCTCCTATGGAAACCAATGAAGAACTGAAAGTCTTCTCCAGAACCCCCTCCTCAGTCTTACAATCTTACTTAGTATTCCCACCAACTTCTATGCCTTTAACAACTTCAAACTGATAAAATAAATTGCTGATCACTGGCCAGATGTCAACAAGGAGGAGTGCATTTGCCAGATGGAGAAGGGCCTCTCAAAACCTCCCCAAAAACCACTTTTATTCTCCAAGTATCTTTTACCCATGTATACTAACCTCAAACCAATAGCCACAGCAGAATCACATAGGTTTTGAGAATAAGTTGATATTTCTATAATTCATATATGAATTTGTTGTCCTTTTTCTACAAGGATAATAGCCAATTTTCCTGGAAATTTTCTTTATCCAGATGCCTTTCACTGTATACTTCATATTATTTTCCTCCTTATGTTGTGGAAAACAAGAGTAACAAATTCTCTGTCTTTTCTGTGGCTTTTCCTCTTCATCTAATGAATGAGCAAATGTTGTTTGTGGTTCAAACAATGTTCCTACTATTTGGAGGTATGTGAAAGGATAACAAGAGTAACATATTGCCAATTTTTCATTTCCTTTCCCTCCTAGGTCTTGTGGATAATTAAAATGAATGGGATTTCATGGTTCCAATGATCTTTCTAGAAGTAGGCTAAAACAAAGCAAAGTGTGAAAGCTTTGAAATTGTTTTGAGAAAGCCTGAGAAAAGTCTATTGTGTTTGATGAAATTAACTTACTTGTTTACTAGGATTTGTGTAGGATCTCATTATTTTTTATTTACTAGGGGAGGTCTTGGCTAGTAACTTTGATTTGTAAGTGAATGCCAATGTTGGTATGGATAGTAGGTAGGCACATTTTATATTACAGAATGACATGTGTGGTCTGAAACTAAATGGCGATTGAAAACGGAGAAATGAAATAAAATATGGAAATCATTTTTTTTTCTCAGCACCATCAAGTTAAAAAGTAAATCTTTCCCATTAAATTAATAGTTTTGAGTCCTATTTACACTCAAATTAAACAGATTTCAGTACTTCTACCTGGCTTAGGAGTTGCTTTGTTTTGGTATTTATTTCAGAGCACCCATAACTTTGATAGACTCATAAGTATTTTAAATAATATTCATTCAGATTTGGGATTATTTCCCTCTAAAATTGCTGCTACAGTAACATCCAATGGTAGCAATTTGCTGAAAATATTTCAGTTATTTAGTTTAAAAACTTAAAATATTATTGAAACAGATAGGGACAAACTGTGGTGGAGGGAGTGATGACAAAGTAACCCTAAAATGTTTGACCACTGAATCAAATTCTTATCTTGTTGAACAGCTCTCATGATATTTATAGTGTTCAGCACATACTGAGATTTGTATTTCAACTGTCGGGGGGGGGGGGGGGGATCAAATGAACCCCTGATGTATACTCTATTCACCAAAAGGTTATGAAGAAATTTAACAAGCTTTGGATAGTTTGTAGCCAATCCAAAAAGTACTGAAATAGTTCACAAAATACTGGATCATATACTTTGCCGACCTGGATTTCTAAATAGGTATTAAAACATTTAAGACAGAGCTTATTCCTCCTCTTTTATATGGTTGAATTTCATTTACACCACTTAAATAGATTTTTAAAAACTAAAGTCTATAATATCATTTCTCAAGGTTTACTTATCACATAGGGTTGGTTCATCTTAATGACTTAATTTGTAGGGAATTATATTTTATAATTGGCTTCATGGCTACTGGTTGTGACACCCACTGTTAATGAGTTTAAAACATTAAGTTACGATTGGATTACCTGAATGACTGTTTTAGACTTCAAAAACCCAATAATTTGGAAGAACTGTCTAAGCATTGAAAGGATTAAAAATTTCTCTGTATCTATTAGATGTTACAGGCGATTTGTATCGGACTTATGAATTATGTTATTTTTTTATCTGATGCATTGTAAACAGAGATATTATATGTCACTTATAATTGAAATAATTTTAAATTAAGTGGAGCAAACATTTTTTATATTTAATTTGATAGGAGTACAAGGAAATCATGTTGTGTCCACATAAAAGTTTTTCTATTACACCAATGAAGAAGAGGTGTTTACCAGAAGTCAAAGTTTTAAATTTTATTCATAACAATTCTTTTTTATTTGTATTGCAAATGATATATTTTTACCACAATTTATAATTTTAAGATAAAATAATTGATAAGTAAGGCATTGATTTCAAAGCAGACTACATAGTTGCATTATAAAAATTAGACAATATTGGTCATTTTTGTAGTACTGTGGTAATTACTAATATGAAGGCCTTTGAATTGTATTTACATGATCGTTCAAAACAATTGTGGAGGTGACAATTTGGAATGTTCTAAAATTTGTATAAAAATAATCCCTCTGAAATAAGTTAAAAATCCAGCTGAAACTTTATAAATATAATTTGTATATGAAAAGGTTTTCTGAATCAATGCCAATTTTATAGTACTATACAAATAAATATATAGAAAATCATATTTAAATTAATGAAAGCCTTATAAAATTAATTTTAATTTATTTAATTAAAAATAAACTCTGTTTATAACACTTAACAATACTACAGTTCTTCATTTAAATATTTGTTACAATTGAAGTAAATGTTTCTATTTTATTTTTTATATATGTTTGTAATTTTAATGTATTTTTTATGACACAATTTATACATAAACAACTTTAAATTAATAAGATACTTGCAAAGGTGTACATAGGTATTAAAATTTTTTTTTGTTGATTTAGTAATTTTTTTCTGTTATGACATTGGATAAATTGAAGCTACCTATTATGGAGCATATGGTTGTAAATGAATGCATTATTTTTCAATTCAATGATTTGTTTTGTTATGTTTCTTTTGGAATGGCAATGAATTCTCATGGACTTTTTCTTAAGGATCCAAAATAATCAGTCCAAATAATGGGTTGATAATGGCTGAAAAGATGTAACTTTTTAGTGGCATACAAAGTTTTGCCTTAAATTACTGAATGTATTTATATCAGGTAACTCATAAGTTGTCCTTCCTTCGCTAATTGATTTAATTTGTCTTCACAGTACTGTTTCACATCATCAGTGCCTCAGTGGAAAAAAAGAACTACTTTTGAAATGACATACACAGTCATTGTTGATGTAAATGAATAATTTCTAAACGTTACAATATGCACGCACAACAAAATTATATAATGAATAAACCATACATATAATTAAAATTCTTTGTTAATAACTCTAAACATTTGTAATTAAATTTGTACCTAAAGAAGCCCATAGATATCCAAATTTTTTATAAATATATCCGAAATGAAGGAAACAATATCCGAACATATATTTGTAACATTGCTATATAATTAATTGCTATTTTTACATCCTCTTCTTTAGCCAGGAAGGAACTAAGTATTTTATATAGTGAGTTCATTTCAACATAAATTCCTATTGTCCATACAGGAATCGAAGACTTGACTCTAGGTTTATCAAGTTTAATGAGATCAATGCTTTAACCTACGTATGCATACACATGTTTGGTCATGTGATATTTGGCAACAATCACTAGCAGATACTGAAATGTATCTGTATACCTATTCTATAAAAGAGGTTTTTTTTTTAAATGGTAGTTTGTGTATTTTGGCCTTAAGAAACCATCATCAGTCACAAATTTTGTGCAAGTTGTTTTTAGTAGTACTATGGATTTATGTATATAGTACCTACATAAACACATATAAAAAATTAGTTTGCCGTGCGTATATGTGAAGTGACTTTTAAGAAAGTTGGGTTTTTTTAACAAATCTTCTTGTTTTGGACTATGCAGTCTTTTACCCTAAGCGTCCCCCCTTTAATTCTGACTCTGATACGTCTTCATTGGTTACTTCTTATTTTCACATATCTTTCCAATGTAAATAAACCTGTTGTGCATGTTATTCAATAATGTATTGAATGGCCTTTTACAGTATCTTTTTTCTTGTTGATTTTGTTCTTCTGTTCAAAAATATGTATAACTTCTATATTTTTTTTATTTTAGATCTATTTCTCTCATATTATCTTATTATTATTCTTTTAAGGTGTGCATTCTTATTCTATTGTTGTCTGACCATGCACTACTATAAAAACCTTCTGCTGTGTAGAGGAATCTGAACAAATCTTATAAAAGGCAGCAACATAACATTTGAAAAGCATTGATGATAGTAACCAATGTCAACCTCCCCCCTCCCTGTTTTAACTTACAGTACTAAAAAGTCATAGTTAAAAACTTTAATATGTTGAAATACATACTTATTGTATTTTGTGAGCTGTAAATTAACTTGTGCAAATTATTTGTATATATTTCCTTATAAATACTATTCAAATTTTCTTATATGTGAGTAGATTTTATTTTACATTTAAACGATTTTTTCCCTTATAAATTTGTTTTTAAAAATATTTTAATTGAGAATTTAAATTCAAGGGCCATGGATAAAAAAGATGATATTTTTTCATAGCATTTATTGTCAAAATATATTTTTCCCTCAATCGGCTCCTTGCTTAAATGTTATTTTGTAAGTTAGTGCATTATAAAATTTAAAATGGAATTACCAAAATTTTTAAAATATTTTATATTGATTGTTATTCCCCATGGCCCTTCAATTATTAATAAATGATATAAATAGAATGTTTGATAACATTTAATTTTTATTATAAAATAATAAAAATTTATGCAAAAATGAAAAAAGTTATCTCATAAATGTAAATATAACAAACATTAGACGTCTGACTTTTCTAGAATTATGAGGTGTTACTTTAAAACTAAGACTGTACGTGAATACCGTACAAAGTACTGGGGGAGGTCAGAAGTGTTATGAAATGATTCAAACCAAGCTGTCCTTAACTGGATTCACATTCACAATAATACTGTGTGTATTTTAATTAATTGGAGACAAGAATCATTGTTCATCAACTACAATTAGAATATTTATACCACTTTGTGGTATTCAAGTTTATTAATATTTTTATATTAGGTTATGTATATAAATATTTGTGTTATCATTTTAGAAAAAGAGAAATCACTTGAAAGAGAGAACTAAAAATGGCTTGGGAAATATCTAACGTATTGACTATAACATTTTAATTGTTATTTTGGTATATATATTGTCACAGTAATGGTGTTGGAATTGACGGATACCATATACAAATTTTAAGCTAAATCTAATCCAATTATTTGATTATCCTTTAATATATAAAGATTGTACAATTACTCGAATTGCAAACAGAATTGCTGTTGGACAGACGATTAGAAGTTTTTTAAGTTAGAATTTTCTTATTTTTGACAGGATACACACTTTTTTTCTTTTTCCTTTTGGGTCAGTTAATTATTTTTTTTTAACAGATTTTTAAAAAAATCCTCTGTATAATTACAATTTGAATGTCTATTTCTTCTTCAGAAATGATGATGATATAGGGTTGAGTATAATTATGAATCATCTCAAACTAAATGCTCAGAATTTGGTATTCAGAGTATACAATCCCTATGAGTAGAAATCTTTGGATAGGGAAATGTTTAATAATCCATGTTATGTGGGGATGGTATACAATGATTTATCACTTTTATTACTATTTGTGTGTTAGAGTGTTTGTGTAAAGAAATTAAATAAAAGTATTTTTACTGTATTTGTATTTTACAATGTTTAATTATTGTTTCTGTGCTATTATTTATTTATATCAATATACATTTTTAATCATTTTATAGTGGTTTTATCATTTCAGGGAAATTCTAAAAATGGAGCGATAATTTTTATAAATTTAGCCAATATTATGTTTCTTAATTTTTTTTTATTGTATACCTTATATTAATTAGTATTCTACACTTTGCAGTAAAAGAGGTATAAACTGGTATTGTACAAATATCTAACCAATATACAGGATACCTTGGATAAGATGGGTTCATTTAAATTATCTTCTGAACTTTTATTGGCGTTAATATAACCAACCTTGTTATGCAAAATAAGAAATGAGGTTTGGAAAAATGCCCATTTAAGGAGTTATTTAGCAGCTAGAAGTGTGAATCTCCTTTTATTCTACTTCTTTTTTTTAATTTCCTAAAATCAGATAATATTTCTTGGAAAATCCATCAATTCGTTTCTATTTTTACCTGGTACCTAAAAAATGTTATTGGATGATGGCAGGGCCATACTCCCAAGGGATTGAATTTTAAAATATTATGTCGTATTTGGATGATATTATAAGCTTTTAAAATCTTTTTTTTCAGATGAACCCATGCCTTATGCTAAATAATTTAAGATGTGTAAGTTCCTTAGAAGCTCGTTTCAGATCTGGTTCCTCAAGAAAATCAATCCACTTTGGGGTTAAGCACAAAATATCCTGAATGCAGGGTTGGCAATATTTTTTTTACTGATTTTTTTTTTCTTGGTCGTCTTACGGCTATTATGCTGCTGCATAATTTTTTTCAAAGGGAGCACCTAACACTAGCACTACATCTGCAGTGTCACAAGTAGAATTTATTTTTAAACTTGAGGGAACTGAAAAGAAAGTTAATGCATTGTTTCATTTATTTTAAAGCTTTAATTATTTAGGGAGCATGTTATTTAAAGAGTTATATCAACTAATATTTTGCTCTCTATACTACAGTGGCACACATTCACACACACAAACACATATATACACAAAATAATAAATTTCGAATATTCAGGAGTGAGTTTTTAGGGACTTTGTGAACCTATTGGAAAGCATTAAACAGGTTTCTGAGGTATTACATTGCATAGGGTTCCTAGCCTTCTACTTTCAGAAACTTGACAAATAGTGTGTTAAAAAAAGATCGTTCATTTGTAATTACCATTTAAGCACTGAACGTTAATTTTTAAGATTTCTCAAAACCTGCTTTTGCATTCTAAGAATTGGTCCTATTAATGTATGTGATATCTTTAACAGTTTAGAAGATATTTTAAATGCATCCATCTCGTCAAGGGTATATATCCATTAAGTGTCATTTTATTGATAATTGTTTTACTTTGGACAAAGAAAAGCTGTATAGTTAAATAAGCTTTGCTATTTGTAAGGATTAAGAGTAATAAACTTTATTCCCATATCATGTACAGTATAGAATGTTTTTTCTTCTTATTTTACTGTTTTTATCATTTCAATTGAATTGAATTTTTGTTGTCCTTAAATTAGTTTTTATTGATTGTACATTTCTTAGGCATTTTTGTATTGGATTTCTTGTAATTGTTAGGATGTTATTTTTTAGCGCTGTTTGCTGTTCCCAAAAACTACAAACTAGTTGCTGCGCCGTTATATGAACTCTATGACAATACACTGAATTATGGAGCTATTATTTCATCCCTTCCACAAGCACTTTCCAGGTCAGTCAAACACCTGTTTTAACATTTTGATCTTCTGAGAAACCAAATGTGGCATTTAATTCCACCAATTTCTGGAGTTACATAATAATATTAAATTTCTAATAGTTCAGTCCTCCTTATCCCCAGATAGTATTTTATACTACATCAGATGAAAAAAAAATTATGAAATTCTGATTCTAATTATATGAGTTATCAGAAGATTTTTATTTGATTATGAAGATAATTGGCTATAGAAAACTGTGCATTCATATCATATATAATGATATATTCATTGGATTTGACATTAATTATTCTTATTCAAATAAGTATCTAAAAAACAATTAAATAAGTATACTCATTGATTTTTTTACATAAATAATTCGTTTTAAAAGTAAGTAAAATAACCCTTGAATTAAAATAATATATCCAGTATAATCCTATTGATTTTTTTTTGTCAAACTATCCAAATCTTGTGACTCACTCCTTTGTACCTGAATCATCTATATTTCCAACCATTCCTTAGGAGTTGTATGAAGTAAATTAATTATAAAATCCATTTCCTATATTGCTATGTTCATTATTCTGCTTTCCGTCTTTTATGGCATTTATATTCCTCTATGTCCATTTTATTTTCCTAGGAGTTATCTATTTTTTCTGTTTCTTTAGACACTGTCCTTTAATGCTCATGATTTCAGTTTTACTACTTATTTTCAATAATCACAGATACTTCTCTAATTATATTTATATGTTTAAATACAACTAGTTATAACTTACCAGGATTGTTTAGATAATAAGTTAAATTATGACTGTTATTTTTTTAGGTTTAACTTCATATTTATGAATGATGATTGAAAAGGCTTAGTGCAATTACTTTTATGGAAGACACTATACACCCTCATTTCTGTCACCTAATTTAGAGGTCCTTCAGAATAATTTATGGTGTATATAGCTCTCAGGAGTTATTTGAACATACGAAGCTAGAATTAGCTGAATCTGTTTTTTTATTATTCTTAGCTATATAAAAGTTTCCTGTTGTGATTTTTTTTTAAACCAAGAATGAAGCAGTATTGAGACTTGTACGTAATTGAACATTAAACATTTGTGCTTAAGGAGTGTAATTAAGTAGTTTTTTTTTGGGGACATTAAAGAGTGTCTGAGACATTCTACCTGGAATGAAGAGGGAATAATTGTTAGAATCATTATTTCTTATTACATTGCCGTGCAAGGAACTTGTAGTACTTATAGTCTTTAATTATTATAGTGTATTTATTACCTCAGATTCTATAATATAGGTTGATATAGTAGTATTTACAGTTCCTTAATACCTTATATCCTAAGAATTTGTCTTATTAAAAATAAATATTTAAAAGAAATTTATCCTAAGTGCAGTTAACGAGAAACTAATGTCTCTCTATTAAATATACAATTGCATCAATGCAATGAGTGTGAACTTAAATTATACTGTGATTAGATCTTATACACCAATGACACACCCTTTACTGGCTTGTTGACTGAGATAGAATTTATATATTTCAACGTTATGTGGTTTTTACAATTAAACTAGTATGCAATTTCTGAAACATTATTTTCAATTTCATATTTATTGAACATTAAATGTTGATAAGGTAAAAGAAAATACTCATTTGTGATGAGTGATGATGAATAAAGTAAGAAATCTAGAGAGAAAATGCTTAAAGATTCTAGAAAGCCTCTTTTATAATTAAACTAATAATAAAACTCAGATTTGTGGCTCAACAGCCCAGAAAGAGCTGCCATTTGGCACACTATTAGTAGAAGGACATATAACCTTGATATTGATTCCCTGTTGTATTATCCTAAGTTCATTATCTTTATTAAAAAAGCTAATCATGACACTGAGTGGGCATTATGGAGAAATAAAAGTTTGAGAAAAAGTCTGTTACCAATACTTCTACAAAATAATATTTGTACCTTTAAGAATATGATATCATGAAACAAGTTTCACAATGGCTTTTAACATAAAAATTTTCATTCTTTAGTTTTGTTTAAAGATAAAAAGCTGAATTCCTCTTGATTCAAAAACCAGAACACAGGTACTGTGTATGTAGAAATTCAGAAAGTAAGTGTGAAATTAATGAGTAAAACTTATATCTGGAACATTTACGCCATTTATTGTGTACTCTATCAAGTTAACATCATGTCAGCAAAAAGAGATTTTCAACTGCTTTCTCAATAAAAAATCTATGCTAAATACAAAAAATTGATCAAGTACACATTCTCAAGACAGAGCCCTGTTGTACTAATATTTTCAAAATAGAAGTCAGTAGACACTAGTGCCAGGAGGAAGGGAGAGAGACATGACTCCTGTAGCAGTCTCTAATAATCAAAACGGACCAATTGGATGTCACCACTAGATTATTGTCCTATAGGTGCCCCTGGCTTTCAGGTTGGGATCTATTCGATCCCCTGGAGCCTTTAACTTTGTAATTAGCTATTGAATAAGAAATTAAAGATTTTTGGCCAGAAATACTTGCACAGATTTTCAAAAAATGATATCTTGTAGGGGATCAAGACTTCCTACTTAAGAGGGGATAGTGTCCACTTTCCACAGTCTATCGAACCATTTCAGAATTTAAAAATTGAAATGTAGTCCGCGAGAGTGTAAACATGATGAATTACAGTATGACAGTTATCGTAAGTTTACTAACTATCCACAAATTTAAGTCCCCCCTAAATAGTGGGGGGAATGTTTTCCAGAAGGAACTATAGGTTATAATTATCTATAACAAGATACACAATTGTATCAAATCTTGTGAATTTATACTTTTTCACTGTAAAGATAGCAGCTGTAGCATTGTCAAATAGACTCACTGGCGAGACTATAAGGTTAAAAGAAATGCAAAACAATGAATAGCTGTAAATAACAAATTATTATTTTATTGAAACAGAGAAAAGAAACATACTTTCTCTTATCATATACAGATATTGAAGTATTCTGAAAATAGCCCTTAGGCAAATTTCCAGAAAACAGTAATGGTAGTTGGCATAGGCAGAAATGTCATAAACTCCATGAAATTCAAGTTTAATTAAAAAGAGCATTCATGTTTTTTCAAAGAAGTGGTTAAATGAAAAATGAGTTATAAGTTTCATAAAACTAGTTTACTTCCTGTGCACCAATTCAGAAAACTGAGCACATTCATTGTCATTATTATTGAGCCATATTCAGCCCTTATATTTTTGACTAGATCTTCATTATTTCAATCAATGATACAGTTGTCATACTGCTACTTCCTTTCTCATATTGGAGCACAGAGATGGTCTGTATATTTGTATTCATGAATAGATCTAAAAATATTAAAGGTATAAGTTTTGTCATCATTAAAATATTGAACATTCAATAATCATAATGCTCTAGAAGGCATAATTTTTACTTTATCATTACCAAATTCAATTTTTAAACATTTCATGTAAAACTAATGATCTTTTTCATTAATTTCTGAAATGGGACTAGGAGGCGAGGGGACATAGAGAAGGAGTAAGTTTAATGAATCAATAACTCTGTTATAATGTAAGGTGCCAATATAAAAATTGTTAATAAAGTAATGTCCAATACTTATCTTTCTATACTTTTTTTTCCTCCTCTAAATCAAATACTAACCGAGTAATTTATATTTTTACATGGGTTTTACTTAGCATGAAAAAAATTGTTAATACGGATTAACATTGATTTTGGGTGAAAATCAAGAAAAATTGGAGAATAGGGAAAAATCAAATCATGCATGTGAATAAAACAAAATTCATATTCAATATATGAATACGTTTTATTCACATTCATAAGCATATTCAAAATGAAAATATCTCCACATGTGACTTTATTCAAAATTGTATTCATGAATACAAATATACCTCTCTGTTGCAGAATCAGGGAGGGTGGTTAGGGGGACCATGAGAAAGATAGCAGTATAAGTTGAAAAATATTAGTTCAAAGAACATTTTACGCATAGACTGTGAAAACCTGAAGACTTTGATTATGGATGATTGATATTAATATTCACCATGGACTCTATTCACACTTGTAATTTATATTCTCCTCTCATCACTGCTTGAGGGCAAAGGGCAGCTCAGTGGGCAAATTGAGTAAAAGAGCACATTGACTAGAATTGCAGGGCCTTATCTACTCATGGGTAATCCCTTTTTAAGTATAATAATAAAGACATTGAAATAAGTGGATGGAGTTCAGTAATAATCTTACTGTCTTTGTTTGTTTTTGGAGCTCAAATAATAATTGTTATTGTATTTCCTGCCTTAAGGGCTGTTGCAAGACTGATTAATTTTATTTTTCCAATATTCAATTGATAAATAAAAGGAAGAGGAGTCATCTAATAAAATAGTTGTGGTAATATTTAGTCCTTTATATTTATCACAAAGGATGTCTTTGTTAAAACGTTTATTAGGTGACAATTAAATTACTTTCTAATGAAATTAAAGAATTCTTCTGCTCTTCATGAAAAAATCAATTACCTGTTGGAATTACTTAAAATAATAATAATTATCATCAAGTGGGCTTGGCTATTTTCTGCATTAATACTAAAATCTGACTTACCATTTTAATGGCCCCACTCCAATGTTTTTGATTGCCCATCTATGACAGGGGGAGGGGGAGAGGAATTTCATACAGACAAGTATATGCAATGTCTTCATAAACTTTCTATTTTTGTAATAATATCATATTTTTAATCTACATTTTGTAATTTTGCTTAAGTCATTGTGGGTTGTAAATGTGAATAAAAAAGAAAAATAATAATATTTGGAAAGAGAAAATAATGCAAGAAAACCCATATTTTAAGGACTCTAAAAAGAAGAGAAATTTCTGACGCACTTGTAAATGATATACTATTTATTTAATGAATGGCATCTTATAAGATTTTACAAATGAAGACTTATAACCATAAATAGGTACAACAGAAGATTATAACCTAATGTTTTATGAATTAATGTAATCTCATTTCTTAAATTAATCCTTATGTCTTTCAGATTTGCCATCCATTATTTATTTATTTTTTACAGATTTAATTCAATTATCTTTTTATTTTATTTCAAAGTTTGTTTATAAACTTGCCAACTCTAGTCAAGTACTCATGAAAACAACCCATCTAATCTCTTTCTAATGGTTTGGTTATTACAGCTTTCGTAACTGATAAAAATAAACGTGTATCTATTTCTACCTCGTTAAAATATTAAATATAAGGGCCCATTGTTTAGTTATAAGAATTACGTATTGTGGAACTAATAACAGAAGTGATTAATGTCTCTTATATTAACAAAATTTGTATCTCACTATTTATTTGTATATTATTCTTTTGATCTGATCCAAACTTTTGTACTATTTAATGAATGTTTGATTTTAAGAAGCAAACGAGAACTTCATTCTCCAAAAAGATCGGTATGGCATCCTTTAATTGTGATTAAGTATATTAAACTATTAAATTTCTTAACAGATTACTCATAGTTATTTCTTTCCATAATTTAAAGTATTGATTCAGTTAAATCTAATGATCTATACAGTGTAATCTTTTTTTCTTTTTTATAAAAAAAAAATGTAATTTATTTGAAAAAGCAATACTATGTATTAAGATTTTTTTTTTGTAAAAACTGAAATGAAATAAATGGACTTCACATTGTTATTTTTTCACTGACCTTATAATTTGGTATGAAAAAAGAATGACTTCTTATCGAAAAGGATCTTACATGTTTATTATTTAGTAGTTTATTCTTCTGAAGAGGCTTTCAAGTAAGTAAATATATAGAGATGATTAATAAATGTGTTGTAAAATGGAAATGAGAACATATCTACAAAATGACTTTCTGTTAATCTATTCATATTTGAATGAGATGTCACTACATTAATAATAAGAACTCATTACTTTAATGACAAGATGGTGAAGCCAATATTGTGAACAATTTAAGTAACAGAGCCATTTACAGACAAGCGTCAATATTATTTCACCAAAAATTTTGAATTAAAATAAGATTACAAGTCAACAATACATGAGTTGTAATCATATTTTAATTCGGGGCATAACATTTAATTAGTTTCAATGAATAAAAAATAAAAAGATACAGAAAAAATGAGTTCCTAATCAATCCCCTCTCCATTGTTCAAAATGCTGTTTAATATAAATCATAATTATGTAAAGCATTTTTATTATAAACTATGCAATAATACATATTTATTTTCCCGAAAGCATCCCCTAGCACAACGATTGTATCTATTATTGAGCACTTATCAATCGGTATATGTATAGATTACACCATATAGCTCGGCCTAAAGTAATATTTTGCAGGGAAAGTATCAGGAAGCTAATTTTTATTCTCAATCACTTCTATAATCTACTTTGCCTGAAAAAAATATCAAAACAGTCTAAAACCAAACCGGTTTTCCTAAAATACAAATATTCAGGTAACTCAAATTTATACAATTTTAAATGCAACACGTCGTTATGAAATTGGTGACTTCTACTATAGTTTTTAGTGTATATCTTGTTTATTCTTCGGTGTACAACAAAAGTTATTCTAAATAACAAAATAAACATGTGCATCTTTGCCGAAAACCCAATTGGAAGTGAAATATAGCAATATTTTATTTCAGGTTTCCTTTGTAACGCCCACTCCCGTTCATTCCTAATAATGTTAATATACCTTATAATCAAAGATACATTAATACTAACCCACGAACAGAGTTTCGTTGAGTTCAGTTTTGTCTTTTTTGTCCTTTAAAATTGTTCACGTCCACACTAGTTTTTAGTGTATGTCTCGTTTATAATTCAGTATATGACAAAAGTGTATATAACAAAAGTTACTCTAAATAACAAAATATGTTGACTTCTACTATAGTTATTAGCGTATTTTTCATTTATACTTCGATTTATTGCAAAAGTGTATATAATAAAAGTTACTTTAAATAACAAAATAAACAACTTTTGTTATGTGCATCTTTATCGAAAAACTAAGAGGAAACAAAATATCACAATTTTTCATTTAAGGCTTCCCTTATAACCCCCACTCCTATTCGTCTCTGAGAATATTAGTATAGTCTAAGTTGGGTTAATAGTAATATACATACAAAGTTCCATAAAATTCAGTTCAGTAGTTCGGGCGTGAAAAGATAACAAACAAACCATACACCAACGAAACAAATTGCAGATATCATGTTTATGGCATGTGAAACGAATAAGTATCGTGAAATTTCAAGAAAAAAATCAATGTACAGATATATATATATATATTCTTTTATTTTAATGAACCTGGACCGCATTTTCATCATCTGGGTAGGATCAATAGGCATTTGAACTACAACCTTACTGCTGATTTCTCTTAAGGAAAATCTGCTAATATGAAGTTTGTGGAAAGAAGGTATAACTGAGGAACATTCTTTGTCACACTCTGGATAATCAGAACATTCTGATTGTTTATACAATTTTGTGAAGTCTAAAATTTTTCTTGATGCTGACTGGTAAGGTAAAAATATATATGCATCATAAGCAATTAAGTCTTTTTTTTTTTCCAGAAACACAATTTATTTCGCCACTGTAAAAGCCATGTAATTTCTAAATTAAATTTTCTTCTGATATTAGTGGGAATGGAGATATTTTACAAAAATAATGTATTATACACCAATAAACATTCTTTTATTTCAGATTGTAGATATTGTAGATATATATTTATACTAGCTAAGGTACCCGGCTTCGCTCGGGAAATCATTAGAGGCTGAATATTGAGGGTATTTTTATAGCAAGGCTTCAATGTACACCCCGTTTGGGCATCATTTTTCCATAAGAGGCAGGTAACTAGGGGACTATTAGAATAAATATTTTAATTAAAAGGGGTAAATGAATATGAGTTCCCAATCAATCCTTCTCTACTGTTTGACACACCGTGAATAATTCAAATCATATTCACGGACAGCATTTATTATAATTAAATAGTATCTATAATGCATATATTTTCTGTTCAACCCACTCCAAGCACACATAGTTTAGAAATAGTCGGTTGTAGCCCTCCATGCAACCTAAATAATGAAATCGAGTTTAAATGTTATTGTCTCTTATCATAATGACATTATCAAGTAACGTTTAATAGTTATATATAGTACATAGTTGTTTCAATAACGTCAACATATCGGAGGAAATAAGCTACTATATACCAGAATTAAAGAGTTTGATTCCCCACAACTTCCGCTATCACTCCTGGTGTAATTCAGCGTGACTTTGTTTAAAAATTACGTAATAAAAATGCTCTTATAGTTTTCATTTCCATTTGAAATAATAACGTTATTTCCTAGTGAAAATAAATATTAAAGGTGGGGGGGGGCTGCAGAGATTTATAACCATTAATTTGTACTAATGCAATTGGTTACTCCCGCTATAGCTTTAGCATATATCTCATTTATACTTTGTTAAAACGACAAAGTGTGTATAATAAAAGTTAAATAACAAACTATAAACCTTCTGTAATATGCATAATAGGCTTCCTGGATAACCCCCACCCCACTTTTCGTCCGTAGAAATGCTAACATAGCTAATTTTAATTGAGGAGTGGAATTCACATACCAAGTTTTGTTTAATTAGGTTGTCTTTTAGGCCGAATAAAATTTTTGACTTCTGCTATAGGTTTTAGCGTATATCTTGTTTTTACTTCGGTTTATGAAAAAAGTATATATAACAAAAGTTACTTTAACACAATGAACAACTTTTGTTACTTGCATCTGCTGAAAACCCAATGGGAAACGGAATATTGCACTTTCATTTCAGGCCTCCCTCATAACCCCTACTCCCATTTGAACCTAAAAATTTTAATATAGTTTATAATCATGGAAGAATTAATGCTAATTCACAAACCGAATTTTGTTAAGTTCTGTTCAACAATTAGTGCCCAACAAAATTGTTGGCTCCCACTTTAGTTTTTAATGTATATCTCGTTTAAACTTTGTTATACGGCAAAAGTAAATATAACAAAAGTTTCTTTAAATAACAAAATAAACAACTTTTGTCAAGTGCATATTTGTAGAAAAACTAATTGAAAACAAAGTACCGCTATTTTTAATTTCAGGCTCTCCTGTTCGTCTCAGAGAATATTAATATAGCCTAAAGTCTAAGTTGGTTTAGTATTAATATACATACTAAGTTTCATAACATTCAGTTCAGCCGTTTATGTGTGAAAAGGTAACAAACAAACAGACACGAAAGAAACAAATTCCAGTTATCGTGAAATTTCGAGAAAAAATCAATGTCCAGACAGAGCTTACCATTATATATATATATATATATTTATCTATATATATATAGAGAGAGAGAGAGAGAGAGAGATTAGAATAAAAATTCTTATGTATATATCTTAAATCTGGGCCGTGTCACGTATGAATGCTCAAGGAAAGATAATCATGACACTTAGGGTTGTCCTTCAGCATTAGACTAACTAACAACTATGCAATCAGGTAGAAGTTGCTTGACACATTAGAGAAGATACCACCCAAAGCCGTAATCTATATAAAGTCTCTCTTTTCAGTTATGACTGTAAAAAAACCAAAATTAATCTTTGTACCCTACAGTAAAAGTGATTGAGAGTATATTTTAAGACCACTTGTCAGCCTGTGGAATTAGTTTTGTTTGCGATACAGCGTAATGAACATGTCAGAAAACAAAGTGCATTTCCGGCGTATTTTGCTTTTTTATTTCAATAAAAGGAAGAGCTGCCGAGGCCCACCAACAGATATGTGGCTTGTATGGGGACGAAACCATAACAGAATGTATTCCACAGAAATGGTTTGCTAAGTTTTGTTGTGGAGATAGAAGATTGGATAATTCACCCCGCAGTGGTCAGCTAACAGAGGTTGATTCGAGTGATATAAAGGCACTAATCGAGCAAATCCGTCGCTACATGTACAAGAACTTGCATCAAACAATAAAAATAGGTTTTGGGACCGTTTGTATGCATTTAAAAAAGCTTGGCTGTGTCCCACTTAGATGTTTGTGTGTCAAGCAAACTGCATATAGGTCTTTAACTCTCTCTTGAACCAGCATGCTCAAACAATTAGTGATAGGTGATGAAAAGTGGACTATTTATGAAAATGTAGAGCATAGGATATAATGGACAACTGCTGGTGAGCCCCTGAAGGCCAGCATCTATCTGAAAAAGATTTTACTGTCCATATGGTGGGATTCTTGAGGCGTGCTGATTTAAGAGCTACTTTCTTAAGGAAAAACAATAGATTTGAAGGTCTACTGTGTAAATTGGACCAAGTATTGGGACAGTAATGCCCAGAACTGGTCAATCACAAAGGCACTGTTTTTCACCATAACGCTACACCCAACTCCGCAATAATCACACAGAAAAAATGAATGCAACTTGGCTGGGATGTTTATTCAATCCACAGTATTCTCCAGACCTTCCAGCCATCCGAGCCACCTTTTCCGGTTCCTCCAAAACAGCCTCAACAGGAAATCGTTTGCTGATGAGAGATATGTAAAAATGTATCTAGATAAGGTTTTCGCTTCTAAGCCCCAGACGTTTATGAGAGCAGAATTACAAAGTTGTTGGAAAGATGACAAGAGGTCATCAATAAAAATGGTTAATACATTAGTAACTAAAATTCTTTGCTTCAAAAAATTGTTTTATTCCGCCCTCCAAATACCCAACGAACAAATGGAACCACCCTATATTTTGAAAATGTTGCTAACATAAATTCACAATTATGCCAAAAGAATTCTGTTTCCTTCACTTAGATCAGTTACTGAGAATTCTCAAAGCAATTGATATTTGAACCATGGATTTCCCATCACATCTGTAGTATATATAAATTTTCTTTTAAACTGGCAATAATAAATAAAATACAAAGGCACTATTGTCTAATTAGTTTTTAAGATTTGTGATCTTGGGAGTTTCCTTTCCAAGGATTTCTAGGCTATCATATGTATTTTCAATCATCAAAATTACCCAGAAAATCCTAATGGAACCTATGTTCTTCAGTAATTTTGTTTTTAAATGGTAATTTAATAACCCAATTGTAAAAATATCCAAAAGTATTAACAATGAGGAAGCAATTCTGAAATAGGAAAATATTTACCCAAAATAATGATCATCAGATGATTCTACCTGATACTAGTAAAAGTCTTTCACCCAGAGCTGCATAAAATAAGCAAATTTCCTAAAGTGCAGGGAAGACACACAATGATGATATAGTTTATGCCACCAAATATGATGATATTAGTTTATTATACCAAGATAATGACATCTGCACAATGTAATCTTTATTTCTCCCCTTTCTAAGTTCGTTACATCAACAACATTTTTTTTATGAGAGTAATAATAGTAATAGATATATATCTTTTATCATCCATTTTATCGTCTCTAAACATTCAAATGTCCTGGTCCAATTTCAGCTATTAATAACAGTGATCCTTTCATTCATGCATTGCAATAATCTAATAAATGCTCTGGCCTCTAAAGTATTATGTAACTAGTGTTCATTAATGACCATACATTCATCCAAAATGAAAACAGTCCTTAATATTAAGGCCTAGAGAATAAAACACTCCAAGATATATGTTAAATTAAAAGAGTAAGGTAATGTAGTTATGATTAAAACTTCAGTTCTACATAAAACAAAGCTAGTCCGCGCTGAAAATGGAGACAACATAAATAAATAGTGTGATGGAATTAAGTTGAAGTATATCTAGAAGAAGAGGTTGTCAAGTTGTATGAGTGGTTATAGCTACAAAGTAAAAGGTTGCAAGTGTGAACACAGACCCCGCTTCCCAGGGCGGCTAGTCCTCATGGGAAGTTAGACCATTACCTCTTCATGTAGGGGAGGCCCACAGGTTGAAACATGCATGTAAATAAGTGCTTATATAATTACTGTATATAAGAAGGCGCCCTTACCAATATGACCACAACTTTGGGCCGAAGGAAACCATGCACCCTACTGGTTATCATTATATGATTTCCTTCCCTTTTACACAATTAAATTCATTGCTATTAGACTACTATCATTTTAGGATGTAACTCTTTCAGTATATTTATTTTTAACTCAAAAGAAGTTTTAACAAAATTGGTTTTAATTATAACAAATATAAATTGTTCCCTATTAATATTGTGTTGCAAGCTGATCAAATGACCTCTCAGCAATACCATCAGGCACGCCTTTCATGACTGTTGTACAAACACATTTCATTCCTGCAATATTTACAAAAACTATACTGATTTGGAGATAGCTATTATTCATCTCTCGTACTTTGTTTGTGGTTTTCTTAGCAGAGGATGGTAGACTGAACAAATATTCCAAAAGCTCTCCATTGAAAAACAAATTTGTAGAGGATTAACAAAGTTGTGTGGTACCTTACCTTGGTCTGCATCCTTCACCACCAAAACTTTGGTAGTTAATCATTATTAATATATGGATTTACTCTACCATCTAATATATTATACAGAAAGCAATTTGGGCTACCAATACACATTCATAGAATGCATCATTATAATTCACAATGTTAAAAAACATTTTAACATCAATTCTTTCCATAAAGTGTAAAACCTTAAAGTCTGTAATGCAAGTACTTCAGTAAACTTCACTGACAAAATAATTCAAATATGGGGCAGTCATTCCTTATTTTCTTGTAGGCGACACCAATATTTCTGTCCACAACTGGACATCAAAAATTTCTTTCAGTTATCCAATGACATTAAAACTAAGAATTTAAAGAGTTTTCAAAAAACAATTTCAATGTCATATAAATGCGTTTTAAATTTAAAACTGACAACCATAACATATAAATCATTTATTAATTTATTTACAATAGAATTCAACTCACTCTCTAATTAAACAATAAAACCATAGCTGATCACTATACCAACAATTATGTGATAAATATTTACTACATGCTTTGTTTTATTTAAAATAAGACATTTGTGTGACATCGCTTTTGAATACATTCACATTTAGTATTTTATGAGATTAATCATACCATGTGAAAATAAATTAAGGTTCTTCTAAAATATTTAATTATTATAATAGTTCACACACTGTACTATTTAAAAAAAAATTAACATTTGAGAAATAAAAAATATGCATTGGAGTTAGTTAAATTTTCTTCTCATTAATTTTTTTTTCCACAACACAACTAATAAATTTTTTTAGTCAATATTTGAGCAATGTTTTCGCAATACTAAATATGTTTTGGCTCAATTGACATTAGGCGAATATTCTTTAAGGTAGAAAAGATTGTTTTAGCACAGATTGAGAATGCCCTAAATCTGAGGTATTTAGAAAATAAAAACATACAGCAAGCTAAAACCATGAACCACAGAATAAAAATATAAACAGAGGTAAATAATTACAATGGCAGTAGTAATACATTTAAGCAGGGAGTTTAAGAAAAAAGTATTCAAGTGAGTAAGGGAATATAGTCATAAAAAATAATGTTTAATCTCAATGCTAAGTCAATAATACCTAAAAAGAATACTTTCTTAGTCTCCTTTTGAAAATCATACATACATTCTTAAAAGAACAAATAATGAGTGCAACCCAAAAGTAAATTACACTCACAAGGTTATAATAATCTAAAATAAAATTTCATAGTAATAGTACATCAAGTAAACATTTTTCAGTTGATGGTTGATATAGTTTAAAATATAAAATTAATTGTTTCTAAACAAATTTTAGGAATGTGCTTTTATTATAATACTAAAAAAGGAAATATTTCATTATTATTATTATTTTGGATGGAAATAATTACCTCATCAGAGAAATAAAACTTTATGAAATGAATGAGCTACCATAGACAAGGCCTATGCATACAATTGCATAAAATGATAAAAAGGAAAAATATCTACAAACTAGCATTATATATATACATTTACACAGGATTCAAAATGTGTCTTCTGTACTCATGGAGTTCATTCTTCAAAAATGAAATTGAATCTGAAATTTAAAATAAATAAAAAAGTGTAAGTTTTAATTGTATATAAATTAAATTATTTATTAACATTGATTTTTTGCAACTAAGGCTAATTAGGAGGGTTATCTACAGGTTACCACCCTTTTCTAGCCAGGGAGGGACTAAGGATTTTATTTAAAGAATTCCGTCACTAAATAAATTCCTTTTGTCCAGGTGGGAATCGAACTCACCACTCTAGGTTTACCATGTGAGATTAAGGTCAACGCTTTAACTCATATGGCTAACCTGAGCCCAAATTATATAAGGAATGGAAATTGTTGGAAAACAAAATAATTAATTTGTTACTATAAAGCCATTTTTATAAAATGAATGTTTGAGTCCCCTTACAATACAGACTATAATTTGATAACAGATTGTTCCTAACTAATACATCATAATACATTACTTCATGACCATTTAACTTTTTTCTAAATATTAGCACTAACTTTTTTATAGCTAATTTTCTTAACATTTAATTCATATGAGGTGACAAAAAGCAAAAGAATCAAAAAAGTCTCGAGCGAGTAAACCAAACAGATTTCCCATGTGCCGGAATTTGGAACTCTTAGGATCTCATTTCACCATCTATTTTCTATGTCTCTTGCAGTAAGAATCCTTTGTAAATTGGAATAGGTGTTTAAGGTGGACATAAGATGTTTTGTGGCAGAGTTATTCAAAATTAAAATCGGATAGATAGAAGTGAGGGTACACTGACGGTTGAAACCAAATACACATACATGAATAAAACAATAGTTCTATAAAATTAAATTTGTTATATCAGTTATATTTCATTTTTTAAAACAACTCATAATAATGCAGATATTATGAGTTTTTAATTTTCCTTTCTCCACCCCCCCTTACTGGTTTGATTTCATCCATTATCAAATCTTTAGTTTTGCATGAAACAGATAAATATCCAAATGACAGTCTTGATGTGACTACCGAGGCGGCAAGGCCAAATATTTTTATAAATGTGTGTTATAGAGGATGGGAAATGTGTAAAGGAAAATAGATCAGTGAAGATAGTTCATTTGTTTTTCATCTGTTGACCTTCGGCCATTTCTCCTCCAATGAAGATTGAAATGAGGTCACATGTCGAAGATAGGACCATCTAGAATGTAAAATCTTAATTGATGATCAAACACCTATGAATAGAATGTTCAGTATGTAAGTTTATAAGAGAGGAAAAAATACTTATCCATCATTTTTACATTCCTTTGCTTTTTGCTGCCTCTAATCACATGTTTTTTAATAAACTTTATTCTATTATGAATTATTAAAAATAATTGCCACTTTATTATACAGATATGTATGCTCCAGAAAAAAAAAACACCCTTAAACCCTTACACTGCTCACTTCAGGAATACGCCACAAGAGAGGGAAGGCATATTCCTTGACCTCTATGAGAGTGATTTTTCTCCTCAGTTTAAATTACTTTACTTTATCATGTGCTGGTTTTTGATCAACTTTCTTGATCTGGGCTTTGGACTGAGACAGATAATTTAAAAAAAAATTACAATTTTTTTTTTAATGTTTGTTTTATTTTAAATTTTGTTGCTTTATATTTATTTTTTTAGTGTATAAATTATTTCAAAGCAAGTTTTGGCACAAAGAGTTAGGCTTTAAAAAAAATAAATAAACTATCCTTTTATTATTATTATGCTTTGTTGGATATTTTTAGAATAATAATTTTACTCACCACATTTTGTACTAATTATTAAGTTTTAGTAACACAAGTCTTTACAGTTATTTTTATCAATCACCGTATGCACCACAAATGAATCATCAATATAAAAGCAGATCTGTTAGCAGTTCCCAACAAAAAACTTATTTTGAAAAAAACTCTGTCATGACCTCAACCTTCTCAATGGCATGATTCACTTATAACTGGAGGTTTTTCAACTCAGTTTCATTTTTCACCTTTGACATATAATTTGGTTAGTTAGTATTTATTGAATCAATTTGTACTTCCTTAAATACAATACTATATATCCTAGGATATTAGAGGGGAGAGGAATTATAATAAGGCAAATATTTCAATAGTACATAAAATGTATAGGTTGACAAAACGAATTAAATATAATAGTTAAAAGAGTTCATTATAGTTTTTCTAATATAAAAATAATAAGAATAAAAAAATATTTCGTAATGGATTGGATACATTTTTACATTTACATTATATATCATTAAAACTATTTTTTATACTTGAGGAGAACTGTTTCTATTGGCTAAGCCCAAGTCTCCTGGCTCTCTAAGTAATATTCTAACCTATGTTTTTCTCTGCAAAACGTGATACACTACATCAGTGGTTTGAAGAGGAGGCAAGTAATTGTATTATTTTAGCACAGTGGTAAGTGTACAATTATACTCTAACAAAAGAAAATTAAAAATAGTAATATTTTTGATAAGGTAATCTATACAGCCATCAACATAAAGTGTTTATGTTTAGTGTGAGTAACCAAATTTCAGTGATGTAATTTGAGAAGATTAATTGCCTCCTCTTCAATTCATTGGCAGAGTGCTTTAAGTTTATGGGGTTGGAAAACATTTCAATTGTCATATACAAATCGGTGGCTTAATCTTAGGCTACTAGTCTACATGACTTGAGTCCCGGCCATTGAAAAGGTTGATTGTAAATAGCATGCACATACACTCACACACACACATACATAGGCATACATTCAAAAGTGAGTTTTACAGAAATGCCAGCCTTTTGTTAGAACTGATTATATAGTAGAAAACACAGCTACAAGTATTAGTACACATCTAATCCTTAAGTTAACTAAAAAAAATGTACAAGCATAAACAGAATGAGACTAACCGACAGAGTGCTTGAGGTAACGAAGAAATGATGGCCCCATAGCTCTGCGTGCTGTCATAAAGTTCAAAAAGAGGAGCTGCAACTATCTTGTAGTTCTTGGGAACCGCGAGCACAGCTAAAAAACACATTAGTCTCACAGTTAACCCTCCTTGACCACATACAATTCTTCCACATAGGATTTATAACATATATGTAGATGATACGTTAATTTAAAATAACATACATACATAAAACAAGTGAACTAGTGTACTTCACATTAAGGAGGGAAAGAGTTAATTTAATACTTAAAGCCCATAACAAAAAATACAAATGAATAAAAGAAAAATACATAGCTCTAAATAACTACTCAAAACATCATGACAGATGCATTTCCAATGAAATGTTAAATAACAAGATGTAATTAAAAAAAGTATTGGATTTTGTGTTTTTAATAAAAATTAATTAAAAACAAGGTTGCCAAATAGAACTCTAACCTTTATTCAAAATAATTAAAAAGCCTTACAAAGAACAAAGATAATCTTTTAAAATTTGAATTGCAAACATTATAGTATATTAATAATTTACGAAGCATTTCCCTCTTTTTCTCTTTTAATATAAGTGTTACACGTACAAAGTAGCCAAGTTAACTTTCCTTCATGATGTATTCAATGACTAATAAATCTTTACCATTGATTGTAACAAAATATTTTTACTTTTCCTATCTAGTTCTAAAAAAATGATGTTCATCAAGTTGAACAAGTGAATTTTTTTTTAAGATTTTTATTTCCTTTTAGGAAGTAAAGGAAATATTCTAATCAAGAAAAATTGTAGTTTTCTAATTCCCACTGACACTTGCAAGTAACATGCATAACACAAAAATGACTAGTTTGAAAATGTTAAATTTCATTATTATAATAACTGTAAAATCTAGTAGATCTAGAAATAGGCTAAGAGAGAAAGGAGGGGGGGGGGGATTAGAGAGAAAAATAAATGGGAAATTAACAAGATTTTTCAATTGTGTTATAACTTATGATAAAACAGTCTGTTACAAAGGGGGGGGGGGAGATTTGGAAAGACATGCAACTGTCATCTCAAATTATTCTCCATTACTCCTGAAATAAGTATCCTATGTATATATGGGTTGAAATTTAAGTTGGATACGAGAGACATAGTGACATAGTTGCTTTAAATGAAAATCTCATCCGCAGTACGGGAATAAACTGAAAGCTGGAAACAAGCAAATACAAATAAATCGGTTAATTTTCGAATTAGTAAAATTTTGAAATACAAAATGAGTGTGCAATAAGTGAAATATGCTATCAGTTCAACTTCAATATTTGATTTACTCTTACCGAAAAAAGACTGATTCCTCTTTAAATGATTTATCCTGAATTTAAAAAGAAAGTTTAACGAATCATTAAAAGAAATACTTGCTCTTGACAGATGGATTTCTTTTTGACTTCTAACTAAATAGGTCTAAAACATTTGTTTTTTTATTGTGGCTTCCAGGAAGCTTAACGAGGATCTTGGTTTCAAATAAAAAAATTGCAGGCAAGCTGGCTGCTAGTCCAAAAGGACAAAAGGTAAGAGCACAAAAGGTTGAAGTTAAAACAAAATCACATATAAAAAATAAATATATGAGCACACTTTGACTGAGGAAGTTATTTATACATGTTATGCATTGATAAATATATAGTTTTTCCTCCAGACAATTGCGTTTTATTTATTTAAAAAAAAAAATCCTATCCAATAATAATTATCCTTGACTAATACAGAAGGAAAATTCCAACTAGGCAAGTGGCAACCTTGTACTTTAATAAATTAAGAGGTCTTGCATAATAATTTAATATAGCCCTATGTTATTTATTAAGATTAAGAAAAAGTTCTTTGATTATACTTAATTGTTTTCTCTCTTAACCCAATAAATATTATTGAATTATTCCTGTCAGTAAATAATATGTTCATAGGAATGATTATGTTTGAATCCAGGCTTAATATAATAATCAAAATTTCCGAGTCATTATAAATGTCCCCCTCCCCACCCCCTCCGAAATAGTGTCAAAGCCCTTTGTTCGTGTTTTCACAATTTTAAAATTCTCTTGAAAAATAATTTGGTCAGAAAGTGCAAAACAAGATTTTGAAAAACCAGTGAAAACCTACATCAGAAATAAATTTAGTGAGAGTATATCTTAGATTTTATTTTTCTGAAAATGATTTAAACTGATTCATCCATTTGCTGATAAAAATTAATTACTGTAGATTAGTTAAAGTTATAGATATCATGAACTACAACTTCCCACCAGCACTTGCTATTAATACATTTCCGAATGCAAGGACTCCTTTATTATTATATTAAATCCGTCTTTGTTAAGTAAAGTGATAAAATATTGAGTTAGTAAATTTCTTTAAGGCACTACTTAGAACTATTACAGCTCAATTTTTTGTAATTAAAAATTGTGAACATTGTAAATGCTAATTCCATAAAATCTATGGAAGACTTTTTTTTTTTTTTTTTTCTTCAAAAAGGGAAATGACCAAGCCTTTGCTCAGTACAAGTTTGAATAACAAGTTCTAATGAAAACTGTGAAACTACAAAATAACATGAGACAATATGCTTAACATTGATAATTAAACAAGTTAACTATATTAACACGTTTCTGTATTATGTAAGTAATTTTATAATCACTTTATTGATACAAATTACCAACAAATAAATATATATAAATTTTAGAGAGTGGCAACACTTAACTACAAAAACATAATTATAGAACTATGCTCTTTCTTTAACAATGCAAAGATTGATAATGTATTTTATACAATGACTACCTTTCATAATTGAAAACTATTAGTAGCCTAAAATAATATTCCACAGTATATTGTTATTCGTTTAATGAAATGTTCCTGAATAAAAAGGATAGATAAAATTTTAGAAACTATACTTTTTAGAAATCAGATCAATGGATTAGAAAATAATAGAATAATTAACTGATTATTCTAACCAGAAATTTTAGTTTTCTGGAAATAGGGACTGCCATGAATTAGTCAATGTTGGCTGATCATGAGACTACATAAATTCCTCTATTTAAAAAGTTTACATTCTTATTTTTAAAAATTAAAAATATATATACCAACACAAATAAACAATTAAAATACTGAATACAGTAGACCCTCATCATTCAAATACTATTAATATTTACAAACCTTGCATATTATGTTTGTTTTCCTAAACTATAAATAAGTTTACATCTTTCACTAATGTTGAAATTGAATTTCAAAAGTAACTAGAAATAATTTCTTTAATAAATTCAGTTTCGGAAGAATTGTTTCAGAAACAGGCAAGACAATAAATAGTAAGAAACGTTTGGTAACTTTGAGACATATGGCTAGACAAAGCTAAGATCCTAAGAGCTGAAGGTGTTGCCCAAAAAATTGCTCATCTCTCTAAACTTTGTTTGGATCTGAATATAATATTTTTTACCATTTATCAAAAGTTAAATTTTAATGAAGTTAAGTTCCTCAATGGTTTTTTTTTTTTTTTTTCAGAGGTTCAATCCGAACAATTTAACCTTATTGAAAGACAACCAGGACAAGAAGACACTAGTAGATTTTGTAGAAACTTGTAAAAACTAATAGAAGAAAAGATTTATCCATTTTTACCATAGAAGGTACAAGTGTGGCAGAAAGATCCAAAATGAATATTGAATTGAAAACCTAACAACTAACTAGCCTCTGATAATAAAGTAGATTATTCAACCTCTTGATAACCGCAGGTTTATGATTACTCTAGATTTTAAGTTCAAGGCGATCCATTCTATAAAAATCTAAAAATAAAAGTTATTCAAGTTTGTGAAAAATTTACATTGTGTAACTGCACTGCTAATATCGCTGAATCAGTGAAAAAAATATGAGAATAATTTAGTTGTGATGATGGATCATATCTCCAATGTCAGGGATGATGATGTGACATTTGCAAAAAAAATTTAGAAGAGAATCCTTGAGAATTTTTAAGGGTCTACTGTACTTTTAAATAGTCCCAGTAAATATTTATTTTATGATCTAAGGGGTTTTATTTAAGTTTTTGTGTTTTTCTTCTTAAAAATCTTTTTAATAGAAATAGAGAGTATAATTTATATATTATTGATTGAAAGTTTATAACTGAAGAATGGCCTACAGAAATATTTAATTTTGGTTTATCTCTTAACTCTTCTAAATATGTAATGGGCATTTGGGTTACTCCCTTAGGTTAAGACTACAGAGTAAAATATGTAGTTCTCAATAACAAGTTGATCACAATCAAAATAAAGTTGTCTAAAGATTATTACACACCCTTCACACTCACATAGATACAAAAGCATCGATTCCCCAAATTCATACATAATAATAATAAAGTAAATAAACAAAGGCACTCTCTCAAATGATAAAAGCGTACAAGTGTAAATTAAGTTACATAATTAATCAAGAACTCAAAAAAAAAAATTATATGTAATGACTAGTACATTTTCGACTTCCTCAAATTACATGAATGCACCAATTTAATTAGAATGTGACCAATTTATTACAATGTAATCCACAAACGAGAAAAAGCTTACAAAACATTACTAATGTTTATGAAGACGGTTTAATATTGAGGATTTACTGTAAAATTAAAATGAGCCATCGGGAAAAAAAATTAAAGTAAAATATAATGCCTTGGGGAGTAACACATAATTAAATAATCTAAAGCTAACAAAATCCTGGTTATACATATGACCCATGGAATCTTTGCTTAAGAAGAAAACAAGTAATTATTAGTGAATTGTAATTATTTAATTTAAAAATAAATAAATAAAACCCAAAATAACCCAAGGAAAATAAATTTTAATACAGTAATTTTAATAAATATAGAAAGATAACACTCAAACTCCCTCCAGCTATATAATCTTAAAAATTGTATTACCAATAGTTCTATTATGTTTTAAGCTGCATATAAAACAAATTATTAAAATTTTAATCAGACGAGATTTTCTTAATTGTCCAATACAGTGAATCTTATAACAAATTACATGCATAAATTTATACAGAAGAAAAGCATGCAAATTAAAAAAAAAAAAAAAAAAATCTACAAATTATTAACAAATATAAATAATAAATTTGATTATTATATATTTAAAAATATTGAATATTATATAATACCAAACATGTAAACAAAAACAAATATTCCTGTTATATAAATATGGCTATGAAGTATTTTCACAACACTTCACAGAATACCGTGACAAAACCGAATAACCAAAAGTATATTTGCTATAACCACAAATCTATTCAGAATAATTCTACAAGTGGATGATTTAAAACAGAAACAAACCAATTTCTCAATTTGTTTTGTCTGTTAATAATTCTAAGAATAATTCTAAAAATGCAAAGAATTTTTTGGTATTTTAATTAAGTTTTTCATTTTTGAATAACAATTGAAGACAAAAGATAAAGTTTTAGATACCAATGCATTCCTAAAATCAAACTTTAATAAATTGCCTATTGATACGCATACTTTATTACGATACCAGGTTCATTAAAAAAATATGCATTTTGTGTCAATGGTAAATATAATATGCATTGGAGTCTGATTACTGTAAGTAGAGTTCATCCATGAAATATAAGGACAAATTTTATAGAATCAAGACCCAACACACAGCTTAAAATTTCCCAAAATTCTGGTTCTATTTAAATTCATATAATACACAGGATGATGTGCTGGCTTGCCTTACTATGTTTTTGATCTGATCTGCTTAGAAATTATCTCTGCATAACTAATCAATGACAACTAAATCCTCCAGAAATATCACAAAAATTAAAAACCAGAGAAATAATTTAAAGGCTAATAGGAAAATTTCAGATATTTAAAACAGTTTGAATTTTTCTTACATTTCAAACAATGAAATTAATAAAGGATAAAATTTTCTAATAGTTCTTACCTAATACTGCTTTTTCTATAATATTGCATAGATTTAAATCGACACAGTATTAATTTAGGCAAGATGCTTTTTTCTAATTGATTAAAAATGGTTGATGTTTTCTATTAAAAAAAAAAATGTCATGTTCTACATACTATTTCAAGGAATTTTACTTTATTCTCTCTATGTGGTATTTTAAGTCCAGGCCTTAAGATAAAAAAAAATGATTGAAAATGAGTATTCTTTTGAGAGTTGCATTAAACATGATTTCTTTCAAAACAAATCTAAAGAAACCAAGCAAATCAGAATTGGAATTTAATTTTTGGAAAAAATATTCTAGCATTACAAATGAATAGAAAGCAGATTACTATTAACCAAGGCATAATACTACATGGATAAAAAAGTTTTAAGTAATTACCAGAAAGAAATTGCTTTTAGCGAACTGGATTTTTCCAGAAATCCATTATCAAACAAATTTTCAAAGTCTGCGTTGAGTGCGTCCAACTTTGCTCCCTGTACCTTTCCTGAACATTATCTTCTATACTTCAATCATAATGAATAATGAATCAATGCGAATAGGATCACCCCTCCCCCTCCTATGGAAACATCTAGAGTAAATAGACAGTCTGTCATGCAAAAGGACTATCTTTTGCATTAGGGACGACAAAGGAATCATTCTGTATTAAACTGAAATAGTTCAGTTTTAAGAAGGCTGATTAATGCTTGGTATGTACTAGAGTCTACCAATGTAAATTATGTTCATACTATAAACCATTACCGCTTCGATAAATGGTAGTGTTAGAATAGTTTTAGATATCAACTCCACCATTCCCAAATGGCACTCTAGCCCTTAACCAACGGTGAATAATGTGAATAATTTAGCAATAGATATGGAAGCAATCTGTATCAGCATAGCAAACTTTCTTTCCGGTGTTTTCAATGGTCTAGTTTACAATATTTTTTAAAGTCACTGTCCCTTCAAGAAACCAATCCAATATTTAGGGAATGACCTATAGCACCCTACTGCTCAAGTCATTACAAATAAGGACATGCGAATAATTGATTTCCATTAATAGAAGATTCCTGCTCAAAAATAATATGGCTTTTTAAAAAACCAACGTGGTAAAAGAATTGGACTTCATATAGAAAAATAGTGCCTCAAAACAAGTGAAAACATTTATATAACAATGTATATAATATACACGTAAAACAATAACAATCAACCTGGAAGCATTTACTTACAATACATAATATATGTTATTCAAATATCAATGTTTACTTACAAGTGAGAATTATTCAAAAAAATTTGGACTTAAAACATCCAATAGTTTGGGTATAGGGATTTTTAAAACACATTAGTAATATCTCCTGAGATGCTGGACGATTCAGGAACCAATTGACCCTGAATAGTAATATTCTAAATTCAAAAATGTTCTTTTTTACAAGCGATTCTAAATTTCTGAACTTTTATGACAGAGTAAGACACTTAAAGGAATTTATTATAGAAATGGCATGTTATGAGACCTAAATATGAACCTTTACTTTATAAATATAATCAACTATAATATATATGCATGGCGACTGAGTAAGAGGATAGATATATCGATATAAACAAAACTCTAAGGTTCATCTACAATTCTATGGCTACATTCTGGGTAATCACCCCCCCCCCCTCCATTCAAATCATTCTGAGAACAATCAGTCTGCTAGTATGGTCATTTGCTGTCCAATCACTTAAAAATGATTTGATGATGAAATTTTCTATCCATACATAGGAATTTGATTTTCCAACTGAGAGTAGGGATTTACTTTGACACATAACATATATATATTATTGGGGGAAAAAATAAACAAATTTGACAATAGCATTCAAAGGAATTTGGTGCGAGAAAGACCATTTTAAGAAAGGGATTAATTAGTGCTTAGGTTAATCCAACTTTATATTTCCAAGGGGAATCATGTTTGTTAATTTTCTAATGTGGCTAAATTCTTAAATATTTGTCCAATGATTACTTTACAGATATAACAATTGAATGACTGAACAAAAAGGACATCTGTGTTATTAGGTGAAAACTAAAGGATTATTTAATGCATACACTAAACCAATCTTTATTCTTTATATTTCCACGGAAAACCATTTTTATTGCAAACGTCAACAACACAGTTAGCTAAGATAAGAATCTAGAAAAAGTCTGTGGAGGATCAGGAAATCAAATGTCTTCAAATTAAATCTTACAATTTGTGTTGAATAATTCATAATAACAAACCTAATACGACAGAACTGGTTTTTACTTTTTAAATAACTGAAGAATGCAATTTTTAAAATTAAGAATATTTCAGGGGAACCATTTATGAGTAAGACAGCCACTTTTAGATTAGTTAAAATAGGATAGCTCAGTACTTTTTATTACCAAGTTCTGAAGCTGAGACCAACACTTTCTTATTATGAGATACATAGTAGACGGAAGGAGGACAGCCTATATTTTATTGCATTGTTTATATATATATATATATTTGTAGGTACATCAAAATCAATCTAAAGAGTGATATATAGATTTATATCAAGATGATATATCCTGATTATCACATTTCAAGTTCAATAAATTAAAAAAAATACACCTTGATGTATAGTAATCTGCTCGTGTTATCATCTTTCACCCTTTCAAAGACATAAGTAACAATCATTCATTATATGGAATAGCATTATGTATATTATAAATCATTAGCTGACTCTATATCTCAGATAATAAACACAACCACTCATAGATACTACATTTTTTAAAAGTATAATTATTGTCGAAAATTTTAATTTCAGATTATGATGAAATTAATTTGTTGTATATAATATAAAAGAAAAAAATTAATCTCCAAATTCAAGTAAACAGAAACTGTTAAGTTAATGTCATCATATAATTTCAATCATACAAGATTTGATACTTTTACATACTGAAATTATATCACATAATGAATGAGAGGGGTGGAAATTAAATGTGGAGTAAAACCTCACCAATTCAGATCCTAACTTCTAGATATTAAAACTTAAACATTTCAAATGTCTGGTGAAAAAGTTATGTTTACAGGAAAATTATAATACAGTTAAAAGTTTGTTTATCAGCTCAAATAATTCAATATCATCCTTTTTTTTTTCCAATATTACTGTTAAAATTAAATGAGAAACTCATGGCCACATATTGATTTACTTTAGAGGAAAATCTTCTTTAGGATTTAAGTAAATCCTCTAATAAATAAGAATAACAATTTTATGATTCACTGGAACAGCCCTTCAAATAGAAATATTACAAAAGAAATAAGCATGTTTGTTCAATGTTAAATTTGGGGAAATTTATCTTCACAACTCTAAACAATAGACACACTTAAATGTTTAAAATTCAAAAACTTGCAAAGGGATTACAGTATTATTTCATTATCGGCAACAAATGTGATTTAAAGGAGCTACAGCATAATATAAAGAACATTAACATACTCACCAACCTTTCTATTTTAAAAAGTTTAGTGGTACAATAATAAGAGCAAGTTCATGGAAATTGACTGAACAAGTGAGGTTTTAATATTGGAAATTACAAGGGAAGTCTAGTTTTTAATAAACACCAGACCATAAGGATTGAATTAAACAGCAACAAAGTTTAAGACAAAATTCAGCATTAACTCACTGTCCATTCAATGACGGGTTTCAGCGTAAATATACTTTTGAGCTGAAAATGCATCCCCTCATCAAAAAAGGCATTGTAGTTCCTGTTTAAGTGTTTACCATGGGGCAAATGAAAATTAAATAAGCGTGTTTTATTGCATATGTCTATACATTTTCATGAAATAAGTAAATAATCTTGATCCAAAACAAAACCAAAAAAAAAGTTGCAAATGAAAGAAATCAAAACATAATTCCAGGAAACTACTTATACATGAAAAATATATTACTGACCACTTTCCAATCAGTTCAAATCAATAGAAATCTTACACTGAACAGTTCTTGCTCGTATTATAAATTAATAAATTGAGAATCTAAGTTCAAGGAGCAGTAAAAATCATGCTGTAATGTGCAGCATTTGTGCAACTTACACATACCACATAATTATTAGTTCTGTTCAGCCATTAAAAGAGCTTATACAAAAAGATTGTAACTAGCATGGAGATACCCTTATTTTGTGCCATCAGTCCTTATTCGAAAATGATCAGACTGTGGTACCTAGTACCTCTTGTAAACTTAGGTACAGCAGACCATAAGCATATTAATAATTTTTACCATTCACCTTTTCGATCAAATTCTAATGTTTGGGTGAAATTAAACCAACTTTCTAACCATACTATGGAATAAATTAAACTTCTAAATAACAGAACCGAATTTTGAAGTGTACCTTTCAAAGCTATTTGTTAAAAAAAAAAAAAAAGTGCTTGCCTGAAAACGGGTAATTATTTACTTTCCCAACCACCAAAGATATGGCATCAATTATTATTATATTATTCAAAGTATCGAATTAGGCCTTCACTACCAAAATCCTTGAATTCTGGGATACGTTTATATTTAATATATAGTACATCATAGAAAGGGATATAAGATTATAATTTTTTCATATTTCAACCATAGCTTTAAATTATTTATATAAAATAAAAAACATATGCTTGAATAGACAGTGAATTAATGGATTAAAAGAATCCACCAATTAATAAAGTGAAAATGAAAACATTTAACAGCTTGAAGACAAAACAAAAAAAATAATGTCAGAGAGCAATGTCATTATTCACAAGAATTCATGTTAATAAAGGAATGATTTTACTACTTACAATCATAATAGTGACTGTAAGTCAAAACCACAGCTTACTCTAATTAAAATACAGTCTTCAGAGCAGTTTGCATGTGATATGATTCTTTTTATCTTTGAATACATTACTTTGAATTTTTAAATATATATGTAATTTAGCCAAAATCAAAAGAACAAACAAACTGCTTAATTAACAAAATCAGTGAAAAAAATTGAAAGTTGATAATTTGAGCAGGTTGGCTGTGAGTCCCAAACGCCGAATCATTAACTGTGAAATAAACATATATGTATGAATAAATTATATCAAAGACCCTAGAAAGTGTTGAATGAAAAACATAAGAATAAAATAATATCAAGTTATCTTACCACTGTCTGTACGATTTGTGAAAGGAAATTACATCGATTTCTAATAAAGAATTAAACTCACCTTTGGGCCCCATTTGAACCAGAAATAATTTTTTATGTTCCTTGGGCCTAGTAATATGTGCTGGAATATAGGGGTACTGGGGTGGCTCAAAGTTAGGCCGCCACCAATTTCCAATGGTGTCTTCAATAATCCATTCCTGTTTGACTCCATCTTCACGGCCGAGAATCTGAAAATGACGTGAACAAGTTTTTATATGCTTATTTTTATGATCATTTGCCTGACAGTATATACTACGACTTCTGTGTATATGAAAATACTCATTTGTTGCTGTTATAGACAGGAAAAGTATAGCTTTCCTTTAATAAATAAATAGTCCATCATGTAGGTAGAGCCTAAACTAAATAATTTCACACATGCATCAGATGATAATGATGTAATCTAAAACCGCATTCTCTATACCTTCCACAATAAAAAGCTTATGCAAACACAATTAGTCTATCATCAAAAAAGGAATTGACTGTTCTTTTAGTTAGTTAGAGCACTGACCAAGATAGCCCGGAGTGCCATAGTACCTAAATTTTTCTCTCTTATAAAAAATAATTAAATTACTAGGTCAATAACAGCTGTGCATTGTATTGTGTGCATGTGTGTGCAAGTTCTAAGCATGGTCTTGTTTATTCTGTAAAATTGAGTTATGCTTGTAATTTTAATTTATATGGTATGGGGCTCAGGTTAGCTATGTCAGTTAAAGTGTAGGCCTTAATCTCACATGGTGAAACCTAGAAGGACAAGTTGGATTCCCATCTGGGCAATAGGAATTTATTTAGTGACAAACTCATTAAATAAAATCCTTAGTCCCACCCTCACTAGAAAAGGGTGGTATCCTTTAGACAAGCCTCCCCAATTAGCCATAGTAACAAAAAATGGACGTTAATAAATAATAATATTTTATATAATCCTCGCCTATATTGTAGAATGTAAAAATATAAAAGTCCGTCAGGCAGGGGCTGCGTAAACTAAGCAGATTTCCCACGTGAAGTTTTACAATAGAGAAATCTGCCTAATAATAACAGTATTAGTAACCTATTCACAACAACAAATAGTTACGGGAATGGCCGCACTAGCTCTCGGCGGAAATTCCCGAACATAGCCGATTCCTGCCGACTACACACACAATACAAATGCAAATATCTCGGTTAATATTCAAAATACAGAATAAATATATAGAACAATATTTATAGAAAATTTAATTTGCAATAAGATTGATTCTATACAATTTTTCGGTCCGATGCATAATAACGGAGGTATTTCGAATTTTCAAAAATCCCCCCTCAGGTCCGATTTCAGCTATTAACGAACTTGATCTTTCTTTTTACATAAAACGATTAAATATGAAGTTTGGTAACAATCAAACAAAAATTGCGAAATTATATTATATATATAATTTTGAACGGACCTCATTTTCATCATCTCCTGGATAGGATCAATGGACATTTGAGGAAAATTTTCAAAACTCGCGTCATGAGTACGACCTCAATAGCTGATTTCCCTCAAGGGATCCATTGTGTTGTTGAGCTCTGAGATGGAGACCTGGCCTCCAAAACCACTAAGCACTCAAAATAATAAACTGTGTAGAGATAAGACTTTTAATTTACATAGTAAAAAGCTAACCACCCTCCCAACAAAAAAAAATCGAAATCTAAAAAATTGTATTATCCTTCACCTGTTTATATAGAATTACAGAAAATTAATTTGTGCCAAATCTGTGTGAACATACCTAAGATTTCCCATACTAAACTAAAAACTCATAAAGAGGTCGCTTGATGAAGAAGGCCCAAAGTCAACGAAAATACACAATGAGAGAAGAAAACCACTGAAGGAGATCGCCAAGACAATAAAACCTTATGTCAATAATCACTCTGGATTTGTGCTGGCTGGTGGAGGTCCATCATCAACGGAAGGATCAAAAAGGTCAAACACCTCCACTCTTAATATTTCTTTATTACAGGCAAAGTACTTTCGGGGCGAACCGTCCCATCATCAGTGCTCTGTGACACAACATTTATAGTTTCAAAAACATGTAATATATATATGAATAAATAAATAAATAAATATATATATAAAAGTCAACAAAGGTAGTCGAATATTAAAAAAACAAACAAATATATATAAAACGCAATGCTACACTTATGACTAGAACGTTACAAATAAATATTAAAAGCAATAAACAACAAAATAACTAGGAGATGGAGAGGAACTGACCTAGAGTTGGTTCCTATTGAGCCGACATCTCCGGCGAGACTGGGAGCCTACTCGGGCCAGGGCGGCTACTGCAGAGGACGGAACATGCCTGAGCACGCCCCCCTCCCCCCTAATATTAATATTTTTATCTTCTAGCATGTCCATCCTGATCCATAACTGTTCTACTAGATCCATTGTCTTCCCTTTGCCAAGGTGGTCGAGCACCTCGAACTCAACGGCATTTGCTTCATGGCCTTCATTTATCATGTGTTTACGTACCTCCGAAGTCTTGGTGGAAAGGTGCTCTTTTAATCTACTTCTTAGCTTCCTTCCACTTTGCCCCACATATGAGCTTCCGCAAGTCAGGCAAGCAACCCGATACACACCAGATCTATCCAGTGGATCGACCGCATCCTTAATCCTTGGGATCCCAGTAATAGCCAAAGAGTTCCTAGATCTTCTTCAGGTATGTTTAGGCCAAAATTTTTTCAAATTTCAGGGACGTTTTTATGCCCTGGAAAACGGCCTTGTGATGGGATCTGCGATTAGCCCACTAGCTGCGGAGTTGTTTATGGATTATTTGGAATGCAAATATTTGATGTCTAATCGCAACCCATACCGAAATTTTGGCCTAAACATACCTGAAGAAGATCTAGGAACTCTTTGGCTATTACTGGGATCCCAAGGATTAAGGATGCGGTCGATCCACTGGATAGATCTGGTGTGTATCGGGTTGCTTGCCTGACTTGCGGAAGCTCATATGTGGGGCAAAGTGGAAGGAAGCTAAGAAGTAGATTAAAAGAGCACCTTTCCACCAAGACTTCGGAGGTACGTAAACACATGATAAATGAAGGCCATGAAGCAAATGCCGTTGAGTTCGAGGTGCTCGACCACCTTGGCAAAGGGAAGACAATGGATCTAGTAGAACAGTTATGGATCAGGATGGACATGCTAGAAGATAAAAAATATTAATATTAGGGGGGAGGGGTGTCGTGCTCAGGCATGTTCCGTCCTCTGCAGTAGCCGCCCTGGCCCGAGTAGGCTCCCAGTCTCGCCGGAGATGTCGGCTCAATAGGAACCAACTCTAGGTCAGTTCCTCTCCATCTCCTAGTTATTTTGTTGTTTATTGCTTTTAATATTTATTTGTAACGTTCTAGTCATAAGTGTAGCATTGCGTTTTATATATATTTGTTTGTTTTTTTAATATTCGACTACCTTTGTTGACTTTTATATATATATTTATTTATTTATTTATTCATATATATATTACATGTTTTTGAAACTATAAATGTTGTGTCACAGAGCACTGATGATGGGACGGTTCGCCCCGAAAGTACTTTGCCTGTAATAAAGAAATATTAAGAGTGGAGGTGTTTGACCTTTTTGATCCTTCTGTTTATGTCAATAACTTTAGTCAGAAATAAATCAACATTCAAATGAAATCAAAATCTATTATCATGTTTGTTTTGAGCCACATTTTAGCTGGAAAATATAATGATGAGGAAGTTCACTTACAATTTTCTAATCAATCATTAAAACATACCTCAGTCAGAAGCCTTTTAAGTCCTTCAATCTCATCTTCGCCAGGATTAAGTTCACCTCCAGGTAGTTTGAAAAAAGTGGTCCCCAATTGCAAAAGAAGAATATGGGGAATTCCATTCTTATGTACAAGTAAAACACCATCAACCGTCCTCCTCATGCCAATCTTCTCAAACTCCTCCCGCATTCTCTGAAATCTAGCAGGAACTGAAGGATCTTTCTCAAAAAGAGCTTCTTTAGTGAGGAAGGAGTAATTTGTTAAAGGATATCTGAAAAAATAAACAACAATCAAACCTTTTGATCGACTAAATTATTCTAATTTAAATTCATTCACAAATAACTCATCTCAGAAAAATAACTTATCAGTATAGTATCCTTCAGCTCATTAACACAGGTGTTAATTTAATATTGAGATCAGTATATAATTGAACAATACACATTTTAGGTTACCCTTAAATGGTAATGTCAGCACTCACACTCACAGTAGCTTATGTCCAGAGAGTTTCTTCTTTTTCTTTTTTAGCTTATTACTCACTTATTTTCTTATCTCATAAGTTTGTCATTTTTGGGTTGACAGATTCAATTACTGACTGAGCAATAAATGAATTTTTTAAAGAGAAACATGATTAGACATCTGATACCCGAAAGCTAGAATAGTCTGGTATGCCGTAGATAACCCGTCCTTATTAGTCATAGTTGCATTGAAAGGACACTAATTAAAAGAAAATATAGCATGGTGGATAGGAATGTTTTTGATTGGGGAAAAAAATTACACCTTAAAATGTAAAAAAAATATATTTGGTAGAAAAGGATTTAAATATACCACATTCAAACAGAAAGCATTTGTAATAGCTGCACCAGTGTATTTTTCTATTGTTTTACTCCTATTTAGAGATATATCAGAACAAAGAACTAACAGAAATGTTTCATATAATTTCAGTAACATTATTACTCGAAAAACTGCCCATTTGATACTATCTGTGGAAAAAGTGATGACAGCTCATAACACCCACATTCAAATATCAAACTTAAAGTTAAAGCTCCAGTCAACCATTGATTTCCTCTCCATTTTGAAAGAGACTTGGGACCCTACAATTTGTTGCAAACAATAATAAGTGAAAAATAAATGACATATATCTTAAGAGCTAAGTTTCTAGAATTTTAAAGCAAGCCCAAGCAGTTAATTTTTTTATTTTAATGTGCCCTGAGGGAGTTTATGAATCCCAAGGAAATCCAAATCATTAATCTTAACCTATGAATTAAATATAAAGACAATGTGTAACAGGAACCTATACATAAATGATATTATTAAGTATTATCTGAACTGGCGGGAGGGGGTATGTATAGAATTTATTTGTCAGGCAGACAGAATTATGCCCCTTAACCCTCCGTCGGGCGCAGCTAGCCTGAGAGGCCAGGAAAACATACCTTTTGATACCACGCCTCATTCTGTTTCCCCTGTGAGGGGCCATTCCCAGTAATTTCCTGATTTGTGTTCATGCTTAGAATCCCCTACTTTAGTCTATTGCCATCCTTCATCCAGACCGACTGGTCCCTAGGTGACTTGTGAGGCCGACTGCGCCCAATTGCTCCTTAATTTCGAAGATGATTTTTTTTCAAGATATATCTATTGCAATCGTCCCTTTTACTAAGATTAATGCTATTCTATATGGAAGTTCGCCGATATCTTGAGAAATAAGTGCTAGTCTAACTCTGGCCTCTCAGGCCGAATGCGCCTTATCAATTTTACTTGTTTTAGTTTAAGCTTCATTCTATTTTAATAAAGTAATTATTTTACGTACTAAATAGCATATTTGCTTTCCTTAGATCCAAGCAAATTCTGTCCTACCAGCGTTTTAAATTAAAATAAATTAGATGGGGAGTGGGGGGCTAAAATATGTGGGCGGCCACACAGGCCGTGTGCGCCCGATTTTGTTTCGTCCAGAGGTGCGCCCGACGGAGGATTAAAAGTAATATCTATACAAAAAAAGGAATTAAATTACCTTCAAATATTAGTCATCAATAAACTAAGATCACAGATAAAAAATAAAATACAGGACAAAATCCATAAAGACTGAACCTTAGCTAAATGGATTTTTCAAGATGACAATCGCATTTACTATCAAGAAAACTTTTAACGATGCCCATCAGAACATTTATTATCGTTTATGGGTTAACATAAATAACACAAAATATTATGAAAATAAGTCATCTCCCTGTTGGTAAAGCCTTATTAAGCAATTAGTGTCATTGACTCAGTAGGCCACGGAAACAGCAAAAAGAGAAATTCGCTAACTAAACTAAAATATTGTATTTATTAATGGCCACTTTATGCTACTATTGCTAATTGGGTCAGGTTATCTACAGGTTGCAACCCTTTTCTAGCCAGAGTGTGACTCAGAATTTAATTGGTTTACGACTAAATCAATTCCTATAGAATAGCAAGGGAATAGAACAAACGATTAACCGTTTATCAAGTGCATTAGGATCAATGCCTTAATTCATTAATTCACTAGGCTAACCTGAATCACAGAATGAAGGATATGGCTAACCTGAATTAGAGAAGTATATTAATTATTGAAATCCAGTGCTGTCTTTGAGATGCTAATTCCATGTTCCACTGCTAAAGTAACAGAAAAGCTCTTTATTTTAGAAAGAATTAATTCTAATGAGAGATGTAAATATGATTTCAATAGTCCATACATAAGTAATAAACTCTGAGAATACCCACAGAGTACTCTAAATATAAAACTCGATCAATTGCTTACAAACAAGTATGCATATTTGCCCCCTCCAACCTCAGTCCCCTGGATTAGTGAAAACAATCTGTGCCAAAACTATTAAAATTTGGCCATTAAAACTATAACTAACCATAGTAAGATAATAAAGTATCTTATAAAGAAACAAAAAAAGAACATGTTTTCATACTTTTATATCAGGTTTGATATACCATTTCATAATTTCAAAAAATACTAAACAATAATGTTCAATGAATCTGACATGAAGCAAATATTGAGGATTAACTGTTTAGACAACCAAAATAAATGGGGGATTTCTGAATTCACTTATGAATGGTTTTGCCCTCCTTGATAAGCGATTAATTTTTTATTTAAAAACCAACCCTCGCTAATTCAAATAACTTCCAGAAATATTGGGTGGTAAAGGAAGGAATCTGGACGAACCGAATTCCTTATTACTATTAGAAAGTGAATTCATAAAATCGTATAGCTCTCCAGAAATACGAAAATAAAAGAGACCACCTAACAGAGATGCATCAAAATAAAAATGCAGTGTAAAAAATAAAACTCACACAGTCAAGATTGAAATCGAGAATGTAAAAAGAAAAAAAAAATCTTACAATTTAATATAGCGGTTTATTGTTATGGAAGAAGACAGCTTCGATCCAGCATGAGTACTGTTCTGATCAGTGGAGTTAGCAGTTCGCCTGGGCCAGCCGTGTCCAGCAGCAGTTCCCTTCACAGCAGCAGCCGAAGACATATTTCAAAAAGTCGTTAGTAATACAAAAATAAAACTAAACTATCGTAGCAATGCTCAAACACAAGAACAGGCACAATGATGTGTGAAAAACCTTCAACAAAAGTTTGCCCAACGCTACCACTAGGTTCGGTTCATTCGCCAAGAAATTCTTGAGGAGAATTAAACCATTACCTTTCCAAAGAGGTTAGTACGAAGCAAATGCAGAGATGAGGAGAAAATCACTAGGATGAGAATACTTTTAACTTAGAGAATAAGATGATCATGGGTTTTACCAAGGGGTTTTACTAGTATTAACTAGTAATTTAAATTGAAAGAAGGGGTATTCCGATAAAGAATAATATCTTAAAATGTAGACAAATCCATCACGCAGATTTTGACCCTGCTGCAATAAAACGCTGATGGCGTTAACCCATATTCTTACCATTTGACTTCCCCTTTATTTGTTTACTTAATATTCACAGCAGTATTAAGTCTTACAAATAATAGATATTCTGTGGTACTATATTGTGTTGGTGTAATTAGTGTTCAGAGCGCTGCTATCATTAAAGGTAGGTCCATCTTTTGTGCTCTTGTTATTTTTTGGAGATTGAATTGTTTTTAATTTAATCTCAGAACCTAACGTACGAGAGTTACTTTCCCGCCAAAAGCTATTTCGGCCGTTTCCTTGACTAGCTCGGCTCTCGTGAAATTTCTCTATTGTAAAACTTCACGTGGGAAATCTGCTTAGTTTACGCAGCCCCTGCGTGACGGACTTTTTTCTTCTCATAGAACTCCTAACAGTAGTAATTTATTTGAGTTCATGTTCCAATGTCGCATGGCATATTACGTTTATGGTTGATTATATCTTTATAAATTGTTACATTATTAACAAATATAATTTAAAATAAGACTGACCTAAATTAAGTACAAAAAATAATATCACATTAGTGAAGAACATAAAACAACTTAACTATACTCAACCGATGTTACTGTTTTGTCCTTACACCAATCAAGATATTTAAGAATTTCATGTTAAATTGATGATCAAGTCCAATAAAGACATTAATAGATCCGGGAGTGTGAGTGTTTATAGAAGTAGTAAAGAAAGAAAAATTCCAAAATTAATTTCTAACTCACTTAGTTATATAGGGTTTGGGGTAAACCCTTTTTTTAACCCGTCCCGATTAGAAGTAGGAGCATAAAGTGTACATTAATGAATAACAGTTAACAACAAAAATGACCTTTAAAATGTAAAAGAAATTGAGTCATGAGTATGGAAGATGTTAATTAGTAAAATGTTTTAAAAAGAATTAAATGTTCAATTCGTTATTTACTTGTCTACTTGGTGCTTCTGCTTCTTGGGATGGATTCTGAACAGATTACCACTCTTTTCTAGCCATGATAGGACAAAGGAATATATTTAGTGAGTTCATCACTAAATAATAATTATGTTAAACAATAAAGTGATTATGTTTAATAAATTCAAACAATGCCAATCCGTATTGTTGTGAAACACCACGAAATACACTTTTTGAGGAGAGAGTAACAAAGATTCTTTCGTAGAGGAATAAATTATCAGCAAAGAACCAATATAGAAACAAATTGAAGCTAAGAAAGGGCAAAAACATTCGGGAAGTTATAAAGATTTTGGTCAAGTTATTTCCCATCACTTTAAAACATACGAAATGCAATAGTTTTTGGTGTAAGGTCTTACAATTCAGGACTAGTCTAGTCAAATCAAAGTGTTACATTTTCGTACTCTTTGGGTTGTTTATGCTTACAACGAAGAGGCTATTGAATGTTTGTTTTCTGACACGATTGAAGGAATTAAATTATTCTGTTAATGAAAACGGAAGTAAAGAAAAAATGTGCTTACTGTAGGAAATATTGTACCCGATGAATTGTGGAACTAGTTATTTCTACGAATTAATTTAAAATCAACCCTACTGTTTGGACTGGATCTTTTTTTACAATGCCATCACCAGCAGACTTTTATTGTGTCAAATGGAATGATTATAATACCCATCTTGGTCGCTTTTTTTCTCAACTTTTGACTTCTGAACAATTCACAGATGTCACACTATGGGCGGAAAATAAAAAATTCAAGTGTCATAAAGTTGCCTTATCTGCTGGGAGCCCTTACTTTCAAGTGAGTTTTGAGATTCATTAAAAAACAAACAAATATTGCTTGATTTTGCTTATTATTTTGCATAAACAAATATTTTCCTCAGGAGGTTCTTAGTTCTTTAAACATGGAACACCCTGTAATTGTTTTGGTTGGAGTTCAAGCTGAAGATATTAAGTTAATACTTGATTTTCTTTACCACGGTGAAATAAGAAATGTTGATTCTAAGCGGTTCTCATCTCTTTTAAACACAGCAGGAAAATTGAAAATACATGGCCTAACAGAGGTATTGCTTACTTTCAATTTTGTCTTTCAGTTAAAGTATTACAGGTGTGGACTGATTATACATATTTTTAAGGTCACTATTGTCCAATCATCTGGGAAACTTTTCCAAGGAAACAGCCAGTCTGATAAAGCGGATTCAGATTTAACAAATGAAAATCATGCCCCTTCAGTTGAAGTCAATGTAGCTGAAAGAAGTGTAAGTATCAACTCTCATTATTGATGTCTTAATATTAAACACAGTAAAAGATGTAATGTTTTTATTTTTCGTCAGATTTTCTTTCACTCCTACTTGGACACATACAGTTCATCCATTGTGTCCGTCTATCTGTCACAGTACTTATATCTTTATAACAAGTAGGCATAAGTTCAAATTTGCATGTCCTTATATACTTTTATGCTAGATTGTTAATAATAGTCACCAAAATCAAAATTCATCTTACCTCTCTTGTTGTAGAACAAATATGGGAGAGAACTTCTAATTTCTGAAATAGTCTAGTTATGAACAGTTGAAGTTAGGATTTCCCTGCCTCCTCATCTAGATTTGTTATTACTAGAGATAAGTCATTATCGAAAATTTTGCTGTCAATAAAATGTCATAATCATTTTGCATCAAAAATATGGTTTCAGAATTTCTGATTTATAATATTTAATTTATGATTACTTGGTAATGAATTTTTGGTATAATAATAAGAAAACAGTAGTTTCTGACAGAATCTTGTTGATGCTTTGAGGGTATCTTGTTGAGATCTTGATTTTAAGGGTAGTTAAATATATATACATATATTATACAAATTAAATAACTATAGTAGAGTCAGTGAGTAAGGTCCCGCGCCGAGGGTAGTAGACCATCCTCCATGTTGCCAGATCTACCCTCCCGCTGAGCCTCCTATGACGTTTTCATATTTCTCACATATTTTGACGTAGTTCCAATGACTTTATAAGCATAAAACCAATATTTTATTTTTCGTGATTAAATATCTGAAACAATGGCATCTATTGTATAGAAAGGTAACAAGTATTTTCGAATTTACAAAGCTTTGAAGAAAAATATGATTTTTATTGCAAAAAAAGACATTAAATGTTTTAAAAACAAAAAGCTATGGAAGAGGAAAGACGCCTTCCATTTCCTCATTGGCAGAATGTCCGTCTTCTGAAGAATCAGATTCTTCCCACTCACTACTGCTACTACTGGTAATTGAAATGATCATTTGTTCTACTCTTTCTTCAATAACGCCATCCAATTGAGCTTGAGACTTCATCACCTTCTCTGTATGTTTACAACTTTTTCCCTATCCACAGAAGAAATAGTATTAATTTTTTCTTCTGATAATTTTATCACGTCAGGGATTTTAAAATTCTTGTTATTTAAAGCTACATACCCTTTTATTTGAGCCCAAATCATTTCAATAGGGTTAAAGTGACAATAGTAAGGAGGAAGCCGAATAACCCTATGACCGTGTACTTTTGCAATTTCATCTATTTCGTAAATAGGAAAACGTGGTGTATGAAGTTTTACTAATTCGAGCAGTTCTGCTTTGTACATATTGCTGTTATATTGAATTCCTCTTGATTGTAACCACTTGATTATGTCATCTTAAGTTTGAGACATCGTAGACATTTTTTTCTTTTTTTACACTATGATAAGGTGCATTGTCCATGACAATAACCCTCCCAGGTTTTAAATTTGGAATTAGCTTATCCTTTAACCACTCTGTAAATGTGAGGTGGCTCATTTCGTTATGGTAGTCCACTGAATTTTCTTGCCAACAAACAATAATTTTGCATTAAGAACAAACCCTTCGACTCCACCAGCATGTAGAAGAATAAGTCTGGTCCCTTTTCCAACTGGGGCACTCATTGTTCCTTTTGCTGTATTATCAGTCCAAATATGTGACTTGAATGACCCGCGTTTACACATGTTTCGTCGAGCCAAATGTTTTCCATGGGTATGCTCCGTATATCCCTTAAAAATCTTGCTCTCCAAGCTACAATGTCACCCCTCTCCATTAGTAATTTTCTATTTCCTTCAAACTTCTTCCATAAAAATCCTAATTTCTTTAAAGTGTAATAAAGTCTAGTAACACCTCAAAAAAATAAACCAGCATCTTTCAAAGTGATCAGGAGGCGTTTTCTATTATACGTTTCTTTTATAACCCCCACTCCTGCTTGCCCCAGAAAAGTTTCTGTAAGTTATTTTGAAGGTAAGTTATTTATTTATTTATTTATTTGGTTGGCATTATAGACCTTTAGCCACCCCCAAACGTGTCGATGAATTCGTGATCAGAGTTTTCACATAGCAAATGATCAATTCGATGTACAACCACTGTTAACCAAGGAGGACCTTGAATGTGTTGTCTCCAGACAGCCAGTTTACTAGTCAATAGGATCTACGAGGGTCAATGGGGTTGCAATGTACTTGGTCATACCAATGGGGTAACGGATTTCCTCATTAGACTCCCGTCATTCCAAACTGAAAATCCATATACACCTGAGCTGTTATATTATTGTTATAGTAATTCCTAAAACAACAATATTTTTTGACTTTCTTGTTCTTTGTTACAGTCTAGTGACTCAAGTGAAAAGGAAAACACAGGGAAAAAAAATAGGACCAGAGCTACATACAAGTAAGTTATTTGAATTGTATTCATAATCTTTTGCACTTTTAATACATAAGTACCATGTAAGTCAGTAAGCAGTTCTCACAAACTCCTTTTTCTTATTCTGCTCTACTTAATTCACATCTAGATAGATGAAAAAAGTTAAAAACTGCTGAAGCTTCAATTAAAAATCTTTTGTCTAAAAATTTAGTCATTATTATTATTTATTAACGTCCACTTTTCGCAACTAAGGCTAGTTGGGACGGGTTATCTACAGGTTACCATCCTTTTCTAGCCAGGGTGAGACTTTGGATTTTATTAAATTTAGTCATAAATTATTAAATAAAGTCAAATGACAATGAGAAATCTTTCAGTCAATTTAGATTTTAATAACCTCCACAACGGAAAGCGTCTGAATTGTAAATAAACAGGTCAGTCAACCGTCCAGAGCTGATGATAGAAATATTCTTCACTGGAAAGAAAAATAATTACCGGAATATATCTGAATATAATATATTAATTTTATTGAAAACTATTTACTATATCTAGTGCTACAATTTATAATGAACCATTCACCACAATCCCTCTGTTTTTAGTAATCCAAGAACGAAGACAAAGAGGGGTGGGGGGGTCAGAATGTATTTTCATGTATCTCATCTAGAAATGATTTGTTGAACAAAATATTTGGTATTTCATTTTGAAAAAAGACGGTTCATGATCTCCATTCTTCAGCACAGCTGCAATGAATGATTCTTAAGTGTAAACTTTATCCCAATCAGTATATTTGATTTCATGTGTATTGTATTACTATCAGTTCCTTTTGTTTTAACTTGGTTTTAACTATTTAATGTTATTCCTGTATGTCTAGGACTGTTTACATAAACCTCTACAAATGTACTTAAATCTTGTTTGGTAAACGGACCTTATAAAGGGGATGTTTTCTCACCAATAATTATTGTAATTATTGTAGCACAAGGCCTTTTGGCACTAACTTTCACTATCAGGTGCTAACAAAAAAAATGTTCAGTGCCATGCAACAAAAAAAGTAATTACATATAAATTAATAAAACAAAATTAAATGTTACTGAAATATCTTAACAGTAAAACCAAAAATTTATAACTCGAACATACAACCATTAATAGTTTATCATTTAATTAATTAAAAATATGTAACGTTAGCTCACACATGTATACACAGAGAATAATAGTGATGCAGAGATCAATAGTTTGTCATACCAGCACGTGGGAAATCTGCTTAGTTTTTATGTAAAAAGAAAGATCAAGTTCGTTAATGGTTGAAATCGGACGAGTGGGAGGGGGGTTTAGAGGGGAGGATTTTCTAAAATTCAAAATATTTCCGTTACTAAACGTCGGATCGAAAAATTGTATAGAATTAGTCTTATTGCAAATTAAATTTACTATAAATATTGTTATATACGTTTATTCTCTATCTTGAATATTAACCGAGATATTTGCATTTTTATGAAATCGGGGCGCATAACGGATGAGTGAGTTTCCCGCCAAAAGCTAGGTCGGCCGTTTTCTTAACTGTTCGGCTCTCGTGAAATTTCTCTATTGGAAAACTTCACGTGGGAAATCTGCTTAGTTTGCGCAGCCCCTGCATGACGGACTTTTTCTGAAGCTGGGAGGTTAGGCATGGAAATACCTTGCAGTCCTCAATATGGCTGCAGTTATCTCTGCCTGGCAAAACCTGCTAAAGCTAACCTTTATCCTAATATTCTTATTTTCAAGAGCATCAATTTTTTACTTAAAATTGCTAATTTAATTTCTTATTTCAGTGAAGGAGGAAATCTTGAGCGTGCTTTGCAACAAATGGAGTGGGGTATGTCTCTTCCTGAAGCAGCAAAACTGTATAATATTCCAAGATCTACACTATATGTCAAAGCAAAACTTCATTCTGGTCTAAATTTGGCCTCCAGAAAAGATCATAAAGCCCAGGATTTAAATCCTGCACTTCAAGCAATAGCTGGTAAAGTTAATTCCATTAAAAAATATTTATATGCTATTTCTACATATTTCAGATCAATTTACATTTGCATCTTTGACAAGGGCTCTTGAGATTCATCTCTGTATCTGTCTGTATGTTGCAAACATTATACCTTTTTAATAAGTCCATGTAATTTTATTTGTTCATGAATTCCACATTTTTTCTTTTATGCTAAACTGGTATTAATGTAAATGCTAAATAAGATATTACCCATTACGAATTGCAATAATTTTGTACAATTAAGAGAAAGATACTTTTAATTTAATTTCGAATGCATGAAACAATATTTGCCTCAGGGCGATTGTGAATTGACCAAGCTACATCACAGTCTTGTCACCCCACTTCTAACCTCCTTAGCCAATTATTTGGTGAATCTTGTATGAAATTAGATTCTTTTACTTTGTTGAGTTTGATAATTCAAAAGTCCGTCAGGCAGGGGCTGCGTAAACTAAGCAGATTTCCCACGTGAAGTTTTACATTCGAGAAATCTGCCTAATAACAACTGTATTGTAAGGGATCTTTAAACCTATTCACGAGGGACGAATAATTTATGGAAACGGCCGCCAGAGCACTTGGCGGAATGTCCTGAACATAGCAGACTCCTGCCGACCACGCACAGAATATAAATGCAAATATCTCGGTTAATATTCAAGATACAGAATAAATGTATAGAACAATATTTATAGTAAATTTAATTTGCAATAAGATTGATTGTATACAATTTTTCGCTTAGATGCATAATAACAGAGATATTTTGAATTTTCAATAAACCCCCCCCCCCTCCCACTTGTCCGATTTCAGCCATTAAAGAATTTGATCTTCCTTTTTACATAAAACGATTAAATTCCGAGTTTGGTAACGATCAAACAAAAATTGTGACCACTAGAGCGTTAACAGACAAATAATTATATATATATATATATATATATATATATATATAAAATTTTGAACGGACCTCATTTTTGTCATCTCCTGGGTAGGATCGATGGACATTTGAAGATATTTCGAAACTCGCGTCATGAGTACGACCTCAATAGCTGATTTCCCTTAAGGGAAATCTGCTAAAATGATATTTAAGATAAACCATTGTGGAAAATTTTTTAACTTACCCATTTATTTTTGGGGTTTATTTTAAATTCTAAGATAAAAATTAAATGATTTTTTGAAATGCAGGAGAATGTATACTCCATTTTGAATTCATTTGTCCTCAATACATCACTGATTTCTTTTTAATGATTACCAACTTAGAGTTAACGCCACTATATTGGATTATGCAAATATAATACATTTTGTAGGAAAATAAGATTGTTAATTCATTATTTAAATAAAATAAAAATATTCATCATATCAGATAACGTTGGGTCACAATTTGAATTTTTTATCTCTTTACTCTTACGTTCCTCTTTAAAAAAGTTGTGTGTGCACATAAGTGGTCAGTTAACAATATATTTTATAAATCCTCTAAAATCATAAAATCCCATGTTTTATTCCCTAAAATTTAAAATTGTATGTGTTAACTTTATTGGATTTGAATTTCCTTCAAAATATTGAATTATTTAAAGTGTGTGCATTAATAATTGTGTGTAGTTCTCAGGTTTGCTACAATGGTGGGATTTTTGTTTCAACACAAAACAAAAATGTTGTGTTCAAACACTCATATTTGGATAAAATAATAGTGTTACAAAAAATATTTTGACAATCCATTTATTGCATTAATTGAGAAGTCCTTACGTTTGATATTCTAATTACTACCATATTTTTACTGGCTGAGTTTACTTTACAGATGGAATGAGTTTAAAACGAGCATCAGATGAATTTAAAATACCAAAAACAGTTCTTTGGAGAAGAGTCCAAAAGAGACTGGACATTTTAAATAAAGTGAAATGTAGGAGAAATAATACTGGTAAACAGCTAGATTCTGATGTCAGTGCGGAGTCAAATGGTGGTGTCATGAAGCGAGACAATGTTAGTTTTGAGATGCTAGAAAATGCTGTTTTAAAACTGTTTGAAGTTAGTGACCATAAAACAGAGAGAGGTAGTGAGAGGAATGTGCAGGATGGTGATTGTACCAAGGTGCCGGAAAGCAATAATGAAATAATTGAGAGCAATTATATGCAAGTGAGAAGTGACCCAGTGAAGATTGAGAATGATGGAAACTTTCAGGATGTTAGTACTGTGATTCAGAAGAGTCCTGTTGGAGAGCAGCACAGTTCAAATGAAAATCTCATTGAAGTTTCAGAAGAGGTTACCTACAGGAATTCAGATAATGTGAGTTTGATTTTTCATTTATTATATATTTTACAGTTTTAAATCAACATTCTCTTTCTATTGTCATATCATTTGAAATTGGGCATCATTACTGGCATTCTTTCAATGCAAGTGCACCATTTCTAAGCCTGTCAAAAGTTGAACTTTGCCAAAAGAATGCACTTTTTTACAAGGTTAAAAATGGTAACATGAGAGAAATGGTGCATTGAGAGAACATCTTTTTGACACATCTTCAGAAGCACAAATACGAGGTGTGACAATTAAGTAACGGGACTGCGCGTACGGCAGATGTCAGGCTTGTGTATGGGGAGTGGGGATGGATCATGATTGATCCTGTTTATTACTGCACAGAGTCCACTTGATCCCGTCTCTCTATCTAATCTAGTTTGGTTTTAAATCTCGTTTGAGTAAGGCGTGTTGTTATTGGCGTGCCGGAAAAATGGTCAGTTTAAAAATCGAGCAGCGTATTAATTTGAAATTTCTGGTGAAATTGAGAAAACCTCCAAGTGAATGTTTTCAGTTATTGAAAGAGGTGTTTGGTGACAACTGCATATCAAGTACTAGAGTTTTTGAATGGCCCAAACAATTTTCTGGAGGCCGGGAAGAAGTTGAAGATGACAAATGGACTGGACAACCTGTGACGTGAAAAATTGGAGAAAACGTTAAGAAGGTTAATGAAATTGTGCGGAAAGACAGGCGTTTGAGTCTTTGATGATGATTTCAGATTTATCAAACATTGACAGAGACGGTGAGAAAAATTTTACATGAAGATCTGAAAATGACTAAAGTTTGTGCCAAAATGGTGCCAAAAAACCTGACGCCTGAACAAAAGGAGAACCGAAAAAACATCTGCATTGACATCATGCAGCAATTGGCAGCAGATCCAGGGCTGCTGGAAAAAGTAGTTACATGTGACGAAACGTGGATTTTCCAATACGATCCCGAAACAAAGAGACAGTCCATGCACTGGAAGACTCAATCATCACCAAGAATGAAAAAAGCTCGAATGAGCAAATCAAAACTGAAGGCCATGTTGATAGTTTTTTTCGATGTGAGGGGTGTCATTATGGTTGAATGGGTGCCAGAGGGTCAAACTGTAAACCAAAAATATTACATTGAGGTCCTGGAAAAACTGAGAGAAAGAGTGAGGAAGAAAAAACCAGACATGTGGAAAAACAATTCATGGATTTTGCACCAGGACAACGCGCCTGCTCACAATGCGCTCTCGGTGAAGCGGTTTTTAGCAAAAAAATCAATTCCAGTGCTTGAACATCCGCTGTATTCACCAGATCTGGCTCCCTGTGACTTCTACCTTTTTCCCAAAATAAAAAGTTCATTGAAGAGAACACGTTTTGAGTCAGTTGAAGATGTCAAGCAAAAAACGGCAGACTTGCTGAAGAGGCTGACACTTAATGACATGCAGCACTGCTTTGAGCAGTGGAAAACTCGTATGCAGCGGTGTATAGATAGGGATGGGGAGTATGTTGAAGGGGATTAATAGTTATTTGTAATAAGTGTTCAATAAAGTATGTTTTTCAGATCAGTCCCGTTATTTAATTGTCACACCTCGTACACTCAAATTATTCTAGCTATAATTGTCTAAAAAAAAACCTCTCATAGACGTGCTATGTCAGAATAATTGAAGCTAGATTAAAATGAATTCATTTGTTGCCAAGAAGTGAATTATAATTTTTAAGGACATTTATATTTGATCCCAGATGACCAACAAGCCTTAGTGTTCTAATTCTTTTATATATTTATTTTTGGTACGTAAAATTTGCTTTTATTTTCACAAATCAATTCCAAATAAAATTTCAGAAATAGAATTTTTTTGTTGGTCCTTTCCTTTATAGTATGTGATAATTACATTCACAAATGACATGGAAAAAACACATCTGCTACTCTGAGAAGCAAACAAAAATTGGTCTTTGAGAGGGAAAAGCACCAGTGTTAGGAAAAATTTAACAAGGCTATTGAATGACCCTCATCTAGGGTCCTTAACCCACGTGTAATAATTTCCTTCTACCTGGTGGAATTAGAGTTCACAGGGATTCAGAGAATTATCATCAGATAAGGAACCCTTATCTTCCCACTTCAATTCATTCAATTGTGCTAAAATATGTTAGCTTCATATTAGTCTCAACTAGTACAAAATGAACTAAATTAGAAAGATTTTCTTTTTCTATATTGACTATTTGTGTTGACTTTGTTTTTAATTATTTTAGGTCCAAAGTGAAATCATAACAGAAGTAGTAGACTGTGAAGAAGAAAAGAAATTGGAAGAAATGTCATTAAAGAATACGAGATTGTCAGAAGCTGTTGAAGCTTGTAAGACGGGCAAAATGTCTCAGGCCATGGCTTCATCAACTTTCTTGGTAAAACAATATTCATAAAATATTTTCAGGAAGTAGATAGTTTTGTAGTGAGATGAAACTAAAAGAAATATTATTTGTCAAGTTTTGAATTTATTTAAGTATATCATAAACCAAATGGGGCACATACTGACTAATATCACTCTGTAACTATAGAAAGAAGGTACAATTAATCAGAACTACCTAATTATTAGTCAGTGCTGAGTCTGATAGGTTAGTCACAGTTGGAAGTGATTAGATATGATGAAGCTGAGTGAATAGTTTCTATTTACGCAAGGAATTGTCACCATTTAATAGTAACTACTAGTCTATTAATCTGTGATTTGTTGACAGTAATTGGTCAATCACTAGTTATTAATCTCGATCAATTAATTGATGATTAAAATATGTCTTCCACTTTGTAAAATCAAGTTGAAATAAGATTTTTTTTTTTATTTTTAGAACAAAAATCAAGTAGCACCTACAGAAGCTTTAATTTTTTATATTACCAATCATTTTTCCCACCGTCAGTGAGATAAGACTCACATACATACAGTTAAACTTAGTATCTCAGATCAGCAAACACTAAAGTGGTGAATGTATCTAACAATGTGGCGGAGAAGACCCTCTCTATTCTTTGTCTTCATTGTAGGTTAGAATTATTCAGGAGTAAATGGGAAATACTGTGTCTTTATAAACTTCTCTCATTGTTTATTTCACTTAAAATCAGGACTTTGTAAAACACCATTAAGGCATAACTTGTTGGTACATTAATAAAAAAATTTTTTTATTTTTATCTGGAATTCGTGTCCATTGTTTCTCCTTGTCAATTCAATTACATTTTTCTTACAATAAAAAGGTGTTATTCCTTTAATGAATATTATGTTTTAGGTTCCAAAAACAACAATTTGGAGGCGATTGAAAAAAAATACACGCCAAGAAGAAAAGCAGCAGAAACAAAAGTTACTACTAGGAAAACTCATGCAAAAGCAAAAAGTATTCATTGAAAAAGAGGACCATCGATATACATTAACAGTAATAATTTTTTTTTTCTTGATACGATCTCCTAATTTGTAGAGTACCACTACTCTGGGGATCCAAAATATTGTCATATATGATCTAGTAGAGGCCCAGGTGCTATATGAATTGTGATGTTAAATTTGGTTCTGGCGCAAGGTTTAAATTTTCTGTCATTCCTCACAGTATTATACCTTCTCATCTCACATTATGAATTTAATACACAAATACAATATATAACTGACAATAATCCCATATTAAAGCTTGATTAATTTTTCTTTAAGTTCATACCACAGTACTTTTTTCTTTACTCACTCTAAGCACAGTAAAATGGGTAGGAAAAAAAAAATCACTAACCCTTCCAAGGTTAAGATATCTTTACCATGATACATAGTAAGCGCCATAAGTTTCCAGCTTAACAAAGAAGGCAAGGTGAAAGAAAAAAGTAGTTGTTTTTCTACCTTTTATCTCCTCTTAAGTTCTACACACTTAGTACAACTTAGACAACATTTCTGTACCATGAAAAAAATTATTTTCTTCTTTGTCTGAAAAATGTTCTTCCACTGCTGCTTGGAAAAATTTCCTCTTTTTCGCTGTTTTAAATGTTAAGTTCTTCCCTCGAAGTTTAGATTTTAACTTTGAAAACAGGTAGAAGTAGCTAGAGGCCAAATCTGGGCTGTGGGGTGGATGGGAGATTTCTTGGAACCTGCAGTCCTTCACTGCAGACTTAGAAATTAATGCTGTGTGAAAATGGGTATTGTTGTGAAGCCCCCCACCTCTTTTCTCTATGACGGCATCTTGTAACAAGTCGTCGGGCTATATAATACCCTGCATTCACTTTAATAGCAGTGTCTTATCCCCAATTACAATTGAATCCAACAACTTTCTTGGATCAGCATTATGCTCTTGTAAAAAGTGTCATTGCAGCAGCAACGTTTATCTTTTTGAAAAGCAGAAAGAAGTTTTGGAACTCATCTTTCTCATATGCAAATGTTCTTTCATAATCCTAAGAATACTTGTTTTTAAAAGCTCCAATTTTGCTGCTATTTCGTTAGTCTCCATCCTCCGATCAGGCAGCAATTGAGCTTCCACGTATAACCAGGAAAGATGTTCTCATAAGGACAACCAGGGACTCATAAAAATTTTGAGTATTATTTGAACAATTATATTGATGAATATATATGTATTCTATGATGGTACCTTTGTTTATATGCCAATACATTGTTTTATAGTAATAGGCAGGAAATCAAGGAGAGGAAGGCATTTTATTACACCCATCATACTTTTTTTCCCCAGGATAAATTCCAACGTATTCCAAAAAGACGTCTTACTACAGTATCAAAACCGGTACTTCCATCTCAGGTGCAATATCATACCAACCAAGAACATCCATTAACTCCACCAAGCTCCAATGATGAAGAGATGACCGATGTTTGTGATGTAGTTACAGTAGTAGTTGGTTCAGATGTGCCAAGTTAATACCAGGTATGTTTCAATATCCAATTATTGATTAATATTTTATCATTATTTCTATGGATACTTCATTTCAATAATTTTGAAAAGAAGAAGAAGAAAAAACAATTATAAAAATAATATTTGATGGAGTGGCGTTAAACATAATTGTTTGTTTAATTTAAAGAAAAAGAAAAGAGTATACATATAAATATTATTTACAAAGAGTAACTTGGTCTCTTGGCTTTCTATATGTTATTCAGTTTGTTGAATAACATATATGAATCTCAGATTCATTACAGGATTTGAAAGCACAACAAGGAGCTTGAGGAATCAAATCCCTATATCGTCTGACAAAAAATGGAGAACGAAAAAATGAGTATGTTGAAGAATCAGGCAAAATTTGTTAGCGAGGAAGGTAATAAATAACAAATTTAAAATAACTTCTTCGAAATAATGTTTCAAAAGAACAATTTAAGGCCTATCACATGGCTTTGATAGGAGGTCAAGTGGCCTGCTTGATGCAATCCATGTCTTATTGGGGTGCCAGATTATAAATCACTGCCTTTTATTTCAGAAATTAGTATAGCGTAAAGTCTAAGTTTGGTTAGTACTAATATATATACCAAGTTTCATAAAATTTGGTTGTTGTTTGGGCGTGAAAAGGTAACAAACAGATACCAAAGCCTCAAATTGCAGATATCGTGTCAATGGCATGTAAAATGAAAAAGTATCGTGAAGTTTCTAGAAAAAAAAATCAATGTACAGGTTACAATTTTATATATATTCAAGTAATTGTTCACAATATTTTATTATAAACATTCAATTCAATTATTTATCCTTTAATTCTATATTTTTACAGAGTTAATTCGTTATAAACAAGGAATTGGTGCAGAATGAATAATATATCATCACAAAGATTATTTGGAGATTTTGATGCTGAAAGAGACTGATGTGAAGCAAGCAAAGCTGATACAGTCACTGTAATACGAGTCTCTAGCAGAAAATGCAGTTTGAATAGCTAGTCGAGTAATTGGACCATTCTGTTTAACAAATAAAATCCAAAACCTTTTTCTTTTTATAATCTGAATACTTTTGGACTCTGCAATTTTAATGTAAAACAACATTGTTTCAATTGGGACTACTTCACTTAATAAAATTAAGTGTCTATTATGTGCAAGTCTCTTTCCTCAGCTTCTTGCCATTTAAGTTCTATAGCACAACATGGTTTATACGTTGTAATGAATTAATAGAATTAACAAAAACAAAAAAACTTTTATTTTATATGTATTATCATAAGAAATGATAAAAATAAATATATTGATGCTAAATTAATGCTTTGCTTTATTTATCCTTCTTGTCTACATTAACTTCCTCTGGTTCTGTGTTTCGAAAATTTGGAAACTGCTCCCAAGGACTAGAAAGCTCAAATTTTCTGAACTCTTGAGCTAATTCAAGGGGTTCAACTACAACCCTCTTCTTTTCATCATCATATCTCACCTGAAGGAAAGAAAATAAAAAATAAGATTTAATTTAACAATAATCATGACTGTAAAAGTTACTACTAGTCAAATATTAATAACTATAAAAAATAAATTGGCAAGTATTTGGATTTGATAATGTGCATTCTTGAAGTCTGTTAAAGTGGAAATAAATTAAAACATTTGTATGCAATATGTGTGGATTGAGCAAGGGTATCGTACTAATGGTTAATCTATGGCATAATGTTACGTTTAATAGTGAATAATTTAGGAAAGAAAAATGGACCTGGTCTTTCACAAGGATAAGATGAGTAAATAAAAATTTCAATTGAGGAATCTATACTTTGCCAATCTATATATACATACGTACGTGCGTGCGTGTGTGTGTGTGTGTGTGTATGTATATATATATATATATATATATATATATATATATATATATATATATATATATATATATATATATATATATATATAAACACAAAAAAAGGATAAATAAATATTATAGTAAGCAATAATAGATCACAAAGTACTTCTTATCTTGACTTATGTAAGACTATTTACTCCTTCACATAACTCAAATAGATTTAATTGTAGTCAAAGGGTCAGAACTCATTAAAACACTATTTATCCTTCATTCACCTAATTATAACTACATGTCTCATGTTGTTTACTTTACCCTCATCAGGAGTACAATATCCTTACTACTAAAAACAGAGTCAGTAATAGGAGATATTATACTCCTGAAGAAGTAAAGAATGTGAAATATATAGTGTCATAATAATAAAGTGAATGAGAGATAAATGGGGTTTCAATACATTTTGTCCCTTTGTTTACAAGTTATATCAGATTAGTGTAGCATAAAATATATTTTAACTTTTTTGATTTTGAATGAAATGTTTATTCTTGTTTTACATGAAACGAAAACTGGCATTTAATAGTTTCCTAATTGTTGAGACAGAATTCTATTTAAATAAATAAAAAATATAAGAGACTTACTTCAACATAGCCTGATAGTGGGAAGTCCTTTCTAAAAGGATGACCTTCAAAGCCATAGTCTGTCAGGATTCTCCTCAAGTCTGGATGGTTGGCAAAGAATACTCCAAACATATCCCAAATTTCTCTTTCATACCAATTGGCAGCTTTATATATTTCATTTGCAGAATCAATTGGAGTCAACTCATCAGTATAGGTCTTTACACGGATGCGAGAATTGAATCGAAGTGACAATAAGTTATAAACAATCTAAAAAAGTTCATCATATAAAAGCGTAAGCATTTCAAATCAAAAATTAAAAACTAAATAAATAATTAATTTAATTTATGACTATTACAGTGCAGATTTCCTGGGAGTTAGCATTGTATAGCCATAACATTTTCTGAAATAGCTCAAACTTTTAATAAAAAAAAGAATTTTCTACAGTATATAGAATCTCTTTGTTGCCATTTTTGTTTTAATATCTACTACATTTTACTTTATCTCGTTTACAATTTAGATTGTATATAATATGGCAAATGAAGTAAATATGTGCTTCACAAAATTTTTAAGATCCTTACTTGCCTAGCCTGTCGAAACACTTTCTAGTACTTATTTTTAAACTACAAAAAATAGTTTTTGTATTTCATTTCCTTGGTGAACCCTAAGGTATAAAATACTTTCTTCTAATGCTTTCACAGTACTGCTTGTGATCAACACATTTAAATTTGTTCTCATACCTGTCGGTGAATCATGAATCATTTATACTAGCGGTTCTAACCCTTTATTTGAATTACATTTAAATTTGTTTTACCCGTAAGGGACAGTAGCAGCCTCCACATTTTATTCTGCAGACCATAAACCCCACATTTCCTAGCGAACCTTTTCCAAGATTCCCATTATTCTGCATATTTCAGTAGTTCCAAAGAGACATTACTTTTCAAAGGCAAGGTGTATTTTCTGTAAATTCCTTCACACTTTCTAGTATTCAGTAATAGGCCCACTTAACAAGTAATAGATACTTAAGTTATAGTACTTCTACTACAATTTTAATTAATTCAATGGACAACTTTAAATTTCATACATGTGCACATTCACACACAATTTATACTTGAGGACTTAAGACAAATAATTTGGATCAGCCATAAAGGATAAATAAGTTTTTAGATAATCATTACATTAGTTATATGGAAACAATTTTTTTGGAAAAAATAATAACATTTTAAACCAAAAAAAAAAATAAAAAGACATTTTCCAAATTTATGTAAATTATCTGGAAGCTACTTTACAAATAAAAAGTATGTCACGCAAGGGCTACAGAAACTATACAGATTTCAAACATACTTGTATGGCATATTATTGATCTCTTCTCATCACATATGTTCTATTTCTAAGCAAGAAATGGTAAAATCGAAGGTTGATACCATAACATTTTTTTATACGACTCATAATAATGGGACTTTTTTTAATCCCCCTAAAGCCCCTTATTGCTATTCCGATTTTAGCGACTAAGAAGTGTTGCATGAAACAGTTAAATATATGGTATAGATCAAATAAACATTTTGGAACTAAGAATGTAAAATCTTAATCGATGACATCATCACACAACATATTTGCACTGTAAAAGATCATAAACAATATTTGATATTTAAGTTTAGAAAAAAGTGGTTCATGAAATAACAAGTTATTGTTAATACGACATGAGTAGGAGTGGGAGTTTACTGGAGGTTGAAAATTAAAAAATGCAAATATTTCGGTTAATATTCAAGATAAAGAAAAAATTTATACAACAAAATTTATAGGAAATTGTATTTGCAATAAGAATTCTTCAATACAATTTTTTAATCCAAAACACAATAACAGAGATATTTTGAATTTTCAAAATTACCCCTTCCAAAGGTGCGATTAACAGATTTTGAACGAACATTATTTTTGTTATCTCCCGAGTAGGATTGATGGACATTTGAGGAATTTTTTCACAAACCACATCATGAGTACAATTTCAATAGCTGATTTCCCTTTAAGGAAAATCTGCTAAAAAAAAAAAAAAATGACTCCAGGAAATGACAAGCAATAAAAAATTACAGTAACATAGCCAAATCTTTAAAGAAAAAACAAATAAAGAGCCTGCTGTATTAGCAGCCTTTTTGGTAATAACTGAACTACCTCAATAGCTTTTTCTATTTGGGAGAAAAAATTGTTTGCATTTGTTAAGTCCAGTAGTCTACCAATGGCCAAAACAAACACAGAGAACTATGGACCTGTATTGATCAAATGAAGAGAGGCAATGGTTTATTTAAAGTAGGATACTTCTATCAGGATTACAAAGAGTATTATATTGGGCTTTATTGGAGAATACATTGTAAGTACATAATTAATAATGTATTATTTCAAAGAAAACTTGTTCGTGCCTGTATCTTAGTGCAGAGTAGTGGACTAGATATCAAAAATACATGAGTTCACTCCTAGAAGGAGTGAAAAATTTGTCGGAAGTAAAATATAATTAAATTTTTATTTATTTACACCATCCTCAAATTCAATAAAACAATGATGATGAGTGATGTCAGTTTTGAACAATTGTAGAGGGCAAAACCACATTAGACAAGTTGCTCCCATTCTACTCTATTTAAAAACATCTCAAGTTAATAGAACAAACAATCCTGGAGAGCCAATATCTTTATATGGAAATTGGTTCGATGCATAGCTCAATTGTAAATTTAATTGTGCTTTGAAAATCATAAAATTCTACAATCTATTATATAATATAGAAGTCGTAAATATGTAATATATCCTATTTAGGATATATATATATATATATATGCATATGATTCCAAAGGGGAAGAGGGGAAAGAAGAATAAAGATCATTTTTTTTTTCTTTTAATAATAATTTGATATTAAACTGTGAAAAACAGTTCATTAAAATAAATTAAAGATGTAATGTGTCTTCGTATGAGTCAAACGTAAAACATAAATCAAGATTTTTTATGCCTAATTGAAATTTGAAATGAATGTTTTCAAAAAAAAATAAGTATGTGGACATAGCTGATCTTCCTTGAATGCCCATATAATATATCACAAAAATAAACTACTTTGAATAAAGAAATATTTAGCTTTTAACGCATATCTCATATACTCAACAAAACCAATAATAGCAAACTTACTTCAAATCTATATTTTCTGCTGGGAACATCAACGCCTGCAATATCTGTTAGTACTGAAAACTGAGCATTATGATGATCTTTCAAAAATTGGAGAACTGGTAGAACACCCTCAGGAGCTATAAGTATTTCCAGTTCATCTGCAGAAGTTAGCTGTACCCTTTGTACAAAACGTGGAAGACATTCGGCCACATATGAACCAAAATCAGTAAGTTTTGATCTATCTATGTAGCTTGGTGTCTTCCTTATAGTAGCTAAAACAAAAATATATCATACTTAAAAGTTCTTATTCATTAAATTAATAAAACATTTGCTCCTTACGCCTAGTTTCTTGTTTCGCCTTTCCTTCAGCACTTGCAGAGCGATTAGCACCCAATTGAAAAGATCTGAAGACATTGTTGTAGGGTTTGAGACCTAAAATTTTAACTAATGTACAAACGAAATGAAGTACTATAACAAATTAAGTTCACCATATTTTACCTGGGATATTTTTCACTGTTTTTGACAACTGAGTAATATTTCTAAATATGGTTCCGGCCATCGAAAAAATCAGAAAGTAAAATAAATAGGTACTGGATAAGTTAACAGCTGATACTAATCAAAAAAGTGTGTGCAAAGAACTTCAAAAGTATTCCAAAGAGGTCGTAGCAAAGTCAATTTCCTTATCACAATAAATAGGGTATTATGTTAACAGCAACAGCAATATCTCGAGTATAGTGGTTCAATCTACTATAAAAATGAATTTCCTCAAAGAGAAAAAATAAGAAAGGAAATTCCTTCTCTATGGTTATTTAGTAAATCGATACCACCCTTGCTAAGGTTTTAATACAATTATAGTTATCATTCCAAAACAATCAATCTGATTAGTTTAAGTACAAAATATTTCTACTAATAGGAATATTTTGTACTTGAACTAATCAGATTGATTGTTTTGGAATGATAACTGAAGTACAAAATATTTCTATTAAAAGGAAGGGGCTCAGGTTAGCCATGCGAGTTAAAGCGTTGACCTTTATCTCACATGGTAAACCTAGAGTGGCGAGTTCGATTCTCGCCTGGGCAAAGGAAATTATTTAGTGACGAAATTCATTAAATAACGTCCTAAAATCCCACCCTGGCTAGAAAAGGGTGGTAACCTGTAGATAACCCGTCTCGATTAGCCTAAGTTGCAAAAAATGGACATTAACCCAGATAGCCCTGATGGCCTTCAGGAAGGACGCACTACTTTAATACGTAAAATGTTTCCTAATGGTTATTGTGCGTCTTCCCCGTAAAAGGAGACACCTTCGTTGTTTACTTGAATGGTTAGTCTGATCATCGGATACATTTAACGGTTCCTGATTTTATCTGAAAGGTGTTTTATAAGTTTTTAAAGTTGTGTGTGTATTTGCCATGGATGACCTAACAGACATTCATGTAGATAGGTAAGTACATTTAACTTATTTTATTAGATTTAGGCTATTTATTCGATTAGATAGTTTTATTGGTAGTGCCTTTAAATGTTTGTCATCCAATAGGTTAGAAATATTCTGTCTATTAGTCACTATGATGCCCCAAACACAGGTGTCCTTCCAGAAGGACATCAGGGCAATATGATATCTCTTCTATAGGATAGTTGATAAGTCAAACCTGGGTGTTTTGAAATATTTTTAGGATTATCGCTTCATTATTCCCATTCAGTTGATGAATCAATGGTTCCCTATTTTGGGTGCCATTGGGCAAAACAATTGATAAAAGGAAAGCCCATTCATTTTGGGATGAAATTCTGGTGTGGAGCAACATCATCAGGCTACTTATCCTGACTGGAGCCATATCAGGGTGCAGATACGTGCTCAAACAAGTACTCGGACAAAGGAATGGGATATGGTGTTGTTATGTCCTACCTTGATCAGCTACCTCAAATGATTCTATAGAAATTATGCTTTTATAATTTATTTACAAGCATTGATTTGTTGAGCAATCTAAAGAAAAAAGGTATTGAAGCCACAGGAACGATCAGAGCCAACCGTATTGATCAGAGCTGTACACTAAGCAGTGTGGACAAAATGAAAAAGGGAGAGGTGTATAAGAATGCATGTCTTCCTATTTAGAAGGATGTTGGTGTCCTTTATTTCTGGATTCGCATCAGAGACTTGCCTCGCAAAAAGGTAGACCTAGTAAGACAGCTAAATTAGATAGCCGTTTTGATCGAATTGATCATCTTATAACCAGCATGTCAACACTTCAGGCAAAAAACAACAAGCGAGATGTCGTCAGTGTACTAAAAATTCGACAACTAAGTGTATAAAGTGTGATGTGCCTTTACATGTTTGTTTCTTATTGTCTCATAAAAAATATTTTTTTTATAATTTTATTTCATTAAATAACTCTCTAATTAACCATTTCTGATTTTATATTTTATCAATTTTGAATCTAATAAATGTTTGAAAGAATAAATTTGTTTATATAAGATGAGGGTTCCTACTTCAGAACAATGCAAGTTCATGTCATATTATCCTGATGTCCTTCCAGAAGGACATTGCGTTATGACAATTTGGTGGTATTTATACTGCTGAAATAAGTATTTGCAAGTCGAATGGTGTCTTTTGCAACAGCTTAGCACAAGAAAACTAAAAAAATCTTTAAAAAAAAATTCAGGGTTATCTGGGTTAATAAATAAATAAATAATCTTCTATATATATATATATATATATATATATATATATATATATATATAAAATTGTAACCTCTGTCTGTACATTGAATTTTTTCGCGAAATTTCACGATAACTTTTCGTTTCACATGTCATAGACACCATAACTGCATTTTGTTTCTTTCGTGTATGTTTGTTTGTTTGTTACCTTTTCACGCATAAACGGCTGAACCGAATTTAATGAAACTTGGTATGTATATTACTACTAGCCCAACTTAGACTTTAGGCTATACTAATGTTGTCTGAGACGAACAGGAGTGGGGGTTATAAAAGAGGCCTGAAATTAAAAATAGCGATATTTCGTTTCCTATTGGTTCTTCGGCAAATATGCACATAACAAAAGTTATTTATTTTATTATTTAGAGTAACTTTTGTTATATACACATTCGTCGTATACCTAAATATAAATGAGTTATACGCTAAAAATTATAGCGGGAGTCAACAATTTTATTTGGCACAAAAGAATCAACCGAATAAAATAAAACTCGGTACGTGTATTAGGACTAACGCATTCATTATAACAAGCCATACCAACATTTCTAGGGACGGGCAGGAGTGGGGTTTGTAAGGGAGGCCAGAAATTATATATACATAGCTGTATATCGTTTCTATTGGTTTTTTGGCAAATATAAACATAAAAAAAATTGTTTATTTTGTTATTTAGAGTAACTTTTGTTATCTACACTTTTTTCGTATACCGAATTATAAACGAGATATACGCTAAAACCTATAGCGAAAGTGAACTATTTTATTTGGGACAAAAGACCCAACCAAAATAAATAAAACTCGGTATGTGTATTAGCACTAACGCTTTCATTATAACAAGCCATACCATCATTTCTAGGGACGGGCTGGAGAGGGGGTTGTAAGGGATGCCTGAATTTAAAAATAGCGGTATTTCGTTTTCTATTCGTATTTCGGATATTATGAACATAACAAAAGTTGTTTATTTTGTTATTTAGAGTAACTTTTGTCATATTCATTTTTGTCTTTTAACAATGTATAAACGAGATATACACTATGAACTAAAGCGGGAGTCAACTATTTCATTGGGTGCTAACGATTGAACTGAAATTAGCAAAACTCGGTATGTGAATTAGCATTAATTCTTCCATGATTATAAGCTAAATTTAAATTTTTACTTCCAAACGGGAGTGGGGGTTATGAGGGAGGCCTGAAATGAAAAATTGTGATATTTCGTTTCCTATTAGATTCTCGGTAAACATGCACATTAAAGTTGTTTTTTATTATTTAGTGTAACTTTTGTTGCATTCACTGTGTTCGTAAAATGAAGTAAACACGGGATATACGCTAAAACTATAGTGGGAGTCATTAATTTTATTAGTCCTTATTTAAGTGTTTTTAATGAATGAATATTATGACAAATGATTTTATGTTTTAGTCACATATGATAACTCTATATATGATTCGGATTAGTGAGGTTATATATCTCCGTCGTCCCCTTCTCATTTATTTATTTCTCCTAGAAAATGACATTGCTATTTATTTCCAATAGAAATGTAAACTATAACAGCATTTCCGTTATTTAATTTACATAATGTATTATTTAAACTAAGTCATGCTGAATTGGCACAGAGTGATAGCGGAAGTTATGGGGATCAACTTTGGTTCTGCTAATATATTATCTTATTTCCGATATCTTGAAGTTATTGAAACAAATATGTACCATCATAACAATTAGGCGTTAATAGTAATGTTATTATGAAAAAAGACAATATCCATTTAAATTTGATATAATTTAAAGTATTACTTATTTTGCAGGGAGGGCTACGTTCTCTTCCCCTCACCTATATTTTTGAATATAAATCAAATTATTTTACGGGGTAATACTATTATTTAATTCCATCAGGTAGATAAATTATTAAAATAATACTTTGAATCAATATTTTATGGAAAACGATGGAGATGCTGGAGCGGAAGGAGGCCGGAGCCTAAACAGTTAATTGAGTTAACTTATTTCCTGTGAAATGATTTCCACTGAGCTCTACTATTACGAATATAATCTAATTACAAAACTATGCTTAAACTATATGAGCTCGGATTGGTTTTTGACAGGAAATAAGTTTCATTATAGAGGATATTTAATTTTAATAAATGCTATCCACGATTATGGTTTGAAGTATTCAAAAAGGTGAGTTAAAAGTGGAGAGAGATAGATCAGGAACACATTTTTATTTATTCTTCAAAATTAAAATTTCTCATCTATACGTCGCCCGCCTGACCCTCACGGGAAACAATGATTAGGGGTTTTATTTTCATTCTTGAAATAGAATTTTTTTTTCTGTAAGTCGCCTTCCTGACCCTCACGGGAAAACAATGCGCCCAGACGGGAAGTGTAGTAAACATTGAAGCCTTGCTCAAAAAAAAAAATACTAAGTATCATCATTCAGCCTCAAATGATTTCCCGAGCGAAGCCGGGTACCTTAGCTAGTAAATACTAAAAGGAATTGTCCTATCCAGTATCACAGTGTTGTATACCCCTGTGTCAAAAATGACACTGTATTCATAGGCTAAATCAAAGAATTGTGAGGGTTATCACTGGTATTCCCCGAATGCCGTCAGTCAATTACAGGTGTTACCTCCTGGTTTTGTATGGATAACACTCCTTAATATAATTTGAAATTTCTATATTTTTTATAATTCTTATAAGTTGTGATCCCTTTGCCTTGTCAACCAGTAAAGGCATTTCTTTAATCATTCCCACAATAGCAAGTCCTTTCGAGGAAACTAAGACTAAATCGTCTACATATAGATGTCTAGACAGGAATGAGAAAGTAGAAGGAGATAACAAGATGCAGGTGAATCTGAAGCATAGATCTAAGCTTTTCAAATCTTGAAATGTAAATAAGCATTTGCTCCAATCTATAAAGGAACGTTTTCGTCACATTATCCAGTAACTGATTAAGGTATTTTCGCGAAGAAGAGGAACAAAAAATCGAATTGACTATCTGGAGATTGAAAATGTTGAATATCAAAACAAATATAAGCATTTAAAATTAATTTCCTTAACAGGCAAATTTAAATAGTTAATTGGTTTAGTATAGTTTTGCCTTTGCAATTTCTTTTGAGAGATTCTTTCATTTTTATTCCATCTGAACGAAGCTGTGTGTGAAAAGGTTTAACTTTAAGATCTCTGGGAAGAACGTCAATTAGGTTATTACTTTCTATTTAAAATTTATATCAACTTCATTTAGGAAAAAAAATTGGGTTGGGCTTTCTACAGGCTACCAGCCTTTAAGTTATTTTAAAACGGTTGTTAAGGAACCAGTTAATAAATCCAATTCTAAAACATGAATTAGTGGTAGTAATTTTCGACAAACATTAGTAAAACCTATTGTCATACCAGTCGGCAGATGCCATCATTATCAGCTGACCGTCAAATACAGGCGGCATACAATTTTGGGTGGGTTTACATCATTCTCAAAGCTTATCGTTAGTTGTACTTGCTAGTACCTTGAAATTTTCTGAATTTATGTTGTCCTTTACTCAGCTATTATTATTTATAATCATTTTGGGAAAGTTTGTGAATATCTTAGCGTACTTATTTACATATATGTAATGGATTAGCTGTTTCTATAGATATGATCTTGGGTCCACGGCCCCAACATAAGGCCTTCTTTCTCAGCCCTGAGATTTCCATTCTGCATATTATTTACCAAATACTATTCTTTGTTTCATATTGCATATATATTATTATTCTTTATGTTTTATATTATATAATATATACATATATTTGTTTTTATTTTCGTATGAAATATAAATGTAATGAACTAATACTCTACGTCGTTTCGTCTGCCAGTTATCGTAGTCGGACTGGGAGTCCTTCTTTTCTTTAGTAATTTCTTAGTGGCTTAAACATTGTGTTTGAAGTAGTTTTGAAATTGTCTCCACCGAATGTCTTCTGTTTATACATATCTGCGTCATTTTGTATCCCTGTGTAACAGTTACATGCTCTCTGCTATATTTGTAACAATTATTGATCAAATGGTTGCCAAATTAGAGTCTCGTATGTTCAGTCTAAAAGAGCGAGTGAGGGCAAAAAGTATTTGCACACCAGGTTTTTTTTAATAAATTATGAGGTAATTCTGAGCTATTATCCGGTTGACTTCAATTCCCTCCATACTGTAATATTACATTAGTGTAGTGCTGAATATTAATATTCAGTCCTAATTATGTGTCGGAAAGAAAACGAAAATATATTAATAAACTTAATTTAGTAGTCGTCTGGCTCACTATCGGTATCTGGCTCATGAACGACGCGAGATAAATTTTGTAACACTAAAATATATATATATATATATATATATATATATATATATATATATATATATATATATATATAAAATTGTAACCTCTGTCTGTACATTGAATTTTTTCGCGAAATTTCACGATAACTTTTCGTTTCACATGTCATAGACTTGCAAAAAGTGGACGTTAATAAATAATAATAATAAAATGGAATTAATACATATATAATTCAAATGAAAATTTTTTTGCTTAGTATATTAAAACTTAAATCTTACATGAATTCCGTGGAAAAAAGTATTTGCACACCACTCATTTTCTTCATTTTTAAAAATTTAATATTTTGTATGTACTCTGTTAGTGTTAATTACCACTTCTAAATATATAGGCGTTGAGTATACAATGTTTTTAATTAAATCTGGATTGATTTGTTCCCATTCTTGTACTGAAGGATTCTTAGGGTGGTGCCTACCAGTTATCTGGTGTTTTGAAATGTTTTGGTCTAACGTACGGCATAAATTTTCTATTATGTTCAAGCCTGGTGACTGTGGAGGGGTGTGCAGTTGTTGAAGAACATAAAATATTAACCATTTTATAGTTTTATTGGCTGTATTCTTCAATTTCATTGGCTGTATGTGTCGGATCATTGTCCATCTAGAATTTTAACAGATGCTGGATTCCCAATTTAGTGGCATTGGCCGAGAGGTTGCCCCGCAAAATACTCGTATAACCTTCAGCATCTAATATACCTTCAATAAGTACAAGATTTCCGTCTCCATTATAAGCTATGCATCCCCAAACCATGGCATCGTCACCCCATCGTCAGTTTTACAGTAACTGCAACGTTTTGCTTTTTCAGTTCATCATTTATCCCAGGCCAAATAAGCTTTCGTCCATCGGATCCAAACAAATTAAACTTACTCTCGTCAGAGAACAGCACATTTCCCCAAAAACTGATGGGCTTGTTAATTTATTCTCTAGCAAAAGAAAGTCTTTTTTTTTTTTTTTTTTTTTGCGATTGTCTCACTAATATAAAGGGTTTATTTTCGGTGCCCTGCCATAAAGACCTTTAAAATTCAAAACATTCCTTACCGTTTTCATGCTGACATATGCCCCAGAAATTGATTAGACCGTATTAGCTGGGGCACCTGCACTTACAGCTGGATTTTCAGCTGGATCAGCTCCATTCTTTCAATTAGTACCTTGGGACGAACATTATTCCAAATATTTGCAGTTGAACCTCATTCTTTGTGTCTCTTAATTACCTATCTTACTTTAGAAAAATGAAGAACCAAGAAATCAGATATTTTACGATACGATTTTTGTTGGTCGCGAAATGAAATAATTTTTTCGGGAGAGGCAGGACTCAATTCACTTGTTTTTGGCATTTAAAAATATGTAGATCTTACATGATTGAAATATTTTCAAATACTGACAAAAAAGAACAGGATTATACTCAAGGAAGTAAAAAACAACAAGTAAACAAACAGACCTTTGTACTTATGTACAAAGAAAGAAAGTGTGCACATACTTTTTTCCTGGTGTTTATCTTATTTTAAAATATTTTTTGTATTATGATCAAGGCTTTCAATTGAATTTTTACTGTTATTTAACAAGTTTTAGTTGTACTTATTATTGGGTAAACTCAAATGAATTGTTTTTAATTTTCAATATATTTTTTAAAGAAAAAACGGGGTGTGCAAATACTTTTTTCCCCCACTGTATGTTAATTTTGACCTTGAGTCTTCATCCTGTTTGTCCAACGTATACGTTTTTACACGCGTATGTAATTTTGTATAAACCGTTTATTTTGTAAATCTTTTTAGTCTCAATCTTTCTCATATTGTTTGTAACTGATTGCCTGATTGTGTTGTTAGTTTTGAAAGTTGTGTGGATTCCTTCTTCCTGCAGTAAGTATGTGACTTTGTATATAAACTGATTAAAGGACGACATAAATACAGAAAATTTCATGGGACTACAACTAACAACAATTTTAAGGATGGTGCCATTGCACGGAAAACGCTTACTAATTGTACTCTACGAACCAGTATTGACGCCATCTGCTGGCCGATATGACAATAGATTATATGTATATACTGGTGGAGCCAGCCCACTACGCGACATTAGTAGCAATTATTGGTGAAAGTGTATTTTAGCCCCCCCCCCCCCCTTGGTGGCGCAGAATGACGATGGCGGCTATTTTGTCTTTCTAACCCTATCTTTTTTACACTTTAAAATTTCCAAAATACATACGCCATCAGTGGTTTACACCGAGTGTGGGGTTTTTTTTTTTTTTTCTAACTTTATCTTTTTTAACACTTTAAAATTTCCAAAATATGCCATCGGTGGTTAAAACCGAGGGGGAGGGGGATTTTAATTTTAACTTAACGCTCCTACAAGATCATGATGATTTTGGCCTTTTTTTCTGCATCGTCATTGAAATCCATCAGCAAAATTTTCTCGCTGTAGCAGGCGCAAGTTCTTCCCACATTTTGGGGATTCGTACGTAGGCGATAAGAATCCCTTTTTTATGCACCATTCAATAACGGCACGCTTTCCCTGCACTTCCAATTGAGTAAAAAACTTTGTCGTGCACTCACTTTGTTGAGCCATAGTTAAAACGGAAAGTATATGAATAGTAAACACTAGCAAAAAGAAATACAACCGACTGAACATATGTCGGAAGCTAGCAAGAAACAAGATGTCGGACTGTGACGTCTCAAGATGGCTAGTCTAAAATACATTTTAGCCCAATTATTCAGTTCGTTCACTAATGTGTTAAGAAACCTGTAAATGATCAAGTTTGATTTGCTATGTTTTTGTTTGGCTAAAGTGCAGTTTAGTCCACCCCCTCAACTCCGCCATTTAGTTTCGTTATAATCCCCGCCCTCACTTAAAACCACTGATGGCGTATTTTGGAAATTTTAGTGATAAAAAATATAAAGTTAGAACAATAATACCCCCACCCTCGGTTTTAACCACCAATGGCGTATTTTGGAAATTTTAAAGTATTAAAAAAGATAAAGTTAGAAAAACAAAATGGCCGCAGTCGTCGTGCGCCACCAAGGGGGGGGGACTAAAATACACTTTCATCTTTTGTTTTATAAAACAGGGGCGCGGAACCTACCCCCCCCCCCAATGTTTGTGTCAAACATACGCTCAGTTTCGGTTTTCTCTTGACCTGCTAACTACAGAGAGTACAGATACAGGCATTAACTCTAGCCCTGTGTACTAAGAAGAAAACTGGACGATGGAGTAGAGAGTGGTTAAAATTAAGAGATAAATATACGCACGAAAATTTGTTGCGGGATATATTGCGCATAAAGCCTGAAGACAACGCTAGTTTTCTGCGAATGGACCAAAACATTTTTGAAGAATTATTACGTTGCAGTCCTCGTATTAAAAAACACTATCACCTATCACTGTTATGCGGAAATCTATACCACCTTCTCAACGATTTTTTGACAAACGCCGTCGCTCACTTTCAAATGTGTTTGACAAACATGACTGTCAATAAAGAATTCCATCAAACACCACAAATAAGGCTGCAGACCAAATTGTTTGTCAAATATGTAAAATTTGGCAAACATTTTAATCGTTTGCAGGGCACCCTACAATTACACAACCTAGCGCTGGTGTAACTATGGTTTTTTTAATCAATTTATCAGTTTTTTTTGTTTTTTTTCTTTATAGAAACCCCACTATCATTTTAATGTTACCTCGTTGGTTACTTTAAAATAACAATCGATAGTGCAAAACCTTTCGTTTTGGTTATTCTGGGTAGCATTGGCCCGGAGTTTGCTAAAGCATCCTACACTACAAGAGGAATACAATTAATTACTTATATTTTTTTTCACTTTAGAATATCGAAATGGAAGAGTTGCAATCTAAACTACAAGCTGAAATTGACAAGTACAAAGCATTAGAAAAGGGTAAACCTAAAATCATTTTTCTGTTTGGTGCAAATAAATAGTAAGTGATTTTCTAACTATATTTCATCTATCCATTATGCAGAATATCATAAAGCAGTATCTCAGAGGCAAGTTTTAGAAGGGCAGTTGCATGAAAACGTTGGAGTGAAGCAGGTAATAAAATTTAGTTTCAGTATTATATCATAATATTTTATGAATCATTAACCTAACTAGGTGTTTAAAAGACTTTTTTTTTAAAAATATTGGTGAATGTATTTTAGTCCCCACCTTGGTGGCGTACGATGACGACCGTCCATTTTGTTTTTCAAACTTTTTTTTTTAACACTTTAAAGTTTCCAAAATACGCCATCGGTGGTTAAAACTGAGGGAGGGGGGTTGTTGTCCTAACTTAATATTTTTTAACACTTTAAAATTTCCAAAATACGCCATCGGAGGATTTAAGCGAGGGCGGGAATTATAGCAAGATGGCGGGGCGGTGTAGAGGGGGACTAAACTGCACTTTAGCCAAAATATTATATATCTTGATCTTTATCCCATTGTGTTATTAAAAAAGGTGTTTGCCATACTATGTGATTGTATTCATGGAATCATCTTATTTCTTTATGGTTAATGAGAAAGTTCTGTACCAATATCTCTATGAGAGTTCTCTCATACTTCATTCAAATTCTGGTTTTTGCCATTACCTTATATGGATATGTATGTGCTTAGAGTTTATAGTTATTGCTGTTTCATGAGCAGGAAATGATTTTTTTTCAATGGAGAAACGGGACATGCAATAGTCTTCCCCTTGTTTTCTGCATGAGAACATTGAGCACGGAAGCACTAAACATGAAGAGAGAACTTTCTAATAATTGAGATCAGTTTTATTGTTTTTTATGCTCAGATGCATGCAGTATTGTTATTTTTGAGCAAGGTTTACAAGTGTGAATAATAAATATGAGGAAGTGCATCTTAATATTTATTTCATCTACTGAAAGATTTTAACGAAAATGAAAATCTTCGGCTTAAGAGCAATGGTCAGCAGTATTTTATTTATTGCCGGGATGTGTTCCTGCATTGTGGTGGTATTATAGTCTAAAGATTGTACTCCTTTAGTCAAATAGCTCTTGGTTGTCTCACATACTGAGTGGGTGCTGGAGAGTGGATAGAAATCCAACTTCAAAGCCTGGTGAATACTCGTTTATCTATATTATGAAATCTAGCACACAACCCCAGCTTTGAATCAGGCACTGTAGTGAATAGTGCTTTTACCCCCAATAACACTGTCACCACCATAATTTGTTATGGTGTTTACAAAACAGTAAAATATCAAAGAGTTTCACTACAAAAAGATAAACTTATAAAATATAATGTTTGTACAAAGATTGTAATAGTAACCATATAGGCGAGTCCTAATCATAAAATAAAAGAACACATCACTAGATAAATCTAAAGACAAAAATTCATTTTGAATTTCTTTTAATAGGCCCCCAAAAAGCATACTGTACAGAAATATATTGCTACTTTTATGACAAAACTACCTGAAGTTGTCAAAAACTAAAGTTGAGGCTGATAAAACTTATTGTTTCTAATTTCCATTATAAGTCTTTTTGTTCATCATATGTTACCAGTGAATAGTCAACTGAAAAACTTATAATAGCAGACACCAGTGTTATTTTGCTTGTCAAAATTCACATATACACTTATCCTGTGATCTGGCTTGCTTTCAATAAGTTACTGATAAGTGAAATAGTTGCTGCCATCGTGCTTGGTTTTTAGTCTGTCACCTGATGTCATGAATTTACATAATATATTGCTTTATGATTGTGATTGTAGTATGGAAGACATTTTATGATTTATTTGAATTATCTACCTCTCCTTATATTCAGTCCATATGCTTAACGTGTATGCTTATACTCGTATTCCTCCTGACCAAAAGCTATGTATAGGAGAATATTACCATCAAAGCCATTGAATAAAATGAGTTCATAATTATTATTAAACAATATATTTTTATTTTTTTAGGAGTTAGATCTTCTAAAAGATGATGGTGAGGTGTACAAACTAATTGGACCAGTTCTTGTTAAACAAGATCTAGCCGAATCCAAACAGAATGTTGCTAAACGAATGGATTATATAAAAGGAGAGCTGTGAGTTTCTCAATTTTGATCAAATTTAAATATTTTGTAGCATTTTGATACTAAGCTATTTATTATTATTCTAATATTAGTGACAAATTGAAGACTGCAAATATGTTTTATTTTAATAGCTAACTCTTGATGTTTTGTAACTTTCTGAGCAAAGTACAAGAATATTCTCATCATTTAGGACGACTATGTCGGCTGATCTCCCTCATTAATAGGAATAATCAGGCTTATTTTGTTGAACAGTATAACGCATTATCAAGACGATTTGTTTTTTAGAGGGGTATAAAGATGATATGGTAATAGGAATTAGACATGGCTGGTATTTTCAAGGTTGTTCCTGAAAAGGTGGCAGTGACATATTTTGTTCATTTTTGTCATCACTTTAAGTGGCATGCATATTATTTCCTAAAGTATTATAGTAATTCACTGTTTCAAACTCTTTAATAACTTTAATTAAGAAAAATAATTTTAGTCATGTTCCATGGATAATAAAATCTAAGCATCCAAGACTCTTCCGAGTATCATGTATGTTCCGTATATTATGTTTTGTTTCACTAACTCAAATATTAACCACAATTTTCGAATTTTTGTAGTTTTCAGCCTTCAGTAAACTCCTACTCCTACTCATCTCTTTTTTGTGAACAAGCCACATATCATGAAATGTTTCATTCTAGGCCTGATTACCAAATATTGTTTTCATCAACAAAGTCTGTGAGAGATACATGTAATGTTATCTCAGCAATAAATATATTATTTTCTAGAAGCCTCAATATTTGATCACTTCCATACTTAATATATAATCAATTCATATCAAAATTATTAATTATCATAATCAGACTAGAAAGGGAAAATGAAAAACTGTAAATATCTTATTTTGTGTCAGATTGAAAATCTTATTAAAAAATTATTGTTAATAATTTATTGTTCTTCAAGGTGTCCAGAAAGGGTAGGGGGTATTTGTAAATTCAATTAACCCCACGGAACGCGCGCCCTGTGAGGTCCTCCTGGTTACCGTTTATCCCCTCCTACGGGTAACGTACTAAAGTCGGCAGAGTGGGGACCCCTATCTTTGCCTCCCTTGGCCTTCCATTTAGCTGGCAGTCTTTGTACAGCCTCCATTCTTTGTTCACTGCACAGCTGACGTCAAGAAAGACCTGGAGGGTCAGTTGTGCGCACCGCCGTAAGTCTTAATTTTTTCTAACAAATCAAATTTTTTTTTTGTCGTAGAGTATTATGTGACATACTTATTCTTTCAGTGTACTCTTGTTGTCTTAGAATGTCATAATACAGTATAGTGATCTCAAGACCTGAGAGGTCATTGCGCGTTCCTAACTTTCTTGTTTTTATTTCCACAGGAAAAATGAATCCCCAGCGTCGAATTTATAATTTATCAAATCCCGATGACTTGGATGAAGTTCATCGAGCTATATTAGATGAAGATGATGATCCAGATCCACGTGATATACTAAGTAGTGATGAAGATGAAGTAGATATATTGAAGAACGTGAAGGGGATTCCGAAACAGACCAGAGTAACGACTCTGATGAAGAAGATGTACGTTGAATGAGAGAATGAATGAAAGAGTATTTTGTCGCATATAGGAGGAAAAGACAAAAAATTATTGACTTTTGGAGATGGAAAAAAACCCCTTTGCGCCTGAAAAGAGGGAAACAAAACATGTTAAGTCCTGATGTCGGAGTAGTTAGGGGTGCTGCATGAGAATCAAGAACGCCTTTAGAGGCGTGGGAGCAACTGATAGATATTTCAATTTTGGAGTTAATAGTTAAATACACGAATCAATTCATAGAACACGAACAGTCAGCAAAATTTCAGCGAGAAAGGGATGCCCGATGTACAGGTAATCGAAATCAAAGCTCTAACCGGTCTGTTGTATTTGGCAGGACGATTCCGTGCTAGCCGTCTAAACACTCTAGATTTATGGGACAACAAAGGTCATGGTGTCGAGATATTTGGTTTGGTAATGAGTAGGAAGCGTTTTATGTTTCTTCTAAATTGTATGCGCTTTGATGACAAAATTACAAGACTGGAGCGGCAGAAGAATGATTGTCTTTGCCATGTTCGTGAACTTTTCGAAACGTTTGTCTCAAATTGTCAAAAATCTTATTCTCCAGGAGCCGATGTTACTCTAGATGAAAAACTTGAAGGATTCAGGGACAGATGTCCCTTCCTCCACTATATACAGTAGACTCCCGATTAACCTAAACCTTCGGGACCGAGGGGTTTCGGATAAGCAAAAATTTCGGTTAAACGGGAGTCAGACGCAGAAATTTCTGCGTGAAAATGGATCAATTAGAATAAAAAACGCGTTTATGTACTTGAAAAAAAGCTTATTTTATTTAACAATTAAAATAACCACGTTCATATGTATTTATAAAACTATAGACTTGAAAAGAAAAAAAAAAAACTTCATCGTTTAAAAAAGTCGGTGATTTTTCTTTGCTGAGCTTCTGAAATTTTTTTTGTCGATGCGTAGTCACGCCATTTCTGAAGGGTAAGTATATCAGAACGGCAGGAGGTAGGTTGTTGTTCGATGTATCGAAGCACCGTCTCCAGAGCATCTGTCGCTTGGGTGTGTGTAATGCGAGCTTCTGTTCCAATTTCGACGGGATCATAATCCTCTTCTTCTTTGGAGACAATGTCTGCGATGCGCTCCCACACCCTCTTCTCACGTCACTTTCCGCGAAGCTAGGACGAAGTACATAATTTTTTTTCCCCATCCCTAGCAACTCAAAATGTTTCGGTTAAGCGAGAGAATCGGTTAATCGGGTTTCGGATAATCGGGAGTCTACCGTCAAAACCTCGAAAGTATGGTATAAAAATCTATGCAGTGGTTGACAGTGACGTATATTACGCATATAATTTAGAAATCTATGCAGGAAAACAGCCAGAAGGTTCGGAATTTGCGATCAGCAACTCCCCTGTAGACGTGGTTAGAAGACTTTGCGCACCCTTGTATAATACAGACCGCAATATCACAATGGATAATAGGTTTTCGGATGTGTCGTTGGCTGAAGAACTGGTAGAAAAAAAAAAATCAGTATTGTGGGGACACTGAAAAAAAATAAAGTACATATTCCATTTGATTGCGCGTTCCCTAGGGTTAAAAACAAACCACAAGTCAGAAAAAAAATATATTATATATATATTAAATTTTAGAGAAGATATTGGAAAATTAATTGGCAAAGATTATGTTGTCTAAATGTTGACCCTCGCTTTACTGGCATTCCTCTAAACGAAAACGGAAATTAGCCACCATGAGTCTACACATCTCTCCGGAAATAGCGGCCATTTCGGTGCGGGTGTTGTGCTTCAGTTGCAGTAGAGTTCGTGGTTTTTTGGTTTTCGTGGTTGCTGGAGGAATGCCAGCAAAGCGAGGGTCAACATTTGGACAACATAATCTTTTCCAATATCTTCTCTAAAATTTAATCTATATATATATTCTGACTTGTGGTTTTGTTTTTAATTGAATTTACAAATACCCCCTACCCTTTCTGGACACCTTGTATAATTGTCATTCTTTACACTTTTCCTCTAATTAGAATTTTTAATTTTTCTATTGTTTTAGTTAACTCTGCTCCTACCTAAGGGATTTTTACATAAAGCCATTGTATCACATCATCTCATGCTCAATTCAAATGTCACGTATCTTCTATATAGGCTTCTTATCACTGGATAAATAGAGAATTTGCTTAGTTTATGAAGTTTCTGTGGTTGACTTTTCACATTTATTTTACTGATATGTAACCTTTTCCAGTAGTGAAATACTTATACTTTTTTTCTGTACTAAACTCATTGTGCATAATTGCAATTCGAGAACATTTCTCTGAATAGTTTAATACCTGGAGAATTAACTTATTACTGCTAATGAAACTATATTTGATGTAAAAGGCATGACAACCACAGGCGAGTGGGCTTCTTTTTACAATAAAAGTTTTTTATTGTTAACAGTCCATTTTATTGCAAATATTTTTCTCTAAAAGGTATGCTTCTGGAATTTGCCACATTTATACCAGACTTCCCAAAATGCTATTGAAAAAGTAAAATCAAAGGTAATTGGCCTAATAAAGGAAACAATTTATGTACAAGAAAACAAAAGTCATGGATCCAACAGATTCAGATACTCGAACCTGGTAGGTCCTAGACGCGAGTCAGACATTTACTTGTTCCTCTGGTTCATGCTCAGCATTATATGGGTAACTAAGAAACTACAGGAATAAACGAATGAAACACTGGTTATGTGTGGTAATCCTATAAATAAGGATTATGTCATAGAATTTATTTATGTTATACACTCCATGGCATTATATATTCCTTTTTTTTTTTCTCTTTGCTCATATTAATATTCTCTTACTAAGGAGTTACTACTGTATCTTTCTTAATTATAAAATTATTAGAATCTCTACTGCCATTAGTTGTTATCTCTTTTATGATTAGTTCTATTAAGCATAACATCTCAAAAATGATTGATTCCTTATTTAATTATTAAGTCATTTTAATATTGTGTTATTTATTCATTTATAGTAAACGGGTAGATGACAATATAGCTGCCCTAGAGAAGAAACAGGAACAGCATAAAGAAAAACTGGCCAAACTCCAAACACAATTCCAACAGGAACAAGTGAAGGCTGCTGTTAAAGCATAAATGTGCTCTTTGTAAATTTATTCCTTCTTCTTCAAACTAACTAAATTTTATATTATACCTATTTGTTTAATAAATATTTTTAAAGTGAGTACTTTAATTTAATATAATAATAAACAATTTATTATATACTACTAATTTGTTTTTTGACTCACCTTTTTTATTTTATTTTTTGATATGCACAAATATTTGAAAACATTTATATATTACTACTAAATGCAATAAAAATATTCATAAAGACATTTTAACTCCTAAATTTTCAATATTCCTTCAATCTCTTAAATTGATTCTATCTCATTGAGCGGGTTTTTTGGTTCATTTTTTTAAAATTAAAAATACTAAATTAGTGAAGTAGTGAGAGGTTGCCATCAAAATTGTGTGAGTCTGTTTCATGAAATAAATAAATACTAGTAATAAGTAAAATGAAGTTTCAACTATGATGATCACACAAAATGTCAAATTTTGTGGGCTTCCACAAAATATTTTGTAGAAAATACCACAGCTGTGAAAAGGCCAAAAATAGTTTCTACAATAGAGGAACTCTACTAACTCTTGTCAACAAATTTATTCATTCATATAAAACAACATTAAAAAATATTCTGATAAATATGAGATCTGGGATGTAATATCAGTTATGTAATTTCTTGTCCATAGTATAAACAATTCCATTTTATTTTTTGATCCATCTTGGAAGGTGTCTTCACTACCTGAGAGCAATAAATAAATACATTAATACATACATCTTATGTTCATGATAATCACTAAACATTAAAAATGGAAGATACAATCAAATTTAATTTCATTTGATAGCAGTGTATTCCTCTTTAATTCTACATGCATCAAACTATTTGCAGGAGATCTTCAACAATTACAATTGTCACTAAGAGTTTGTGCTGGTGTTCTCCCGATCCCCCTTGTGGAACTTCTAGTTCTTTTTCGCTGGAAAGGTAGCAACATAAAGTTGGTTCCACTTGAGCACACATGTCATCCCAAATTCCATTATGGCATCTAATACTCTCTTCTTGGTACCTTTATATTATTTCTAGTCATCCAAAGTTTACTGATTAGGCACATTCAACAGAAGGCCATTTTTCATCTAAAACTAAAGCACTTTTTGTACTTCCTTTTCCTTTTTTTTTCTTTTTTCAAAAAATCAACCTAATATTCCAAGGTTTATAAACTTGAATTGAACAGGAGTGCAGAAACATGGAGGTCGATATAAAACTTTAGATTATATACCTGTGGGATGTGGACCTTAATATGGATGGCTTCTCATGTCCAGTATATACCTGCTCAAAGCCAATATAAGGGCTTTATATATTTATGGGGTTAAAAAATGGGTTCCTTGGGCCATATTTATGCTAACATGTTTTCCAATGAAATGATAGTGACAGACAGCATATATTTATTGGGGCTTGAGACTGGTTATATCCCCTACAAATGATATTTAAAAAATGCAGTAATTGTCAAGCTACCTGAGTTTCCACTTCACACAAAAATGTAAAAAAGATTCAGAAAAATCCTTTGATGACTAGGATAGTCCTATATAGTACAGAGAAGAATACTTAGGAGTTGTTGGACACCTTAGCTACAAATGCAGTAAGGAATCAGAAACACACATATGAGCGTATGCCCACACAACATGCTCCTCCTAGCCTCAAGGATAAATTATTCTCTCTGTTAGAAGAGAAGTATAAATGTTTTGAGGTGGTTTCTTGGAAGGCAGAGGCTCTAGGTATGCTATTTCTTTCAAAGATAATAGCTAAGGTGCCTATATTATGACTTTGAGATACAGGAAATATGTTTGTGATGAAGCTGTAATTATTGATAAAGAAGGAAGGCAATTTATACATCTAATATATAATACCCAAAAATTCGGACACGTATGCATGCTAGGTAGAGAACCACCCAAAATATTGCCTTGCTTGAGCATTCTCCTTATTAATGAATAAATTAATAAAGGGTTTTCTCTTCTCTATTAAAGTTTGATTTATTATGTCATAATTTTTTTGTTTTAAGTGTGTCTTCTTGGCTTTCCTTCAAATTTTGTTTGTTCTAGGAATTTTTGTTTTGTGTCTAAGTTTTAAGTGTTTACACCCCCCGCCCAAATTTAGTTGATTTCAACATGCAGATAGGACAATAAAAGGCCAATTTTTAAAGACTATAAAATCCTTCTCGCAAAACTTTTTCTTTCTTCATGAACAGCTTCAAATGAAAAAATAATAAAAAAAGAACAGCCTTCCTGGAGAATTCTCATGATACCTGGTGGCTGAGGCAACCTGGTACATCAGAAACTTTCGCCACAAAGCCAATATGAAAACTAGGTATGCCCTTAGGAATTTCTGAAGGAAATCTTTAGTTACTCGAAAGGATGTACCTGTCATCCCAACAAAAAACATGCTTGGATATTAACAACAATCAACATTAGCTGAAGGTGTCTAGAATACGAGAACAACTCCCATAGCTTCTTCAACTTTCAACTATTGAGTAAGAGTTGCAAGACATTTTAACACATTGTATCAAATACCTTTAAAAACATGCACTCTACATGTAAGCCATTTTATTGAGACTCCTCATATATCTGTATTATGCATTGTAGAAAAAAAATATATTACCAAATTTATTAAAAAAGTAACATTTTACACAACTTTCATTAAATAATATATTAATTGAGTTATATGTTTTTTTTTTTTTTTTGTTTTTTTTTTTTTGTTTTCAACCTTAATAAAAACCACCACTCGCACTTATGTGATTTTTCACATAAAGGAACTGTATCAATAAGTATCTCATACCCTACTTAAATTACAATTTGTTTTTACATAAGCTTCTTATAACAACAGGATAAATAAAGAGCAGAATTTGAGATAGTTTTAGATGTAAACCACTGAATACTATTAAATATTTAAGCGGGGTCATATATAAAATTCACAAACAAAAACGTTTAGAATATGAACGTTTTCTATTACCTTGTTGATTTATCTTCTAGCAAAATTTTCATTCATTGAAAACTTAGATCTCTGAATATTGTTGATATTTGACTTTATTCTAGATTCAACTGTCCCAACTGATGTAGCTATAGCCATTTGTTTCCTAAGAACAGTACAATTTAATTTAAAATATGTATAGTAATAATATACTGCTCAAAAATAAATAGGGATATTGGTTATTTTTTTCTTATCCTATTAATTTTAATTAAATCGACCTTAATTAAATAACTTTTTTATGGGGGGAAAAAGACAATAATTTCTATTAAATATTAATGATATGCATGAGTGCATTTGAGGATAAGGCCGGCACCACACTTATCTGGTTTTGCCGTCTCTCTAAACGAGACTGGTTTTGAGGGATGGCAGAGACATAGCCGTCACTGGGAGCGGCAGAACCGGAGAGGTGTCACACCACATTGAGTTGAATGAGGGCAGCGACACTGTCCAGTCATGCTGTGTGTTTCAAGTTATTTGACACTGATAAATGTATTAAATGTGTTCTCGTTGTCTGCTTTGTGGGATAAAAATGTATCAGCTTTTGGGAAGATTTGGTTTTATAATTAAAATACACTGATTCAATATACATCATTTTTTACTTAATTTAGGAAAAATAAATTAATCAATTAAAAAACGAAACTAAAGCAAATCATAGGCTATGGGCATAGTTAAATAATAATTATTGATTTAGCAAATATATGTGAATGCTTTACCTAAGGAAGTCTTCATTGTATTCTGTATCTTTATTCTCGGCAGCCTCTTCCTTTTTATAACGAGCCACATTCTTTACTCTCAATTCGTCCCTCCATTTAGCATTCCCCATCATCTCTTCAAGTCTCTTTTGTTTTTCTTCTTCAGATAGACCTGTGGACTTTTTATTTGGGCGAGATGAAGAGCTTTGCCCATGGGGTTTAGAATCATTGGAATCATCCTTCTGCTTTCTGTGATCTTTGCTTCTGTGTGGCTGGGGCAAATATAAGAACATTCAGAAATTATTTCCAAATTAAATAATACATGACTAAAATAGTTTCTATGTACATACAAATATTCTAGAATTGAATTTAACAATTTTTGTGTAATTTCCATCATGTCATAGAAACCACATAATCTCCTTGTACTTTTATTAAATTAAACTTTTGCAGCCGGCAACCTTGGGCTGTGTGCGACAATACTTTGGAGTGAAATACGACACTCACTTTATATATTTAAACAATTTTTTTGTTTTATGGGTATGCAATTCACAGGAGAAGTATTGATTAAACAGATATTATAATTGAATAATTAAAGAATTAATTTTTTAAAGGAATGTCATAAAAATTTAATTTATTTGCATTAGTATATTTTTATATAGCATCATTATTACTGCGTATGTATAGCGATACCATACTTTTTTTTTTACATATTATATGAAACAGGTTATAAATAACATAAAACTGTAAAATGCTAAAATAAAGTAAAAAATAACAGGAAAGAGAGCAAATTCGATTGAATGCTTCTAAAGGCAACACAAAATAAGAAAAAACAGTGGAAATATTGCTTTGGAGTAAGTAGGTTTTAAATGTTTATTCCAGAGCTAGTTTTCGAGGCCCAGCCTCATCATCAGTGCTCTTTTATAAATGGGTGATGTTGATTGAGGAGACCACTCAGAGCTACTGGGCCTTGAAAGTTAGCTCTGGAATAAACATTCAAAACCTAGTGGAGGTGATGACCTTTTTCAACCATGGATATAATTTATAGATCTTTTTAGGATAAACGATCCTGAACAAATCTAGGTTATTTCTAATAAGTACAAAGAAATTTGCATTTTTTAATTTTCGACACAGGGGTAGCGCAACTACATGGTACAACAGTCCTAAACATGAAATTTCAGCGTTCTAAGGCTAATTGTTTTGGAGTTATGGAAGAGAAGTATAGACAACAAGCCGAAACTACTCAAATGGATTGAGGGAGAGTCAAAATGGTCAATACCTTTGAAAGCTGAAAACCAAAACTTTTTGCTATTACACTACTACCTTTACATCGCAAAAAGAAGTAAAACAAAATAAGTCAGATATTTTCATTAGAAAAATGGAAAATATAACAATAAGTTTAAAAAAATGTTGCCCAATCTCTATTGATCATACCTGAAGATAATTAGTTCTTTTCAAATTCATATGTGTACATATTTTTCCCTGTTAACACTCTAGTGGCCACAATTTTTGTTTAATTGTTACTAAACTCAATATTTAAATGTTATATGTGGAACTAAAGATCAAGTTCTTTAATGACTGAAATAATAACAGGAGGAGTGGAGTTTAAGAGAAGTAAAATAAAAAATTCTAAAATCTCCATTATCATGCTTCAGATCAAAAAATATTATTTACTCAACCTAGTTGAGAATTTAATATTCTACAAGTGTTGTTTTACACATAAAACTGGATGTTACAATAAGTAATATAAAAATGTTCCCTCCTCTCAGGAGGCATTTTATATTTACCGTAGTTATTAAATAAAAAAAAAAAGGGGGGCATTGTTACCTGAGAAGGGTGTCCTTTATGAGAAAATCTCTTCGAATGTGGAGATGATGATCTTGATCGGTGAGGTTTTTTACTTTTTTCTTTGGCTCTATCAGAAAAATCTTCGTTTGAACTGTCTCTATGATTCCTTCTGTGATGTTTTGATTTCTTTTCATCTTCATTATCACTATCAGAACTATCTGAGTCATAATGCTTTCTTTTACTATAATGTTTTTTGTTTTTGTACTCTTCTTCTGATTCACTTTCACTAGTTTCATCATGTTTTGAAGATTTTTTCTTCTTTTTTTTCTTTTTATTGTCAACATTTACATTCATCAAATCAGAAAGTGACTTTATTCCATGTTTTTTCATAAGGCTAAGGTACTTTGAAGTTAATAAACTATCAATGTCTTGTGAATCTTCATCACTACTCTTCTTTGACTTAGTCTTCTTCTTTGATTTTTTTCTGCTATCTCCATTCTGTTCCTGTTTTTCCTTCAGCTATAATAAAAAAAGTTTTAAAATGTCATATATAAAAACTAAGTAAGTCATTAATTCAATAAAATAATTTAAGAGATATACTTCTCTATATGGTCTCCCAAATTATAATGAAACTTGCCATATTTTGAAGTTTTTTAAGTTTAACAGGATTTTTCAATAATTGCTTTCTTCTTTCAATCTCTTGTTGTCGAATAATTTCCAGAGGATCTTCCTTCAGCTTACGTAAAACATCTACTTGAACATTGCTTCCAGAATTGGACAAAACTGGAGTAGGTAAACAATCTAAAACAATAGCATATTGATATAGTATAAGAATTAACTCATGAATAAACCCTTTATAAGACAGAGTTCCTCACAATTTTTTACTCTAGGTTTTTCTGCATAAATTCTATTCAGGCTCCAAGTAACAGTTTGAAATTATTTAATGGCAACTGTAGTCAAACAATAAGTTGGTTGCTAAATTTGGAGCTGCCCAATCAGGGTTGTTTTCAAATTATTGTTTTTGACAATTCTGGCTATCATTCATGTCATATTTTTTATAAAGAAGAGTAAATTAATATCTGGGATTAACAAACTCTATATAGATTTTTATAACTTTATTGCCACGTTTTTACATGTGCCGGAGTACTTCTTGAGAAAGAGGAAGAAGAAAATTTCCCAAAATCCTAATCATCTTCATTTCCGTCAATACCAGAATTCAACACCATGTCCTCATCTATTTCTAGAAGTCCCTTGATTTCCATGAGATCATCCTGTCTATCTAGAACATATATTTGGTAGCCCATTCCTGGAACTAGCAAAGACAATAACTAAAATCGATTTTCACTAAAGAAAAGTTTTGCCATCTGTTTGGTGGGATTATGAGGGCCTTTTCCAATTGAAATTATACAGTACCACCAAAAGGTCAATTAAGATGTGTATATTCCCCAATTAACCATATTGAACAATTCAATTCAAGAAAAATGTCCAGAGTTGGTAACCTGGGGTGGCATACAGTTCCACCATGTCAATTTTAGGTAACAAATCCTTGTCTACCTGACATTATTACTGGACTTTAGCTGAGTAGTTCTTACTACTACCAAACGGTCCAGCAGTCGGTCTTTTGTGCTTTATCCTACCCTTGACAGAACTTTTTGGATAGTAAAAAATTTAACAATGACAATGATTTTAAAACTTTTTTTTTTATTAAGAAAATATAACTAAATTCTTCAAATAGAGGAGTTTATTGATTTTTTATGCTGACAGGTTCGGGCACCAGTGGAATAGAATTCTATTTGAAGAATTAAGAATTTATAGCTGATACCCAACTATCCTCTACTGTCATTCAATAACCAACGGCTAACCAACAACTAATAGACTAAAGATAACTAAATAGAAGTCCATCACACTGAGGCTGCATAAACTAAGCAGATTTCCCTCATGAAGTTTAACAATATATAAATCTACATACTGGTAACACAACACCACCCTGAATATTAAGAGAATAAATACAAGCGGTAATAAGAAATCTTTCAGTCAATTTTAATAACCTCTCAATGGGAAGCATCTGAATGTAAACAAACAGGTCTGCCAACCTCTCACCAGAAAGAAAAACAATTACTGAAATATATCAGACTGTCATTTGTAATGAATCAGGATAATTTTTATCTCAATCAATCAAATTTTAGAAGTCCAAGAACTTAAAAAGGGGGGGTCACCAGAGTATATTTGCATATATCTCATATAATAAAGATCTCTTGAAAACAGTACTTGGTATTTAAGCTTCGAATAATGTGGTTTATTATGAGTATTGTTTATGTAACATGAGTAGAAATGGGGGTTAACTAAAAACTGGAAATATCAAGGTTAATATTCAAGACAGAGAATAAATGCATATAACAATATTTATAGTAAATTTAATTTGCAAAAAGATTGGTTCTATACAATTTTTTGATCGACTTATAGTAACGGAGATATTTCAAATTTTCGAAATTCCTCCCCTCTAAACACCCCCTCCCCCTTGGTTCGATTGCAGCCGTCATATTGAGTTTGGTAACGACGGTTGAGCGTGACAAGAAGACCGCTGGAGAAGAACATTCAGCCCAATGAAGAAGTCTAAGTAACCACATCAAGTATTTTATTAAGTTCTTTGTGAGCTGAGTCTAAACTTTGAGTCCCTATTCTCCCAGGCAGATTTTGAAAATTTTGTTTTAAGATAACAAAGATGCAGTCTAATTTTTCTTTCAGATGCATTTTCTTTACCAGCTTATCAAACAGAGTAAGTAAAGGTAAATAAACTGACAAATATGAAAATTTAAAATGTGGCAAAATACCAAATAACTCTATTATTGAAAGTATGAAATAATATTAAATCCTATTATATGACTCTATGCCTTAATCAAGAACACTGTAAAAAGACTTCAATCTTTCATTCAATGGTATTTGTTTCAGATCATTAAACTTAGTAATTAGATCAAAAGGGCTATACCAACCTTTTTCAATTTCATTTCCAAATGATGACTGCTCAAAAGCTCTATCAATAGGTTTACCAAGTAAATATTCTTCTCTATCAACTACTTCACTTGAATTTTTGTACATCCACTCCAGTTTTGGAGCCTCCATTATTTAAAAATGATTTAGCCTAAAATAAATATGAATGTACTAGATGTAGAAAAATAAATTCATTTTACTAATAAAAAAATAATTACAAAACTTAGAATAATTAAAATGCATGAAATCTTGAGAGACCCACCAATCAGAGTAACAAAAATATTTAAAAAGTGACCAGAGTTTAAAGATTGGAGTCCAAAGTTTACCATCAGCAATTCAATTTCCTCAGACTGAATAGAAACTGGGGTAATTGTTAGAAGTATAACTCTGAAGCATGCACAGTTATTTAAAATGTAGTAATCTACACCGAGATTCAAACCTGGGTTGTTGTAATTAATTGCTTGGGGCAGGGATTTTAAAATCATATTCCAGCATTCCTAATTCAGATCAACTGAACCGCTGGCTTACATGATTCTTCATTGAGGCACGATTTTTACCTACCCTCGTGCAGTTTTTACAAGTTTTATAAAAGACAACCTGTTATAATATTTGGGTACTCTATTTTTAAAACGACTCAAAGAAAGAGTTCTCAACCTCATACATTGAGAAGGGTAATTTCTGTTGAAGATAAAAGAAAGTGACAATTTTACTAACAATAACAAATATATCATACCAAGGTTTTAAATAACTCAAACAAGTACAAAATACAGATCTAACATTCAGATAAAATTCTTTAATATGAATAATAGAATTTCCCAATGATCAAGTAGTGGCAAATTGAATGATGCATGTGGTGGACCCACAGTTAAAAGCATACTAATACATTTCATTATATCATAGCATAAGAAACATTAAATGCACAAGACATGCTATGGGATTTTTTAATTCCTTAATTACTAAGATATTGGACACTTTAGTGTTCCCTATGACAAAAATAACTATAGCAAGTATTCGCTTTACTTATAAAAGAATGTATATTTCCAAATGTTTGATGAGAATGAGATAAGGACAAAATACTAAAATGAGTAAAACATAAAACTAAAATAAATATGAGGCATTCACAAACCTTTGAAATTTCCTGGTATATATCAAAACGCTACTACTCACTTTTAAATATAATAATCATTTTAAATTGTGTGCCCTTCTTTGCAGTAATCCAAAATACAAACATGTTCAAAATTGGTTAAGTATTTAAGAAAAGTAAATAAATTAGTTCACCTCTATAACAAAAATGTTAGCCTTTCTTATAAATCCAAAAATTGCTAATTCGTCATTCATAAACTGTAGAAAATACAAGAAAATTAATAAAACAAACAATATATCAGAACTCGACCAATACTCATATCAGTTTATATCCAAAACACTCCTTGTTTGGAAAATAGTCTTTATATAAGTAGGAACGTTCGCTTTTAGAGGTAAAATTTTGGTTTAGCATGTACTATAATGTATGACGTAAACCATATGTGGGCAACCACCGAGACATTTTGAAAAACCCAATTAAACAGAAATATTACACTACTTACTCCAAGTGAGGAAATATTTGTGCGTTTGGAAGTAGTTATAAATCGAACAGTTCTTTTCAACGATGAAAGTTAATATATCAAAACATCCCATAAGGCTGATAATTTGGAAAATTCTTTTCGTCTTTGTATCTGTGGAATTAATCTAAACATCGATAAATTAGTATCTCAAATTCAAGCTCAAGTGTCTCATTGATTTTGGTGTCGCTATTTCACTTTCGTTGTTTGTAATAATTCCAAATTTTACGATTTAATTATAATGTAATACCTATTTTTTCCATTTTATTTTGTTATTTTAATAAATTATATTACAGTTTCATTGTCGTATAATTTCAAGTCTGATGTCTATCGTTAAAAATTATGAACACTTATTTAAAATACAGTACTTTTAAAAGCGGCTAATACCGTAAGAGGTTGGCAGACCTTTTATCCTATTTGATTATTTTATTTATCTATTTACGTTCACTTTATGCTACTATGGCTAATTGGGACGGACTATCCACAGGTCACCACCATTTTCTAGCCAGGGTGGAACTAAGTATTTTATTAAATGAGGCCGTCACTAAATAAATTTCTATTACCTAGGGCGGAAATCGAGCCCTCCACTCTAGGTTATATCCTACTTGAATAAATTACTCAACCCTATTTCGAACAAGATAACTACTTTGGGGACTGAAATTCTTTACATGAGAAGAATCCTTCGTGCTAGATTCGAATGTAGATAGTTCCTAGATTATTGTTACACTTGTTGGTAGATGCCGTCATGACTGGCTGGGGTCGAGTACACGAGCCATTAATGAGTATTTTTTTTCAGCGAAACATACAAAATAACTAAAAAGAAAATAAAACAAACAAAAGGCCTGTTTCGACACCTGGTTATGTTGGGAGTCCTCTAGTGCTACATCAACGATATCATTATAAAGGGCTGTTGTAAAATATTGGGGGTCATTGAGATTGATTTTAGCAGCTATTGAGGTTGTACTCATGACGGAATTTTCGAAATTTTTCTTCAAATGTCCATCGATCCTACCCAGGAGATGACGAAAATGAGGTCCGTTCAAAACTGTATATATATCTATATATATATATATATATATATATATATATATATATATATATATTTGTCTGTTACCGCTCTAGTGGTCGCAATTTTTGTTTGATCGTTACCAAACTCGATATTTAGTCGTTTTATGTAAAAAGAAAGATCAAGTTCGTTAACGGCTGAAATCGGACCAGTGGGAGGGGGGGGGGTTTAAAGGGGAGGATTTTCGAAAATTCGAAATATCTCCGTTACTATACGTCGGACCGAAAAATTGTACAGAATCAATCTTATTGCAAATTAAATTTACTATAAATATTATTATATACATTTATTCTCTATATTGAATATTAACCGAGATATTTGCATTTGTATTCTGCGTGTGGTCACCAGTAGGCTATGTTCGGACTTTCCGCCGAGAGCTCTGGTGGCCGTTTCCATAACTATTCGTCCCTCGTGAATAGGTTTAGAGGTTATGTTAACTGTTTTTTGGGGCTAGAAACTACTGGGTTATTACGCCCTAAATAATGTTTTAGGTTTAGAGGTTTCTTACTACTACAGTTGTTATTAGGCAGATTTCTCTATTGTAAAACTTCACGTGGGAAATCTGCTTAGTTTACGCAGCGCCTGCGTGACGGACTTTTTTTGGAAGTGGGTAGGGTAGCTGGTTACCTTCTGGATTGACACTGTAATGAGGATTTATTATTTTTCATCTTACAATGAGACCCAGTAATGATGAAATAATTGGTTTCAAGTAGGCAAATTGACTTGCCAGGGTTGTACTGGCAGTTCCCCTTCTACTGAACTCTAGTATTCCACTTTAAGGGGTGTTGTGAGCGTGTGCGGGTGTAATGGAAGATGGAGTTGCGGGTTACCCGGCTACTGGAGGCACCGGTTGGATTGTAAAGGAGAGGAGAAAACGAAAGAAGAAGGGATAGAAGGAGAGGAGTTATTAAAGAAAAGAAGAAAGAGAATAAGCTGTTGCAAGCTAGTCAGAGAAACGCAAGGTGCCGCTGTGAGCTTAGAGAAGAAAGGCGCTCCTAAACTATTCTAGTCTAAATCTACCTAACATAAATTAAAAATATACTTAAAACTAATTAATCTTAATCTACTAACCTGAAGGAGCTATTTGTTGTTTTTGTAAGAGGAGCCCTCGTTATGGGTGCTCATGGATCCGAGTACTGTAATGAGGATATAACGGACTGGTATCATATAAACTGGTGAAACCAACTCAATACTTGATATACTGCACATTTTCTTATAGAAAAACTCCCAAGTAGCCTTAGGGGCATAAATCGGACTTAAATAAATAAGAATATTATAACAGCGGAGAATTACCATTCTGTATGCACTTAGATTTTAGCTCGCTAACTGATCATAGGATATCTCTTTGGACTAAAGTTCTATACTTTTTTGAAAACAAACAAAGAGAATGTGTGTGCCTTTAAAATTTAGTACTGTACCGGCGAGTATTGCTTTCGAGAGAAACTTGTTTAAATAATTGTATTTATCATAATCTATAGCAATTGAAAAATAAAAACATGCCAAAGCACGGAAGTGAGGAAGACAATAAAAACTGCGTCGAGCAGAAAAAGTTTTGTTCGGCCCCAAAACATGACTTGGTTGTGTCTGAGAAAATTAGTCCTACTAAAAAAAATGTTATCAACATCGCTGGCGAAAAGTTTATAGATACTGAAGGAGGCTTTCTTTTGGAGGAAAAAACGAAATTTAATGAAGAAATTGTACTAAAAAGTGATGACTTTTCTTTTGAAGAATTTACATGCACTGAATGTAAAAAAGATTACCATACATCATTTCTTAAGAAACATTTCGATTTTCCAGTGTGTGATGGTTGTCGGGACAGCCAAGACAAGCATTCTTTAATCACTCGAACTGATGCTAAAACTCAATATTTATTGAAAGACTGTGATTTGGATAAAAGAGAACCACTTTTAAAGTTTATCCTAAGGAAAAACCCTCACAATGTGAATTGGGGTGAAATGAAACTTTATTTACATTTACAAGTTGAAAAAAGAGCTATTGAAGTTCATGGTTCTCTAGAACAATTAGAAGAAGCACACAATGCAAGGGAAGAAAAACGGATTAAAGCTAAGACTAAAAAGTATAATCAAAATTTAAAAACTTTGAGAATGGAAGTCAGGAGTTCTCTCTTCAATCGCACAACTGGGCCTACTCATCAACATGAATTTGGACCTGAAAACTATAATGAGAATGATGATACATATTCAAAAACATGTCTTACTTGTAAATTTGTTGAAACATATGAAAAAATGTAAATAGTTTTGTATGTCTGTTATTTTGTAAGTATTTATTTTCTAGTTAAGTCCAGGATCTTTGTCTCACTCAAACTTATTCATCTCCTCAGGGTATTTAAGACTTCAATTGATTAAAAACATACAAATATGAATAATGGTCTTATGACATAGGTGTGCTTTTTTCATTTAGTTATTTTGGGCCTATAATAATACTCTTCACAATTTTGTGGCATGGCTCAATTAATGAAACTTTTTATATTGTTTCTAATGTTGGCTTAGTTGTTTCAATTCCTTCAGAACATTAACTCATTCACATGCTTCTATGAAACCTACAATGAGCATGTTACGTTCAAAGGAACCAAGTTAATTTCAATCATATAAGAGATGAAATATTCACTCCATATATTGTGGATCAGTCCTGAGATACTACTGTGGAGTTAGTGGCAATGATACACTTAGTTTTAAAAATTCTGCTGTACGATTTTAATGTAGAGAGATAACTTTAATAATTTCAATTCATTAAATTTGTTTTCCTAGTTGACCCACGTGTTTCAAGCCATTTCATTTTCAGGTACAAAAATAATTTTATATAAGTTATGATTTAATAGTCACCATTTAAATCACGTTAAATTTTTCATCTATTTGCATTTTAATGTCGAAAAAACAATTCAAATTAATTAATTTATCTTAATTTCTTTTTAAGGGTTGTGAAATGTTTTAAATATTATTCATGATTAGAAATTAGCTCATAGAATATTCAACCGAATGATTTATTTAAATTAATCAAGCCTGAAGTTTGAAATCATGTTATTATTCGTAAAAATATTAAATGTTTCAAATGATTTGGTTATTTTAAAACATGTATAAAAGTAGATATGATGTTAATTAATAATAGGACATTTGAGGAAAGTTAAACATAATTGAATTCTACATAAATAAAACTAAGTGTAAGTGGAAGTACTCATTTTACTTTTGTAATTTAATGTAGCATGTAGTACAAAAAAAAAAAAAAAAGATCTCATATTGTTAACACAGTAAGGTGACAAAGTGTTATAACAAAAAATAAACTATAAGTATTTTGGTTAATTTATAATATATAATTATTTTTAGTTAAAAATCTATGATAAAGACATAATTTATTAAAAACCTTATTTTAAAATATATGAACCACATGTAAGATGAATAACTAACACCTATATGAATTTGTTGAAAAAAATTCTTAAGATTTTATTTTGATAAATCCCCTGGGATGGGAATGTCACTAAATGTTTAAAGAGGTATGCATTTCTAATTTAATTTCTTTATATTAACATCCTCTATCTTTAATATTGCATATCACTCATAAGTGAAACATTGTCAGTCAAAAAATGTGAACAAGTATTTGAATTTTAACATTCCTTTATTATAACTATGAAAACTATAATCTCAAAGAACAGCTTTGGCCACATGCTTAGAATTTGCACCATCTTTTAAAAGTACACTTGATTTGAATTTTTTTTCTGTAGTATCAACCTAAAAATCAAAATTTTTGATGAGTGATGTATGCATAAGGTAGTTGTTTGTTTGTATTAAAAATGAAAAGAGGTATTTTATCATGTCTTTTTTGATTGATTTTAATGATAATTAAATGTATTTAAATTTAGTATTAAAAAGTAGGAAATATCTTTTAAGAATGTATGTATGATGAAAATCAAATTAAACTAATAATTATAATTTTTTTAGTATTGTTGGATAACTTTGAGCAAAAATAATTAATTTAGTAATACAATCACTGAATAAAATCCATAGTTCTACTTGGGCTAGAAAAGGTTGGTAACCTGTAGAAAACCCCCCCTAACTAGGCTTATATGCATAAAGTGAATATTAATTAAAATAATACTAATGAATTAATTAGGGATAAGTTTGCCTATTAAGAATTCACCATTTTTTTTATTAACTCTACGACATTCATCACACTTTAAATTGTTATTTATTAGGAGTGTAAAACACAACTGTTATCTGTGATATCTCATGATTTTAATAAATAATATTTATAAATTTATATATGAATTTTGTCTTTTTTCCTCAGCTTTATGCCTCAATATCCTTTTTCTAGAGTAGTATTTTTAGCAGCCTTTGTGCCGGATTGCAGTGGTAAAGCACTGGGCTAATATGTCAGATGTTTCAACCCCATCATTGAACACTTTAATTTTATTTATGTATGGTCAATGTGCTTTGAGGTTGGGCTACTATCCCGTCCCCCAGTGCCCAATCAGCATTGTGAGGCAATTGAATAGGATAGTTCCTTTGCTACCTGATAATTTAGTACTCAATTCATTCGATGACATTGTTTTAAGGTACTTGATAACTTCATAAAAAATTATGTTGTTTCATTTTTATTCACCCTTTGTGTTTCTTGTGTTCTTCGTTTTGGGCTGCATTATTCTCAGCAAATTCCATTATTTAAGACCCATATTACCAATAATAAGGTTAGTTTCATAGGGTCCTTTGGTCTGCATATTAAGTTGTTTTTTTTATACGTATATAAAAAAAAAAACTTTGGTGTTTTTAGGAATTCTCTCATCTCCACTACCAAAAGCCATTATTCAGTACATGTCAGATTTAGCATGTCGTTTCAGTACTATAAGTTAAATTCAATTGAAAATAAGTGGTATAACTGCTGGAGGTTCAACTTTTATATATATAAAGATAGAGAGATCATAAGCCTTACCCATATAGATATGCACCTGATTATATTCCAAATTGTGGCTATATCTCCCAATTTTCACTAAAGTATTAAAATTCACTGACTTCATCTATTGTCAATGGGAGGGCTTTTCTTGAAGACAGAGGCACAATTAAATTGATGGGTTTTAAACTATTGGCTTTATTTCAACAAAATTTTTTTATTAGCCAATAGTCATGGAAATTTCATCCATGCCAATAATGCCTAGTGGAAAAATTCCTGGGAGGCTGGCTAACAACTTTGGCTTCGAGCGAAATTTTTCCCTGATGAAACCTTTATTACTTGTGACTCACTTCATTCCCCTGTTTGGCCCCATGTAAATCAGGATTTCCTGTTCATGGGAATAAGTAGAAGGCATAGTCCGTATATACAGCTATAATAGAACATAGACAGTTTCCCATTTCAACTAGTTCGATCCTTGGTTTAGTTAGTTACGAATCCAGCCTAGTAGATGGTTATTATTCATATAATTTATTTATGTACCAAGTTTTACAACTGAGCTGATTTACTCGGTTCAATGACCAATAAAATACATAGTTAAAAAAAACAAAACAACACATTATTGTATATAATGAATTTATATTGAAGGACGATATATAAACATATGTATTTATATATATCTTCCTTGTCTTAATTATCACTGGCAACATGCCAGTAGGGCAAGAATGAAGATACATTAAATTTTCTGTCATGGATACTCTTGTCTATTCTTAAGGTTAATGCTTATCATACCCAGCTTGTCCAAGAGCAGCTTTCTAACAATTCTAGCCTGGGTGAAATTCTCTCCACTCCTTTGGATGCTTTTATTGCTGGAAAGTATAATGCAGAAACCACTGCATTTCGTTTCAAGGGCAAGATTGATCACAAGACTTCCTGCTCATGGGAACAAATCACTAGGTGAAGCCTATAGATAAAACTACAGTCAAATATAAAAGGTAATTATAATTTACATTTTTTGAAAAAATATTTTTCTCAGCAAGAAGTTATGTAATTTTTGTAGCTGTAGAACGAACGGCGCCCTCATCTTTAAATCCTTTCCCTCCTAGAGTGTCATCAAACTGTCCAAACAAATGGTATCAGGGAGCCATAAATACGGGCTCTGAGGAGGGAGATCAAGTTGAAAAGAGGGAATTTCCAATACACTGATATGTGTTAGAGCTAAAGCATTGTCCTAGAGGATTACCTTTCGAATCGGTTAGTCTTTAGTAGTTAACTTTGTGGTGTTCAACTGCTCGCGGAAGTAAGCAGCACTGGTTTGCTTCGCTGGTCATAAAAAATGTTGAAAGAACCTTGTCAGCTGACAGTGGAGTCTTGCCTTTCATCGAGGCACCTCAGCACCTTTCTGGATGGGAATGGAGGGCTCACAGCTCGTCAGAGGTGATGATCCTACTCTATCATCTTATTTTGCAAATCTCCCTGTAAGCCCCAGACAGACCTACAAAACGTGAATGCTTGTCTGGCACATTGTTTAGGGAACTTTAGGCCACTTACAGATGATGGTTTGACAGCTCTCAGAACTTATTTCGGGCCTGTTTTGCAATTTCAGACACTCTCACTCTTTGATCTTCTTCAAAAATGCTTATTTTTCCAAAATCGTTTTATGAATAAAACTTCCGTCTGAGATCTGCTAAAAACTAACGTTTTGCATAACAAGTAACATGTCGGGGGTCGTGGCGATGGATATGTTGGCAGATTTCCATTAAGGGAAATAAGCTATTTCAGCTCACTGGAAAAATTTCCTCAAATGCCCATCGATCCTACCTAAGAGATGACGAAAATGAGGTCCGTTCAAAAAAAATTAATATATACTTGTCTGTACCGCTCTAGCGATCGTAATTTTTATTTGATCGTAATCAAACTCGATATAATAAGTTTCATACAAAACTAAAGTTCGAGTTCGTTAATGGCTGAAATAGAGCCAGTGGGAGGGGGAGTTTAGAGTTAGAGAATTTCGAAATATTTCCGTTACTATACATCAGATCGAAAAATTGTATAGAACTAATTTTATTGAAAATAAAATGTGCTATAAATATTGTTATATGCATTTATTCTCTATCTTTAGTATTAACGGAGATACTTGCATTTTATAGTTGTCGGCAATCAGTAAACCCCCACTCCTACTCATGTCATATTAACAATAAGCTGTTATATTATGAAGCACTTTATTTGAAGCCCAAATTCCAAATAATGTTCCCATTGAACTTTTGCGTTTAGAGATAAATGCAAATACGTAACGCGCGTGAAAAATCTGCTTATTTAACGCAGCCCCTGCGTGACGGACGTTTTTAGAAATGGAAACATTTGTTGCGGGAGTTACACGTATGACTGGATCACTAGGCGAGACAAACTTCCTGAAAACAACTTAGTATGAATGAACCAATGATTCAGATTATCTACAGAATAAATCAGACAGCAAGGAAGACACGTAGTCCCGGAACAATGTGACTTCAGTTCGTGGATTTAACACTTTTTATTTTTTTATTTTAAAATGAGGGGATTTGGTCAATTTATATTTACCACCAACCACATTCCTGTTCTATATGATTAATAATTTAACGACTGTTGGTCCCATTTTCTGTGAAAATGTACCGAGTTATAACATTCATTAAAATAGTAATTCTTTTATAAATTTAATGACATTCATGGACATGTATGATAATCGACATGGTTTGAAATGTTTTAATTTACGTTGCGCGATACCGGGATATACCTCTATAGCTTTTCTTTTCTTTAGAGCCGGCCTTGGAAGAGATAATAACTGACGTCATTCCTACAATTAATTAATGGAGACAATTGTCTCATATCTTATTGAAATTTAAAAGGAAGATGATGATTATATCAGTTGACGGTCAACTGACTGAGGGCACAGTTACCGAACTACTGACCACAGGCTTTAGACCCGCATCTTAGCAGATGTACTAATTGCTTGTTTTGAATCATTCCCTACTGATAAGAGATGTCAGTTTGATAATGCCTCGCTTGATGTTTTGTTGGATCTGTAAGTACATAATCACTTGATTTTAAATAATTAAAGAGGTGTAATATTTAAGTATGCTATTGTATGTTTGAAGTTTCCATTGTTATTATTGTATTTATTTTATAACCAAAGTTAACTACAGTTTAAATTATATATTTTTAATGTGTTAGGTTTAAAACTCCTAAACAATTTTATTAAATCAAAGTTAGTATTATTTATATTAAAATCAGAGGGTAATATTTTTTATATTAAGTCCAGAGGGTGCTCCTTTGTCTCAGGTTAATTCCCTTTTGTTATATTTTAACAATAACAGGGGGCATCTCATTGGCCAGACTAAAACATAATGAAAAAGTAACTATTTGAATATCATTGTCTAATGAATGGTTTGAGCAAATAACTGAGGCACTTTCATTTCAGTGTTTGTGTAAACTGTTTGTGAAATGATTATACTAGTTTTGTGATTGAGGCATTTTTAGGGACCATTCAATGTTTTTTTATTAAAAAAAATGCTCACTGAAATATCATAGACTACATATATGTCTAGAAACAAATCCTCTACTTAATAATAAAATAATACAGTTTCTGGCTTTGAAAAGTGTAAAACATTCCTGTTGTTCCGATGGAAAAATATATGTTTATGAAGTTGAATATATGCCTAAGGACATATATGCACATCAAATATGTGCTGTGCCACTTTGAGTTTATGGTTCACTAGTTAAGTCCACAAAAATATTATTGAAATATGGTTTTCCATTCTAAAGTACATATTCAGTTAAAGCCTGCAAATTTTATAATTTATCTTTTACTCTATATTGACTAAAACAATGATCAAATATAATACTAAAACCTGCTCCATTATTTTTTGTCTCTATCCTCAGTTTAATTTCTTCAATCATAATAGACTAAATTAACATTATAAATGAATTGTGTAGGTGGTATAAATAGAATACAATGATGTAGAAATCTGGACCTTCGAAGATGAAAATGCCAATCTGTCACTCCTGTGAATGCATTTTATTCTGTATTAAAAAATGTGGTTCAATTATAAATAAATGTCTTGCCCATTTAGCAATATTAACAAATGATATTTTTGATATTGTTTGCAGTAGGCACTATTATCGAATATTTGTTTATGGTTGATTAGGTTCAAGAAGATTTATTAATAGATAGTTAACATTTTCAAATTCCTAAATGGCTCTATGTTATTGGCCATCAAGAGACCCAAAACTGATTATTTCTAGTATAATGCAAAATTAATCATTAGCAACAGAAAACAATTTGAAATTACAGCAATTTTACTAAATGCGGGTCATTAAATCTCCTTTGTACAATATATTTTCTTCTCCAGGTAGCTCAAACTCACAAAAATATAAAATACACAGCGTGAAGAATGTCAACAAGTAATATCTAAAACATGGGACCTCAATACATTTGTACAACAAAGACCCGACTATGTTATAAACATCTGCTTATCTTAGCACACAAAAGTAAGCTATAAAAAGTTGTAAGTTTGATAATACAAAACCTCATGACAAAATTCTGAAAAATATGGGGAGGGAGAAACATTTATAGTCGCAGTCTTTAAAAAAACAGTACTCATGATTGGAGATTGAGGTAAAAATCAATTTACACAAAATTAAAACATAAATTTCAAACAATTAAAAATTATAGCTGATTCACCTTGCCCTGTCACCATCATTGTAGTTCCAACCATTGGATGCTGTTGGAAGCTAATATTCTTATGTTTTTGTACCCAATGAAATCCTTAGTGAAATGTTAGAACTCTTTGAAAAATGGCTTTCTGGCTATTCCTTCACCCCCCCCACCACTCTCCCCTGTGCCCAATTGATAATGATTAAATTTTGTAAAACTGGCTAGTATAGATGACAATGAGAACCACTGTCAAAATAGCCTCACTCACAGCACCACATACAATACAGACACTCCCATGGCCTGTAGAAAGTCTTCTTATTTAAAAGTCTCTCCAGGAAGGCAAATGTCATTGGACATACAGTTATTTATGGGAGTGAAACGGACACCATCGAAGAAAGCAGGTGAGTGACCAAAGTGGGACATAAGAGCATTGCTGTTATATATGCATGTTGTCAATCCCACCTGATTTCCTTCAAAAGTTAAATTGAAAATGCCTTCCTGTATTCAGCAATTTCATTTATGTGATATTGGCTTTCATTTATTTATCTGTTGTGCACAGTCAGCTTTGAAAACTATTTGCTCTTACTCCATTTTAAATTAACAAAGCTAAGTTTCCATGGTGTCATTGTCGGATGATCATCTCTTCAATGAAATTAGTAGTATTTAAATACACTTCTTCTCTTTTGAGTTATTTGATCTTGAAACAAAAATCTTCTGTAGATAAGTGCTGGAGAAAGTGCATTTTCCATAAGGTTGTATTTCTTGAAATTAGAATTTATTTATGAAAAGAAGAAAAATTAATTTAATTGTATAGTATTTAATTTAGTAGTATCATTTTTTCCTTTATAGATTTTTGGGAGATAAGAACAAAAATATACTAATAAAAATATAGAAATGAATTACAGATTGAATAAATAAATCTTTATGATAAATTTAGGGTTTTTTAAATTGGTTTTTATTTTTTTCAGTTTTTTTTTTATATTAGTATCTACCAACTCAGTTGCTTGTGCTGTCTGTTTAATAAACATTTCCTTTTTTGTATAGTCGTATAGAAAATTCAAATCAACTTTTAATTATGCAATTATGTTAAGCTTTCTGACTAAATTGGATAGTGGATTGCTCAAGTGGACTCCATTTGAGCCAATTAATAATGGTATAGTTCCCTGAATCTTTGATATGAAAGATTTTCACATGTTTCTGAACATATTTGATGCTACTTGAAGGACTGAACTATTTAGTATTTATATTCTTTACCATCTTAGGTTATCACCTGTAACTTATGAGAAAAAATAATTCTACCTGCTCCTTGCTTGAAATAAGTAAGTTTTTCTTTAACCAATTAAATTTTCTTTCTTAGGATAAAATAGTTTAATTTTTTTTATGTTATCTTATTTTTAAGTAAGTTATATCTTCTCCCATAATTGCATCTAGTATATTGGCTATTCAAAAAATTATTTTGGTACCTATTTGGTAAAGGGGGGTGGGCGGTATGTGAGCAAAACAAATTCCTTTTGTAGTTTCTTTTGGGGATTTCTGGACATCATTTCTTAAAAAAAATTATATATTAATTAAATGCTTATATAATGATGATTTTTGCATTTCACAATGAAAAAATAAAAATGTTATCCTCTCTTTACTACTACGGCTACGTAGAATGGGTTACCTACAGGTTACCACCCTTATCTTGCCAAGATCGCCATGATCTTCCCCTTTAGTTGCAACCATTGTGTTTTTTGGAAGCTGCTTTTTTACATTACTGTACCCATCGAAATCCATATGAAGTTCTTTGTTGCAAAAAAGGATTTTCTAGGCCTCCCTCTTCCCCTATGTCCAATGACCTTATCTTCAAATGTATTTGTTGCAAAATCCTTGTGCTGTATGATATGCCCAAGATGTTTCACCCTCCTTTTTTCCATGACCTTGATGTGACTTTTAGTTTCATTTACCTCATTTAGAAATTCAACATTGGATTTTTTAGAGTCCAACATGTTCTGTGATTCTGCACCAAATTCACATTTGCATTGCTTCCAATCTATTATATTCTTTTTTGTGAAGAGTTCGAATTTTGACTTCACAAAGCAGTACACTCCAAATGAAAGACTTAGCAAACATTTTTTTGTTACCTATGCTTATATTCCTATTATTAAAATACTTCTTTTGCTTTGGAAAGCTTGTCTTCAGTTATGATCTAGCCAAGGTGGAACTCCAAATATATCTTTTATGGTTATTCTTTTCAAGTCGAGGAAACAGTTAATACTTAATAATTGCTTATTTATATATTGATAAGTATTCAAGAAACAACTTTATTCTATCTTCTTTTTTAGGGCCAAGAAAATGGCTTTCAAACATGTTTCATTGGAACTGTTATTTAAAATAACTCCATGGGCAACCCGCAATAAATTTTTTTATAAGGTAAATTCTCTGTATACTTTTTTTTTTCCTGTGATCGATGTTAATTTTAAAAAGTAATTTTTTTTCTTTTCATTTATATTAACAGGAATCTCAGTTTTTGAATTCGCTTACCATTTCAATAATGGGCCAAAGAAACATTTTCCAAGAACCTGTTACTCGGAATCTAGAGCTACTAAGTAATGAAAAACTTAACATAGAAAAAAGTGTGGGTAAAATACCTATTCTTAAAACAGAACAGAAAAGACCTCTTGCAGTTATGTTTGAATGGATTTCTGCAGAGAAAAGACACTTTCACAAATATTGTGACATTTATTTAGACCGAGGGTACGATGTTTTATCTGTGTCATTGTCAGTGAGGCAATTGCTTTGGCCAACTTCTGGATCTCAGGTAAAGTATCATCAGATATTTCTTGTTTCTATCAGTGACTAATGAACTCAATTCTTTATTAGAATTCATAGGTATATTCAGGAAGAGGAACCCTTATGTATTATCATTCATATGATTGATCATTGCTAACTCTCCCGGTTTGGGTAGTAGACTCATGATGCTGTAATCTAATTCTCCTGCCCAAAAACCAAATGTAGTAATGGTTGGCCTTCCCTTCTGCCTGAAAGTATCCAATTTTTTTTTTTTAATATTTTTGGCAGGTGTATAAAATTGCCAAATTGTTAATCTAAGTCAAATAAAATTTTACAGAAATACCAAATTAGTTGACCTGAGATATGAAATGATTCTATAAAGGCTAAAACATAATTCTAATTAATTATCATTTATTTAGTTTAAAATTATCCAACTAAACTATCATCCTATTTGAATAAAATTTTCGCCTAAATAATAAACTACATATTCCTGCAACTGCCTCTAGTGTCATCCAGGGACTTATAGAGATTATTTCTTTACTGAAATTTAATTAGGATATCCATTGGCCAACTCACAATGAGTGGGTGGTATTGCTTTCTAAATTTCGTCTAGCAGCCTTGTGAGGGAGGCTTCATCAGAAAATCATTAACTTTGTGCTACAATCTTTTTCATTCTTTCATAAAAGTTGTTTAGTTTATTGAGTTGTTTACTTAGAATAAATAAAAAAGTACCTGTTAGAGGTGGTACCATACTATACTCTCTGCCAGTCCCAAGCCCAGATAATTAAAAGGATTCAGTATGGGGAATGGCCGTCCTCACCTCCATAAATAAAAAAAACATGCATCTCTATTAGATAGTCAAATTTATAGTTTCATGAAGAACACAAGCTGTTGTTAAACAGCTTTTAACAATATAGTTACCAAAGCGACCCATTCAGCAGAGAATCAGATTGTAATAAAGATTCTGCAATATACAAATCATTGACAAAATAAACATCTTGCATAATTTTGTCTTCCTTGACTAAACCCCAACAATCTCTCTCCAGTCATTAATTTGTGGGGATGGCCCTTGTGAGGATGTATAGGAAGAGGAGAAAGATTTTTTCTCTGCATACCTGGCCAAGGTGTACAATGGAATATTACACAACATCAAGCTAGTGCAGGGTGGTTTTAATGTTCAGATAAACAAAGAAGTTATCTATAGGCTTACCAAAAATGTCAGTCACGCAGGGGCTGCGTAAACTAAGCAGATTTCCCATGTGAAGTTTTACAATAGAGAATTCTCCATACTGGTAACACAACACCACATGATTAAATACAAACTAAATACAAAGGTTAATGAGAAATCTTTCAGTTAATTAAAATAAATTCCCAACTGAAACGCCTTCTGAATTGTAAGAATAATTTTTATTTTAATATATCAAATTTTAGTAATCCAAGAACTAAAGAAGGGGGGGAGGCGGATGAACAGAACGCATTTGCATAAATCTCAAAAAGTAATGAAGGTAAGGTTAGGTTAGGAACGACAGGTAAGGTTAGAAGAAGCTTCCACCTGAGCCCAGAAGTTACGAAAATGGCCGACCTAATCCGAACTATACCCGACCACAGACTTAATAAAAATGCAAATATCTCGGTTAATATTCAAGATAGAGAATAAATGTATAGAACAATATTTATAGTAAATTTAATTTGCAATAAGATTGGTTCTATACAATTTTTCGATCCGATGCATAATAACGGAGATATTTCGAATTTTCAAACCCCCCCCCCTCCCTTTTTCCCCCGATTTCAGCCATTAACGAACTTGATCTGTCTTTTTACAAAAAAACGGTTAAATATCGAGTTTCGTAACGATCAAACAAAAATTGCCACCGCTAACAGCGTTAACAGACATATATATATATATATAATTTTGAACGGACTCATTTTCGTCATCTCCTGGGTAGGATTGATGGACATTTGAAGAAATTTTTCGAAAATCGCGTCATGAGTACGACCTCAATAGCTGATTTCCCTTAAGGGAAATCTGCTAAAACAGCACAGCATCTGTAAGCCTTCTTATGATAAGAGGTATCAAACTGTACTGATTGCTGTGGATAGGGGATTGAAGGTCATGAGCACTATGTTTACTTACGAGGAGATATTTAAAGAAACCATACTTTAAACAAGTCCTGTTACTGTGCTCATATTTTGTATGTACAAAGCTAAAGGAGTGCTATATTCAGACCATTTCCTAGTATTAGTTAGGTACAGGCAACTGATTACTCTGAGGAAGAGAATGCTCCTTTGGAACTGAGATGCTAGGGGATGAAAATGTTAAGCTCCATAGCAGGAAGAGCCTTCAAAACCAGTTTCTTCAATATAATGTGGAAGAAGCTGTGTGGAAAAAAGGTAGGGGAGGATAAGAAGTACAATCTTGGAAACTGTGCATAAAGTATTGAGACAATGGCGATGAGATTATATATATCTCATATCACCTAGGAGAAAGAAATACCAATGGAATGCTCATACGTCTGTCATTCATATATAAGGTTATAAATTGCTTCTATAGCACTCTCCTGAGCCTTTTTTAAAAAAAAAAAAAATGAAGGATTAACTGATGTTAGTCTTCAATTAAATTTATGGTATTTGTTTAATGTTTTTGTTGACTGTACTGTAAAGTCATGTACCCACATTTATTGATCAACCTACTAAAATGCAAAGTTTTTCTTTGTTGTAAGTTATACTTGAAACACTGTATACTCTTTGATGAGAATTTCATTAAAGACAAAAGATAAATGATTTTCTTAGGCTTTGTTTTGCATGAAATGTAGTCTTACATTTTCCAAAGAGTTAAACTAAATGAAATAATCTTATCTCTATTATCTACTAGAACGATTTGTGTCATTGCATCTTAAAGGTCAGAGCTTTTATATTTTTAAAGATGATTTAGGAAAAAAAAAAAAAAACTGTTAGTTAAATGAGCTAACTGTACATTTATATATTGCTGAATTTGAATTGAGAAAATGCTTCAATAGTTGGTTTTGATTGTGTACCTTATCTGTACAGGTATATCAAACATAAGAAATTAAGGGGTGAAATGATTATTATTATATTTGATAAGTCCTTTCATTTATAATACATTAAGATGATTTTTGATCATGACATCATTTGATGTCAGCTATCCATTAAGTATTATATTCCTTTATTCACTTCATTTAAAATTCTCTGGAGTAGGGAAGAGTTATTTAATAAAGAAGTTCTGAATAATTAAAGTGTTGTTTTATTTTTCCTTCTGTCATATATCTGTAGTCTTTCAGATGATATGATTTCAGGTGATGTGTCCTATAGCTGTCGTATTTAAGGTTTTATGTTTTAAATGAAAGCAAGTAGTAACCAAAATTTGTTAAAGGAATTGTTAATGAGTAATTATTTATAAACTTGGCTAAGGTCAGCTACTTGTGTCACTTATGTTGTTTGTTGTTAAGTTAGAGTTGAAATTATTCATGAATTCCAGAAAGTTGGTTACTGTATTGCTGTGTTTTATGTAATTTGTCCATGAATATTTTTTTCTCTCAAAAAGTTGATTGTCAGTATTGTGTACATTACTCTCTGAAGTGTTATACAGACATATGATGTGAAGTCTTGTAGCTGGCAGAAGATAATAAAAAAATGATTTTGTTAGTGACTAAGAGGTACTTTATATAAAAATGTTCCTGATATGGCGTCAGAAAGACAGGAAACCACCATAATACTTTCAAAGAAATTCGACCTGTCCAAAACCATGAAGAAATAGAGGTCATGCATTGCAATAAAAAATTTAATTGCTCCTGTAATGGATCTATTTAATTCTTTTAGCTACACCAATATGGCCTTGGTCCAACTCTATATGTAAAAATTGAAGACTTCAAAATTAATTTCACTTTTATTTATTCCATCAAAAGCTCATATATTCCTCGAGGGAGTGCTGCTTAAAAGTTACTTGAATGAGCCCAGGGACCTCACAGGTCTATTACAGTTTTGGTAAAGATATTAACAGATTTTAAATTGTAGGAACTTATATTAAGTGTTGGAATGTTTATTTCAGAATGCTTAGGGGTGAATTTCATTTATTTTATATAAAACAGTGAGATACCACCCTTGCCTGAGGGATATATTTATATAGGTGTGCAATTATATTATATAGTGTGGCTCAAATTGATCCTCCATTAATAAAGGTGGGTGTGTGTACCTGCTTCTTTGGGCCTTCAAGCTTCTTGTAAGAAATATACTAATGCTTACTAGTTTATTTGTTGGATCTATGGCCGTTACATGCAACCAAATGGGACTACATATGTAAAAATGACCATTATTTCTGTCCTATTGTGAAATCACCAATGTTAATTGAAAAGAGTGTTTTGTAATTTGTTTTTGTTTATTCAGGTTGTTGCTAAAGAAGCTTTAGAGTTCCTCTATCAGAATCCTGCATACAATCCACTAATCCTTCATGGTTTTTCAATTGGAGGTTACTTATGGGGAGAAGTACTTGTATTGATTGACGAAAACATACCAAAGTATCAGCCATTAATTAACAGAATCCAAGGACAAGTTTGGGACTCGACACCCGATGCTGCAGCATTTTACAAGGGGTTTTCCAAGGCTGTCTTTCCAAACAATGCCCTTTTACGACTTGCAGTAGAAAAAAGTATTGTGTAAGTATTTTGTTTTTCCAGATATTTAAGTTGAGCTAATAATGAAATGTTCAATTAGAACTATTAAGGTTTTCAGGTATTGACCGTGCCTTCATGATATTTGCCGACGTTTCGCTATACATGCTTATTATTTGTCCTATTTTTCTATCCGTGCTGAATGTTGTAGCTATGTCGTTTCTTTAGTACTCTTGAAATTCTCCCTGTTGTCCCTTTGGCAAAGGGTATTTATTACAGCTGTACGTTTGTGTTCTTTTTCACTTTGCATGTCCTTCTTCTTGAACAGCCGTTTAATCTCATCTTTCTCATAGCCGTTTTTTCTCAGAGCTGGCATGAGATGTCTTTTCTCCTTTGGCAAGTTTTGTGGCTCGGATATTCTTTCCACGAGAATTGGAAGATGGAACCTATAAAAAGGACCGAAAGATACCATTTCTAGATGTTTTAGTTGAGAGAAAGGCAAATGGACAGTTGGGCCATTCAGTATACAGGAAACTTACACACACCGATAGATACTTACATTCCACCTCGCATCACCAACCAGCGCAGAAGAATGGAATCATGTGGTCTCTAGAGCGGAAAGAATATCCGAGCTACGAAACTTGCCCAAGGAGAAAAGGAGATGTCAGCTCTGAGAAAAAACGGCTATGAGAAAGATGAGATCAAACGGCTGTTCAAGAAGAAGATACAAAGTGAAAAAGAACAAAAACGTACAGCTGTAATACCCTTCGTCAAAGGGACAACAGAGGGAATTTCAAGAGTACTAAAAAAACATGTCATAGCTGCAACATTCAGCACGGATAGAAAAATAGGACAAATAATACCAAACAGAAAAGACAAACTCCACACTAAGTGCCCAGGAGTATATTAAGTTCCTGAGGTACAGAATACATAGGTCAGATTGACAGGTTGATAAGCTCCAGAGTGGCAGAACATATAAAGAGTGTGAAAAAATTCCAGACAGAAGACTCAGCAATAGCTGAACATTTTTGGGAAATGAACCACCAGATAAAGTTGCAGTAAAAGTATTAGCGAAAGTTAACTACTACCAGGAAAGAATAGTCTGAGAAGCAATAGAAATAGCAAAGTGTCCAAACAACTTAAACAGAGAAGATTGCTACAGACTGAGTAAGCTTTGGAAACCAGTAATTCAACCCAGAAAGAATCGTCTGACTAACAAAACAGAAGTTACTTGTGGGCCGGCACCAGACCAAGTATCCGAAGACACCGCCTGGAAGGGAAGACTCCGCCCAAGACACCAATATGTATAAACCTGAGAAGGAATAGAACTCTTCAGTCTTAGAGAAAGCCCTGAGGAAGCTAGAAGCATGTCTAGCAAAACGTCTGCAAAATCATGAAGACACGGTCAATACCTGAAGACCTTAATAGTTCTAATGACAAGGACCGTGGAAGTCTAAGAGTACACTTAAAATATTCAATTGTTATATATTAACACCCACTTTATGCCGATATGCTTAATCAGGACGGGTTATCTAGTTTCTATACGGTCTAACCAAGGATTTTACTTAGTAAGTTCGCTAAAAATGTCTTAACACTAAATAAATTTTAAATATAATAGTTATACAATTTTTATTAAAAGGAATAAATGCACAGCTTTACTGTCCTTAATGGTGGAGGCAAGTCTTATTATTTATATGATATCTATATGATTTTTTGTGATATGCATATGGTGTTATATAATATTCATTAACGATAAAAAATTGATATTTGCCATTAAAAAATTAGATTAAATATAATTGCATGTTTTAAATTTATGAAATAATTAATCAAATTAATGTAATCATTAATTTACTGAGAACACAAATTCATCTAGTTTTATACTTTTTCTGTCTGTGTTAAATTACACTTATTTCTTGCATCCAAATACATTATTTATATTTGAAGAACTCAGTTTAGAAATGCACTAACTACTATTTGGAACCTGCTTAGAACTAAGAAACATATAGCTATTTTACAAGCAGGTGTTACATTCTACTAGTGATTCTTTAAGGCCCATAATCCAAATACAACTTAAACAGTTTAAAAATAGCTTACAGATTACTTCAGAAAGGTCATTTTTACTGAAAAAATCATTTATAAAATTGTCAAATGCCACCTTTTTAGAGCAATCCCTTTACTTAATGGAAATAAATACATTTTCCTTCATGTAACTTAACTATGTATTTTAGAGGGGGAGAGGGCTCAGTGTAGCATTGGGCTTGATGCTTGTAAGTGATTCCTGGTCGAGACTGGGAAAATATCTATTGGCGCACTAACAATACAAAGTTGTTAAGCACTTATTAAGGTGGTTGTTGATAGATACCTCTGGGTACATTTATATCATGATGTACTTCAATAATAATTAAAATATTTTTCTGTTTTAGATACCATCTGCGAATATTCCATGATTCCGCTACTAGACATTATATGAAGGCAAGCGAGCTCTTCCACAATACACCCGTGAAAGCCCCAGCTCTTCTGTTTATCGCAAAAAATGATCTTGTTGCTTCTTACAAAACAGTAATAAAATTAAAAGAACACTGGGACTCTGTTGGAATGAAGGTAATTTATAAGTTATCTTTATTTTATTATCCCGTTATAAAAACTAGTGTAAGCAGCCAACAATTATCTTTCTTTTGATGTAATACAGGGAAGGAGGTATAGGGTAATAAGGTTGGCTGCTTAGTCTAGACATGGGGGTAGGTGTGCTTTAATAAATAAATTATAAATATTTTGATAAAATTAGGGAAAGTGTAGGAAACCCATTAATAATTTAAATAATTATGAGAGGAATAAATATAATAGACAAAAAAATAGAGTTTAACTCAAGCCACCAGTGTTCACACTGCTATCTTGCGCACACACACACACACACACACACCCACCCCTTTTGAACAGACCTTAATTTTGCCATCTTCTAGATAGGATTGATAAATATTTTTAAAAATTTGTCAAATAAGTAGGAAACACACAACTGACCAAGTATTAAATCGGACTCCAATAAAAAATTTAAGATATATGGTTATGCTTAAAAATAAAATAGGTTTGGTACATTTCTTAACTGATGTATTGAGAATATTTATAATGATAAAAAAGAGGGACGGCCGAAAGCTTGTACAAATAGTGGTTAGTTGTTTAGGAGAATTAGTATTTATATTTTAAAGATGAAATGACAATGACTATGATGTGATGATTGATGCTGGGGATGGTTAGAGGTGAAAAAAAGATGGAAAGACCTAACTTCTTAAATTTTAACGATGTAGTTAAGCACCCCACATAGCGAATAATTGTGAATATCACAAAGTTTGTGCTTCTGCTGAATTTTGTTTGGTGAATTTACGTGTTTTCACTCCTACTACTCGCCCAAAGGCATTTTAGCCCATTATTGTGCGAACCTATAAAACTTGAATGCTCACTGCTAGGTGTCTTAGCAAGGATCCTGCTCTCGAAGTTAGACTTTGATTGCTGCGTGGATTTCTCTGATTCACCTGCAAACAGATGTTGTGGGTGTGCTCTCTTCTGAAGAGGTGCCTCGCTTAATCTGTCTTGAGGAGACAAATGAGCTGTCATCCATATTTCTAGGTGTTTCATTCTCTTCAAAACTCCTATGAAATTCCATTCTGATGAACTGAATACTAAACTTGTTCAGTTTTTCAATAGAAGGTCAGGTCTTTCTATGATCAAGGAATTATGAAGCTTACTGAAAGATGGTGTAGGTTAATAAGCAAATTAACTATGTTCAATTGATTGATCATCACTCTTAGTATAAAAGAAATTAAATCTTTGAAATTGTGACAAATGTGTCACAGTTTTCCTGACAATTAAGGATTCCAGGAATATTTACAGCTCACCGTGTGTGTCTGACTGACAAGATTTTAAATTTTGATGACATTGTTTTTAAATCAAGACATACTTGTTCTGAATTGTGGTTGTTGAATTCAAATAGAAAATCATACAAACCCTAGAGTTTTTTTATTTATACAAATGCTGGATGCCTATCAGTGACATTTGAATTAGTTTCAAAACCTTTAATAAATTATTTTCTTTTGTAAATCATTTAAACTGTATTTTAATTTTTCTTTTATTTTAGACTGTCCTGAAAAGTTGGGAAAAATCAAAGCATGTCAGCCACTTACGATTTCATAAGGAGGAATACATTGGATCACTTTATTCATTCCTTGATTCACTGAACAGACATGAAACCAAAGAGGAAAAGGAACCTCCTTGTGAAACAGTGCATGCAAAGTTATAGCAATGACACAACTTATCAACATTTAGCCCTTTAACAAGCAAATTTTGCTATGGATTTTAGATATTAAATGATGCTTCATATGATGTTTCTAGAGATGTCAATGCGCACGTATAAACCTCATTGAATTGAAAGAAACATTGCTGCTTCTGTTTCATGGCTATATCTCTTTAGAGGTGTATGGCCATTAAGAGTATGTGCCACGTAGACAACCTGTCTAACTGACTGACAAACTTTGCTAATAACCATTTTCAAATTGCCCTGTCTTCTTTATTTATTATTTAGTATAATTTTATGTTTATACCAAGCAACTTTTTATCCATGTAATATAAAATCACATTGTTGATAAAAACTTGAAAAATGTATATATTAAAATTATAAATTCTCACAAAGAGGTAATAAGAAATAAGTGACATTTCTTTAACCCTTAAGATATATTTTTAATGTATTATCGAACAAATACATATCCCATTAGCCCCGGAAGTCACATTATGCAGAAAGACACTGAGAATATAGAGCAGACTTATAATGAGTAGGAGCCTAGAATGGGGATACACATACCTTCTAAAAGACAAAGTTATCTACTTTCCACAGAAAGGATCAAAAAAGAGGGCCCAGGTATTTATCACAATATCTAGTAGAAACACTTGGCACCACTCCAACCCCCTGCCTGTAAAATTAAAATATCATGACTGGAAGCCTCTAAAGAGGAGTTGGCCTGCAGAAGGGCTAATAAAATCCTTAAATAACGACCATTAATAAGTTAGAAATGATTCTTAAAAATGCTAGATTTATTATGATAAATTGCTGTTTATAAATATTTTTATATCATACTTCTTAGCTTACTTTTTATTAATATTTTATTTAATAAATCATACCTTTTTTTTTAAAGGAGATACCAATCAAGTTTAAACTGTACCACCTTTATAAACAATTGAATTTTTCTCCTATAGATTGAGGAGAGAGGAAATGTGTAATAAATTGAAGAAGTTATATTTACTTTCAGAAATTCTGAATTAATTAGTTATAAACCAAAGAAAAGATATTTTAATATATTACTAATTTTTAACTGAAGGCTGTATTTCAAGTATGCCAATTACTAACAAGGAGCAGGTGTAGTCTAGTAGTAAAGCTCTAGCTGTACTTGAGGGGCAGGTTTTAACCTGGTGATGCCCACTAGATTTTCTTTGAGTAGGGTTATATTTGGGTTTTGAGGTTGGATGTCTTTTGCTCTGCCAGTGCCCCTCTGCATTGAGAGGTCATTGAATGGATAATTGAATAAAGAAATTAGCAATCATTGGTATGTAATGTCTACCATAAATACTGTGCGTCAAGTTGACTATTTGACTTCTTGCCAAACCCTGGCCCTTCATGGGAAGTTGAACCAAAGATTTTCTTCATCTTCAATTAATATTAATGTCTAATTAAAATCATTAATTTTCTATAATTTAACTTATTTATTTATTGGGTGGAGTGTAGTTTAGTCCCACCTGTACGCCATCTTGTTTCGTCACCGTCTAAGGATCCAACAAATTAGGTGAGTTAAAAAAAATTAAGTTAAAATTAAAATTCCCACCCTTGCTGTAAACCACCAATGGCGTATTTTGGAAATTTTTGAATGCGGTCACTAAAGTCTAAAGTGTTTAAAAAGATAAAGTTAGAAAAACAAAATGGCCGCGATTGTCATTTTGAAAAGTGCGCCACCAAGGGCGGGACTAAACTACACTTTCACCTTATTTATTTTTTCCAAACAAGAGTATAAATATAAATCTTAGTACTGATATTAACATAAAATAAAATTTAAAGGGACCAATTATACTAAAGAATATTTCCTATCATGCCAGTTTAATGTGACAAGGAAAAGTTATATTGTGACTAAGTTTAAATGCAAGTTTAATGGCAATTATCGTTATTAATTTATGAGTAGTATAATTAATATTCATTTAATTCTTAGTTAGGGATCGCCATTTTTGTCTGAGTAGCAGCAGTGGTTTAACGGCTTGCCTACACTATTACCATTCTAAGTATGGCAAGATTGTGGCCATGGATTGCTCACTAAACTTAGTTATTTCTGTCTGGTCCTTCAATGCACACTCAGTATTAGGATCGACAGACAATTGAGTTGCTACTTGTATAAAAAGTTTGTGATCTTTGGTCTTTCAATGTCACCAAAAAACAGGAAGGAGTGTGGCAAGCTGATGATTTGACCTCCCACCAAAGCCAGGTAGCAAGCCCTGGTCTTCATTGGCTGATGAGCAGAAAATTTCCATTTGATTTGTTCCTAGTATTATTTAATAAGACAATATTTTCAAATTTTAAGGGAACTGACTGCCTTTTTTATTTAAACATAAATGTGAAGCTAATTATATTTTACTATTATTATTTTGGAAATGCAAATGAAGCAGCAACTTAAATCTCTGTGTATACTTTAGGTAAAGTTTCAGCAGATGAGGAGCCAGAAATTCAACACCGAGTTTTAAAAGAATGAGGTGGTTATGAAATGTTCAATACATATAAGTTAATGGTCTTATGAATTTTTTGTTTAAATAAAAATACTCATTAATTTATTTTAGTTGGATTTTATTACTTGATAAACATTTTGAGTTCTAGTTTCTAATTTATATATATACACTATTTTTATTGAAGTAAATTGTAAAATTAATAACAATATTCTTGTAAGATCAATTGATTAAATGTGAAAAACTACATTGTGTTCACTTATTTATGTTTCCCTTAGTAGGCCTTGCTACAGAATTATGATTAATATTAATTTGGAAAATAAATTATACTTATTAAAGAATACTACATTTATAATTGATTAACAGACAATAAATTTACTATATCTATACGGCTTAAAATATAGGATACTAATACTCAGTGTAAAGAGTTTTTTTTTTAATGATTGTATGAGAAAATATAACACTTTTAAAATTTTCTGAGGATTTTCAACACACACCATAACATAAATGCGTTCAAGAATTTAGGTTTACTACAATTTAGAAAAACATCAATATGTTTTGGAATAAATAAAACAAAACTCAAATTGATATTTATTAACGTTCACTTTAAGCACGTTATGGCTTATTGGGATGGGACAAAGGATTTTATTTAAGGAGTTCGTCACTAAATTAATTCTTACTGCCCATGTGGGAATTGAACCCATGATCCTAGGTTTAACAAATTCATTAAGACCAACACTGTAACTTACACGGTACTGAGCCCCAGTTTTCCAAATGAAACTTTACTAAAACAAAAGTGTATGAAAGAATACAGTTTTAGAACAAAAAAAACACGCGTAGTTAAGGTGTATCAACAAGGACAGGTTACACAGAAAATTTTTCTCATCAGCTGAAACTTGAGATTAATTTCCTGTAGTTAATTTGCATTGACCAAGGAGGATCTGCATGAATTGTTTTCAGTACCTGATAGATCACATTATACTCTCAGGACACAGAACACAAGTGGCCATCTTGTCATTATATGGAAGTTTAGGACAGTCAATGTTCTTTGTCTCGTTGTTGGAGATATTACTAGAGCTTATAAATATAATATAACTAAATATTTACAAATTTTATAATTTTAGTAGATTTCCCTCCAGCGAAATCAGCCATTGAGGTTAGCCATAGTATCATAAAATGGGTGTTAGTAAATGACAATGACATTTTTTTTTGTTTTTCATTTCTAAATATAAACTGCTCAAAAATGAATAGGGATATTGGCTGTTTTGTGGTATGTATGGGGCCTAGCATATTTATTTTTTTTTTATTATAAATATCATTAATATTTATTAGAAATTATTGTTTTTTTCTCCCCATAAAAAAGAAATTTAATTAAGATCGATTTAATTAAAATTAATAGGATAATAAAAAATTCCATCACGCAGGGGCTGCATAAACTAAGCAGATTTCCCACGAGACGTTTTCCAGTAGATAAATCTTATCTCTAAACCAATTCAAGAGGGGCAAATAGTTATGGAAACGGCTGCCAGAGCTCTCGGCGGAAATTCCCGAACATAGCCGACTACATACAGAATACAAATGCAAATATCTCGGTTAATATTCAAGATACAGAATAAATGTATAGAACAATATTTATAGCAAATTTAATTTGCAATAAGATTGATTCTATACAATTTTTCGATCCGACGCATAATAACGGAGATATTTTGAATTTTCAAAAATCCCCCCTCTAAACCCCCCCCCCCCTCCCACTGGTCCGATTTCAGCCATTAACGACCTAGATCTTCCTTTTTACATAAAACGATTAAATTCCAAGTTTGGTAACGATCAAACAAAAATTGCGACCGCTAGAGCGTTAACAGACAAATATATAAATATATATATATATATATATATATATATAATTTTGAAGGACCTCATTTTTGTCATCTCCTGGGTAGGATCGATGGACATTTGAGGAAATTTTTCGAAACTCGCGTCATGAGTACGACCTCAATAACTGATTTCCCTTAAGGGAAATCTGCTAAAATAACCAATATCCCTATTCATTTTTGTGCAGTATATTATTAACAAGAAGTCCCATAAACTTAAGAATAGTGTGGGGATTATTGAGAACAATGACAGTAATTTAACTCCTAATTCTACTAGTGATTGTGCTACAAGGGTAATCAACTTGTCTGATGTACTATTTGATTATGTGGAAATGTCACTAATGGAAAAAGGTTTAAAACATGCCCCCCAGATTCCTATAATGAGAAATCAAAATAGTAAAACTTGCAGCCTCTATAGACCAAATGAGAGTTGATAATGTTTTAAAATGAGAATGTGCATCAATTATAAATAAATTTGTTAGTAATACCATAGCTCCTCAATCTACTTCCAACTCTAAGCATAAAATTATTAAAATAATAAATTAAAATATCTGATTATTTAAGTAAGGCTGCTGAAATAATGAGAAGAAATATATATGTTAATAAAACTCTTTCATTATTGATTGATGAAAAATGTGAGTAATTGGAAGTAAACCCTATGGATATGTAGAATAAAAAAGTAAAGGGGCAATATTGGGCTGTAATATATTATTTAACCCAAGGAGCATAATAACCTGATTAATACATATCATCCTCCCAAATTATATTGTGTAATAAAGGTGCATAAACAGGACAATCCTCTGTGGCCAATTATATCAAATGTAGGATTACCTATGGTGTTATAAGCTAAGAGAATAATTTATGAATTTAATAAAATCACTAATTTAGAACCAACTTAAACAACAAATAATATCTCACTTCTTGAAAAATTAAAAAAAAATACTGGTAAGCAAAACATGCATTATGGTATCCTTCAACATTGTGACTATGTATTCAAACCCACCTAAGCAGAATAGTTGCTTTTTGGTCATGGATTATATTATAAAAAATGTGACCCAATTATTTCTTTGGAAATTCGAATATAATAAAACTTATAGTTTCACAAGGCTATTATCCGTTTGAAGGTATATTTTATTAACAGAGAAGTATCGCTATGGATAATCCTAGCAGCTGATACATTCATGAATTGGTTTGAGCACTGTTTCATTATGTTAGGTAGACACCCCTTTAAGAACAAAATAAAATTTTTTACTCACTTTGTAGTTGACACATTGAGTATTTTTGAGGGTTTAAAAGAGGACTTGCAAGTGATGAACAAGTTGTTAAATAGTCAACATCAGAATATAAAATTTACTCTGGACCAAGAGGAGGCAAGGGAAATAAACTTCCTTGATCAAAAAATGTATAGGAATGAAAAGGGGATTAAATTCTCAATTTATAGAAACCCTACATGCATGGGGATTGCTTGAAACAAAAATTATTTCCAACACTTCAAATCAAAAGAAACCCCATTAATTTATCACATTGACGGACTTTTATCTATTCCAATAGACAAGGAACATTATAATAATAAATTAGATCAGATAATCACTGGGTTGAATGGAATGGGCACAGCCGTGAGTATTTCAAGGGAATATATGAACACATATTAAGTGAAAAATTCGTGAGAGACTTCTAGGGAAGGAGAGAATGAGGATAAATCCTGGAGAAGTTTGGCATATTTAGGGGTGGTTAGGATGACTCTTCGAGATCCCTGGGCACAAAAATTAAGACAGGGCATTAGAACAGCATACAAGAAGGGGGCATAACTGTAGAATTTTATCTGGAAGAATACTACACCTCTAGGACTAAATCGGGGGTGTACATGCTGGTGTGGGATGTGTCTAACCAGATGAAACCAGGCAGAATTGTGTACCAGGGCTAAAGAGCAGGTGAGATCAGGCTTCTGAGAAAAACTCTGGTTTTATCCCCTCTGTAAAGATCACCATCAAGCCACCAAATGTAATTACTCCACAATGGTGTCAGAGGTTATTTGATGCATATGGTAGGGAATGTTTGAAAACAAAACTTAGTGTGTGGAAAAGTTAATAATATAATGAATGAAAATGCCCAAGATGGACACAGATGCATCCCTTATGTAAAGACCCTCTCTTTGGCCTCAGTACACCGACAGAGTTCAGTCATCCAAAAACATCTCTCTAAGCTCTGACAGTAAATTTTAATCTCTTTTAATATTAAGAGAAATAAGTAAATTGGAATTTATTAGATTTTAAATAAATATGGTATGAATAAAGTTTTTTTTTTTTAGTTTTATTGATAGTTTCTATGCATGACCTCTTTTGTGCATACTTAACTTTTAGTTTAAACTCCTTATTTATTGTACTTTTTATTGTTTGTAGCTCTGATGATGGGAACATAAATTTCTGAAAGTGTTGTGTTCAAAAAAAAAAAAAAATACATTGTGAGGAACAAAATTGAATTATTGATGACTTGTTTTGTGTTATTTATTTCAAAACATATTGACGTTTTATAATTAACTCTTAAAATCTGTAACGCATTTATGTGAGTGTGTATAATTTGCATATTAAACATCAGTAGCTGAAATATCTTTATAGAAGAGAACAGGATTTTTGGCTATACCTAGATTTAGATTTTTTTCTATTATACATAGGAGAGGAACAATTTCTGTTAGTAGATGAATTCGATGAGTACTGCCACCAATCTTGAGGTGAGAAATGAGTGTAGATTTCTTTAAAGGTTATATACTTTCATGCACTATGCTTGAATGAAGTTTATATATTTTTTTCTGGTTTACCTTAGATGTCAGCACCCATGCCTCATAGCACCTGCCACCTCTAGGTTAGGAAATAAGTAAATTTCATGGTTTTGATTGGAGCGCTCCTTCTTTCTATTAAGGTGAGAATGTGAAGGGCTAAAAGAAGGCAGTAACTTTAAGTAATATTGCACGAGGCTTTATTTCTTTCCCCAGTATTTTAATCATAATCCTTGACTGTCATAAACATGAGCTGTACTCATTCAAGATTTAATAATATTGGAATAGATCCAAATATTTTGGAATAAAATACAGAAAAACTTTTAAATTCAAGTTTTTATTCCACAAACAACAAAAATTCTGTACTTAGATTTTTCAGGAGCTCTGTGCTCATGGTTAATCCAGACATAGATCCATTTCCCATAAGGCTATAGTAATTTATAGAAGAAAGAACTCACTAAAGAAAACTCATATTCCAATCCTAACCAAATAGAAAAGAGAGTAACCCTGCCACGATTAGGTGTAGTAGTATGTTGAGTACATTAACAAGAAAAAATAAATAAATAAAGAGAAACTGAAGTATTTCAATATAGAAGGTCTTAAGGGCTGTAAAAACACAGTTAAGATGAAGACAAGACATGATATCATTGCATAAAGAAAATTAATCTTTTATTGAAGGATTTATGAGTGAATAGAAAGGGTAAAATACATAGTTTCTTTTTTAAAAAAAACATTTATTTTTTCTCAAAAACCTAGAACACTTCAAGACAAAAAGAAATAAAATGAAATGTACAAAACTTAAAAAGACAATGTCAGACCATGTCAAATAATTCTTGTTAAAACATGTATATACAAATCTTCCAATACTCATCACAAAAACTAATTCTTTGCTAAAATAAAGTAAAAATTATTGATTATTTTTTATCTTTGACTAACAAGAAGAAATTAAAGAAGCCCAGAATTGATTAACATGTTAATGAGGGGCAAAAACAAATAATTCCAAATTTGAAAATCTGCAGTGTTGAATAAATTCACTTAAAACTCATAATGTTAATTTTCAAGCAATGATAACCTGGAAGGTGAATGCCATAAAACTATAAATCATTTACTCACAATGTAAAGACACGACAAAAGAATGCAGTTAACGGACAGAGAATAGTGTATCCTTATCTCTCAACAAAGAGACCGTTAAAAAAAAGAAACTGTAGAATACAAAAAGGTATTGAAGTAATATAGATTGTGGTGAATCCTGCTGGTGCATCAAATCAATCTATTCATTGGGAGGGTACCAATAAAGAAATAATTCATCGAAATTCCTTAAAGTCTAATTAATCAGTACAGCTCCTCAATTGAGCTTCTTCTCAATTATGGTCGTACCACATTACAGTGATTAAATTAGTCACATCAAATCTACGACCATTGGGAGGGGAAAAAACAACATTTTCCACAATGTTTTATAATAAAAATTCCACTATAAACTTTTAAGAGTTTATGAAATCAGCATCCATTTTATCAAATTTTTCTTTTAAATCTTCAGGTACATCTAAACCTTTTATGTTGTCAACACCAATTTCTTCCTCAGTTCTTATTAAAATGTCCACAACATTTTCACATGCAAGAATGATTCTAGGATCCTTTTCCCATTTGTGGTATTCACGAAGAATGGGATAAACTTGATTATCACGAAGAAATGTACGTCCATTTTTAGTGTCACAAAGCATCAACAGTGATTTAAGAAGAAGTGTTCGAATTTCAGGGTCTTCTTCACGTTTCTTATCACTCTCTAAATATTGAACGTCTACTGGCATCTTCTCTACTTCATCTTCATCAAATTCTTCGGGTCCTGCTAATGGGTACAGGAGGTAACCAAGAATATTAAATGGCTCTTTCAAAAGAATAGCATGATTTTCGGAATTAAACAAGCAATTGTAAATGATTGAAGCAATGCCCCTTTTCTGCAAAGCTGATTCTCCATTATTAAGAACTGGTAATATCGAACTGAATAATTGGCCATCTTGAGAGGTAAGTAAATATTTTTGAAAATCCAGAGATTGAGCTAAATTGCCAAATAACTGAGACATTTTTTCGGATAATTTTTTACACTTTCTGTTATATTTCTTATTATATATAGCTTGAAAAGCACAGTGGAAAGGAGTCTTTCCAAAAGTAATAAGTTTTGTAACTTTAATTGCTAACTGTTCAAATCTGGTCATATTATTCAAAATATCAGCAGTATACTCAGCATAAATATACTTTTGTTCCAAGGTTCGGTTAATCAGCCACATAGTTGCAAGTGACTTCCATTCATCTTTCTTATTAGAATCAAATATTGCTACAGCTCCTTCTTCATAACTAGAAATGTTAATCAAAGCTTCCAGAGCTAATGTACTGAGTCTATGATCCATGTGAACAATTAATTTTAGAAGGTCATCAATCATTTCTTTGTCAAAACATGCAATTTTGTATTTCAGAGGATCTGAAAACAAATATCTTATCATTTCCAAGTTACTTTCAGCTTTTTCTTCACTTGTTTTATTTCTAGGAGGAGACTCCAAAGCTTCATCTGAAACATCACTATCACTGCTAAACATTTCTCAAATATCTACTATCAAGAGCCTTTAAATCACGTGACAAATGCACATAACCTCCCTTGCTGTTACTAAAATTAACATTTTGTATATGAACATGCAGAGAGCCAACATTTTTTATTTTTTGAAATCCAAACTTTTAAATCGAATAATTGGAGTTCCGATTATTGGTAACATAAAATTGTAATATATTTTTATCTTAATTAATTATTTTTTTAATCCTTATGATTTATTTATTTATTAATGCCCAATTTACACTGTTATGGCTAATGGAGGGGGGGGGCATACTACATAATTTTATTTGAATAATACCATGTGCAATACTCTTGTTAGCTTAAATTGCACCTGAAAGGGGCGAGGACCGAACCGAAAATTCATAATAACTCCATTATCATGAGTCGGATTTAAAACATTAGATAATCAATTTTGTTTAGAATTTAATTTTCTACAACTACTATCTAATAAAATAAAAATTCCGTCACGCAGGAGCTGCGTAAACTAAGCAGATTTCCCACGTGATAGTCCAACACACCAAATTGATAAGTTGGAGGGGGGGGGCTTAACACGGCAAGAAACAAGAAAGTACGAATGACTCGGTTAATACTGAGTTGTGAGAGAATGCATAGAGCAACATTTGTATTAGAACCTTTTTGATACTGAACATCAATAATTTAACAAAATTGGTTCTGTATCATTTTACGACTTATAATATAGAAAATATTTTCAAATCCCCCCCCCCCTTCTAAACCCCCACTATTACCATAAGACCACTAAATATTCTTTCTAAAGGTGAATTTACAGACAACATAATTTTTGATGATGTTACAAGTGGCTCCTGCTTGTCACCCCAAAATTATTAAAAAAATATAAACAGCCTGGACTTTCAATAAAATTAATTGACTAAATTATTGCAAGCAGTGAAAAAATGAGTGTCCTAGGGGTAATATTTAATAGTAATCTCACATGGCATGACCAAGCAGCTTCGGTAGCTAATAAAATGAGGAGATCCATACGTCCTTTAATCTATCTATATATATATAAAATTGTAACCTCTGTCTGTACATTGATTTTTTTCGCGAAATTTCACGATAACTTTTCGTTTCTCATGTCATAGACACCATAACTACATTTTGTTTCTTTCGTGTCTGTTTGTTTGTTTGTTTGTTACCTTTTCACGCATAACGGCTGAACCGAATTTTATGAAACTTGGTATGTATATTACTACTAGCCCAACTTAGACTTTAGGCTATATTAATATTCTCTAAGACGAAAAGGAGTGGGGGCTATAAGGGAGGCCTGAAATTAAAAATAGCGATATTTCGTTTCCTATTGCTTTTTCAGCAAATATGCACATAACAAAAGTTGTTTATTTTGTTATTTAGAGTAACTTTTGTTATATACACTTTTGCCGTATACCGAATTATAAACGAGATATACGCTAAAACCTATAGCGGAAGTGAAGAATTTTATTTGGGACAAAAGACCCAACCGTAATAAATAAAACTCGGTATGTGTATTAGTACTAACGCTTTCATTATAACAAGCCATACTAACATTTCTAGGGACGGGGCAGGAGTGGGGGTTATAAGGGAAGCCAGAATTTAAAAATAGCGATATTTCGTTTTCTATTCGTTTTTCGGCAAATATGAACATAACAAAAGTTGTTTATTTTGTTATTTAGAGTAACTTTTGTTATATACACTTTTTTCTTATACCAAATTATAATGAGATATACACTATAAACTAAAGCGGGAGTCAACTATTTCATTGGGTGCTAACGATTAAACCGAACTTAAAAACTCGGCATGTCAATTAGCATTAATTCTTCCATGATTATAAGCTATATTAAAATTTTTAGGTTAGAACGGGAGTGGGGGTTATAAGGGAGGCCTGAAATAAAAATTCGTGATATTTCATTGTCTATTTGTTTTTCGACAAACATGCAAATAACAAAAATTGTTTACTTTGTTATTTAGATTAACTTTTGTTTTATACATTTCTCCAGGAACAATGTGTGGAGCAAGTAATTTGCGTATAAATATTGATATGCTCAACAATTCATTCTAATTTGAACTATGAGGTACCTCACCTGGAAAAATTAATTCAAATCTATGTTAATATTTTGTCCTTAATAACTGAAATGTATACATACAGGAGACGTGAAATATGGCAATAATTTATTGGAATTAGTGACACCGCATATCAACAAATAAAATACTTGTATGAGAACAGCAATATCAGCACGTGAAAGGCTATTATTGCCGTGATGAAGCTATGAAAATGATTGCCGTTGCATCAATTTCTTTAAATTTATTTGCTAAACTTTCATACGCCTCCCTCTTCTTATCCCTGTCACTGTATTCTTTTGATTTAACAGGCCAAATGCACGGGAAACTTTCATACAGAGCAATAAAATCTGTTAAAAACTCCCTAGAACATTGCCGAAGGTCAGCCATTGTCGCCTGACGAATTGAAACTGAGTATCAAAACGAATCGGAAAACGGTGTTACCGTCCACACACGCCGACTTGTCTGCGCAGTTCAAGGAAATCTATGCTCTCTGGCTCAGTTTTACTAAAACTGTACCGTCTTCGAAATGGGTTCAAAACTGCACAGTTTTCCAGTCCACACGCATCGTTTTATCTGCAACGTTTTGAACTGCGCAGACAAATCGTTGTGCAAAACGGAGAGTCTGGACCGGCCTTTATGTTACCAGTATGTAGATTTATCTATTACTAAACTTCACGAGGGAAATCTGCTTAGTTTACGCAGCCCCTCCGTGACGGACTTTTTTCGTAAGTGGCAGGCAACTGAATAAATTAAAATGATTTCCTCACCAATCCCTCACCACAGTATGGAACATAGTGAATAATTCAAATCACAATCACGGATAGCATTTATTATATATAAATAACGTTTATAATGTACGTATTTCCGGTCAAATATCAATCCCAGCATACAATGCTTTAATTTTTATAAACATTATATACGTAATATTAAATGTGAGTAGAAAGCAAATACATTTCACATGAAATAAGTAAACGAAATTAACTGTGTTAGCCTCCCGACAACTTCCGCTCCCGCGTGAGAGTTATCTACATTATTTTACTGTAATTATTTATTTGAAACATTAAACAACTCGAATTTTATAATAATTAATATATCTGGTGGAAATAAATAATAGTACACTAAAAAGTCCATCACGCAGGGGCTGCGTAAACTAAGCAGATTTCCCATGTGAAGTTTTACAATAGAGAAATCTGGATACTGGTAACACAATACCACCGTGATTAAATACAAACGGTAATGAGAAATCTTTCAGTTAATTAAAATAAATTCCCAACTGAAACGGCTTCTGAATTGTAAGAATAATTTATATTTAAATAACTCAAATTTTAGTAGTCCAAGAACTAAAGAAGGGGGGGGGGCGGATGAACAGAACGTAATTGCATAAATCTCACAAAGTAACGAAGGTAAGGTAAGCTTAGAAACGACAGGTAAGGTTAGAAGAAGCTTCCACCTGAGCCGAGTACTGGCGGAAATGGCCGACCTAATCCGAACTATACCCGACCACAGACTTCATAAAAATGCAAATATCTCGGTTAATATTCAAGATAGAGAATAAATGTATATAACAATATTTATAGTAAATTTAATTTGCAATATGATTGATTCTGTACAATTTTTCGATCGGACGTATAGTAACGGAGATATTTCGAATTTTCGAAAATCCTCCCCTTTAAACCCCCCCTCCCACTGGTCTGATTTCAGCCGTTAACGAACATGATCTTTCTTTTTACATAAAACGACTAAATATCGAGTTTGGTACCGATCAAACAAAAATTGCGACCGCTAGAGCGGTAACAGACAAATATATATGTATATATATATATATATATATATATATATATATATATATATATATATATATATATATATATATATATATATATATACAGTTTTGAACGGACTTCATTTTCGTCATCTACTAGGTAGGATCGATGGACATTTGAAGAAAAATTTCGAAAATTCCGTCTTGAGTACAACCTCAATAGCTGATTTCCCTTAAGGGAAATCTGTTAAAGTAATTTTATTTATATTCAAAAAGAGAGGCGATGGGAAGAGATTGTAGCCCTCCCTGCAGCCTGAAATCATATTGAGAATAAACAACAATAATCATATCGTCTTTTCTTATAATGACATTACCAAGTAACGTTTAATAGTTAAAGGTAGTACATTGTCATTTCAATAACCTCAACACATTGGGGGAAATAAGACAATATATACCACAATTGAAGAGTTTGATTCCGCACAACTTCCTCTATCACACGAGCAATTCAGTATGAATTTCATTACATAATACAATATAAAAAGTCCGTCACGCAGGGGCTGCGTAAACTAAGCAGATTTCCCACGTGAAGTTTTACAATAGAGAAATCTGCCTAATAACAACTGTAATAGAAAGAAACCTCTAAACCTAAAACATTATTTAGGGCGTAATAACCCAGTAGTTTCTAGCCCCAAAAAACAGTTAACCTAACCTCTAAACCTATTCACGAGGGACGGATAGTTATGGAAAAGGCCGCCAGAGCTCTCGGCGGAAAGTCCGAACATAGCCTACTGGTACCACACGCAGAATACAAATGCAAATATCTCGGTTAATATTCAAGATACAGAATAAATGTATAAAACAATATTTATAGTAAATTTAATTTGCAATAAGATTGATTCTGTACAATGTTTCGATCCGACGAATAGTAACGGAGATATTTCGAATTTTCGGAAATCCTCCCCTCTACACCCCCCCTCCCCGTGGTCCGATTTCAGCCGTTAACGAACTTGATCTTTCTTTTGACATAAAACGACTAAATATCGAGTTTGGTAACGATCAAACAAAAATTGCGACCGCTAGAGCGGTAACAGACAAATATATATATATATATATATATATATATCTGCTAAAAAAAAAAAAAAGAATACAAAAAGTGGCTAGTTTGATTCCCCCTGGACAAATAGGAATTTATTTAGTGACGAACTCATTAAATAAAATCCTTAGTTCTATCCTGGCTAGAAAAGGGCAGTAACCTGTATATAACCCCTTCATTTCTACTGGAAATAAATAACGAAGTTAAAATATATTTTAATTAAAATAAATAACAAATTAGGAGAGGAAGGGGCGGAAATTAATATCGTCCCTAATTCGAATCATACTTAGAACAATCATATCACTCTGTTAACAAAACATCATTTGCTATAATTTGCCTATATTAAAATCAATTTAATGAGTACTAATAAAATTGTTGACTCCAGCTATAGTTTTTAGCGTATATCTAGTGTGTACTTTTTTTTTTTTACTTTTTTTTATTGTACGACAAAAGTTAATACGACAAACGTTACTCTAAATAACAAAAATAAATACCATCTGATAGGTTCACGTATGCCAAAAACCCCATAGGGAACGAAATACGGTGATTTTTCTTCTAATGCTTCCCTTACAACTCCCACTCCTGGTTGTCCCCAGAAATTTTGATATAGCTTATAATTACGGAAAAGTTTATGCTTATTCGCATGTGGAGTTTTGTTTAGTTCGGTTCAGTCATTAGTGCCCAATAAAATTGTTGACTCTCGCTATAGTTTTTAGCTTATATTAGCAGATTTCCCTTAAGGGAAATCAGATATTGAGGTTGTACTCATGACGGAATTTTTGAAATTTTTCTTCAAATGTCCATCGATCCTACCTAATAGATGACGAAAATGAAGTATATATACATATATATATATATATATATATATATATATATATATATATATATATATATATATATTTATAATTGTCTGTTACCGCTCTAGTGGTCGCAATTTTTGTTTGATCGGTACCAAACTCCATATTTAGTCGTTTTATGTAAAAAGAAAGATCAAGTTCGTTAACGGCTGAAATCGGACCAGTTGGAGGGGGGGTTTAGAGGGGAGGATTTTCGAAAATTCAAAATATCTCCGTTACTATACGTCGGATCGAAAAATTGTACAGAATCAATCTTATTGCAAATTAAATTTACTATAAATATTGTTATATACATTTATTCTTTATCTTGAATATTAACCAAGATATTTGCATTTTTATGAAGTCTGTGGTCGGGTATAGTTCGGATTAGGTCGGCCATTTCCGCCAGTACTCGGCTCAGGTGGAAGCTTCTTCTAACCTTACCTGTCGTTTCTAACCTTACCTTACCTTCGTTACTTTGTGAGATTTATGCAAACACGTTCTGTTCATCCGCCCCCCTCCCACCCTTCTTTAGTTCTTGGACTACTAAAGTTTGAGTTATTAAAATATAAATTATTCTTACAATTCAGAACCCGTTTCAATTGGGAATTTATTTTAATTAACTGAAAGATTTCTCATTACCGTTTGTATTTAATCACGGTGGTATTGTGTTACCAGTATGCAGATTTCTCTATTGTAAAACTTCACATGGCAAATCTGCTTAGTTTACGCAGCCCCTGCGTGACGGACTTTCTCATTTACACTTTGGTATGCGACAAAAGTTTATATAAAAAAAGTTACTTTAAATAACACAATAAACAACGTTTGTAATGTGCACCTTTGTCGAAAAACCAATAGGAAACGGAATATAGCAATTTTTTCTTCAGGCCTTTTTATAACACACACTACTGTTCGTCTCAGAGAATATTAATACGCTAAAAACTATAGCGTTGTTTACTTTGTTATTTAGAGTAACTTTTTATATATTTTTTCGTATAACAATTTATGAAGCAAGTAATTTGCATAGAAATATTGATATGCTCAACAATTCTTTCCATTATGAACTACCAGGTACCTCACCTTGATAAATTAATTCAAATCTATGTTTATTTTATCCTTAATAATTAAATTTTTTTAACGCCAGTAACAGATGACACCAAGTAAAGTATACTGCACCCCCCCTTCTCTTCTCCCAATAATTAATTAATGAGAAACGCCAGGTTTAATTGTATTTAATGCTTTATTTAATGAAAACGTGAAAATTATTTGAAAAAAACAGTTTTAGTATTGTGAAGATAATGTCATCAGATTTGTTAATATAATCTAATGTATTGCATGATTGAGGTCCTAAATGAGTGGTAGGTTGGCACCACTGAGCTTAGGGAGGTGTGGGGAAACTTCCTTAGTCCTATCATTCCTGCCCCACCCATTCCGACCTCCTATTGGTCTATGTTTACATGTTAATTGATACTTATACTTTTAGTAATGTAGTGTTATTCCCAGGAATGTGAATTTTTTTAATTATCATAAATAAATTATTTAAAAGGATAAACGCTGGGGAGGTCCCCCAGTTATTTCTGGTATTTAAACTCTGCTCCAATAATATATTGTTGCGAAAATTAAATAGATGAATAATCCTTCAGAGAGAGAGAGAGAGAGAGAGAGAGAGAGAGTCGCGTATTTGGAAAGGCGGCGTAGATCAAAGAGATCGAGACGCTACTGGGCTCGTCCCGCCTAGCCTGGAATGAACTAGAACATTCCCCTTTGATCTATGCCGACCACCTATATATAAGGCACCAGCAAGCTGCGAGTGAGTCAGTTTATGCTCAGCGATCTTGATGGTCACATCAGTGCTACAGTGCGACTTAGTACAGTGCGGTAAAGTGTTTTTATAAGAAGAACAGTGTTGTGCCGTGACTATAAGTAACAGTTTAGTGCCGTATTTAAGACAGTGCAGTACCGCGACGTAAAGGACAGTGCAGTGCCGCGAAGTAGAAGACAGTGCAGTGCCGCGAAGCAAAGGACAGTGCAGTGCCGTCTTTCTGTGAATTTCAGTGAATTGTTGGACTGTGTAATCTGAAGAACAGTAACGCTATCAGTCTATACTGTGAGTAGTAATTAAGAATAATTACCAAGTTTATTGTGCATTATCCAAATAAATTGTGCAGTGATAAAAACTGTGAAACTTGCGAGTATTTAATTTTGCAATCCAAAAGAACTCTTATTAAAAACGTTTATTACTGGTTTTGGTAATACAGAAAACGTAACAACTGGTGTCAGAAGTGGGATTGCAAAATTAAAATCAACAAAAATGAAGTTTGAAGAACTAAAAGTGGAACAGCTGAAGAAGGAGCTGGCTAAACTGGATATGCCAACAACAGGAAATAAGGCTGAATTACAAAGGCGGTTGACAGATGAATTCCAAAGACGAGGAATCGATATAAGTACACACGAGTTTGACGATAAAGAAGACATTGCTGTAAGTAATCCTATCTCAAGTAGCAATTTGGACTTAAATTCAATTTTAGCCGCTATCATGGAAAATAACCAGAAACTCTTGGACGCTTCAAAAAGTAACAGCGAGAAAATCTTAGCGGAAGTCAGACAAGAATTTCAGGAATCTTCTAGAGTTAATTGCGAGAGGCTAGAAGAAAAATTCCAGGAAGCTTCTAAAAGCAACAGTGAGAAATTATTAGCGGAAGTCAGACAAGAATTCCAGGAAGCTTCTAAGAGCAACAGTGAGAAAATATTAGCGGAAGTCAGACAAGAATTCCAGGAAGCTTCTAGAGCTAATTACGAAAAACTAGAAGAAGCTTCTAGAGCTAATTATGAAAGACTAGAAGAAGTTTCCAGAACTAATTGCGAGAGGCTAGAAGAGAAATTTCAGGAAGCTTCTAGATCAACTAACCAAAAACTCCATGAAATGTCAGAGTTATTGGGCAAACGAGTGGAAGCTATAGAGCAGAGAGTCAGTGAGTTTGATGAAAAACTCTACGGCATTTCTGCGGCACAGAAGAAGGTTGAAGAGGACGTGTCCAACCTAGGAAGAAAGATGGACGATGAAATACGTGAGCTACAATTCCAAATGGATAATCTACATGTTCGCGAGAGTCCGGTGAGGCTCAATTCAGAACATTCCTGCAAGATACAGACCCCAACTTTTGACGGTAATGTACCATTTAACGTTTTTAAATTCCAATTTGAGACGGTGGCCAGTAGAAATAGATGGAATAATGAAGAGAAAGCGGTAGAATTGATTTTGGCACTGAAAGGAACCGCTGCAGAAGTCCTGGAGAGTTTACCGGCCGCTTGCAGAAATAATTATGAGGACATCATGGTGACCTTACAGCGCAAGTTTGGCGGTGAGCATAAGCGAGAACTGTACAGGATGGAGTTACGGGGCAGAGTGCAAAAACCGAATGAGACGCTCCAAGATTTTGCCATGGAAATCGAACGTCTGGTCCAACTGACTTACCCAGGTGAAAATCATCCGTTCCTAGATCAGTTCAAGATTGAAGCATTTGTTAATGGTATACGAGACCCAGATGTTAAATTTGCGGTGTGTGCTATGCAAAAATCATCCTTTGCCGAAACCATCGCTTATGCGCTAGCCCAGGAGACTGCTAAAGTCATTGCAAAACCGCAAGTCTACAATGTGCGACGTCTTGTTGCTGAAACACGCAGTGGCGGTGACGAAAAGAGTGACATAGAAGCAGTGGTCAAGCGGATACTGGAGGAGCGAAGGAATAGATCACGCGCCGAATGCTTCAACTGCGGTATGGTTGGCCATTTTCAGCGAAACTGTAAAGCACCAAAGAAAGGGTTGAGATCTTTTACACCATGGAGGGACCACTATCGGGCGAACAACGTCCATATCTCAAGGAGTGAAATAGAAGAAGTGGTCAAGCAAGTACTGGAGGAGCAGATGAATAGATCGCGCGCTAAATGCTTCAACTGCGGCGAGGTCGGCCACATTCAGCGTAATTGTAAAGCGCCAAGGAAAAGGTCGAGATCTATTTCGCCATGGAGGGACAACAAACAGGCGACTGACGTCGAAATCTCAAGAGCCGATGTTAAAGTAGAACGAGCTCGCACTGAGGGGCAAGAACTAGCTCCTAAAACCGATGGCTCCACCATCTCCATTTCCATCATACGACAGAAGAACAGCAACCTTACTGCTCGTGGACTGATCAACGGGAGGAAGCAGGTCCTCACCATGGACACGGGAGCGACACACTCCATCATTCGGCCCGATTTGGTAAAAGGGGCAGTGGAACCGTTGGAGAACGTACGACTGCGAACTGCTACAGGGGAGTCAGCCACAGTCTACGGAAGAGCCAAGATGAGAGTGACTATCTCCAACATCAGCACTGAACATGTCTTTGTTGTCGCTGACATAATGGATGAAGTGATCATCGGTGTAGACTTCATGATAGCCCACGGTATTGACCTGCGCATGGGTAAGCAAGTTATGATCTGGCGAAACACCGAAATACCTTTGGATGTCGGACATGAGAGCAAGACCACAAAGAAGCTACGTACCGACGGACGCCAGAAATTGTCACGTCGAGCAGAAGCCTCTTCTATTGTTCATAGGAAAGGGAGAAAACACGATGACGACCCAGTCCTCTCAAGGCGGCCATGCAACGTAGAGTACAAGGATTGTACAAAAGCCGAGGAAGAGGAGTGCATCATTGATGTACGACTTAGCCGTGTTAACTCAGGAGGAGCCAGGTCGACGGCGGAGAAGAGTGGCACTATTCTGGCTGAGGAGGGCAATGGAAGGTCGACCCTCGCAATGGAATGTCGAAATATTGGACAGCATAAAAGTGACCAGTAACCAGATGGGTGGCGTGCGTGGTCGAGCAGTGAATACGGAGGAATTTACGGAAGGACGAATGGGTCTGCTATTCAACCCACAACGCAAGAGGGGACTATCGCCTAAATTGTGGACCTTGCAGAGTGATCGAGAGATTGGGCGACGTTGTCTGCAGGATGCAAGGATACCACAGTCCGGGGTCTGGAAGGAAAGTGGTACACCTAGAGCGACTAGCCAAGTATGGCAACGGCGATATTGAGCCTATTCGGGACGAAAAGGCTTAAGTGGGCGGCAGTGTTGCGAAAATTAAATAGATGAATAATCCTTCAGAGAGAGAGAGAGAGAGAGAGAGAGAGAGAGTCGCGTATTTGGAAAGGCGGCGTAGATCAAAGAGATCGAGACGCTACTGGGCTCGTCCCGCCTAGCCTGGAATGAACTAGAACATTCCCCTTTGATCTATGCCGACCACCTATATATAAGGCACCAGCAAGCTGCGAGTGAGTCAGTTTATGCTCAGCGATCTTGATGGTCACATCAGTGCTACAGTGCGACTTAGTACAGTGCGGTAAAGTGTTTTTATAAGAAGAACAGTGTTGTGCCGTGACTATAAGTAACAGTTTAGTGCCGTATTTAAGACAGTGCAGTACCGCGACGTAAAGGACAGTGCAGTGCCGCGAAGTAGAAGACAGTGCAGTGCCGCGAAGCAAAGGACAGTGCAGTGCCGTCTTTCTGTGAATTTCAGTGAATTGTTGGACTGTGTAATCTGAAGAACAGTAACGCTATCAGTCTATACTGTGAGTAGTAATTAAGAATAATTACCAAGTTTATTGTGCATTATCCAAATAAATTGTGCAGTGATAAAAACTGTGAAACTTGCGAGTATTTAATTTTGCAATCCAAAAGAACTCTTATTAAAAACGTTTATTACTGGTTTTGGTAATACAGAAAACGTAACAATATAATATACTTTACTGAACACACTATGTACCACTATTAATATACAATTTACAATCGAGACTTACAAAAAAAAGAGTATTTTTAATAGCGGTTATGATGTACCTAAAACAGCTGTCACCTATGAGCTTTGTTCCGCATCAAGGGAAAGGAAGTTTTATTCTTATGTGGTGGAAGTGCGCCGGAACAATAATAATAACGGTTGTCTGGAATAGCTGTAGAGCACAGCAGAAGTACTCAGCGTACGATCGCAAATTGTTAGCAGTCTACTTGAGCGTAAGACATTTCAGACCTGTTGTAGAGGGAAGAGAATTTTCCATACTTACAGATCATAAACCCGTAATATATGCAATGAGCCAGAAAGCATCCTCCGCAACACCCATGAGGATAAGATGGTTAAATTATATTAGTCAGTTCACAACAAGCATTAAACATGTAGAAGGCTCAGAAAATCAAGTGCTGATGCACTCTCAAGGATCGAGGAGATCAGTTTCTTGAACGACCGGACAATGTTGGCTGAACTACAGGGGGCTGATACCGAAATTAAGGCAATGAAAACTAACCCAAACTTAAGTCTACGCCTAATCACCCTTCCAGGAGCGACTAAACCAGTCCTTTGTGAGACCTCCATCTCTTCAAGGCCACGCATGAATTAAGCCACCCCGGAATACGAGCCACAAGGAAGCAGATCTCCAAGAAATATTTCTGGTCAAATATGCAGAAGGACATTACGGAATGGGCCCGCAGCTGTATAGGATGTCAGCGTGCGAAGGTTTACCGACACACCATTTCTCCAGCAGGACAATTCACAGAAGTTGGACGCTTGGAGCATGTGCACATGGACCTCATAGGGCCTCTCCCACCATCTGCTGGAATGAGATACTGTGCTACCCTTATCGACAGGCACACAAGATGACCTGAGGCGATTCCGCTGGAAGACATAAGGCCGATACAGTGACCTCTGCCTTTTACAACGGATGGGTCAGCAGATTTGGTGGCCCCAGCAAGATAACAACAGATCAGGGCAGGCAATTTGAGAGCGACCTATTCAGGAGCCTGGCAAAATACCTAGACACGGGAAGGATCAGAACTACAACATATCACCCCCAGTCTAATGGAATGGTAGAAAGGTGGCACAGATCCCTGAAAAGTGCATTAATGTCTCATCTGGACTCGGAACACTGGACCAAGTACCTGTCGACGGTCATGCTTGGACTTCGTACAGCAATTAAAGACGGTACGAACTACAGTGTGTCAGAAGCCCTCTATGGCCAAACCCTCAGACTCCCTGGAGACTTCTTCTCCCCCGTAGCTCCAGCAAAGGACACAAGCACCCTCATCAAGGAAGTACAGGACGCGGTCGAGAGGATCCGCCCAGCCAAAGTTAGCACCAAAGACAAAGAGACTTTTGTACATGAGGCCTTGGAAACGTGCTCTCACGTATTCGTCAGGGCCGTCAGCCGTACAGACAAGCTCTGTACTCTACAACTTCCCAACAGGGAAGTGACCGTCTCTTTGGATAGAGTGAAACCTGCCTTCCTGCTGGCAGAGGAGATCCCATCGAAACAGGCGAATGCCACCGCGCACCAAGCAAGGAAAACCCCTGAAGATTCAGCTGAAACATCCCAAGCTTTGCCTACGCCAACACTACCCCTCACCAGTCGATATGGCCGACGGATTAAACGAAACGTCAGATTCCTCGACACCGTTATTAGGGGGGAGTACTGTGGCGGAAGTGCGCCGGAACAATAATAATAACGGTTGTCTTGAATAGCTGTAGAGGTAACCATAAGATAACCTGCCGGGAAGTGATGTAGGGAAACAGGAACAATATACGCCGCCAGGGCAACATACCCGTTTAAGTCAGTTATGTAAATGGTGGAGACCAATATACATAGATGTGTTGTAGCCCAAGTTATGTGTGCTTTAATTAATGTTCTTGTTACATGTTTCATTAACTATGTTACAACTTTCAAAAATAAAAAGTGATGTTTTTGAAATGTTTATTTAATTATTAAACCAAGAACGTTAAAGTGATTCCTTCGTTAAACATACATGGTTTGGAATACTTTCTATGATTATGAATTATATGGTCCATTACGTTATAATATAACCACTACATGCACAGGAGACGGGAAATATAAAAATATTGAGAACAGTAAAGCCTTACATAACAAATATAATTTTATTATTAACAAAATCACAGCAGCGACGGGTATAAACCCTAAACACTGGGACGGGAAAATGTCAAAATACTGTGCAAAGTAAAGCCTTCTCAAAAACATACCATCATCATTTAGCCTCAAATGAATTCCCTGGCGAAGCCGGGTAACTTAGCTAGGAAGTATAAATATATATATATATATATATATATATATATATATATATATATATATAGTTTAAAACGGACCTCATTTTAGTCATCCCCTGAATAGGATTGATGGAATTGAAGAAATTTTTCGAAAATTGCCACATGAGTACAACCTTAATATATATGCTATAATAAAGTCCATCACGCAGGGGCTGCGAAAAGTAATCAATTTCCCACGTCCCGATCTCAACTCACCACATATTTGGACTGAAAAATAACGGACTGAGAAAAGTCCGAATTACTCAATAAATATTTGAGTTTCGCAAAAATTCATAGAGAAAAAGTTGAAGATTGATGCTCTACAATTGTTTGTCTATGCATTTTTTAGTTACATTCCTGGTATGATTTCTGCCAATAACAAATATGAGTGTTGACTGAAATGGTTAAATGTCGAGTATAGTACAGACCTAATGAACATTTTCGAGATCAAATCTTAATTGATGAAGCCATCGCATAACGAATCTCCCCCTCCCACTGGTCTGATTTCAGTCATTAACGACCTTGATCTTTAGTTGTACATAAAACGTTTAAATCTCGTTTGGTAACGATCAAACAAAAATTGCGACCGCTAGAGGGTTAAAGGACCCCATTTTCATCTTCTCTTGGGTATGATGGACATTAGAGGAAATGTTTCCATGAGTAAGACCTCAGTAGCTGATTTCTCTTAATCTATAAAAATGAAATAGATAAGAAAAGAATAAAAAGAAAATTCTTCACTTTTTCATACCTTTCTTCTTTAATTTTTGAATCATTAATCCTGTTATATACTGACAGTGCTGCATTTCTGTATTAAATAAATAATACTTGTTTTGAATTTTGGCCCGGACAAGAAAATTCATAATAGTTATTACGTAAATTTATTATCATTAGCTTACTTCCAAAATAATTACCTGATTATGAATTTTCAAACTGATATTAGTTCTCAGACCGCTCGTCGAATCTCCCGAGCAGGGAACCAACACGCCACATTTTAATAAGTGGTGGACACTCCTCATCTTTCTGACGCATGCAGGTATCAATGTTGGTGGGGGGGGGGGGTGGGGGGTTCGATCAGACAATTTTCTAAAACCAGTTACATATAGGCTCCTCTATTTCAAAGAGCAGTCATTCCGGAAAGATACACCTTGTATGAATTCGTAAAGGAAACCCACAAAAAGTAATCCCAAAATGAGTTCAGGTATAGATGCAACAATACCCTACTAGTAGATAATAACTGTGAGTAAGGAATGATGGAAATGCTAAACTGGGAATGTTTCGCAAAAAGAATAAAAAAAAAAACCAAAAAAAAAACCAAAAACACAATACGTACAATAGTGCATAACCCTAAAGAAAATTACACAAAGAAAGAAAGTAGAAAAACTGGGAAACTACTAGAGGTATAGGATTAATCTAAAAACAATGATGCAGTTTATGTTATAAAAGCTGGAACTAGAACTATGCCTCAAGATCTGGTAAAAGTAGGCGTCTTGGAATTAGCTTTCAGATGGCTTCATTCATCGATAACAAAAAAAAAAAAAAAAATTGAACAGCATGGAAAGATCTTCGTCCCCACATGTAAAGAAGGAAATAAATTTATAGGAGACATTATGTTTAAGGTCAAGGTGTAAAAACGTTAATCATAAGTTCTCCCAGTTTTTGAGGGGGCTCAATTGACTCTGAGAACTGGGCTCATCAGATTTTTCGAAACGAATGAAGCGAAGAATTTTAGTACAGCCAATGGATGATGAGATGCCCCTGACAGCTATTGGGAACCAGTTGTTAAGGAGGAACAGGTCCTGTCTAATGTATTTTGTTTAATTTCTCTTATGGAATTTGAGTTCAAAAAATTTAGAAAAATCTAAGTGGCAAAATAGGCCAACGGAGCACATGCCCAGTGGAAGTAGAAACAACACACTGAAAAAATGTTACTTGAAGTCGAAATAGATGAGCAGGATATGTATGAACTTATAGTTTATATACGTCAAGGAAGACACTATAATTTTCGGAAAGTACATGTTTCCTTCGTTTTATTGTTTAACAGGATATTAAACCGAGAGTAATAATTTCACCGAAGCAAGTTTCAAAGCTAGGATGATTACGAGGATTAGGTGCTTCGGCGCCCTGCACAAAGCTTTCTGTTAAAATAGTCTCTTCAGGAATGACAAAGTTGGTCTCGCCCTATGTATCTATGACAGTAAATCGTTGTGGGTTTGGCATATCAAGCCAGTATATATAATACTAGTGTCAAGTCTGCAGGTAACTGCCGTCATTACTGGCTGGTTGTCAAGTACATGGACCTTCAGGAGTATATCATTCGAGAGGCCTGTGTAAATGCTGTTCTCGCATTGGGAGCATTTGTCACATGTACTCGACGATCAGCAAGCAATAATGGCATCAACGATAGAATCGCGGATTTATTAGTTAGTTATTTTATTCTAGGGAAGAAGAAGGGTTATCCGTATTATATATATATTAAATTTAGTATGTTCAATGTAAGAAGTGCAATCCAGTTAATGAGGACAGGGGTTTAATTGAAATCCTTTGGCTGTACCTCTTTTGGCGTATCGGCAACAATGGCTGCCGCCTGCACAAAGCGTCCCGAGGAAGGAGGGGGACGCGCGAAATTTTCCACTGATTAGTAAGGCGGAGTAATCCGCCCACCTTTTGTCTTGAAGGATGAAGCCTCAGTTTTTTCAAGGGCTCTCCAAGGGGTTGAGGGCCCTTTTTAGAGGGAGTCTCGGGAGGGAGGTCCTACATCGCCCTGTCTAATGACCCGCCACCTCGGCAACACTGCTCTAGCTGACCCAGTCATGATCGCTCACAATCGATACGCCCCTCATCTCCGCTAAGAGTTCTCTCCCAAGATGCAAAAAAGGAAGTGGTCATGGAAATCAATAGCTGCAACTACTTGTCCTTTTATTGCCGGCATTATCTCTCTCTGCAAAGGAAGGAAGCCCACTCAGCCGGCAGCTTCATCTTCTTTCTTCTCCCCTCTCCTCTCTTCCCTCCATCATATCTTCACAAAATAGGGGTTAAACATGTTCAACCTACAAATCCCGGCCTCAATAGTGCCATCTATACATGTGATTATTATGTTAAATTATTTTTTATTTATTTATTAACGTCCACTTTTAGCAGATTTCCCTTAAGGGAAATCAGCTATTGAGGTTGTACTCATGACGGAATTTTCGACATTTTTCTTCAAATGTCCATCGATCCTACTTAGTAGATGACGAAAATGAGGTCCGTTCAAAACTGTATATCTATCTATCTATCTATCTATCTATCTATCTATATATATATATATATATATATATATATATATATATATATATATATATATTTGTCTGTTACCGCTCTAGCGGTCGCTATTTTTGTTTGATCGTTACGAAACTCGAAATTTAGTCGTTTTATGTAAAAATAAAGATCAAGGTCGTTAACGGCTGAAATGGGACCAGTGGGAGGGGGGGGGGTTTGAGGGGAGGATTTTCGAAAATTCGAAATATCTCCGTTACTATACGTCGGATCGAAAAATTGTATAGAATCAATCTTATTGCAAATTACATTTACTATAAATATTGTTCTATACATATTTTCCGTATAATGAGTATTAACCGAGATATTTGTATTTTTTGTAATGAGTTCCGCTTTCAGTAAACCCCTACTCCTACTAAGGTAAATGTACCAGTAATAGACACTGTATTAGTAATAGACACCCGGAAATTCAAATTAAAATAATAAGCCTTTGGCACTACTGAGAGGGTCCAAATCAAGGCAGGTGTGCTGCTAGAACACTATGGTGGGTGATCCCTGAACTACAGATGGCGCGGAGCCATAATGCTTCCGGTGCAGTTGATTTATTAGTGACATTTAGTGAGTTGTCTTCCTCAGCGTGGTTTTCTTACCACTTTTCTTAAGGAGGTAAGTTGAGAATTTTGTCAATAATTTTGTTCTAAGTAAGGTATTTAAACAGCTGGTCATCATTTCTTAATGTAGAACTCTCTAGGAATTGGTTTATTGTGGTACGGCATCCTATAGTTAACCTGTACGTCACATGGAGGGGGTGTCTATTACTAAAACACGTCTCGAGGTTTGTAACCAGTAATAGACACCCCTGTCTAATACTGAGATTTTCATTTTTTTTATATTTCTATTCATATGTTCTTTGAATTGGTTTCTATTTATTAATGAAGTTATTCTGTCTAAGTTTCATTCAATTCTGGCCACAGGAACTAGTATTTGACATGGGTGTCAATTTCTGATGCATTAGTCTGTCTAATACTAATACATGAATAAATATTTGTTACACAAATTTACAATACTCTGCATATTTTATGTACTTAGTTCACTTAATTGTTCATTATAAGTTAACATACATGGCATAGAATCTATTTATTAATTTAAAGTTGAGCACAATTGGTCCCAAAGAATTGAAAATTTGGAAACATCCTGAGGAAAGTATGCTCAATGCTATTGCTAATGTCCATCGTGGTGTCCCAATAGCCACAGCAGCTAAAAGACATGGAGTGCCACGAATTACCCTAATATATAAAGCAAAAGGGAAATCACCATTAAGACGGAAGAAAGGACCGGCATCTACCTTAACCTCAGAGGAAGAAGGTTCATCTTCAGCTAAAATAGAGAGTCATATGAATGCAAATCTTCAAAAAGATACTTTTTCTAACACATTTATTCCAAGTCCCTTCAAAAGACAATTTTTCTGGCTCGAACCTAAAAAAAATAAGATGCTCGAAAGAGGTAATACCCAGTGTAGTAACATCCGAAGATTGGCAAAAATACCATGAACAGAAAGAATTCAAGAAGAGAGAGTTGGAAGAAAAGAAGAGAGAGAGAGAGAGGGCCTTAACTAGGCTCAAAAAGAAGGAAGAGGAAGAGAAACAAATGAGGGAAAAAGCAGAAGAAAGGGCAGCCAAAAATAGGCAAAAAATAAAAGGAATAAGAGGAAGGAAATATCATCATCTGAAGAAGAAAGGGAATGGGTTCCTTCAGGTGACAGCATTGATGATGTGAGTTTAAACTTAAACAGTGAAGAAGATGTCACTGTAGTTGACATTCAAGGTTAAGAATATGTAAAAGAAAATACTCCTCTACACAAGAATGTTGTGCAGAAGTGGATAACATTGAAGATGCCTTCTCTAAACATGTTGATTCGTTTAGAAAAGTGCTAGATACGATCATCCTAAAAAATGACGTAAATGTGCAGGGCAGAGTAGGAGATTTTTATCCCTGTAATAGAATGAGGACTGTTTTTGTACAAAACAATAAAGGAGCTATCAAAATTGGTCATTCTGATATAAAAAAAAAAAAAAAAAAAAACTTCCAACGCCGCTGGAATTTGGAGAAAGATATCAGTTTTCGAGTTTCCGAAATAGATTTATAATTCCACCAAAATGTTCATTTTGTTTTTAAATAATATAATTTAAAAAAAAATTGAGATTGTTTTTCTGCTGCATTGCTTAAGTATTTAATTTTTCATAGTTTTGTACATTGTTACATAAACACATTATATATTTATTACAAATAAAATTTATGAAAAGATTTCATTATAATGTATGAAAAGATTTTCATTATTATGTATCATTTGTCTATTTCCATCCAGTAAAAACTGTAGTGTCAATTACTAGTACAAAGATGTGTCTATTACTAATTTTTTGAAAATTTCAGGTGTCAATTACTGATGCAAATTGAGGTATTATAATTGTTAAAGATTTTAATACAAAACAACGGAATATTGTCAAATAGTCTTCAGAATTCAAAAGGCAGTAAATTTGCCACCACCTATCACAATTTTCGAATCTTACAACGAAAACTTCCGGTACGGTTTGAAAAAATGCTGAAAATTTCTCTTAAAGTGTCTACTACTGGTACATTTACCTTAGGGGCATATTAGTAATAAGCTGATATCTCTTGAACCACCTCATTATTAGGTTAAATACAAAATATGGTTTTCAACAAAGCTTTATTTTACGAGGTACAAACAAATACGTACTGTTGAACTCCTCCCCCCCCCTTTTTTTCTTTTTTTTTTTTTCTTGGACTACAAAAATCTGAGTGATTGAGATAGAAATTATTTTGATTCATTTTAAATTACTCCACTAACTATAATAAATAGTTTCCAATAAAATTAATATTTTATATTCAGATATATTTCTTTAATTGTTTGTTTTTCCGGTCTATCTATCGATACTGCGCTACAAGGTTGCTAACCTGTTTGTTTACAATCCAGCCGTATTACGTTGTAGGGACTATTAACTTATATTGTAAATTCACTGAAAGATTTCTCATTGCCGTTTGTAATTATTCACTAATATTCACGGAAGTGTTACCTGTATGTATATTTATCTATTGTAAATCTTCGCTGGCTAACCTGTTTGTTCCTTAATCATGTGAAAATTTCATAACCGTCTGATCCCCCCCCCCATTCCTATTTTCTTCCCGGATTCCTAAATTTGGAATGGTTGTGATTAAAATTGTTCTGGTTTATTATTAATTACAGTAGTAGATATAATAAATAGTTATGAATAAAATTTATAACTTATATTCAAATATATTTCCGTAATTGCTTTTATTTCCGGTAAAAGCTGGCTAACCTGATTGTTTACAACTCAGACAGTTTGCTATGAGGAAGGTTCTTACCATTTGACTTGCCCTTTATTTGTTTACTTAATATTCACAGCAGTATTAAGTCTTACAAATAATAGATATTCTGTGGTACTATTTAGTGTTGGTGTAATAAGTGTTCAGAGCGCTGCTATCATTAAAGGTAAGTCCATCTTTTGTGTTCTTGTTGTTTTTTTGAGATTGAATAGTTTTTAATTTAGTCTCGGAGCCTAACGGACGAGAGTTACTTTCCCGCCAAAAGCTAGTTCGGCATTTCCTTGACTGGCTTGGCTCTCGTGAAATTTCTTTATTGTAAAACTTCACGTGGGAAATCTGCTTAGTTTACGCAGCCCCTGCGTGACGGACTTTTTGTAACTAAGGCTAATTGGGACGGGTTATCTACAGGTTACCACCCGTTTCTAGCCAGCCTGGGACTGCGGGTTTTATTTAATGAATTCCGTCACTAAATAAATTCCTATTGCCCAGGCGGGAATTGAACTCGCCACTCTAGGTTTACCTTATGAGACTAAAGTCAAAGCTTTAACTAACATTGCTAACCTGAGCTCCTATGTTAAATTAGATTTTCCCATAATATATTTAACATTACAAATGAATTATTATACTCAATTTGGCAATAACCCAAGAGCCACTAGGGCTAGATGTATACAAATTGTATTTATTATTATTTATTGGCATCACATCAAAGGTGATTTTAATAAAAATAAAATATCATTTAAATATAGTTCCGTAAACTACTTGACTATTTATTGACTAAAAATAAAGCCATTGCAGTACTACTAAAAGTTCATTGGGACTCAGGTTAGTGCTGTGAGTTAAGACGGTCTTAATCTCACGTGGTAAACCTAGAGAGGTCAGTTCGATTCCCGCCCTGGCACTAGGCATTTGTTTAGAGACGGACAAATTAAATAAATTCGATAGTTCCACCCCGGCTATAAAAAAGGTGGAAACCTGTAGATAACCCGACCCAATTATCCATAGAAGCATAAAGTGAACGTAAATAAATTTAAAAAAAAAAATAGATTGAGTATAACCATAACCCAAAACTAATTTATTAACAAGGTAACAGTAACAAGACTGCACCACAACCACCATATAGCTATTCTGGCACTGAACAACCATATAGATATTCTACAGCCAGCTTATCTGCTAACTAATTGTTAGTTTATTTAGTTTTTCTCAGATCCTTCTTCTGCTAGGCCTGCAGAAGAAGAGTCTAGCAGATGGAAGGCTCGTATAAATAACATTACTGAATAAGAGGCTTAAAATCGAAAATACTCTGGAATATTCCATTTTATTCTGTGGAGGACATTTAATATAGACTCTCCCAGTCCCGATCACAATGAAATCCTATTTTACCTCAATAGAAAGGAAGAGGATAAGGAAATAAGAAATAATACCCAGTAATCTTCGATTCAAATAAAAATTATTATTACTTATTAACGCCCCCTTTTCGCTACTACGGCTAACAGGATACAACCCTTTTCTAACCAGGGTGGGACTAAGGATTTTATTTAGTGAGTTTGTCCCTAAATAAATTCCTATTGACCCGGTGGAAATCGAACTTGTCACTCTAGGTTTACCATGTGAGATTAAAGACAGCGCTATAACTCACGGGGCTAACCTGAGACCCAAGTAAAAATTAAATGTAGTAACTTGTACGGTAAAACAATAGATCAAAGTACAACCTACGAAATAGTTTTCTTTGACCGTACAAAACATACGAAAACTAACTTTAAACATACTATGAAAGATTAATAAATCACAAACCTACAATATACCCTCCCCTTGTAGATTTCAGGCTACTGGGCGACCTTGTTCGACTGGATCCAACTAACAGGAAGGGACGGGTTGGAGAGAGGGGTTAACCCCTATTATTCTCAAGCAGGAGAATGGAGAACGACTGTGAAGCTTTGTGTCATTGATAAATAAATTATTAAAATAATTGCTTTGTGACGGACATATTTTTAATTTTTAGGACATATTGCCATTCGTGGTAATAGGGCTAGTAGGTTTCAACCAATTCCAATGTTAATATGTGTATCTAGGCTTCACCTGGCGATTGCTCCCTTGTATAGGATTTCCTGTTTTATAATGTGAAGAACGAGATCAATAAAAGTCTACCGTTGCCTCCTGCATTCGACGAGGAAACATTAAAAGGATCAGAGGAAAATTTCTTACTCTACCCACTGAATTTCTTTACTTATGGCTTTCTTGGCATGGATCCTAGAGTAGTCGGGTTTTTTGAGTCAAGCTACTTGATAAAAATTAAAGTAGTACAGACTGAATTCTATACAAGATGGGGAAAAAAAAACAGAAAATATATTTATACTCTACAAAACAAGATAGTAGGAAAAAAAACTATACCAAAATTGTTTAATAGGGTCCATATTTTTGCTCAACTTTCCCCTTATGTGGGATAAATTATTTTTAATTTAAACAGACTATAATGGAAAATTCGGTTTTGGGTAATTGAAATACTTTCCACGTCTAGTTGTTCTTATAAAATAATATTTGACCAGAACATGAGATCTATCATTGGGTGCTATCCTAAATTCTTTTTAAGGTAAATTATGTTATTTAAAGAGTCCTTGCCATCAGTATAACCCCCGCAACGAAATACCCCCATCAAGTATTCCATGATTGGAGATAAGAGGTATTTGAGGGTCTTGGTTCTCCGAAAGCAAAATGACTTCCAATGCAGAACCCTTTGGAATATGAAGGGGAGAGACTTGCTTTTCACCATATCGAATTTCTCAACTCCTTGTTAATCTGCGGACAGTGTCACAGAGGCTTTATTAAATCCATTCTACAACTTAAGTTTAATGCCCTAAGATGAATGAATGATTGCAGGGGAGCTATATTCTTTACAGTATCTCAAAAGATAAGCCATCAATACTTTATGGTTTGGTTAATAATGCCATCTATGTTTTCCGATAGGCATGTTTTTTAATAGTATCTATAATTCCCGATAGGAATGCTTTTTACTTATATACACAGTGACACATGCATAAATTGTCTATTTGTTTGATCTTTACCGAACTAGGTATTCACGTGTTTCTCGCAAAACTAAAGATCGATGGCTTTTAAATTTAAAAATCAGATCAGGAAGAGTAGAGGGAAGGGTTTAGAGGTAAAATAAAAAATAAAAATATCTCAGTTATTATAAGTTAGATCAAAAAATATTATCTAACCAATCTTTTTTTTTTTTAACTTTTTTAATTTGCGTATTAATCCTCCACTCCTCATTCACTTTAGCAATGAGCTAATATTTCACAAAAACTCGTCTTTCAAGCTTAAATACCAGACATTGATTTTATCCGACCTCTACAATATGAGATACATGGATAAATGTGAAGAGTCATTAATAAACATTTGATACTCTAATAGCCTCAATTTTTATTTGGTCGGAACTCTTTATTTAAGGGTTTCATATAAAACTGAAGATTAAAAAATCGTCAATGGCTAAAATCTCCTCAGAATTAAAATTTCATTGTTCATTTTTAACACCTGTAGCAGCAGAAGTGACTAGTATACGAAAATAGGTATGTCTGTCATGTCTATCAACAGAACAGAAAACTTCGGAAGAACTTGCATAAGCAATACTTCACACCTTTGAAACACATTTTTTGTTTATATTCATAAGCTTCACTAACTAAAAACCACATTTTCGGCTGATAATCCGTCTCTACCCTGAGCACATAGTAACAGTTAATTGAATAATTATAGACAACGAAACGTTTGAGTTAAGATTGGAGATAATATTGATGAAGTGGACAAGGGGAAAGACTACTTATACTTCAATTGAAATAAAATCACCAGCGATATTTTACGAGGTAGCTATGTGTTAGTTACTGTATTATCCTCACTGTGCAATATCTAAAGTTTTGTAATAAATTGGATGCCAATCAATACTTCAAAAGTCAACTAAATTTCAATTTGTTCCAGCACTATGGCTAAACCGAATTAATGTAGTTCCTGAAACGATGACGAGAAACATAGCTACGGCGAAATTATAGTTATTTGTTTTATCGTTGTCACATGTTAGACTATTATTGCTTATAAAAATAAATAAATAAATATGATGAATCTGGTACTCCTGTACAATATAATAGGTTTAAATAGAAGTCCTTCTTTGTACAAGATTATGTAATTAGACCCATGCTATTGACACCTCATGCCGCCATCTTTAGGCCTTAAAATCACAAGTAAAGACCTAAGACCAACAATAAATTAAATGGTCAAAAGCTTCCAGAAAAAAAAGACTTTAGACTTTAAGATGTGTTTGGCAAACTCATTACGACTTCTGAACCATTTCTCTTAACTTTTTTGGACATTATTTTTTCAAATGGTAGGGGAAGATAAATTTGAGGCTCTGGAAGAGGTGGGTGAGTGACTTGCGGAGGCTAGTTACCTGAAATAGGTAGAACGACTTAACCGTGGACGGCACTAGGTGTTTTAAGATAGTGGCAAACGCCCTGTTCTGGCAGGTCAGTAGCGCCTAGTAATATAACAAAACATTTAGGGGTTTAGTGAATGAACAGCTGGTGAGGTCAAACACCTCTATAACTCCTTCCTTTATTATAAGTGGAGAAGGTCCGGTGCAAATGCCCCTCCTTTGGCCCTCTAAAGATGGTTCCTTTTCACTCGGGATTTCCTGTTAGAAGTCTACAAGGAGATCCCCAGTGAATAGGGACCAACAACCATGATAACGCATGACTATTGTCAATCAATTGATACTTCCATACTTCTTTCCATTTCGTTTAAAAGTTAGTTGTTATTTATTAACATCCACTTTGTGCTACTATGGCTAATTGGGATGAGTAATCTACAGGTTACCATCCTTTTCAAACCAGGGCGGGACTAAGGACTTTATTTAATGAGTTCGTCACTACATATTCCTATTGCCCAGGCGGGAATGGAGCTCGCCACTCTAGACTTACCATATGAGATTAAGCCCACGCTTTAACTCGCATGGCTAACCTGAGTACCCTTGAGGTTTAGTTTCGTGTAAAAGTAAACGTCAAGGCTCAGTTGGTTAATGTACAAGAACAAACACTTTGGATAGATGACTTCCCTTGTTGATATACAACGTTCTATAGTTGTTGTTCTATACATTTTTCTCTAATTCGTATTCCACTTTAGCAATTTCTAACTTTAGAAGAAATTCTGAACACCAGTAAGAGTTACTACAAGCGATTTTCTTGCAAAGCAATCATCCATTAATTTCAAGTCTTCCGAACAGAGTGTTCTTACTAAATAAGAAACGGAGTATAAAATGTGAGATGAGGACATCAGTGTACCATTCCAGCACCTGATAAATGGTTTATTTAGCCTGAATCATAAAAAAAGGACATTTTCATCCGTTATAGTTTGAAATAAAGATAGCACGTTTAGAAACTAAACTATTTGAAATTTGTTGCATTGATGAAGAAATAATGGGTCTGACTTATGTATATTTTCCAAGATTTTCAATAATAATTTGTATGTTATTTATTTATATCCCATTTCGGCAATTGATGTAAGTATTATTTACGATTCATGAGGGACTATAAAATGGTGTACCAGAGTTATTGTCCTGTTCATAATGTTCGTTTCTGCATGTGTGTAACCAGAGTTAAATGATTCTTACATCATCTTCATCATTTTAGCAGATTTCCCTTAAGGGAAATCAGCTAGTGAGGTCGTACTCATGACGCGATTTTCGAAAAATTTCTTCAAATGTCCATCGATCCTACCCAGGAGATGTCGAAATGAGGTCCGTTCAAAATTATCTCTCTCTCTCTCTCTCTCTCTCTCTCTCTCTATATATATATATATATATATATATATATATATATATATATATGTCTCTTAACGCTCTAGCGGTCGGTTATTTATATACCATTTTTCGACTCATATTGACAGAAGTATTTAGAATTTTCGATTTTCTCCACCTCTAACTCGTTAGTTTTCATGAAACATTAACATATATCGAGTTTATTTTTGATTTATATTTTGTTTATTTCTATTATATTTCACTCTTAAACCACTTGAAGACAACTGACATTTACAACAAACTTTAAACCTCGCCTAGCCCACTCATTTGTCTACGTTTTATATCTCTGTATAATACATTTTTAAACTTGTGTTTTAGACTTCCATCACCCTCATGCCAGGATTTATCTCTAAATTTATAGTTTCACATAGCTTTATTTTAACATTTCCTTAATTTTATTACCATAAATTTTATACTATGTTTTAATAATTTTGAAAACATTTTTTCTTTAATTTAAAATTTTAATTTAGAGAATTCAAATAAATGGTACTGAGCGACATCGCCTATTTGCGGAGCTCTTCAAATAAATAAATAAATCTATTATATTTTTTATGTAATTTGTATTATTATCTTTATTTATCATTATTATTTTTCTTGTGTTAAGTCTAGGTTAGGCTAGATGTGTTAGGTCACCTCAGTAGGGGGTAGGCTAATAAATTTTTGGCCCTTGTGGTCAAACTCAAAGGGTGTAGCGAGCCTAAATGTATAGACGCTGTTTATTTATTTTTATTTTTTTTATGGTTGTAATATAATTTGATGATGGAGTATTTAATGTAATGCAATAAATTATCGCAAATAAAATTTTTATATAGGATCGATGTCAGGAATTGTGTGAAAAATCGCGCCACGAGTAGGTACATCCTGAATAGCTGATTTCCCCTAAGATTCTTTGATTGGGAGTCTCGGAAGGCGGTAGAGAAGGGAATAAGAAGGTGACTAAAACGGTGGTGAATAGGGAGGTCTGATAAGATTGGAGACTGGTGATTAGAAGCAGGGTAGGTACTGGAGGGGTGGTCGAGGGGAGGAACCCCCACCCCGCTCTCCTATTATACAACCCCTAGCCCTCTAACGGACTTCAGTTCTTCCTCGAGCACACCACGTGCTATCCACTTCATCTCTACCAGCCCGAAGGATTATCTTCCAATCAGGTACATTACTCTCGCTTTATACACACTAACATCAATCATTTCAATGTGGTAGCCTTCTCCAATAGTAGAACTTAATTCCTGGCTGGAGAAACAATAGATAATAGTCCCATAAACCTGTTTTTCAAAATAATAATGCCCATTTTTTAGCTGGGAGAACACCATTCAGCACTAATGAACGCTGTCATATATGAAATACCATTTAAATTAGATCCAAACTAATTTAAAGTATTTTAGAAAGCATTGAGACAATACAGTGTTTCAATTCACCAAAACTAAATTGGTCCCACTCTTAATTTGTATGTACACGTGACAAATAAATTTTGCGAGCAAATATTAAACACCTTACATTATTAGACACATTCATTCAATTTATAAGCTTAACAAAACTGTTTTACTTTTAGAAAATAAACACAAAAATGAGTAAATCAACGAAAACGAGGAATGGTACATTATATGCAAAGAGACAAAAAAGCGCCAATCTTTTATAGTCAGAAGAGCACCCTGGGGTTGGGGGGGGGGTGAGATATCAGAATCTATCCCACTAAAATTCAAATGAATTTTGATGTACGGAGCTTGAATAAATAGGATCCTTTAAAGACGTGTGTTGGGTGCGTAATTATTCATAATTATTTACCTCGTAAAATATTTTACGATTTATCTGAATGTAAAACAATTTCTGAAACTATTTATTTTCAATTAGAATTTGCTATTTATTGTTATAGAAGGTATTCAAATTCTAACGCTAGAATTTCTAGCACATTTAGTTTAGCTTTTGATTTTTATTTATGACAAAGCTGAATCCTTAAACAGATAATAAGGATTTACTTTTAAAAGGCAAAACAAAAAAAAAAAAAAAAAAAAAAAAAAATGGAATAATGGTTTTTGGGAAAAAAATAACAGACGTCTGTTTAGTCATTTGATAGATTAAAAAAAATAACCATAGTCAAAATTCTCCAGGATGGGACAATTTAAGTCAGGGAGGGAGGGTCAGACCTCGTGTGGTGTTATTGCCACATTATGAAAGCATTTACTCGTGTGTAAGTCAAACCTTCCTTATATGCTCGTGCTAAATTATTATTATCATATATATCCTTATTTGTAAATGACTATTACTTTTGAAATATTTAAATATTGTTTTTAGTGTAGTCAGGCATTTGCGTTTCTTTTTAATAAATAGATGAAAATTCAAGAAAAACGTTTAAAGGACTTTATTCATGAATTCAGTTCAAATACTTAATATCATAAATCCGAAAGAAATGTTGATGATATTTATCGTTATTATAAATATCCTTAACAATTCTAAGCTAGAGTGGCGGTGATAAATATCAAAATATGCCACTGACTAAAGATTTATTGGAACATCATTTGCTCGGTGGAAGTTCGTTAACTGTTTTTTGTTCAACATTCCACGGTTACCGCCTTGCTCTGTTGAAGGACCCAGCTGGTTGGCTGGATGCAATGATTCCCCTCAGACGATGGAAAAGGCCAAGGTCCTACGAGAACTCTAGTGCTCAATTGTAAGTATGCACTTTACATTACACGAGGTGTTCTAAACGGTGACTTCAAAGTTGTGATTGAGGATGGAGGTTTTCAATGAAATATTCCCTTAGGAGTGAAGGGCAAGGAGATATCGCTTTGAAGTAAAATAAACCTTTTTCTTCCTGCTTATTTATTCAATTATTAACTCCTTCAAAGGTTCTTGATTTTAATATTAGTTACTGATTTTCTATAAATACATGCCAGTTGGTGTAGTCAGTTTACTTTGAATATTCTGAGCACTTCAACAAACATAGTAATTGCGAAGGAAAAGACATATTTTCTTTCTATTTAGGAAATTGAGGATTCTTCTTCTTGTTGAAGAAACGAGTTCCTGACGTTGTCCATCTACTGGATGCCTAAGCAAATTCTGCTTCTGGCCATCTTTCCAACACTACCAAGGTATCCCTCTTCATGGTTTTCTATGTAGTATATTATTTTAGCTCTCACCAGAGATTATAAGTAATAATTTACACATTTCGCTCATAAAATAATTATCTTCGTTTTTGTAAAATAAAATCCTGAGTGATCATCTATCGAAATCCTTCAAACCTCATTAAGAAATTTGATGTGATTGCGGGAATATCTCAAAACGAATTAGCGATATTTGGCTCGAATATTACGCTTGGTAGAAACAAGGCTGAAGAGAATTGCAACTATAGTTGCTCATAAAAGCGGTTTTGCCCAATGGGACGAGCTGTTCACCAATCCAGAATTAAGTTGAGTTGTAGTTCTTTGAGTTAAATTGTCTCTTAGTTTTACTAGCAGATATACCTCAAGGGAAATCAGCTATTGACGTTATACTCATAATGCTATTTTCGAAAACGTTCCTTAAATGTCTATCGATCCTATCTAGGAGATGGCGAAAAAGTCCGTTACGCAGGGGCTGCGTAAACTAAGCAGATTTCCCTTGTGGAATTTTGCAATAGATAAATCTACATACTGGTAACACTTAACACCACCGTGAATATCAAGTGAATAAATACAAACGCTAATGAGAAATATTTCAGTCAATTTTAATAACCTCTAAACGGAAAGCTCTAAATTGTAAACAAACAGGCCTGCCAACCAGTCAGAGCTGAACAGATAGATAGAAATATTCTTCACCGGAAAGAAAAACAATTACTGAAATATATCTGAATATAACATATTAATTTTATTGAAAACTATTTATTATATCTAGTACTGTAATTTATAATGAAGCAGAATAATTTTTATCTCAATCACTCAAATTTTAGTAGTCCATGAACTAAAGAAGGGAGGGGGATCAACAGAACGTATTTGCATATATATCACCAAGAAGAAGCTTACACCAGTCTACACCAATTTCACGATAGCAAAACAGTTACGGAAACGGCCGAACTAACTTTCAGCGGAATCGCAAGAACAGAACCGACAATAGCCGAATATGAAAAATGCAAATATCTCGGTTAATATTCAAGATAGAGAATAAATGTATATAACAATATTTATAGTACATTTAATTTGCAATAAGATTGTTTCGAACAGAGATATTTCGAATATCCCCCCCCCCTCCTACTTGTCCGATTTCAGCCATTAACGAACTTGATCATAACTATTAAACATAATAAATATAATAATAAAATAGCCCTAAACATTTTTGGTTCTTGACTTGTAATATCGAAGATTTATTAACATTTTCAATTTACCTCTTCCCAAAACTCCTGGTATTACTTGTGCATGTACAGGGTGAGAATGCACTCAAGATGCATTCTCACACTACATCGCAGGAGGACCTGTTTTTAAAGTTTTAAAAGGATTCATAACTGCCTTCTGGGAATTTTTTTTTAAGTTATTCAAATAATTTTAATCGTTTCCTTTGTGTAGCCAGAAGTCGGAGGGGGGAGGGGGTCAAAACGGACGGCAACTGACAACCAAGAGCAGACCCTTCTTCCATGGATAGCCTTAAGGGAACACAGCTATTGGAGGTAGTTCTCATGACGCGGTTTTCGAAGAATTTCTTCAAATGACCATCGATCCTGCCTACTTGATGACGAAAATGTGGTCAGTTGATAATTATATACACAGCTACACACACACGCGCACGCGCTCGCACACGCACACACACATCTTTCTATCTATCTATATATTTGTCTGTCGCCGCTCTAGCGGTCGCAATTTTTGCCTTATCGATACTAACATTGATATATAATTGTTTTATGTAAAAAGAAAGATCAAGTTTGTTAACGGCTGAAATCGGACCAGGCGGACGGCCGGTTTAGAGGGGGAGAATTTTGAAAAATTGAAATATCTCCGTTATTATAAGTCAGGTTTAAAAAAATGTATAGAATCTATCTTATTGCTAATGAATGTTCTATAAATGTTGTTATATACATTTATTCTATAACTATATTCCTATATTAACTAAGATATTTGCATTTTATTGTTTCAGCCTTCAGTAAAACCCCACTCCTACTCATATCACATAAACAATACTCTGTTATACAAGGAAAATCTTTATTTGAAACTTAAACACCAAATATTTTTCTCAATGAACTATCATTTTCTAAGGTAAATGCAAATGCGTGGCATGTACCATGGGAACTCTGCTTAGTTAACGCAGCGCCTACGTGACGGACTTTTTTATATTTACCCTGAGAATTTCTACACGTTATATCTAGTCAAATAGAAAAGAGACGTGTATGATAATGTTATCATGGGCTGATAATGGTCCAACTATATGTTACAATATGTTTTTATTTATTTACGTTCACTTTATTCAACTAAGACTTATCGGAGCGGGTTATCAATAGTTTACCGCTCTTTTTTAGAAAGGGTGGGACTAAAGATTTTATTTAGTGAGTCAGCCATTAAATAATCTCTTATTGACAGTCACATACAATTTGTATAGTTGCAATGGGGGGGTGGGGGAGGGCCCACCAATGCCTCGGTGCCAAATTCCTCTGACGAAGAACTCTTGACACTAGTGGATCCCACCAAGACAGCTGATAGCCAGCCCTCTGACCATGCCTCCCTCCTTTTCTAGTTTAGCCTTATATCAGATCCTCCTTGGATAACAGAGGTTGCAGGATGAATAGCCCACTCAGAATGGTTAACCTCTGGTTACTGCTCCCAGCCCACCTTGGGGAGGCTAATGCTCTGTAAGGTGACGAAAATGTACATAGTTGACCCAATAACATTATTTGAACTGATGTTATGCAACTTACAATATCAACTTTTTACATGTTTTAAGTAAACAAAATTGCGGCAAACACATGAGACTCAACATTTTGAATTCCTCTATCTCTATTAGAGATAAAGAAAATATGCATATTGCCTTTTTTACATTGACATTTAAAAATGGACCTATGAAACCATTCGATTTGGTGAATAGAAATGAAGAATTTTATGATTTTAATACTCTTGAAAAGTCTGAAAATCAAGTTTCTTTCTAAATATTGAATATCGTTAATTCAGGACGAGATTCACAGAGTACGCAGATTTGCTTTGATGGGGATTTTATTTTATTCATGCTCTTTGTCGTGAGCCCCATTTAGCAATTCATTTAGTCTAACCTTGATACAATGACAATTTGTTTGAAGAATGTTGGTTTCTTAAACTTTGTTTAGTTCCTGATTTTGTATTGATTTTTAGCCTCTCTATAAAAATCATCTTGAGCAGTTATAAAGACCAAACAAAAGAAAAGTTGGGGAAAAGAATCAAAGGAGTAGGACATAGCCTGCTTTGCGTGGCAACATTTTCACCGGTCAATTTGAAATTATTATAAATGAAATCTGTTAAAAATATTTCTAGTTTCCCCCTTTTTTGGTCACAATTGCTATTATTGAATCAAATTAGTAGACATTTTAGTCTATGCCTTGTGAAATCTATTTTCAAGTTAGAGGTTTGAAGTTCTTTAATATAAATGAAACATACAATATGCAAGGTGGGTTCGCCACCCTCCTTCTGTGGTTTAAATGATTTCCTTCATTTTAATGGAGAAACTAGAACTTCATTCATTAGTGTCAGACATCAAATCAGTTTCGAAAATTGTATAACTTAAAGGTAAACCCTGTTTAATACGACTTGTTAATTACGGAGCGCTTTTTAATTTATGAAAGATAACTCCATTGGAATAATTCAGAAGTGACAATTGTCACAGCAGAATCTTCTAATCTGTATTTTACCATCCCAAATATTGAAATAAAAATCTCCGAAAGCCTTCATGAGTACGACCTCAATAGCTAATTTCCCTTAATGTAAATTAAGTAAAATGTTATCAGACTAGATAGGTGGGGGAAGAGTTAAAAGTAAAATAATTTTAAGGGATAAAATCGAAAATAAATCATAATTCAACACCAAATTCAAAATTTTAACTGTCAAACTCTCACTGACTGATATGTTGACGCAATTTTCAGATTGTAATTTGTTTGACCTCCCCACTACTTAGTAACTCTGAGCTGGACATTTATTTGATTTCTATGTGCTCTGTCCTTTGATATTGATGCATTTCACAAATATTCACATTGTTACATGATAATTACTTTATACGAAAGAACTAAATAAATTAAAAAAATAAATAAATCACAAATTCTTTATATCTGTTGTATTAATATATAGGTTCGAATGTTACATTCCACGAGATATAACGTCTTTCTTTATGTCTACTTAGTAAATGCCTGAAAATCAACTTTTCACTTAATTATGAGTGTCTTTATCGATGGGTCTCTTGTAATTGTATATTTTAAATTAGTTTAGTCCTAGGTCTGCCTAAGAGGTTGGTTGTAATAGTGCCAAACATGAACGATAAGTATTATTCGTAGTGTCATTCAAAAGTATTGTGGATTACACTGCACCAAAACTTGGGGAGAAGTGATGTAGCGACATTGCCAATATTATTTTTTTAACGTTCTATTTATAAGAATCCAACATTAAAGCATTTAATATAACCAGCTTTCATTTTTGCCAACGTAAAAGTTTGATAATCTTGTTTTCAGTTCAATAATGATCATTACCTCGTAAAATTGTTTGATATCTCGAGTATGGTATGAGCATTAAATTATTTCACTTACATCATTTATGTAATGTATTGGGCATTCTAGAATACTTAACTCTTTATTCGTAATTGAATTAAATAAAAACCTGTGTTGGAACAATGGCTCAGCTAGTGGATAGCCAGGAAGGAAAGAAACCAGACAAGAACTGTCAGCTGTATGGCCTCTCTTTCCAAAACCTTTCAAGTTTCTCCGCCTGGCCACTGCGCACCATGTGGCTTTAATCATGCGATCATCCGACGAATTTCGTCCATTTTCTTTTACATATTTAGCCGCGTTCATTCATTAAACACTGAACGCTTGAGAGACCGTAGGCTCAATGAAGAGGAGTGTCCCCGTGTTTGTATGTCACTGTTGTGCTTCACAATTTTTGGTGATGAAGTGGTCAGTACGTCTGATTCAAAGATAGAGTTCCTGAAACAAGAGATGACTTTTCTTCCCGTATACGGCAACAAAATAAAAAAAAAAGAAGCGTTTTGAAATTATCGGTTAAAAAAAAATCAAATCATCTGTTAGTACAAAAATAACTGCTTGATCAGATTTCCCTTAAGTAAAATTGATTACCTGAAACTGGTCACATAATGCGTTTGTCTTTTAATTTTATTTCTAGTGACCACCAATTCAAGATAGTAGACGAAATTAGATCCTTTCACTCTATCTCTCACACACATGTATATACGTATCTGTCAACGCTCATGCGGTTGCTATTTTTGGCTAATTGTTCCAACCATCGCCTCTGTGGCCAGGTCGGCAAATAACGGGGACCCACGGGCCTCAAATGAAAAATAGAAAAACCTAAATTAAAAAAGGCATTAATTTTGTTATTAATTAACACCCCAAATAATATATATTTACATTCGTAAATACATCGCTGATAAATATTTCGATTAGCAAATGTTGGGATTGTATTTTGCACTTTATGCTATTCTTAAAGGGATTTTTACAAATAGGTTATGGTTTATAAGGAACTAATGTCCTGAATTATTATTACAGGTAAATCTAGATTTATTAATTTTTGTAATAGCCTACAATCCTGCAATAATTATTTGTATAAATTAAATATGCACATTTTATAACATCAGTCATCAGCTACTTACTTTATTAATTTCAATTAAAAATATTAAATTTAAATTTTATTAAAAGCATGATAGTAAGGGTATTATGATGTGTGTGTGTGTGTTATTAAGTAAAAAATTGTTTGTATTATATTAGGAATCAAACAATTTGCTAGGGGGCCTGCCAATTTTGCCGAGGGTCCAGTGAGCTGCCAGTCCGGCACTGGTTCCAACCTCGATATTTTAATGTAACAATTAAAATGAAATGTTAAAATTTTTTTCATTAATGATCAAAATCGGACCTCGGAAGGAGTTGGGAGATTCGATTTTGGAATGAACGAAATGTAAAACAAGTTATTTCTATTGACATTCTACACGTTTTTCGTCTACGGGGATATTTACTCTTTTCATCCTTAATGCCCTCCCTTCTCTCTCCCACTAATACCTACATGATTTTCAAACCAAACTATTATGTCTCAATACGTAAATACATATATATTAGATTAATATTTTAGTTAAGGTTTACTATTGAAGAAATAGAGATTAGATCGCAAGTCCTTTGGTGCCTGGCCATAACCACCTGCGATACACAATTAATCTCTATATATATAAAATTGTAACCTCTGTCTGTACATTGATTTTTTTCGCGAAATTTCACGATAACTTTTCGTTTCACATGTCATAGACACCATAACTACATTTTGTTTCTTTCGTGTCTGTTTGTTTGTTTGTTTATTTGTTTGTTACCTTTTCACGCATAAACGGCTGAACCGAATTTTATGAAACTTGGTATGTATATTACTACTAGCCCAACTTAGACTTTAGGCTATATTAATATTCTCTAAGACGAACAGGAGTGGGGGTTATAAGGGAGGCCTGAAATTAAAAATAGAGATATTTCGTTTCCTATTGCTTTTTCAGCAAATATGCACATAACAAAAGTTGTTTATTTTGTAATTTAGAGTAACTTTTGTTATATGCAGTATCATCGTATACCGAAGTATAAAGGCGTTATACGCTAAAAAGTATAGCGGGAGACAACAATTTTATTTGGCACAAAAGACTCAACCGAACTAAATAAAACACTCAGTATGTGTATTAGCACTAACGCCTTCCTTATAATAAGCCATACTAACATTTCTAGGGACGGGCAGGAGTGGGGGTTATAAGGGAGACCTGAAATTAATAATAATGATTTCCTATTGGGGTTTCGGCAAATATGCACATAACAAAAGTTGTTTATTTTGTTATTTAGAGAAATTTGCTCAACACTTCTTTTCAATATGAACTACCAGGTACCTCACCTGAAAAAATTAATTCAAATGTATGTCAATATTTTCTCCTTAATAATTCAAATCTATGCATAATGCACAGGAGACGGGAAAGATATGCAGGACAGTGAAGTCTTACATAAAAAAATAATTTTATTATTAACAAATGCCAACAGCGGGTATTAACCCTAAACACTGGAACGGGTAAATGTCAAAATATTGTGCAAAGTAAAGCCTTGCCAAAAATATACCATCACCATTCAGCCTCAAATGAATTCCCTAGCTAGTCTGTGTATACAAAGTTAATGGTTATGTTGACAGGTCAGACACAGACGCAGCATATGGCCTGAAAGCTAAACACAAAGCCATTCACTTAAGTTCCTCAGAGACTAAATTAATTTCTGATCATTCTGATCTCTCTTCAGTTATTTCTAAACTTAAACATCTCCACTCTACTATGTTGAAAACTCCTGATGAGGTATCAGAACTATGTCACCGGTAGAGCATTAAAGGCATCCAATCTGTTAGTACACTCAAGAAAGATGTTATGGTTGTTGGCAAATTGACAAATGATCAAAAAATCCGACACAAAGTACTAATAATTAAAACAATAAGTGTATTCTTTGCTAATAATAACAATAACAAACATTTCTCAAGACAGGTCCTTCCTGATATCGCATTACCTTTAGACCAAATTCAAATAAATGTTCTTCCTGTAGTGTCACAGCACACTCACTCTTTGGCAGACGTATTTGTAACCGCTAGGGAGGTTATTGTAAAGTGCTGTGGTGATTACTCAAGATAATATGGGAAGTTACTCTCAAATTTTTGCCCTGCAGCTTTCGCCGAATCTCTTGAAGTCTCAAGTATCTAGGCCTCGGGACTTCATGGCGATGCAGTCTCTTCAGGGGTCTTTCTGTGAGGAGATCCACGAGTGTTGATCTGACTGACTAAGTTCATGTTGGATTATTTTAGTGGGAAATGAAAGTAAGGGGCATAGTGCTATGCCTGGGCGGAACGTTTGTCCTACATGAGCTTTAACGTAATCAAAGAGTATCATGAAGACTCCACTATCCTGTAAATCTTGGCCATATATAAATACATACATGTATGTGAGTACGGTTGTATAAGTGTTCCCACCCAGATATGTTGATGAAATCGTCTTGTTGAAACTTCGACACTAATTTACACTGAGAAACCCCACTGGGCACCCGCTGGGACGGCGGCCCTCGGCAAAGTTAGCCCCCCCCCTTGCGGAATGTATGATACCAAATATAATACAAACAATATTTGAGAATATTTTTAATCGAAATTAATTAAATAAATAGCTGATGACTTTAGTTTAATGCTCATACACATTGTCACCCACAAACTGGGTAACAAAACTGCCAAGCTCAGTGGAGAAGGGGGTGGGTTTATTAGTTAAATTTAACGAGCCTCATATCAATAGGCAGAAATAAATATATTAAGAAATAAATATATTAAGTTGTTTGTTCTCAAAGGTAACAACGAAACCAGTATTCTAAAAACAAATTAGTTTATTTACAATAAATCAACTATAATTATGATCTCAAATTTAAACAATAAAAATAATAACTAAATAGAGGATCAAACAATACTTTCCATGGGGACTTTAAAATACAAATTAATAGGCCTTTTCTTTTGAATTGTGTACCCCTCTACTATTTTTTTCTATTAATTATATAAATAGTGGTTTGATCATCTATGTTTGTATTTATATAAACATATTAATAACTATAGAGAGGGACTCACAGCATGTAGTTGGTGAAGACACTATTGTTCCCTATTAGTGGGGATCTAGGCCCATGGATTGCACACTAAATTTTATTTAGTTGGTTAGCGAGCTTTTATCCGCACTCTGCTGCACCCTCAGAATCTTGAGACATTCGGACGTCACCTTCTGAAAATAAGTTATTACTTAATCTGTTGAGCGATGAATCTTAATAATTTCACGTTAAAACTTTTAAACTCTTCCTTGAAAAGGAATAAGTGTAGAAACTTTTTACAAACTCATTGGCGTTGGTTGAGCATGCACCTAGTGTTTGGGTGTTCGACTGCTATTAAAGTGATTTCTAATCTAATTTTAGTACGTTCTGTATTCTGAAGAATCCTGCCATCTACCATTCACAAACCAGACATTCCACCAACGAGATCGAAATCCCTCTCGCATGTAGAAGGCCCCTTTCAATGGGCAGATGTATTGCGTAATTGGCGACACAATAAATTAGGAGCACGAATAGCAAACCGTCGGAGAAAAATTATAAAATATAAAAATCAATAAAAATAACATTCTTTAGACTTCCTCAATTTGTTTACAAACTGTTTTAAAATAAAACCCGTTCCCGTGATAACTAAGAAAATAAAAATACGATGAAACCATAGGACTGACGTAGGAGAGTTGCTAACAAGATCACAAAATACCCATTGCAAAATTTAGAGTTTGAGGCAGTTTGATTGAGATCTTTTTTTTTTTTTAGTAAAGGGCCTAAAAAAACAAATGTAGAAATCTCAGAGCAAGTTTCATTAAGACAATAAATGGAAGAAGTTTAAAAGAATAAAATAATTGTTTTATTGATTTATAGATAATTGATTTTAAAATTTTGTTAACCTCATAAATTTGCAAAAGTCTAACTGACAAAAAAAAAATATATATCGATTTGTGGAAACTTTTCTAAAAGCCTCAATACGCTTCACTTAACTCACAAAAGTCTATCACACATGAGCTGTGTTAACTAAGCAGATTTCCCACATGCGTCATGTATTTGCATTTAACTCAAAAAGTAAATTTTCATTGAAAACAATATTTGGTATTTAGGCTTCAAATAAAGTGCTTCATAATATAACAGCTTATTGTTAATGTGACAAGAGTAGCAGTGGGGGTTTACTGAAGGCTGTAAACTGAAAAATGCGAATATCTCCATTAATAATCAATATAGTGAAAACGCACGTTCCAACATTTATAAAACATTACATTTGCAATAAGATTGCTTCTATACACTCGATCCGACACATAATAGCTAAGATATTAAGAATTTTCGAAATTCTCTCCCTCTAAACCCCCTTCCCATTAGTACGAAATTGATCTTCATTTTTACATGATACGTTTAAATACCGAGTTTGATGTCGATTAGACAAAAATTGCAACGGCTTGAGCGTTACGTTACGTTGAACGGACTTCATTTTCGTCATTAGATAGGATCGATGGATATTTGAAGACGTTTTTGAAAATCTCTATGCGAATGGACTCTTAACAGCTGTATGACAAGGTGACTCCTACAAGAAGACGACAAAAATTGGAGAAATGAAGCTAATAACAAACTAAGAGAAATAAGACAAATCTCTTTTACAGTCTTTTAACGACCATTAACTGTCTCTAAGCATGGACAAATACAAACTTGTCATTTAGTTTGACGCGCACCAGCGTACAATGAAATTTAAGTATCAACGTGCCCATTTTGGCTTATTTTTATTTGCGGACATAGGTATACCAGCAGACTGTGCTACAAAAGTCATTCCTAAACTAAGCACAGTATCGAATAAAAGAACAAATTATTTATTACCCAAAACAAATTAATATTTCCCCCGACACATCCAACCTTTAAGAATTTATAAAATGTACGATATATGACATATAATATAACTGAAGTTCCTAATAATGACCACAGTAACCTTAGATGTAGAGAAGGTTCTCGTTTAGCAGATTTCCCTTAAGGGAAATCAGCTATTGAGGTCGTACTCATGACTCGATTTTCGAAACATTTCTTCAAATGTCCATCGATCCTACCTAGGAGATGACGAAAATGAGGTCCGTTCAAAATTATATATATATATTTGTCTGTTAACGCTCTAGCGGTCGCAATTTTTGTTTGATCGTAACCAAACTCGATATTTAAACGTTTTATGTAAAAAGACAGATCAAGTTCGTTAATGACTGAAATCGGACCAGTGAGAGGGGGGGGGTTTGGAGGGGGATTTTCGAAAAATCGAAATATCTTCGCTACTACTCCGTACTATTACTCCGTCGGATCGAAAAATTGTATAAAATCAATCCTATTGCAAATTAAATTTACTATAAATATTGTTATATACATTTATTCTCTATGTTGAATATTAACCGAGATATTTGCATTTGTATTAAATGTGGGACGATAACGGGCGTGAGTTCCCCACCAAAAGCTAGTTCGGCCGTTTCCGTAACTCTTATGGAGATTTCTCTATTGTATTACTTTACGTGGGAGATCTGCTTAGTTTACGCAGCCCTTGCGCGGCGGACTTTTTATTTAGTCTTAACGAGAGCGGTAAAAATTCCTGTTGAGATCATTTGTCATTCTTAAAGAACTTCCCGGCTCACTCCAGAAATGCTACTGTACATATTCGATTTTCTAATTTTCTTAAGCTCACTAGTTAACTTTTTCTAAATATTCCCAGAAAATGATCTAAACTACAAATAGTACTTCTGTAATTTCTCGTATTGAGCAAAGTGAGAGCAGAGTCCCCACAGGCCTTTAAAATATTGTCTATTTAGTTCATTTTCCTGGTTTTTTGTGCATCTCGTTGCGAGGTAAACAATTCTCATGACCTCTGCATATAGCAAACTTGAAAGTTCGATACTCATTCACCACTCGTTAACCAATGATAGGGCAACTGGTTTAGATTTGTAGATCACTTCTTTGTCTATTGGGTATTTCCATCCTTTACTCCAACATCATGAGAGACCATCCTTTCCTCCACTATCATGAGGGACGTTTATTCTAATTTTCAATTAAACAGTTACTTAATATTGATTGTTATATGCTTTATTCGTACAGTGTGACCAAATTCAATCCCATACTTCATAATATTTTCCTTCTTCTTCCTTTTCCTTGAAGATTGTGATATTTGAGTCCCTATTTTTCCTACCACCGTGTAGATTCTCATATTATTAACCACAACTACTCTTTAATAGATATCGCGTAAAATGAGAGTCCATGCTAGAATTAAATCTACTTGATTTTCTTCAGTTGGGTATGCTAATTATCTACGTTTAAATAGGGTTAGCAGGGCCGCGGCCATACTGCTTAGCTAGTTGTCTTCTATTACGAACAAAGCACTCCCTGAATGTATTCTAACTGTCACACAAAGGAGGAACTATTACAGGGATACATCTCAACTGAAAATGGGAAATCATTCACGGCTTCTCGAATAAACACAAAAAAATAATAAAATTTTTGGAAGTTTATTAGTTAACCTGTAAATGCTTTGTCCTTTCAATATCTTTATTACTTAGCTCATTGTTATCATAACAAAGCTGGCCTGTCAGTTGGTGTAGAGAGCGAGAGAGAGTGAGAGCGTGAGGGAGGGGCGTATTTGAGGGCATTTGGTAAAACAAAAGGCTTTGTGGCGTAGTAGAAGCTTTGAATATGCGGGCCCTATTGAAGAGACCGGGAGGGCAGCTGTCGTTGGAAGCGAGTCAGCTGGGCCGCTGAAGAAGTCTCAAGAATCTAAGGGCCGCCCGCAGAGACCCATGTCACCCGCCTACTAATTGTTCTCACGCCAGCGGAACGACAACTCCACCGGAAGAACAATTCCCGCGAATTTGTCATGGATTAGCTAATGAATGCCATTCCGGAGTTCCCTTTGGGAATATAATATGCCTTGCCATAGCTATTATTGTTCTCTACGAAAAGTTTCCTCCTTTCATTTCAATATGTTTTTTTTTTTCATGCTCAAAGAGCCAAACAGTTTTCTGCGTAAAGTATGCGTAGTCAAATAATGTGGATTATAGAAGAATTAATATAACTTGACATTTAAAAAATCCGTTTCTAGACTATATCTCAGAATTAATGAGTAGCTTTATCTTGGTTAACTAATGTCCCCCATATTCTCATGTGGAGCGAAAAAAGGGCACAACAGAACGAAGTGTTCCAAAGCATCAACATGGATATTTAGGTTAGGTGGGTATTAGACACAAAATACCTCGTATATAAGTGGAAGTGAAACGAGGACGTGGATATTTGTAGCCATCGAATATCATTGTAGATTAAATTAAAACTAAACTCCCGGGAACTAAAGTTATTATACTCATATATTATTATAATAGGTGGTTTGAAGAATGGAATTCTGGAGGCTTCCGAGAGGGATGTTGGGTTATAGTCCTATAAGGAAAAGGAAGATCACTGCTCTTTCGTTGAAGATTCAGAAAGCTACTAATAACCGAAATTGGAGGGCCATATCTCAGAATCTCGACAATTACGCAACTATTTGCAGTATACTACCTGTTAGTCCGTTGAAAAAAAACACCTTAACAATGAAATGGGGGTTGGGATACGGACGATGCCATAATCATCCCATATGACTTCATAAAATGGCTGGATGGAAGTCCAATTTCAGCGTCCTATTTATTTACTAAGTACCCTTAAAGTCGCCAGTATCTCTCAGAATTCGGCTTGTATTTGTACAGAGTTTTTTATGTACTTATATTGATACATACTTCCTGAAAATGAAAGAAAATCATTTTTCTTTCAACCGCGAATTCCGCCAAGTTATTTAAATCTATTCAACCTTTCTACTTGCATATTAATTTATTTCTTTTAATAGCTGGTCTTAGAGAATTAATTGCTTCATGTAAGCTTTAGTGAGTATATTATATGTGACAAGATTACTTTCAATGTGTTAATATTTATTACTCGGTGTGCTAGTGGTTAATTGGTAAATTCGCTTTGGACTACGTACTACCCCTCAAATTGTTGAAATTACTGTGTTTATTAACACAGTATTTTATTTTGGGGCTCAGGTTAGTCATGCGAGTTAAAGCGTTGACCTTTATCTCACATGGTAAACCTAGAGTGGCGAGTTCGATTCTCGCCTGGGCAAAGGAAATTATTTAGTGACGAAATTCATTAAATAACATCCTAAAATCCCACCCTGGCTAGAAAAGGGTGGTAACCTGTAGATAACCCGTCCCAATTAGCCTAAGTTGCAAAAAGTGGACGTTAATAAATAATAATAATATTAATTTAATTTTCATGGCAACCAAAGATAATCCTCATGAAGAAATGACACCCTACATATTTTATGTGGTTTCACTTTAACATTCTTCGTTTCTCAAACTTGTCCATACTTTTATGTTAAACTTGTGATTTTAGAAAGTTTGAATTCTGATTTGAAAAAATATTATTCGCTTAATTTTTCCAATTGAATCAAATTTAATTTATTTAATTAAAAAAATATTATTATTTAATATTAGATACATTACTTAAATAAAGGTATCTATATATTTTTTAAAGTATATGTGTTATTTGTAAGTAGTGTACATTAATCTCAAATAATCATTTATTAGATATTTATTAACGCCCACTTTATGCTGTATGACTAATTAGAATGGGTTATCTTCAGGTTACCACCCTTTTCTAGTCGGGGTGGGACTAATGATTTTATTTAATGAGTTCATCAAGGCATTTATAAATATGATTTAAAACCTTCTTATTTATTTATTTTAGCAGACAAGCCAAAAAATATTTTACATAAATTGATTTTAATAATAAATTTAATTATTATGTTTCTACATAAACTTGCTTAATATATCCAATTAAATCAAATTAAGTTTACATATCAGACTTTTATAGAACTTAAGGAACTCATATTATTGGTTTGATTTTTTTGTTTTCCTACTGATTCTATGTATATAGTTGTGATGTATAAAAATATAAATTATTGATCTTGTTTTGACCATTTGTAAGTTTTCTTATTCTATGATGCAAAGTTATAGTGAATACATTATGGGGGGGGGGTTTAAATTTTCATGAGGCTTATTAATTAAGATATAGGATCGATTTGAAATTATTTATTTTCAAATTGATTATAGAATATATTCAATCATATTATTTTAAGAGATAACATGAGGATACATCAGATAGATATACTGATGATTTTTAACCAAAAAACTTTGCAGGAGAGCAAAGTCGTGATCGAGGTCGACTTCGCCCATTTTCCTCATTAATATTTCCTTTTCTGTTTTGAAATATATACCCATAATTGTTAATTATATATATATATATATATATATACATACACATACATACGCGGGGGGGGGGGCTGCGGATTACCCACATTCTGGATGACTGACTATTGATCTCTCACCAAATATTTTATATTTTTTATTTCTAAATAAAAATCCGATGTATAGAAATGAGGGCTTACTCATGGTTGAAAAACTTAATTACGAATACCTCGCTTAATGCTTGAGTTAAAAAAAATTTAACAACCATTATACAGCATCAACAGATTGTCAAGATTGGTTCTATAACATTTTTCGATAGGACTTGTAATAACGGACATATTTTGAATTTTATAATTCCCGTACCTCAAATCCTCCCTATTCATGGTTTGATTTCAGCCATTAACGAATATGAACTTTAGTGTTGAATAAAACAGTTAAATATAGATTATAGATCAAATATACATTTTCTAATTAAAATCGAAAACTCTTAATTGATGACGCCATTCCACAACATATTTGAATGAATCCAAACTAATAAATGCAAATGTCTCGGTTAATATTCAAGATAGAGAATATTATGTCTATATATAGCAAGATATAATATGCATATATATAGTAAGAATATTATGGGACATTAAATTTGCAGCAAGTTGGGTTCTATACAATTTTTTCGATCAGACATATAATAACAGAAACTTGGAAACCCCCTTAAACCTTCCTCCCACTGACCCTATTTCAGAAATTAACAAGATTGTTCTTTAATTTTACAAAACCTTTTAAAATCGTAATTGGCAATGATCGAACAAAAATTTTGCTGGCGACCACGGCGACACACACACATATTAGTGTAGTTTCGAACGTACTGCATTTTCACCGTCTCCTGAGTTGGGCCGATGGGCATTTGAAGACATTTTTCGAAAATTCTGTCATGAGTGCAACATCAATAGCTGATTTGCCTTAAGGAAAATGTCTAAAACATAATAAATATATTAAATATTGTTCACAATGGAGAGTTGGTGGTTGTGAGGAGGGAGCTTGAGGACACACCTTCAAGATCGGGTTACGGTGGTTTTTTGCCTCCATGTCTCTAGGCTGCCACCGGTATCGGGTGTTCCTCCTTCCTCGGCTCGTCTTCCCACCACCCTCACATCATATACACGATATATAGTCATCTCTTTATTTATATATATATATATATATATATATATATATATATATATATATATATATATATATATATTTCAAATATTAGTGCAGCATCTAAATAAAAACCGAAATGAGGGGCTGCCGCCACTGGTTTTCCACGCTGGTATGACAAACTACTAGCCTCATCTCAAAATATATTTTCTATCTCTAAATAAATAAAGTCCCGTCACGCAGGAGTTGCGTTAACTAAGCAGATTTCCCACGTGCACCACACATTTACATTTATCTCAAAAAGTAAAAGTTCAATGAGACCAATACTTTTGTATTTAAGGCTAGATTAAAGTAGTATCATATAATAAGCTTATTGTTAATATGACATGAGTAGGGGTTTACTGAAGGCTGAAAACTAAAAAATTCAAATATATAGGTTAATATTCATGATAGAAAAAATATTTATATAACAACATTCATAGGCAATTAAATATGGAATAATATTGCTTCTATACACTTTTTTCGATCCGACTAATAATAACGAAGATATTTCGAAATTCCTCCACTCTAAACCCCATTTATTTATCTCAAAAAGTAAATGTATTTGGTATTTAGGCTTCAAATAAAGTGCTTCATAATATAACAGCTTATTGTTAATATGACATGAGTAAGAGTGGGGGTTTATTGAAGGCTGTAAACTGAAAAATGCGAATATGTCTGTTAATAATCAATATAGTGAAATAACGCACATACCAACATTTATAGAACATTGCATTTGCAATAAGATTGGTTCTAAACACTTTGTCGATCCGACGCATAATAACGGAGATATTAAGAATTTTCGAAATTCCCTCCCTCTAAACCGCCTTCCCATGTGTCCGATTTTAGTCGTTAACGAACTTGATCTTCATTATTAAATAAAACGTTTAAATACCGAGTTTGGTATCGATTAGACAAAAATTGCAACCGCTAGAGCTTTACGTTATGTTGAACGGACCTCATTTTCGTCATCTCCTTGGTAGGATTGATGGATATTTGAAGACATTTTTCGAAAATCCCGTAGATTTTTTTCGAGACCTCAATAGCTCATTTCTTAGTTTTATATACCCGTAGAACGCTTATGTATCGAGTTTGGTAACGAACAAACAAACATTGTGACCATCCAAGAATATGAACCAAGAGTGGATTTAAACTGCAGTTTAATTAAAATTAAACCAGGTATCAGTGAATGAGAAACATCACCGAGAAGTAACCGCAGCGAAGAAGCCCTACTAACTCCTGTAAGAATTGGTGACACTACACTCACACATACATATTTACTAAAAATTCATGTCTTAAAGACAACGGATACCCAAAAGAACATGTACTCAGTTATTGCAATCTACTTTTGGAACAAAAAACGCCATCTGGAGGAACCAAAAAGAAAAATGGAAATATACTTTTCACTTGGCTGTCCAAAACAATCTTTATAGAAGATTAATTTCCTAGTTATTCGTCTAAAAAATGTATGTACCTTTCAAGCTCTTGTCTTTGATGCTGAATTTGAGGTAGATGCAGAGGCTAAATCTAGAGCAGAAATTGATATTAGGATTACCGAATCAGCTTGAAACATTCTCAGATGATATTCTGAGAATAGAAAGGAATTGAATATCGGAAAAATACAGAAATAACTGTTGGCATTATAAGAAACAGAATACCTCGAATTGACAACAGGAAAACAGGTTTCCCATATCAGCCACAAAGATAAATTACAGAGCAAAATCAATTGAAATTACGCATATTTTAATACTATTACTGGCAATAGTCTTATATTTAAAAAATACAAATATGTTTTTCAAAGAGGTATGTACGACTGTGCTTAGTTCACTCTGCCAGCCTTGGGTATTAATTAAATGAATGTAAATAAACACATGAAAAATAACTTTCAATGCAAATAACAATAAGTCCACCTCGAAGGGGCTGCTTAATCTAAGCATATTTTCCACGAGCTCGAATGAAACCCAGGTGATGATATCATATCACCCTCTATTCTTTATTTCTCCCGTAGTAAGAAGCCTATATAAACAGGAACTGGAATTAAGTTGTATATGCGGTGTTCACTGACTCAGTAAAAGAAATATTTGTTTGTATCTCACAAAGTAATAGTTCAATGAAAAATTCGGTATTTAACCTTGGAATGAAGGGGTTCATGATATAACAGCTTATCGTTGATATGTCATAGGTAGGAGAGGTTTACTGAAGGCTAAAGAATAAAACTACTATATATCTCGGTTAATATTTTATAGAGAGAAGACATGTGCATAACAACATTTATAGAAAATTACATTTCCAATGAGATCGGTTCTATACACGTTTTTGATCCCACTTATAATATCGGAACTATTTTGAATTTTCAAAATCCCTGCGCTCTACAACCCATCCCGGGAGAAAGAGAGATCCTATTTTGCGGAACAGGCAAAGGATAATATGTACCTTTCGTCCCAGTTCCAACCTCCACCATGATGTTACCTTTTCTTATTCGCTTCACTATTAATAGCGATGAGTGTGTGTGTGTCTATGTATACGGGTATATGTATATATATATATATATATATATATATATATATATATATATATATATATATATACATACATTCGTACATATCCCAGTGACCCAACACATGGTTTATATCTAATATTCTAGTTTCATTAATATTCTAAGGAAATATTGTATTTGATGTGGGGGTTGAATGGAACTAAAAAAAATAGCACTATTTTGGTTTCTCTTTGAGGCGTCATTTTTGGTAAATATAAGCGTACCAAAAGTGGTTTATTTTGTCACTCAGAGTTTCTTTTGCAATATATTTTATGGTGAGTTGAAGAACTTCAATTTTTTTTTTATCAAATGGTAATACTGTGGAAAAGTTACAAATTAGGGACATGAAAAAAAATCATCCATTTTTATATTTTCGGGTCATACATCCAATCTAAAGTTCAGGAAAACTTTCAAAAAGTCCGTCACGCAGGGGCTGCGTAAACTAAGCAGATTTCCCACGTGAAATTTTACAATAGAGAAATCTCCATAATTGGTAACACAATAACATCGTGATTAAATACCAAATATAATGAGAAATCTTTCAGTTAACTAAAATAAATTCCCAACTGAAACGGCTTCTGAATTGTAAGAATAATTTATATTTTAATAACTCAAATTTTAGTAGTCCAAGAACTAAAGAAGGGGGGGGGGCGGATGAACAGAACGTATTTGCATAAATCTCACAAATTAATGAAGGTAAGGTAAGGTTAGAAACACCAGGTTAGGTTAGAAGAAGCTTCCACCTGAGCCGAACAATGACGGAAATGGCCGACCTAATCCGAACTTTACCCGACCACAGGCTTCATAAAAATGCAAATATCTCAGTTAATATTCAAGGTAGGGAATAAATGTATAGAACAATATTTATAGTAAATTTAATTTGTAATAAGATTGATTCTATACAATTTTTCGATCCGACGCATAATAACGGAGATATTTCGAATTTTCCGAAAATCCCCCCTCTAAACCCCCCCTCCCACTGGACCGATTTCAGCCATTAACGAACTTGATCTTCCTTTTTACATAAAACGATTAAATTCCGAGTTTGGTAACGATCAAACAAAAATTGCGACCGCTAGAGCGTTAACAGACAAATATATATATATATATATATATATATATATATATATATATATATATACTAGCTCTGATACCCGGCTTCGCCCGGGAATTCATCTGAGGCTGAATGGTGATGGTATTTTTTAGCAGGCTTTACATTGCACAATATTTTGACATTTACCCGTCCCAGTGTTTAGGATTGATACCCATCTTTGCCGTGGATTTGCTAATAATAGAATTATTTGTTCGATATGGCTTCACAGGCTTCGATATTTTTATATTTCCCGTCTCTTAGACGTGTAAATATGGTGAATTTTTATTTCAGGCCTCCCTTTTAACCCCCCTCCCGTTCCAACCTAAAAATTTTAATATAACTTATAATCATGAAAGAATTAATGCTAATTGACATACCGAGTTTTGTTAAGTTCGGTTCAGCCGTTAGTGCCCGCTAAAGTTTTAACGTATAACTCATTTATACTTAGGTATACGACAAAAGTGTATATAACAAAAGTTACTCCAAATAATAAAATAAACCACTTTTGTTATGTTTATATTTGCGGAAAAACCAATAGGAAGCGAAATATCGCTATTTTTAATTTCAGGCTTCTCATATAACCCCCACTCCTGCCCGTCCATAGAAATGTTGGTATGGCTTATTATAATGAAGGCCTCACTGCTAATACACATACCGAGTTTTATTTAGTTCGGTTGAGTCTTTTTTGGCAAATAATATGTTTGACTCCCGCTATAATTTTTAGCGTATAACGCATTTAAACTTCGGTATACGACAAAAGTGTATATAACAAAAGTTACTCTAAATAACAAAATAAACAACTTTTGTTATGTGCATATATACCGAAAAACCAATAGAAAGCGAAATATCGCTATTTTTAATTTCATGTTTCCCTTATAACCCCCACTCCTGTTCGTCTCAGAGAAAATTAATATAGCCTAAAGTCTAAGTTGGGTTAGTAGTAATATACATACCAAGTTTCATAAAATTCGGTTCAGCCGTTTATGCGTGAAAAGGTAACAAACAAACAAACAAACAAACAAACATACACGAAAGAAACAAAATGCAGATATGGTGTCTATGACATGTGAAACGAAAAGTTATCGTGAAATTTCGCGAAAAAAATCAATGTACAGACAGAGGTTACAATTTTATATATATATATAGATATATATATAAAATTTTGGACGGACCTCATGTTTGTCATCTCCTGGGAAGGATAGATGGACATTTGAAGAAATTGATCGAAAATCGCGTTATGAGTACGACCTCAATATCTGATTTCCCTTAAGGGAAATCTGCTAAAAGTAGACATTTATTTTAATCTGAATGGTTTAACTACAAAAACGGCAATAATACTATTAACATCTCACAATTGTTTTCTCGTTTATTATACTTGCATAACTTAAAATATGTCAGAATGAATTATTTTAGAAACTCAGTGGTATTGTGATGAAGAAAAAATTAACTGTGAAAAACTATAAACTTTTGTTATTAGAGAAAATTCCTATAAGATAAACTAGAATCTCGATTTTGTTTTGTATTTCCAGCAAAGGTTTGATGGAAAACTGATTTCTTATTGAAACTAGTCATAGGGGCCTTGAGAGCAGTCTCATTACCTCATGAATCCAGCCCTAAATTCTCAACTCTACAAATTTTCTCCGATCCTTCCGTCATGAGTCACACACATTGTTTATTTAACAGTCTGAAACTGTGAATTGTTTTTCACAATGTATTTTTGACAGTTCATTGATTGCCAACAAGATTATTGATTACCAGAACCCAAAAATAGACAGGAAGTTATTATAAAGATCAAGAAGACTGGTTTAGCTATCGTCAACACGCAGTTCACCCAGGTCTACAAAAAGTCCGCCACGCAGGGGCTGCGTAAACTAAGCAGATTTCCCACGAAGTTTTACAATAGAGAAATTTCACTAAAGCCGAACAGTTATGAAAACGGCCGACCTAGCTTTTGGCGGGAAACTCACTTTCATCCGCTATCCGCCCAGATTTAATAAAAATGCAAATATCTCGGTTAATATTCAAGATAGAGAATAAATGTATATAACAATATTTATAGTAAATTTAATTTTCAATAGGATTGATTCTATACAATTTTTCGATCCAACGTGTAGTAACGGAACTATTTCGAAAATCCTCCCCTCTAAACCCCCCCTCCCACTGGTCCGATTTCAGCCGTTAACGAACTTGATCTTTCTTTTTACATAAAACGACTAAATATCGAGTTTGGTAACGATCAAACAAAAATTGCGACCGCTAGAGCGGTAAAAGACAAATATATATACAGTTTTGAACGGACCTCATTTTCGTCATCTACTAGGTAGGATCGATGGACATTTGAAGAAAAATTTCGAAAATCGCGTCATGAGTACGACCTCAATACCTGATTTCCCTTAAAGGAAATCTGCTAAAAGTCCGCCTCGCAGGGGCTGCTTAAACTAAGCACAATTCACACATTCTGGTATGACAGACTACTGATCTCATTCCACCATACATTCTCTAATTTTAAATAATAACCCAATGAGCAGAAGTGGGGGTTTAGTGAAGGCTGGAAACAAGAAAGTATAATAAAAAGCCTAATATTTGAGTTACGAAAAAATGCACAGAAAAACAAATGTAGGACTATCAACAGTTTATCAAGATTGGTTCTATAACTTTTCTCAATCCGACTCGAACGAAGAAATTTCGAATTCCCCTTACGTTTAAACCCTCTTAGTCCTGGTCCAATTTCAGCCATTAAGAAATGTGTTTTTATTGCTGCATCAAACAATGAAATATCGAGTATGATCAAATAAAGATTTTCGGTAGAGCGGTGACAGACAAGCATAAATATATATATATATAAACATTTTAAACGGACCTCATGTTCCTCATCTCCTAGGTAGGATCGATAAACATTTAAAGACGTTATGCAATAATCGCGTCGTGAGAACAACCTCAACAGCTGATTTCCTCTAAGGGAAATCTACTAAAATAATACTTGTTCAAATTTATTCTGTGGCCATATGACATCTTATTTTAACACATTGGCAACTGATATGATACCCTGTAGACAGCCAGCATCCTTACTTCCGCTCTCCAGCATCTTGGATGCAAAGGATATGCCTCCCTTGTATCCAGCAGTGCGAATAAAAGTAATACGACTACCGGAGGTGGCTGGACTACTATTGTCCTTAGGAGACCAGCCACGGTAGATAGTTTTACCACCACTATATAGCCCAGGAGAATCAAGCAGGGAGTTCAGTAGTTAACGACCATCCACTTGCTGAGCGCGTCTCTTGTACGCACCTTCATCATCGTCAAGATGGTATGTACTATTTGACGGTCTTACACTCATCTTATACAGCAGCTCTCTGATTTTCGCTCTTGCTATTTCGTAAAATCTAGGGGAGCACCTGTGAGTGCACAGGTGATGCCTCTGGTTGCTGGGTCCTCCGCCCCCTAGGTCAAACAGAATGGAAGATGAGATTCATGTGTGGTATATTATGTACTGGCAGTATGGTATTCTTCAGATCATGGCTATGTACTATGATTAAATTATTACGAAGGCCATCCACATTAAAATTGTGCTAATAATGAAAAATATGGCAGGATTCTATTAGGTATTCCTCATAGAATATAATGTAGATTTTATTTTTTTTTTCTTCAGAGCAGATATTTTTCTTAAAAAGAAATATTTAATATTTTTTTATATTTTTTAGTATAAAACATGTACAATTAAAATGACATTGAAAGGATTTATTTCTTCGAAAGTGAAGTAATATTGGTAATAATAATTTCTTATAAAAGCTATAAATTTTTAATTTCCCCCAGCGTAAATTTCATCTCATCATGGTGAAAAATGTTAATGTATTCCGCAAGATACCAAACTAGTCTGCTATTAGTCTATGACTGTTCACTGATTCTAAGCTTAATGGCATTTAAATCCAATCAGGAAACCCCAAACAATAAATAGCTCATGGAATTGAGCATGTTGTCCTTAAGGGAAATTAACTTCTGGGCTCCTACTCATGATGCTATTTTCGGAAAACTTCTTCAAATAACATCGAGCTCACATTGTAAATTACAATAATGAGGTCAAACGCTCTAGGAGGTAGAGTTTTTTTGTGTGATCGTCATTATGTGGTGTTATTTATTAACGTTCTCTTTGTGCTATTGAGGGGAATGGCGGTGGGTTATCTATTAATGACCACCATTTTCTAGTCATGTTGTGACTAAGGGTTTTATTTAATAAATTCCTATTTCCCGGGTGAGAATCGAACTCACCGGCTCTTGATTTAGCAAATGATATTAAGACCAACGCCTTCACTCACTTGGCCAACGTAAGCTCCCGATTACTGTTACTGAACTAGAAGTTTAAACATTTCATGTACAACTAAAGGTAAAGTTTGTTAATGGGCAAAATCTGGAGAAGTGGAGGTATATAATAGGGTTGAAATGTACAATAGCGAATTGCTGGTTTCGTCAAATCTTTGAGGGGTACTATTGGCTGATAATCAAGAAACACCTTCGATCTTCCGATGGCCACCATTAAGGTGCCTCCGACATTTTGGGGGTAGTATACTTGTTGTTGGAACCAATCATCTACTTCATATAAAAGATCGATGTTTCTTTACAGAAAAACAACTTTTTGTACTTGTGCTATAAGGATGTGTTCCATTACAACACGCACTACTTCCCACGAGTAGAAGAATACATAGATGACATCATTCAGATTGATAGGTTTAACTTAAATGCCAGTTGGGTGGCAAAGTAAAATCGGAGACATCTCAAATATTAAACTTAAATTTAATTATATATAGAAATAAAAATTCACTTCATAATCAACATAGTTCTTGATGCTTACATCCACAGACGTTTCCTTCAATAGATAAACCATGACAAAATTTGAATGCCCATCTATCATGGTTTGGAAATACCTATAATTGTCAAACGTTGGTGGAGAAATAGGACCACACATACATCACTCCAAACAACTTCTAAAGGCATCTTTGATTTATACCCATTATATTTTTTCTTTAAATCATTGATCTCAAAATTCAACATTAATGAAATCATTGTGTTTTTGTTCAAAAGTCTCTTGGCTACCAATCATGGATGGGCCATTTTTTCCTGTAACTTGTAGTTAGCAATTTCGCTATCATCGTTTTAACGTTTATAAAAATAACAAGAAACCCTGATTCCTCAATTTTGGATACCGATAACAAATTATATTTCAAGTTTTCAACAATTAAAACATTCGTTAAGTATAGTCTTCGAATTGCCGAAATTCGAATGACAAGAGTTTATCAGTTCCATCAGCAACAGTGATAGTGAAGGGAACCTTTAACTTTTCAACCTCAGTCATTATACCTTAATTTTTAATTTGTACCATCTGTTCAGATCTACCGAGCCACATATCAACGAAATAGATTTCCCATCAGCAGATACATACGAAGCTGACAATGTAGCAACAACTGAAGCATCCTTTTTCAATTAGCTGTATTTACCTGAGATTTTTCACTTGATCCTCCTCTTTTGAATTGTGGGCTGATTTTCCGTTTTTTATACTACCAACAGTCTTCTTTCTTGTGATCAACCTTTGAGCACTTAAAAGGAAAATGAATCTTAAAAGCCGCTGTTTGGGAATATTTTCATCTGGCATTGATTTCAATTCCTCGTCTAACAGACTTGTCTTCATCAATTCCAGTGGTAATTTATCTCGAATAGTTTCTAAGGCAGTAACAATATACTCAAAACATTTGGTTAAGCTGATAACAGATGGCAAATGGTATCTTGTTTCTCTAAGTATGTCCCAGCTTCTTTTAGGCGACTCATAAATTCATCAAAATGTATAAAATGATCAGCAAGTGTTCCTTCCATAAATTTCCTCGAATGTAACTGTTTTCTTAGAAATAATTGATTAATTATGCCTTTCAAATACAGTACTTAATGTGCCAATTAATTCTTTAGCTGTTTGGCCTATTTAAGATATTCAAAATGAGAATCACTTATGTACGGAATTATTATAGATTTCGGTTTCGCATCATCCTTTATGAAATTCGGATTTTCTTTTGCTTCAACATTTCTTGCATTAATTGTATGAGGCAGTTGTTTTTCTTCCAGTATAGCTTTTATATGAAACAACCACTGTAAGAAGTTAATTCCCTTGAATTGACTCACATCAAACTGGGTTCCATTTTTCATGCTTGTTTACACAACACTTAAGTAATTCCACTTGCACCAAGTTATTCCCATGTTTAGCCCTCTGGGCCTTTACTATGTGTCATGGAAATTAAATAAATAATACAATGAAATATCTTGAACAATTTATATATTACACAAACAAGCAAAAGGTAACGGTTGCCAAGACATTTAAGACACTGGCACCAATATATTATAAAGAGCTTCAATACTTACAAAAGGACAAATAGAAAATTGAATTTTTAGATGAGAATCTTGTTACCATACAACACACAAATGCCATTTCAGTGTCATTCCTGTGGATGAGAGATTGTTTAGTTCGTACACACCTTTTAATAGAGGAAAGTCTTTTTTTATTTTATTTACTCCAAACTTTCAGTAATCTGGACTGGGTGCTGTCAGGTCTAGTTCAGGGAATAGATCATATTCACAGAAGTTGTAGATATATCTTCTCAATTACTGTCAGACAGTTCTGTCTGCTGGTAATGGCAAGAGCTAGGTTTTTCCTATTGCAAATTTGAACACTATTCCTCAGATTGTCCAACTACCTTGGTCTGCTACTCCTTATATCTAAGTTAAGTAGTGTAGAATAATTTTTTTGTTGGCATCCTGTTTGGTTTCATTTTTTCACCGTGACCCAATCACCTCAGTCTGAAATTAATAGAATTCAGATGGAGAAGAATAATAGAATAATATGTCATAACTTCCCAGTACACATAAAAACACCCTAGCGAGATGAATTTATAGTATTTTTCACAAATATAAGAAAAATTCAAAATACATTATTTTTTTAATTGGAGCTTTACTATTATAATGCAGCTGATCATGAGTTGACATTTTCTAATTAATTGAGATTAATTTGAAATTTCAGGATGAAACCTCCTAGAAGAACCAAGAAACTCAAAAGATTCCTGAGGAGAACTGATTTCTTTTGGTGGATAGGCTTGGGAAAATGTCTAGCACCATATGAAATCAGTACTCTCGAAGGATGGGAACATCAGAAGCTGTCTTTCGACAAAATGAAGATACCATATTTACCAGTCAACAACACTGTTACCTTATATTGTCAAACATTTAATATTATTTTTCAGAAAAATCAATTTCTATAAATTTTGTAAATATAACCATACAGTTATTAAAACACTATTTCAGGCTCAGGTTAGCCATGTGAGTTAATGCATTAGCCTTTATCTCACATGGTAAACCCAATGACGAGTTTGATTCCCGTCTGGGCAATCAGAATTTATTTAGTGAAGAAATCATTAAAACAATCCTTAGTCCCACCCTGGCTAGAAAAGGGAGGTATCTTGTAGATAACCTGCCCCAATTAGCCATAGTAGCAAAAAGTGTACGTTAATAAATTATAATAATAAAACCAAAGTCATTCAATTATCGTTTGTATGTTTGCCTGCTGTCATCATAGAAATTTTTGCTTGTATGAGTTGGGAATAATATTTTCCTCATAGCAATATTTTTTTAAAAATACTTTAATAATTTATTTTTTTATGTAATCAGTGTACATCAATGCTTCCTAGCATCTCTTAAGAGATGTTTAATTTAACCATCAATTACTCTGAAATAACATAAGTCTGGGTGAAACTCAAAATATAAGGAATTAGATCTGAAGATCCTCATTAATATACTAGTTTTCCATAAGCAATCTGCCATGTTTTGAAAAATAGTAATGTAATATATTGTATGAGGAATATGTTTCAGGAATGTTTGTAAATCATTTATGGAGCTCAGGTTAGCCATGCGAGTTAAAGCGTTGACCTTTATCTCACATGGCAAACCTAGAGTGGCGAGTTCGATTCTTGCCTGGGCAAAGGAAATTATTTAGTGACGAAATTCATTAAATAACATCCTAAAATCCCACCCTGGGTACAAAAGGGTGGTAACCTGTAGATAACCCGTCCCAATTAGACTGAGTTACAAAAAGCGGACGTTAATAAATAATAATAATAAATCATTTAAGATCATAATATTTCTATTTATTCATATGTATGTTGTAATTGCAAACTTGGCAAATTTATTAATTAATTTTAATAGATTTATTCAGTCTATTGACTGTTTAAAATGTCAACTCTCTAAATGACTGCTGGGTGTACTTCTCTGTTTACACCTTATTCTCAACTGAGACCTTTTTAAAGTCTGTATTCAGTCGTCATTGTTCCATCAAGGTATAAGAGGTTTTTTCACTTTCAGAGATTTATATTTACAAAAAATATGATATTTATTTATTTCCAATTGTTTATAACTTCTATGCTGTTTTTTTATAATACATTATATAAAGCCTTCTCTGCCAATTGTATTCAAAAAGTATATAACTATTTCTAATATGAGCTTTTGGAAAGGAATTGAGATATTGCTAGGCGAGTTTTCTTGGATTTAGATGAATTTTAAACTTGACAAAAAAATTATTTAAGTGGTCTAAGATAATACCCAATTTCATCATTTCCATAAGTAAATTTGCTCTCCGGTTTTTGAATCTCAGAACTTCCTGCAGGGTGTAAAAGCATCTGGTTCTAACCAACCATTCTAACTTCTAAATTATTACTCTCTTTATCCGTTACCACCAGAAAGTTAAGCGTACAAGTAGGTAGTGTGTGCTCTCCCAAAATGATTAAATCTCCTACCCTTCTGGTCAGTCTGACAATTTCTGACTCTACTGTACACTAAACTAAATTGTGGGGCCTTTACACTAATTCTTCTACCAGGTGTAGTCAATGCCATTACTAAATACATTGGCAGAAAATCCTATATCACATGTTAGAGACCTTATCCAAGATTGTTTATCCTGCACAATGAGTTTCAAAGGAATATCATCAGGACCAGGTGACTCATTATTGTTGACTTGATTAATTTTATCAATCTCTTATTGATTATGTGACACAGCTTTCACCTTATCATAATTTCTGAATGATCTCTACATTAATATTTCTGATTTAAGAAATAAATATTTAAGTACTGTGAACACCTACTCTTAATTTGATCACTCTGAGTCAGGAGCTTGCCTTTTTGACAATGTGGCCTGAGGAGGTTAATACCCCGCTCCTTCTTTAAATAATATTTAAGACTTTCTCTTTGAAAGCCAACTTTTCAAGACGGTTAAATATTTTTTAATTTAGACTGTATATTAACAGCTGTGTTCTTCCCTTTCTCCTTAATAAAATCAATATTTCACAAATCCAGACCTTCACTACGAGTTCATCCATATTTTCTCTCGGATCTTTTTTACCGTATTAGCAGTACCATCTTAATAATGAATAAATACTAATAGTGTATTCTGTCCTTCAAAAACATTTTTTAAAAAAAAGAAGGCATCGTTTGGTGAATGAACTTTTATTTAAGACAAAAATGAAATCGAGTATTCATTTGAGATATGAGACAAAAATGAAGTACTCATTTGGTATATGAGTTTCAGATTTATTAAAGAAAATATAAAACAATTGGTGACAGTACATTAATTGTCTGCGGAATGAGTGAGTGACCTTGTCATATGCATATTTACTATAAATATCAGTATATAATATTTCTGGTAGGAGATATAATATTCCTGGCAGGAGACTGGCTAATGTGATTCACTAGATTGAAGTGTTTAAAAGATTTCAACTCGTCTTCTTCAGTTTGATAAATTCAAAGCAAATTTATTCTGGTGAAGGTTATTTGAAAATTATTTCTTCAGATCCTCATATATACATTATTATTATAGCTTATTGCCAACTGAGAAGGAATCATTATTGTCATAAAATTCAATCTTTGTTGTAAATAATATAAAAGCACTGAAAAGTGGTTCTGTTCAACAGGAATTTGCACTTGATCAAATTTATTCTTTTTTGTGTGTGTTCAAAATGTCATTAGTTGTTATGGATATCTAGCAATTTACAATTTGCATGGGGCCTCTGATCCTAGAGACACTCAGGTAAATATATTTTTACAGAATCAATTAGGCTTGTGTTATACTAGAGATGAGAGTCTTATAAGCTCTATAGAAGATTACAGCACATGGCAAACCTAGAGTGGCGAGTTCGATTCTCGCCTGGGCAAAGGAAATTATTTAGTGACGAAATTCATTAAATAACATCCTAAAATCCCAACCTGGCTAGAAAAGGGTGGTAACCTGTAGATAACTCATTCCAATTAGCCTGAGTTGCAAAAAGTGGACGTTAATAAATAATAATGATTATTGATGAATTTATTCTGGTTCAATATAAGTATGTTAAACATGCAATGGCACCAGCAAGCATCTGATGTTTACCCAACTAGGATTAGATAGTTGAGAAGAATGTCAGTACTTATCAAAACAAAACGCTTCTTGAAGGACTAATGGTATTGGACTCGATAAATCTACTTTGATATCTAGTGTAATTTGGTGTGGACAGAATTAGTTTCAACTATACAAATTTTAAATCTCATATTTGCAAAAATTTATTTGAGAATCTTCTATAATTTTTGATGAGAAAATTATAGTTTTTGGCAAAGAATTTCATGGTTGACACCTTCAAGTTGTTGCTGACGTGAGGCGCATCATGGGGCCTTCCCCCGGGCCCATGGCTCGCTAGGTTTGACATCTCTCAACTTCTACCTGCTCTTCTTGCCTTTAGCCCATTGCTATTGTCTTCCATTGTTTGCCATCAGCCCTCAGTATACTATCAGCTTCCCTACAGTGCAGTTTGTTAGTAATTTTTATTGCTTTCTTGAGCCCGTGAGAAGTGAACCATTCAGATTTTGCAGCTGATTGTTTTAGTTGTATTGGCTCTTCTTTAAGTTTTATTTCTCTTTTTTGTTTGCCATGAAATATTAAAAGTTTGATTGCTCCAACATCACTTACACAATTTTTGTTTCCCAATTTGCTCAAATTATTAATAAATGTTTTATGTATTTACTTCCACTTTTATCCTTAAATTCTTTTACTATTTTCCTTTTGTCCCATTATTGTCTTTCTGTTTAATTTATCCACTGTTCTTAGTAGAAGATTTTTATTTCATTCTGTACTTATTTATTAGTGGGCTCCTTGTTTTGGTGTGTGCGTATACTTGAATTTTAATTTCATTTCAATTTTGAAAACTTTTCTTTTGAATATAAATTTATTTACAATATTTCTATTTGTCAGTCAATCAACCGACATTTTCCATAACGGTGCACAATTCTCCATTCAAATATAAAAATAATAAAATAGTAATTAGTCATTTTGGGGGAAAAATACAATTTCCATATTTTCAATTGAAATTGGCATTTTTCGAAATACAAGGAAGAACTTCAATTAGTTTCTATGAATGAAAATAATTATCACAAATAATATAAAATTGATTTGAAGGGCAACAGTTCCATTATGTTGTGCATGAATGCCTATACTGTTTTTCCAGCCGTGCACATGACACGTCTTGCCCAGAAGTAAGCTTAAATACCCTTTTCTCTCAAAAAGGTTAAAAATTGAAAGATTGTAGTACTTTTAAGTAGCAATGCATACCTTAGAAGTAAACTTTTCTTGAGAGAGAAAGGAGAGGATATTAACCAAACTCCCCAAGTGATAATTCACAAAAATTATATTGTATAAAGATTATAATATTTAAATTAATACTAGTGAAGGATAAGATTTTAATAAATTAATTTAAATTATTAATAACATTTTATTTAAAAACACAGTTTTAGACAGTACTTTCATTCTAAATTCTATATCACAGATAACTGACTACTACTGTTTGATAGCATATTAGTTACAAGCATTTCAAAAGTATGCCTAGATCTTATATTTATATTTACACAACCATTTAAAAATCAATATACTAAACAAAAATTCAACATATAAAAGCCAGCTCTTTTCTTCTTCCATTAAAAAATATACAAAAAACGCACACGGAATATCTGTTTTCAAAAATATACATTTTCAGTGCAAGAAATAAAATAAAACACATGTTAAGCGCAAATACAATGGAATAGATTTTGTATAAGCAGCAACATTAAACCTTAAATACTTTTTTTATATTATTCCTGAAATACATTTTAAGAAAAGATGTATAAAGGTTTAATATCAGTATTTTAGAATAAGAATGTTTTTTAAAGAAATATTTAAAAAAAATATGTAAGAACCTTGAACTTATACACAATGGAGGCACTTGTTTTATAAACAGATTTGAATTGATGTCACAATCAAATTGAATGGAAACATTTCTCAAATTCATGATCAACCAAGCTTGATTTCTAGGTCATTTAAACTGTTCTGTACTGAATGTTTAAAAGCAGTTCATAATAACTATAAAAAGTGAAACCGCATATTTATAACAGACTAACGTCAGCTTCAATTGGGTTATCATTTAATTTTAAAACAAATTAAAAGTTCAAATGGGAGATAAGAAATACTTTAAAGATGAATAAATGGGCTCAAAATAAAGTGAGCACACAATCATATTAAAAGCAAACTCATAAAATTAATAATATCAATTACAGTAGGAAATATAAAAAGTAATTACTGGTAATTAAATCCAAATAATGGCACATTGTTCAATAAACAGAGCAATGCAATTCACATCTTTGCTAAACGTTACTTACTAAAGGAACAAATAATTTCTGTTTTATTGCTTAAAAGTATCAAAAATAAATCATAACATAAAATTTTACATTTTTAATATAAAATAATACATTTTCCATTGAGAGTATATAATCAGAAAAATATATTAAAAGAATAATCCTCAATGAATAAAAAAAAAACATAAATTACTCAATAGAAAATGACAGATATTTTGTACTTTATTGTCATTACTTGTTTTCATAGGCATCAAAATTAAACAATCTTCTCAAATTAATATAATCAGTCATAAATTCTATAAATTTACATAAGTATTAGTTAATGGATTCAGGTAAAATGGAGATATGTAAACAATTAATGACAGAAAACTTATGGAGAAATAAGGAATATGGTTTTCATACAGTCTTTGGAATGTATTCAACTTAATAGTCATTTAAACAAATGTTCTAAAGTTAGTTAGAATTCAAACTTTGCCATGAAAATTATTATTAAAAGAATACATTTTTTATTTTATTAAAGTATTGGAAACAAGAAGAAGAAACAAATACAATAATGTCTACTTAGATTTTTACGATGATGAATGGCAAAATTGTTTTAAGTATAAAAACATTCAAGGAATGTGTTTCAAATGTTGAAGACCAAAGCCATTTTAAAGCAGTTTATAGCAAAGTCAAAATAGCAATAAAACAGAAATAAAAGAAATACTTTTAAGTTTAAAATATTATAAATTATGAAATAGAAATAATTATTTTTTTTATTTTTTTAATTATGTTCATTAAAGAAAGTTTATAATAAATATGTATATATATACACATCCAACCCGTAGTTATAATTACTTCAATAATTATAAACAAAACCACAATCAACACAACAGGAATCATTGAGCATTTAGGATTATATATACATACAATTATTTTTAGTTTATAATAAATGGCAATACCATGAGTTGTGCAATTCACATACCTGGTTTAAGTAGTTTTTAAATTATTTTAATTGCTTATAATTTTTAAATAGTTTGAATCTTTTTAAAGTAACATACCCAGGGCACTAAAAATTGTTTTAGAAGAGAGGCAGAAAATGAAAAATAAATAAATCAATAATATCGATTTTTTGTTTTACTTATGAAATATATAGTGGCAATGAATCTTTCCTATAGTTAATAAACATCATTTATATGAAAATCTAATTTGGAGTACAGTATGTTACTTTAACATGGTGTGAAGAGAAATTGAAAAGACCCAAAGCATAGGAGTAGTGAGTAATATCTTCTTTCAGCTTTACTTTATTTTGAAATCATCTTTTTACTCCATATATTTTCAGATTAACAGATTATAGGTTATTTATAATTTCACACTACCATAAGTTTTGACAAAAGACTTTATCCACTACAAAACGGTCAATATTGCCATAAGCTAAAATATGTTCAAGAGTCATTTGAAAAATATTTTGACCCAAAAAGATGAATTTGATTAATTATAATTACTTGTTTGATTCAACTTCCATTCTTATTATAACTTTGAGAGGGAAGCCTTAACTGATTACATTAACAACTAAAAATATTTAATGTTATTTTTAACTAATTAGTCCATAATACCAAAATATAGGTTTTCATTAAAAAAATACAAATAAATTAATTCACTTAACAAAAATTGTTTAACAATCAATTAACAAAATTATTTGTATACTTTTCACTATGAAAATACTAAACCAAAAGGTTCTGTAATAACTGAACCCTTATTTGTTGATTAAGTTACATAAAATAGATGTCAAAAAGCGTAATTTTAATTTCTACTTGTAATAAGTATATAAAATAAACTGTAATATTAAATGAGATAAACAATTAATCTCACTTAAAACACTATATCACCAATCATATTAAATGGTAATATTTTCATCAAAAAAAATAAAACCTCTATAATACAGAAATTTTATTTTTACCACACCTGAAAGGCCAACCTCCAAAATTAATCTCTCGACATATTTAACAGTCATTAGCTTCATGCTGTTCATGGTAAAGACCATTGCAATCAGGAAAAACACAACAGTTAAACTGATAAGAGATCCTACATTTCATTTTTATTACTACATCCCATAGCCCCTAAGACTCATTTCAGGTTGATAACAGAACAACACCTGTAGTTGAGATTGTAATCTCAGATAAATAAAATAAAAATGGACTTTTAGAGAACAAAACTCAACTTCGTTAAAAATGTGAAGTAATCCCTTGGCCTACACGAACCCTTTGAGATGGTTGTAGAGTAAGTGCAAAGTTCTTCGGAGCTTCAAAAATCAAAACTATAGTAGAGCCCATTCGAAATTCTCCAATTTCAGCACCTTTTGTCCAGTTCAAGTCAAGAATAACGTTTTTTTCTTGATTTTTTGACCTTTTAGTATTCGTGTGTAGATCCTACAAACAAACAAAAAAAAAAAAGGTTAGAGTATCTTCATGTAAAATCATAAGAACAAGGATTGAATATGGTAAAAAGTTAGTATAAAGCAAATAACAGCAGAATAAATTTTTTTCTTTTCAAGAAAAATAAATGAAAATTAATTAATTAATGAAAATTTAATTTTTGTTAAATAAATAAGAGACAATAATGCATTATTTAACATATTTAATAATGGGGAAAAAATATATCTCCTCTAGCATGCACATTGTAGTACATGTATAAGAGTTCAACAACAAAAAAGTCCGTCACACTGGGGCTGCTTAAACTAAGCAGATTTCCCGTCTAAAGTTTAATAATAGATAAACCTACAAACTACTAACACAACACCACCGTGAATATTAACTGAATAAATACAAAAAGTAATAAGAAATCTTTCTCCTTCTGGCGGGAGAGTAAACAAACAGGTCTGCTAATGGCAAATCAGAAATAAAAACAATAACTGTACAATATCAGAATATAATATATTAATTTTATTAAAAACTATTTACTACATCTAATCCTGTAATATATAATGATTCAGAATAATTTTTATTTCAATCAATCCAATTTTAGTAGCCCAAGAACGTAAGTAAGAGGGGGGGGCACCAGAATATATTTGCATATATCTTGTATAATAAAGGTCTCTTGAAAACAATATTTGGTATTTAAGCTTCGAATAATGTGGTTTATTATATAACAGAGTATTGTTTATGTAACATGAGTAGAAGTGGGGGCTTGCCGAAGGCTGAAAACTGAAAAATGCAAATATCTCGATTAATATTCAAGATGGAGCATAAATGCATATAACAATATTTATAGTACATTTAATTTTCAATAAGATTGATTTTATACATTTTTTCGATCCGACGTATAGTAAAAGGGATATTTCGAAATTCTCCCCCTCTAAACCTCTATTCCCCGTTAACGAACTTGATCTTTCTTTTTACATAAAACAACTAAATATCGAGTTTGGTAACGATTAAACAAGAATTGTGACTGCTAGAACGGTAACAGACAAATGTGTGTATGTATATATATATATATATATACACACACATACACACACAGTTTTGAACGGACCTCATTTTCATCATCTCCTAGGTAGGATTGATGGACATTTGAAGAAAAATTTTGAAAATCGTGTCATGAGTACGACCTCAATAGCTGATTTCCCTTAAGGAAAATCTGCTAAAAACTATAATTAAATGATTGGATTTGAATTTAGGGCCTAAACAAAAATTAAATATGTAAGCAGCCACAGTAGCATCTATTAAAAATATACTCATCAAATTAATGCCTGTAAATTTTCTATTACTTAAATACATTTCCAATATTTTTTATGATAAATTTAAAATTGACATTTTTTTTTGTTTATCATTTTTAAGAGATATAAAAAGTATACACTAGTAAATCCATATTACTTCAATAGCATTTGTACTATCATATATATTCTGAGGGGGGAAGCCAAAAATGAGCAAAACTGTCCTAATGAGATACAAAGATCAAACTAATTATTGATCACCCTCATTAGTGGGAAATGATAAAGAAAGTGGTAGGCTATTTTAAAATTTTGATGAAAGTATATAATTAATTTCACTATTTTTAGAATATTACTATTGAGGTTTATGTCATTATAGGATTTTTCAAAAAATGTCCTCAAATGTCCACTGAACCTACTTAGGAGGAGACAAAAAGAAGGTCCATCCGAGAGAAAGAGTGTGTGTGTGTGTTTGTGCATATATAAAAACTAACTAGTGAGGTATCATGAAAGAGTTACAAGGTAAAAGTGACGGAGTTATTCCAACATCTTTCTTTGGATGGAAGTAGGATTAATTTTACTAAGCTGCCTGCTACGTCCCTGAACCAATATTGATGGGAGTAATAAATTATCATATTTATGAACAAACCAAAAAATGAATTGCCCATTAAATGTTTGTTTAAATTTTACAATTTATTTTATTATTGTTATTATTTTTTGTATTTTAATTTAATATTTATTTTCCGTATAGCCTCATTTACATAATAATTTTGTATTATACTATTTTCCTTATTACTTTTTCTTACTATACTTTAATAATAGAATTAAAATAGCTTTATAATAATTTATAATCTTAGGAGAAATAAGAAATTATTTTAAGATCCCTTATTGTCTATTAATAAAGAGTTTCCCCTAAGAGAGCTGATTAAAACTAACATTGCTGTTATGAGTTTTATGAATATTGAGCATATTATGTACAACAAAATGAAATAATTAAAAATATCACCTTATCTTCAAAAACTCGGATTGACCCCACATTTGTAGCACCCACAGCTGTCATACTGAAGTAACCATACTGCCACGTTCCAACATAAAGAGCTCGCTCATTAAGAGTGAAAAGCCCTGGGATCCAACGAGCAATAGATGGGTTCACACTGAGTAATTCACCTAAAACATGATTAAAATGGGATGCGTAAATATCAATAATAGATACCCTCAGTTATCTAAATATGTCAATAAAAAACAGCAACAGGAATGGATGACTGCTTTGATTATTTCCAGAAGGAAATTGTTTAAATTTCTCTTGGACTATTGGCATTTTGCCTGCCTGCCTAATACATACAGCCAAATATGTTGACCAATGTTCATGACATTTAGACTGAAGAAGCTTCATTGGAAGGCCAAACAGTCCATATATTATAACATTCTATTTCTTCTGTTTTAAAAATGCAGCCATTTCGTATGTAAGAAATCTTATAATTAAGTCACCTTGTTGAGAACATGATTGTTGTACATAAAACATTTTTTTTTAAATTCTGATGTATTTAAAGATGGGACTCTATTTAATATTTTAGTAATGTTAATATTAATTATATTTTAATAATATTAATCAATTCAAAATCAGATAAAACAATGGACAACAAAACAAAAATTTAAAACCAATTAAACACCTAATAAGCATGAATAAAAAACAGAAAGTGAGATTTGTGTAATTAATTGAAAGTGAAACTATATGCTATTAATACGATTAAAAATACAACTAATATAAAAACCAAGTTTAAAAATTATAGGTATAGACAAACATAATTTAACTGTCTATCTGAAATTATTGAATTATATTTTTAAATAAATATTACTTGTTTTTAGGAGTATGAATTGAAAACAATTTTAGGGGGGGAAAACTCTTGAGAAGAAGATATAAGATATGTGGGATGACCGGTGGGGAAAATAATGAGTTTTTAAGAAAAAGCTAGTTTTATTTACAGTTTAATCAATCAGCTACATGTTTGACTTTCATTTTTACCTGGAGATTAGTTGTCCATGAAAATTGAAATATAGTTCATTGTTCATAAAATATTTTTTATTTATTTTCTTAAAGTTATTAAGGCATTCACATGGGATAATTTGAAGTTGAAATTACATTTAATAGTTTAACCCAACTAACCTGTAAAATGTTTCCTGTAAGAGACATGCCAGTCAGCTGGGCTGTGGAAACGATGGTAATCGCCAGGAGCAAGGTAAACCACACACTGATACAGATCATTGTTTTCAGGATCATGAAGAAGGCTTCTCTTGTAGCTAATCCAGTCATCATTAATTAAAGGTTTCCTATAAAAATAAAGATTAAACAAATTTGATGTATAACATTTACAACAAAGTAGCTAAGGAATTTAGTTGGAATATAACATTATTATTATTATTATTTGTTTATAAACAAAAAGAAATACTCAAAGATTTATATCAAGTGAAAAAAAATATTTAATTTTCTAAAAAAAAGTAATTCAAGAAATATTATTGGACCTTTAGAAATCATGATTCTGAAATATTGTAAGTAATCTCAATACTGCGACAAACTGTCCTACGTAGAGTAATTTAGAATAACAGCCATCCCTGAGTAAAAAACTAACTAGGAGGGATACATTCCAACAAGACTTAAACTCTCAAAATTGAAAATCTAATAAATTAGGCTTACAGAAACAACATATTGATTATGCTTTTCTATTTTTAAGCTAAAAAAATCAAATGTATATCAAATAAGTATCAATTTTATTTTAATCCTTCCCATTAATGATCTCACATGTAAAGCCCTGTACTTTTTGCTATGTCGAATAATAAAACATGTATTGAAATTGTATTATAAAAGCAAACATTGAGCTTTTTAGCAATTTTAGTTAGAAGTCAGTAAGCTCAAGTATAGCTCAACTGTTTTGTTTTTGAAAAAAAAAAAAAATAAATAAAAAAAAAAAACTAAGATTAACATGTAGGAAATTTGACAAGGCTTTGGAAAAGCACAATTTGATTTAACTAATTTCTTCACAACATTCCTTTTTTTTGGGGGGGGGGGAGTGGGGAGAGTAAGAGAGGATGCTCTGTATTTGAAGAGGGCTAAGGATAATAATAAAGAACACTACCTGATAGAACCAACTTCATTGCTGTTAATATCTTTAGTGATTTCAACAGCCTGATTTGATGAAAAATCACCAAGAAAGCTTCTTAAAGAATATGTGACGCCTTTCACTTGCTCTACTTGGAAAGAGTTTACTTTACCAGCATTCAAAACAGTCCCATCAGCAGGGGATACCTACAAATCAAAATATAAATAAGAGATTATTTCAATGAAAAATAAGAATACTTTCTTAAATTTTCAACGTGATACCAATGATTTCATTACATAATATCTAGTAAAATATACTTAAATTGTGGATATTATGTTATGAGCAGCCTCAATCACGCATATATTGTATCACCTATCTTATGCATATGATTATAATAATTATAATAGCTTAAAAAAAATACGATTTTTTGAGATGAACATGAAAGGCAGTCTTGTGTCTGAAAAGCACATCTAGGGCTATATTATAAATAAGTGAACCAATTTAAAGAATACATAATTAAATCCATTAGTTTATTTTTTTCTAATATAGGCAAAAATGATTACATGAAAAAATATAGATCTACCAGGGAGACAGTGGTTTAGTTGTTTAGGGGAGTTTAGGAAGCAAATATAAAGGCCAGACGAGTCATAAGGGCCAAATGCTTCAATGGCTTGCAGAAAACTCTGCTTTAAAAGCTCACTTTCCAGTGAGCTTAGAATGTATCAGTAAAATGTGGGCTTAGAATGTATCAGTAAAATGTGGGATCATAAAACAAAATAATAAAAAGTAAAACTAGGGACTGGTTCTGGTCTGGGAAAGATATTTAGAGCAGTGATAAGAGACACACAGACAGAGGATCAGAATTAAAACTGAACTTATTGATTTGAATGATGAAACTGAATATCATCTATGCTATTAGAAAATACAGACTATGTAACCATTACACACTTATTGAAAGATTATAGTAAAACAAGCTGTCCAAAAGAAAGTTGTTTGGTAAGTTGTTGGTGGACAAGGAAGAGGCAAAGGTAGCTGGATAGCCAGGAGAACTTATGAGGACAAGAAAAGGCCTGGTCCTTCAAGGACTGTAGTATCTAATAGAAATTATATATGTCAATATACATAGTGTTTTTACTTAAATAGAAAGACCAGCTTAAGTTAATTTTGTTTAACTTGATTTGTATTTTTGAATATTATAAAATAATTAAATCTAATAATCAGAAGTGGAAAATTAAAAAAAAAAATGAAATGTGTAATATTAAGATATTAAGTAATTGTTCTAAATTTGCAGAGAAATCATTTTCAGGGTAAAAAAAATTGAAACAAAGCCAATAATATATATTGAAATTCATTTAATTATGATAATATGGATATACAATATAAATCTTCTCATTTTACAACAGTGGAAATTATTTGAAGTATAAGATTTATAAAAAGGAAGTATTTGTAGAAGAATGAAAGAAAAAAAAAAACATGACTGATAATACATAAATGTGGCAGTTTAAAGAGCTAATAGTCAAAGTCCATTTATCAATATGGTAACATTGACATTACTCTAGACACCAAAATTAATATTATAAATACCAACGGAAACTTAAAAATAATTTAAGACAGATAACAGAATTTATACACTCATATTCAGGTAAATAACCTTGCAGACAGAAGATAAGCAAATTATATAAGACCAAAGAATAAAATTCTTTTATCAAGGACTAAAGAAATGAAAATATCCTAATTTCTTAATTAGACAAAGAGATTGATTAGATATCTTTAAATCTCAATAAAGAAGTAATTGATTGAATTCTCAATGGTCTGCAATTTTTCATAAAAACTGGGGTTAAAAAAAAAGACTGAACAATCCAAAATTTATCATTGTCTAATAAACAGAAGACAGTTTATATAATAATGTAATTATGATGAGAATTTCCACTATTTTTTTTGACTGTCTGTAATCACAAAAAAAAAAAATTAAAATTTCAGCCTTCAAAGCAAGAAGTACAAAGGAATATATTAAGTAAGTAATTTTAGTAGAAGACTTAGGCCAGATGGAGTAGGTTATTATAAGCAAGAAATACAAAGGAATATATTAAGTTATTTTAGTAGAAGACCAGATTTTATGTAAGTTATTATAATAGAAGACTATGTATTAAAAATAATGAAATGAAAATGAAATACTGTTATGGATACATTATAATCAAGTACTCCAACTCTTGCAAAACTGTGCTAAATAAAAATGTTCAATTATATACTGGACATTTCAGAAGTATAGGCTGCTCATAATTCAATAAGACAAATCAAATAATTCTACAAATAAGAATTGATGGTACCTTTTTTATATGCACAAAGCTAACAGCTCAAATTAAATTTTCCTAAATCTGTGTCATTTTTATTTATTTTTTTAAATATAAAAAAAATAAATAAGTACTCATTTTTCCAACTTTCATTCAAATTTAAACAATGTATAAAATAGAAATTCAGGAAATTAATTACAGTAGATCCTAAATAACTGGAGCATGATGTTTAGGGATATAGCAACCTAATATGCTAATTTAGTTAATCATAAAAAGTGTATTCATCAAATTGATGAGCTAATTACTTAAATGGTATGGGAACAAGTGACGGGAAGAAATTGAACAGATAACTGAAAATTGGTAAATAAAAGAGTGACTTGCTCCAATTCAGTAAGTAGTAAACACTGAAAAGGAAGGTATGTCATAAAAATTAACAGGATAACCACCTTTCAGAAGGGGGAATAGAAAAAAAGATGGAGGACAATATGAAATATCTCCATTACTATGAGTCAGATTGAAAAATATTATATAACCAATCTTGATGAATCGATCTTGTTTCATACATATTTTTTTTGTGTCGGATATTAACAGAGATATTAGTCTTTTTTTGGTTTCAACATTTTGTAATACCCCACTTACACTCAGCTGATTTTCACTCTAAGTACACCAGATACTAAAGACCTCAAGTCAAACTAATATTTTAATTTATAAAGGTTTCTTACTTCAGGAGAAATAGAGAATTGATGGTGGAATGAAACCATCAGTGAGTCATATCCCACTACATGGGAAATCTGCTTAGTTTATAGAGCATCTGAGGGACAGACTTTTTTTGATAAAAGTCAATCAAGCTACTTCCCTTTGATAAAAGTCAAAATCGCTACTTCACTTTGATAATGTTGCTTGACTATAAAGTATGTGAGGAGGATGGAATTACATAATAGTATAAGGGATTTTACAGAGAACAAGATAAAAATTCCTTTAAATGAATTGATACAGAATGAGTTAATAATTTTAAATCTTAAGTTCAATAAAAGCAGAATCTTCATAACTACTTTTAAGGAAGACTGCAGAGAAATAAATAATCCCAATAGTATTTAACAACTGGCAAAATATTATTAAGAGAAAGAGGGTACATTGATATATCGGATGGGCCTTATAAAAAATTGTTAGTAATAGAAAGTTTTTTCCAGCCCGTTGAAACTATAAAGAGGGTAGGGCATTGGTGAATACTATAAGAAATAATTTATATAGAACCACCAATAGCATGGGGAAACTGCAGCAATACATTCAACATATGTTTGAATAGCCAGGCTCTTATAGAATTAGTATATTTCAGTAGAAGTTAAAACCTACAGAAAATAGGAAGATGCTTTAACAGTTCTCAGTATCTGTCCCACCCATGATAAATTGATAGTCAATGGTCTACTGCAATTAATTAACTATAATAGATGTTTTTAATTCCAGTTACTGAATGTCATTAGTCAAGATAAATAAAACTCCTAATAAATTTAATCTTATGCTACTTTCTTTCCAGTTAAATATTTTTTGGATCCAAATACCATGTACTCTTGACAGATTTGACAACAAAGCAAACTTTAGCATCAAAAATATGAGTTATTAAAATTCTTAAATGAATTTAATTAATGGAAAACAAATATAAATGTTGCAACAATTCTTTTAAATTTTTTTTACAGAAGATAGATTTTCAAAATAATACACAGATAATTAAAGTAAAACCTTTAAAAGAATATCAATGTATAATAGAAACATTTATCTCTGATTTTTTTTAAGTGTAAGGGTTATCAATCTACCTACAAAAACGTAGTACTATTTTTTTCTGAAAAATATTGAAATCGTAAACTATACTTTTACAATTGTACATTTCAGAATAAAGTTAGGGTCTTTTCCTTTGCATCTCATCCAGTTACTTCAGTAATTAAATGGACAGATTGCTACCAAATTGAGATGACAATTATTTTTTTTTTTTTATCATAGAATTATTTATAAGACTTCTTGCATAGTCTGAAGATATTTTCCCTGCGTCCCCTTATTTTCACTGATGTTTATTTGGTTGTCACAAATTTCTCCATTTATATTTTAACTTTTGTAGGTTTATTATACATATAGTATACAAAGGCCCCATTTCAGTGGAAGCTGAATAATTCTAGTTAAATGAAATTCTATTACAAGTTTCAAATAAGAGTAATATTTTCAAAAACTATTCACAGTCGACATATTTAGTTATATTATTATTAATTTTCTCTCATACAAAAAATAATTAATTCATTTTCTGATATTGAATACCTGCCAGCATTAATAACATATAATATTTTAATTTATATAAGAATTTTAATATTATATTAAACTGTAATGAGTCAATTGCATAAAATAATCTTAAAAATTTTCTAGTAGAACTATATGGAAATGGCAGCAGCCTATCATTAGAGCAATAACTGGGTGAGATGAAACTTAAAAGCCCCACCAAATTTCATGAATCCTTCTCATAACAATTGCAAGGCTTGGTCAAACAAAGGCCGATCCCAAAATTCCTGTATTAGAATGAAAAATAATATAAGTTTTTCTGGCATTTAAAAAAAAAAAAATTACATTCATCATGTATTTAATTTTTGGGGGCCTGAATCAATATCTAGAATAATTAATTTTGTGACATGGACATTTTTTTTCTATGCCAGAAAACCTTCTACTTTTCCTGATAGTAAGAAATTATGGAGGTAAGCCCTTCTTTAATCAAGTCTAGTAAATTCTCACAACTCAAATAAGACAAATAAATAAGTAAATACATTACAAACCATTACCTGAACTACTGTTTGTTCAATAATCAAGAATTTTCACATGGCTCGACAGCAGTTGTGGTAGTACAAAAGAAAATGTGGCTCCAAAGTGTGAGATAAGCCTGACTCCAGGATATAACCGGTCACCAAACCAGACCAGCGGAGCAGTAGGCAAAAAAGTATACGCTAACCATCAAAGTCAAGCAAGAATGTCACTGCAACAATCCCCGGATTATCCTAAGAGACGGGAGTAATTTGAGAGGGAGAACATTTATATACGACTGCCCGAGATATGCTTTTCACCACAACGTTGCCCCCAAAGAGCACTCACACCAAATAAGCAAATTAAAATAAATAAAGGGAGAAAAGTAATTACTATGAATTAACTTTTCATTTTTTTATTTAAAGAATAATCGATATGCTATTCAAAAATATTTCACAATCGGTAATAAATTTTATATAAACTTAGGATTATGTTATTCGTAAAATAGTAGTTAATAAAATATTACATAATCAAGTCTTCTATGTATATTATATATACAAGGGAAATAAAAAAGATAAAGATTATAAGTACACTATCCATTTTTGACCTAGTCTAAACTATCTCCAATGAATGCTTATAAATGAAGTAAGGGAAATTAATTAAACTATTAATGAACAATGAAGCAACACCAATAGATAAAGATGAAAACCCATTGGCAATATGATAAATAATTCCTAGTATTAGTATTATATTTTTGTTTTAAAAATAAAATAGATATCTATTATATTAACTGGCAGAAGAAGGAGAAATATTGTTTTTTTAAGGGTTAACAGCTCCTTACTACAATGTAAGCAGTTCACATTTCTAAAAAGCATTTAGAATATTTGTCAGAATTTAATCATAAACATACTTGTAAGTAAATTAAAAAACTAAAGAAGAAAAATAAAACAAATTTCCAATTAGTGCAATAATTTTTGTTTGCTAGTAAATATTGTATATTCAAAATTATCTTTGAAATCTTTATAACAAGAAATATTCTAATCGAATGAAAATACCAATAAAAGCCACTAATTCGATAATGTTCAAATATGTGAATTTTCTTTGTAAATTAAAATGAAAACCAATTGAGAAGAACATTTCAAATAATGAAGTTGTGTACACTATAGTAAAATTTGTTTTAGTACCATCACTAACTGAGGTACATGAAAAATCACGGCACAAATAAAATATTCTTAGCTATTAAATAGTTTTATCTCTTCACATTTGGTTCTAAAACTATGATAAACTGTACGAACAAATATGAAGAAATTAAACTCAGAACTGCCAGTACTCACTTTGTTGAATAAAGAAATAACTATCTTTAGCCAGAAGCACCACCACAAATACAGTGGGTTTCTGTCATGCAGACCACATGACAGTGGCTAATGAGCCACAGTTTATAATTTTCCATAATAGAAAAGTAGGAGCTACATATTTATTTACGTATGAGATACCAAAATAAAGTTGTTCCTTCAGTAGGCAAAACAATATTTCAGCAATACCATTTGTAGCTTCCTTGAATAACTTTTAAGTTTTAAATATTTAAATGATTGCATTTGGTAACAAAGGAACTATTAAGTTTGTTAGATACAATATAGTCACATGATAAAACAGTGAAGCACTGTTTAATTGCACTTTGCTTGCTTGATACTACTGATATCATATATTTCATTATACATTAAAAGGTAATAATTAAATTAAATGGTTTTCGAGCTACAAATTTTTAAGAGGTGACTCCACAAATACGACTTAAAAAAACAAAATGCGTGTACACGCTTATTTAAAAAAGTTTTCATTTTAATAACTATGTAACTGATTTCATTAATTAAGCTAACAATGTACTGAAAAGAGTCATGATGATTGATAAAAGCATGTGGTTTATAAATTTTTAAGGTACATATGAATAGACTACCAGAGAGCTGCTTTAATAATTTTCAACAATCATTGAACGTTATCTAATAGGAAATAAAGATTTTAGAGAGGTCGGGTTGATCTTGTATAGAAAATGCAGTTATTACAAACAAAGATCATTTTCTGTAGATGCTTAATAAGAAGGTTCTGCCCAGAGAAACTTTATCTAACCATAGATCACATATCCCAGATTTAACAAAGTGTTACACATACAAATTAATTCATATATTACTAAGTTATGGACGAGATATTCTACTATATATGCCTATTCGGTCATTTAATTCTAGCTATCAACCTATTTATGGATAAAAATGAACAGGTACGAAGATCCTAGACAGCTTTGAAACTATTTAATGTTTTAAATGACCTAATAAAAATCATCATTTTAAAGATTATGAGAGATCATATAAATATCAAAGGAGAAACGTGATGTATGATTTATAAACACAATTAGTAAAAACAAATTTATCATTTAAAAACTATGAAAATATAACCTTAGGTAAAATATTTTCTCCTTGAAAACAAATTTACTTAAAGTTACAAAAATAAATAAAAAGGGTATGCTCACGTATTCACTATAAACCAAGTATGTAGAGCAATTTAAAATTTTCTTTATTATTAATAAGAAAAATTAACAAATGAAATAATAAAGGGATCAGTATATTAACATACCATGGAAATTCTGGCAAATAACTTTTGAATTATTGTATAGCAATTAATGACAAATAGAAGAGATAAAGGAAGAATCAAAGAAGGACTATAAAATTAAATATTTTAAAATTTGTCAAAGAGACACTCTTGGCAGAGGTGGCAAAATACAAAATAGAAGCATGCACGAAGTTGAGTAGCTAGATTGCACATTAAATTCTTAATTAAGTATGAAAATAATTCAAACACTAAGGAAAGAGGTAAATTAAAATTCCTGATTGAAGTAAGTCCAAAAATTGCAGAATACATTCTGTGATCCTATCAATTAGTTCATTTTATTTGGTTGGGACAGAAAAATAATGAAATAAATTATGTTAATTCTAAAGACATTGTTTATGAAATAAAATAAAGACATCGTTGGGAACAGATTAGAAGGAAGTTAAAAAAAATTGTCTAAATAAATTGATGTCAGCAAGTGGCATGAGCTATCTTCTCAATTGAACTACCATAATTCACATTCAACAAAATATCATTCGATAATTTCAACTGGTAGCAATAAACATAGACACAGTAAATTAAAAGGTATTGTATTATTAAAAAAAAAAATAAACAACATGCACTTACAAGTGGCAGGTGAGCATCGATAGGCCTTGCTCCATCTTTAAGTTTACGAGTGAAAAATTCACACAGGCAAGAGTAATGGTCAACTGGTTCAGACATTTCAGACAAGTCAACTTTAAATGCACGAGCATATCCACCATATACATAAGGACGAAGTTTGATCGGGATTGTTGTTTCTGATATAGCACCAAATGCCCTTGAGAAAGATTTCAGAGGAAGAGCTTTGTAGCAGGTAATCTAAAAAGAAGGAGTTACAACAATTAAATCTATGAGTCACATACAATTATACTACCTTCTAAATAACTAATCTACTAACTTTCTTGTCGTATCTTTTTACCAGATTAATTCAAGTAAGTCAAGATATATGCCAAGAAAGAAATTCATTGAGATTTTAGACCAATTCTCATTAACATAAAAATTGAAATTTGAGGCTCAACAGACAATGAAGGGCACATGGTACCTGTTGGGAGGGGACTTCATCACCCAACTCTTTCTACTGTGAATTTAGAATTAGAAATCAAAGTTATACATAGTTATTTGCTAACATTGCAATGATGAAGAGAAAAAAAAGGATTTTTTTTTTAGTATATTACTTATCTAATTCCCACTCCTTTTGGTCTGATAGGTTCCAACCATTACCCAGCTTGATATTTAGTTTTACATGAAATTTACAAGCCTGAATTACTTCCAGCTTCTGGTCGCTAACTTAAACTTCTCTGATGTTACAATAGAATTCCTAATAGATGCTTATCTCATTCTTCAACTGATGGCTCAATTAACTTTATATTTTTATGGAAAAAAATATTTCTATCATCCCATGAAAGAGTTTAAATTTATTTATATTCTCCCACAAACATAACATGCTTCACATGTCAAACTGTATATTTACTATAGACGAAGAACATATTACATATAATGTTATGGAATTTAAGGAATTATTTTGTTAATCCATTTTCTTGGTGACCATTATTTTGTTGACTAGTAACAGGAATTCTTAACAAAAAATCATGAATATTTGCTCAATCGCCACTTTTTTCTTACCAAGTATAACAAGTGAATGGCTGTAAACTTTCAGTGTATGTTTCATGACATACATATGTGACAGCTGATGAAAATAACGGGATTATTAAGAGGATACACATTATTCTTTCAATCTGTCAACAATGGTAAAACAGCTTTTATATATATATATAATATTTATTTATCTGAGTTGGTATTCAAATCAAAAATACATGACATCAAAACAAATATTTGAGATTTTGATTAATAATATTATTATTGAAATGCATTATGTCATTTTTTGTTATGTAGGTTTTATTTTATTGTAGACTAATAATAATAAAAAATGTATTTTTGGTAAATAAATAGAGCTCACTAATAATAGTAGTTTTCATTAAAACTTAAGAAGTAAGAATTGGAATAATGAATAAACTTTCAATCGTCTAATTTTTAGCTCTCTCTAAATCAATTAAGAATGCAATCTTAGATCTCATTAAAACTTGGTATTTTTTATTTCTTTTTTATATTCCTTTTATGTGTAACATATCACCTGGTGTCCATTTTATGATAAAGCAATTTTTTTATGTAGTCTGCTCCTAACAAAAACAAGTTTTTCCATCTTTTTGACCTTATGAAATTTATAAAAAGAACAAATATGTAATTTACATGTTTCTGAATTTTGGTAGAAAGAGAATGATTAACAATAAAAGTGATGTTTTTACCAAAAATATTTTTCAGTTTATGAAAAAAATATAACTAAAAATATATATATGGGGTTAGCTTAAATAACTCAAATAATAACTTCAAATAATTTGTTCATGTTCCTAAGGCTACCAAGGATGTAGTACCACCAATTCGGGTGTTTTACCAATAAAAATGACAAAAACATTAACAAAAGGAGTGTTTTGTAAAACTCAACAATTCTAGCAAAAGACGAAGACCTTCTTGGTAAGCAAAACTCTCCACTGAATAAGATTGAGTTACATTAATTTCCTTTTAACCCATTATCCCTGCTAGGCAAAACCCCACTTTCTTAAGGCAAAAGCGTTTAGAACTTTGGAGAGTTTAAAACATAATCTATGACATGTCGAAACCCAGAGCAATAGTGCAAGGCATTATAAAGCTTCATGTTCAAGGACAATTAATAAAATGTGAGGGACTGTATTTCAGTATATAAAGAAAATTGGTTATAAATATGAAATTAATTAATTATAATTTGAATAGGAGATTTGAAAAGGCTCTTATTTTTTTGTTGTAATCCTCAACATTAAGAACTAACTGGAATCAGTTGGTGCATAGGAGGAATACTTCCATACTAGATTTTTCCATTTTAATCCTTCATACAAACCACAAATTCATACATAACCATTCTATAGTTCTAAAATATATATATTGACTCAATAAACTGTCAAACAATGTTCAAACAGTAGTAATGCAATATATACTCTTAGCTTTCAAAATATTATGAAATGGTAATATATCGAATACTTAATTTTAATTAACGAATAATAAAAACTACGTCTTGTATAAATTGTTTAATTTATAACTTGACCCTGGGTTTCAATGGGCAGGACAAAGGGAGTTGAACCCACTTATGTAAAAATGTTACCCAATTAAGTCCCTAAAATTGGTTGTGAAATTCAATAAATAAATAGCTAGAAAGTCTCTTACTATGATGGATTATCCTGACTGTAACATCTACATTATGAAATTAAATTTTGTTTTAAGGTGAGCAACCATTGAAGTGGATTTGATCTAGTTATTACACTTGAAAGTAAAATCAAACATTCAGTGTATGATTATAAAAATGTACAAAAATATATAATTGAACGTAAAACTAAATGCAGCAATTAGCCTGATATACACAAAAACAAAACAAATGCTTACCTCCCAGTTAGAAGCCACATTCAATCCTTTGTTTCTCTCACGTTCAAGCCGCCTCCATTGTAAATAGGCCAAAAGAGATAATCCTACACCAACAGGAATAGGGACCCAACTGTCCCACACTCTTTTTATTAAATTTGGCTTGTATCCTACATCAAAGGTCCAAGAAGTCAATTTAAAAATCAGTCCTATTTGAAACCAGCAGAGAGTTCCAAGGCATGTGACTAGAAGCCGAACACTAATATGAACCTTAAGGCTCATTATTTGTATTATGGATGATACTTTTACTGTCATGTTTACTCCTTGGGGTACAGTTGCCAAAAAAGAGCTCTCCTCTGGTTTGGATTACTTTATAGACTCCCTCTGATAACCCCTTTATCAGTCAGCCTTTTATCAAATTACATAATATTTTTAATCATTACCTGAGTATGTTGATCTGTATCTTAAACATGCCCTAATTGGGGTATTCCTCATAACTTGAATTAACATGTTTTTCTTTTAATAAATAAGGTCTAAGAATCAAATATAATAACCAGGGATAACACCAATAACGGATAAGAACTTCAAGATAACTGAGTAACCTCCACGAAACCTTCTATGATAACAGGTTCACCAACTTTAAAAATAAAGCGTCACTTCACTTCTGTTCCTAAAAGAGCCTTAACTAAACTACAAAGACATTTTTCTTTGTTCTCTTCTGATGACTCCTCCAATCGGTTGAGGCATATTATGCTATTGTCGAGTAAATAAATTGCTAAATAAAACTATAATGAGAATTCATTTAGGAGAAATACTAATATTTCTGTATTACTTCTGTCAACTGATACGAGTTTGGATTTTCTAGATTGAGCAGCACCTATATTTCTACTAAGAAGATAATTTATTTTTTATCTAGACTGATTCAAAATCACTACAAATTTCCTACAAGTTATCATCTCGCGTAAAGTCGTAAAATAAGTTTGTACCCATACTTCATATCAATAACACATGAAAACAGAGTAAATCATCCAAGAAAAGAGTGTTCAGCAAGAATCATAACATTACAAGGAACTGGCGGGGAAAGTGGGAGGGAGGGACGTAGTAACAGCTCCGACCTTCAACTGATTCAGTAGATTGAAGGGGAGGGGGGGGGATTCACCCCCCCCCCCTAAATTCTCGGAAGAGCACTAAATAAAATCACAGCCAACAATTAAATGAGCAAGCATCAGTGAATTTATGGGACCTGCAAATTCAGTTGCAAAAAACAGTCACCTTTCTTAAATAAATAAGTAAATAATTAATAATTTATTTAATTTTTTTATTATAAGGAAATATTGTCCGCGACAACCGGGAGACGGACCCGGGTATCAAAGATATTTAGTACATTATTCTAACTAGTCAGCTACAGGAACGACTACCAATAACCCTTAATAAAATTCTCATCCACAGGCACTCACCAAATATTACGATGAAAATCATTACTTACAAACTGACACAACAAAATCCAAATGTATGGCCTTGCACCTTACTGACAGTAATGCTGTGATTCGATTTAAGTAGGAATATCAAATATTTAAAAATTAAAAGTGTTCGAGGTATAAATGCAGTTGCTCTATTTCTTTACAGGTAATTATTTTGCAAATATTTGAAGCTCTCTTGCACTATTACCCAATTCTGCCAAATCTAATTCTTAGTAGCAATAGTGACAAGGCAACCTCTTATTTTAAGGCAGTATGGTATGATCTCTAGAATATTAAACGAATTGAAAAATTCGGTAGGAAAATTTACCCACAAGTGACAACAATTCTTGAATAATTGAAAAGAGACGACATATTCATATATACATTATACACCTTTAAGATCTTATGCCGCTCCAAGCGAAACTCGAAGCATATGAGAAGATCAGGTCGACAATAACCTCCTCTAATAAAGGAGGGCCTGGAATGAGTTGTCTCCAGTATACTGAGGCCCCGGAGGTCCTGTGGCTCGTTCATGCTGTCAGCCTGCCAGTGGACGGGGTCTAAGAGAGTCATAATCGCTAGTAATCCCGAGGGGCGTCAGACATATGTACTCGTTAGACTCCCTCTGATTCATAAATACTGCGACATTAGCGCGCTCTGGTAGCGAACTAATGTTCTCCCTTGTAGGAGATCGAACCAGCACCTGTTTTTACGTTCAATTTACTGACGGTAGTGTTAGATAAACCCACGTCCGCACGGCGATCAACGCCCTGTATATATAGACGCGCACATACACACCAAACATTTATATGTATGTGTCTGTAAAATGCGGCTAAAGTGCAGTTAAGTCCCCCCCCCCCCTACGCCGCCATCTTGTTTCGTTATAATCCCCGCCCTCGCTTAAAGCCACCGATGGCGTATTTTGGAAATTTTAAAGTGTTAAAAAATATAAAGTTAGAACAACAAACCCCCCCCCCCCTCGGTGTAAACCACCGATGGCGAATTTTGGAAATTTTAAAGTGTTCAAAAAGATAGTTAGAAAAACAAAATGGCCGCCGTCGTCATTGTGCGCCACCAAGGGGGGGGGGGACTAAAATACATTTTCACCTAAAACGATTTAGCCGTTGCAATTTTTGTTTTATTAACAAGAATTAAACGTTATATATAAAAACTAAAAATCATGTTCGTTAATGCCTTTAATCAGACTTTTACCTTCTTTATTATGCAGCGGATTGAAAAATGCTATATAACTAGAATTATTAACAAAAAAAAGTTGAACAGACGTTCTATTCATTAAACGAGTATGCTTTTGTTCTTCAGTAACGCTATTATATCATTAAATATAATATTAACGCTATTTTAATTATAATATTAAATATTAATATTAACGCTATTATATCATTAAATATAAAATTCCAGCTTACATTTCAAATATTAGTTGTATATGGTTCTAGCGGAGGAAGACTTAGAAATTATAATATGACATGGTGTATCATTTCAAAACCTAGAAAATCTGCGTAGATTTCTCTGCACCAGTTTTAATTTCAACATTTTTTTTTTTTTTTTAATCATCCTTCGAACTATAATTTTCATTTTTGAATATCTCAAAGAGGTTTATGATGTAATATTCAGGGCTGATAGACAGCCTAACAATATTCAAATTAAGAATGTGAAACAGGAAAATATAACTTCTACATGAGGTTTGGTCGAATGATTTAAACGGGTACCTTTAGTGTAGCACTAAATGTAACCACATGGTGATCAGCGAGGGATACAGCGATATCCTATAATTACTGAGTTGCGAGGTTAGCAGTTGCCAGCACTAGCGGTCGCCAGTTTTGTTTCATCGTTACCAAACTTGATTTTGAAACGTTTTATGTAAAACTAAAGATCAAGTTCGTTAATATCTGAAAATCAGACTAGTGGGAGGGGGGATGTTAGAGGGGGAATTTCATTAATACTTAATATCTTCGTTATAATGCGTTGGACCGAAGAATTGCATAGAACCAATCTTATTTCAAACTTAATGATCTATAAATGTGTTTCTACATATTTTCTGTATCATGAAAATTAACCTAGAGTTTTGGATATTTTATTTCTGGCTTTGAATAAACCGCCACTACTACTCATGTTTTATTAACAATAAACAGTTATATCATGAACCACTTCTTTCCAAGGTTAAATACCAGATAATGTTTTCAAACAAAATTTTAGCAGATTTCCTACTCATGACGCGATTTTCGAAAAATTTCTTCAAATGTCCAGCGATCCTACCTAGGAGATGACGAAAATGAGGTCCGTTCAAAATTATGTATATATATATATATATATATATATATATATATATATATATATACAATATAAATATAAATATATATTATAAATTGCGACCGCTAGAGCGGTAACAGACAAATATATATATATATTTGTCTGTTACCGCTCTAGCGGTCGCAATTTTTGTTTGATCATAACCAAACTCGATATTTAAACGGTTTATTTAAAAAGACAGATCAAGTTCGTTAATGGCTGAAATCGGACCAGTGGGGAGGGGGGTTTAGAGGGGGGATTTTCGAAAATTCAAATTATCTCCGTTATTATGCATCGAATCGAAAACTTGTATAGAACCAATCATATTGCAAATTAAATTTACTATAAATATTGTTATATACAATTATTTTCTATCTTGAATATTAACCCAGATATTTGCATTTTTATGAAGTCTGTGAGACATGTGGTCGGGTATAGTTCGGATTAGGTCGGCCATTTTAGTAACCGCTCGGCTCAGGTGGAAGCTTCTTCTAACCTTACCTGCCGTTTCTAACCTTACCTTATCTTCGTTACTTTCTGAGATTTATGCACATATGTTCTGTTCATCCGCCCTCCCCCCTTCTTTAGTTCTTGGTCTATTAAAATTTGTGTTATTAAAATATAAATTATTCTTACAATTCAGAAGCCGTTTCAGTTGGGAATTTATTTTAATTAACTGAAAGATTTCTCATTACCGTTTGTATTTAATCAAGGTGGTGTTGTGTTACCAGTAGGCAGATTTCTCTATTCTAAAACTTCACATAGGAAATCTGCTTAGTTTACGCAGCCCCTGCGTGACGGACTTTTTCTTTGTGAGGTACATGCATATACGTTATGTGATGATGTCATCAATTAAGATTTTTCGTTCTTTACTCGAAAATGAATATTTAAATTATACCATGCTCGATATTTTACAGTTTCATTCAACACTAATGACCGTATTTTTTATTGAACCTGGAATAGTGGGGTTTAGAGGGGAGGGGGATTCGAAATTTCAAAATATCTCTGCTATTATGAGTTGGACGTAAACTGTTTTATAACCAATCTTGTTCAACTATTGACTTTCTGCAATTGTTGTTCTATGCGTTTTTTCGTAACTCAAATATTAATCGAGTTATTCGAACGTTCTTGCCTTCTGCTCGTCGGTGTTTTACATATACATAAATAGAGAATATGTGGCGAGATGAGATGACAATTGTGCTATGCCAGCGTGTGGGAAATCTGTTTAATTTACGCAGCACCTGTGTGACGGGCCATATATATATATATATATATATATGTACACAAAAGTTTGAACGGACCTCATTTTCATAACCTCCTAGTAGGATCGATGGACATTTGCATTTTTCGAAAATCGGGTCATGATTACAACCTGAATAGCTCATTTCCCTTAATGTAAATCTGCTAAAAAATAACCAAGTACAAATTTATTATCTAGATTCATTATGAGTAATCTGCATTAACGTCCTTGAATTTCTTAATCTCTTAACTATCACGATTATTTTATCCTATTTGGATTTAGTCTTATGTAACTAACTATTAGCTATACCATGTGTAACGGCTAAATGAATGAATCAATGAATCAATAGTTACTAACTCTTAACATTTTTCGTCCAATTAGGTCCTTTTAGCAGATTTCCCTCAAGGGAATTCAGATATTGAGGTCGTACTCATGACGCGATTTTCGAAAAATTTCTTCAAATGTCCATCGATCCTACCTAGGAGATGACGAAAATGAGGTCCGTTCAAAATTATATATTTATTTGTCAGTTAACGCTCTAGCGGTCGGAATTTTTGTTTGATCGTAACCAAACTCGATATTTAAACCATTTATTTAAAAAGACAGATTAAGTTCGTTAATGGCTGAAATCGGTCCAGTGGGAGGGGGGTTTAGAAGGGAGGATTTTCGAAAATTCGAAATATCTCCGTTACTATACGTTGGATCGAAAAATAATTTAGAATCAATCTTATTGAAAATTAAATTTGCTATAAATATTGTTATATACATTTATTCTCTATCTTGAAGATTAACCGAGATATTTGCAGCTTTATTAAATGTGGGTGCATAACGGACAAAGTGAGTTTCCCGCCAAAAGCTAGTTCGGCCGTTTCCATAACTTGTTGGCACTTGTATGGAGATTTTCTATTGTATAACTTTACGTGGGAACTCTGCTTAGTTTACGCAGCCCTTGCGTGACGGACTTAATTTTAAAATTAACTTTCATTTAGAATCATATGGAAATGAGGATATTGAAGTCCATACTAGTTGAATAAAACTATTCATATTTGAGTTTCCTAATCGTTATGTCTTCAGGGAATTTCATCAGGGAGTATCAGAGTCATCATGGGATAACAAGGTTTCATTAAAATATCAAGGATTTACATGGGGCTAACGAAAACAATTATTTTTCCATTGTTTTCAGCTCATTTATTGCACTTGGAAGCCAGCCTCTTATACTTTAATACATTAATATTTTAATATTAATTAATATAATTCCCTAATGGAAAACTAGTTAATGAGTTTGTTCTTAATTAGAGATTTTTTATACACATCTCCAAATATTTACCATTCCTTACTGCCTAACAGATGTAGAATAAAGTCCGTCTCTCAGGGGCTGCGTAAACTAAGCAGATATCCCACGTGAAGTTTTACAATAGAGAAATCTGCCTAATAATAACAGTAGTAGGAAGGTATCTCTAGACCTAATCACGATGGATGAATAGTTAAAGAAACGGCCGCACTAGCTCTCGGTGGATAGTACCGAACATAGCCGACTCCTGCCGACCACACACATAATACAAATGTAAATATCTCGGTTAATATTCAAGATACACAATAAATGCATAGAACAATATTTATAGTAAATGTAATTTGCAATAAGATTGATTCTATACAATGTTTCGATCCGACGCATAATAACGGAGATATTTTGAATTTTCAAAAATCCCCCCTCTAAACCCCCCCCCTCCCACTGGTCCGATTTCAGCCATTAACGAACTTGATCTTTCTTTTTACATAAAACGCTTAAATATGAAGTTTGGTAACGATCAAACAAAAATTGCGACCCCTAGAGCGTTAACAGACAAATATATATACCCGTATATATATATATATATATATATATATATATATATATATATATATATATATATCTTAATATATATAAATCTCCTGTCACGATGTTTGTCCGCGATGGACTCCTAAACTACTTAACCGATTTTAAATTAAATTGGCACACCGTGAGCAGTCTGGTCCAACTTGAGAGATAGGCTATATTAATTTTCTCTGAGACGAACAGGAGTGGGGGTTATAAGGGAGGCCTGAAATTAAAAGTCGTGATATTTCGTTTTCTATTGGTTTTTTCGCAAATATGCACATAACAAAAGTTGTTTATTTTGTTATTTAGAGTAACTTTTGTCATAAACACTTTCATCGTATTCCGAAGTTTAAATGAGTTATACGCTTATGACTATAGCGGGAGTCAACAATATTATTTGGGACAAACGACCCAACCGAAACTCGGTATGTGTATTAGCACTAACGCTTTCATTATGAGAAGCCATACCAACATTTCTAGGGACGGGCAGGAGTGGGGGCTTTAAGGGAAGCCAGAAATTAAAAATAGCGATATTTCGTTTCCTATTGGTTCATCGGCAAATATGAACATAACAAAAGTTGTTTATTTTGCTATTTAGAGTAACTTTTGTTATATACACTTTTTTCGTATACCGAATTATAAACGAGATGTACGCTAAAAATAATAGCGGAAGTGAAAAATTTTATTTGGCACAAAAGACTCAACTGAACTAAATAAAAGTCCGTCACGCAGGGGCTGCGTAAACTAAGCAGATTTCCCACGTGAAGTTTTACAATAGAGAAATCTGCCTAATAACAGCTGTAGTAGTAAGTAACCTCTAAACCTATTCACGAGAGGGACGAATAATTACAAAAACGGCCGCCAGAGCTCACGGCGGAAAGTCCGAACAGAGCCACTGCTGCCGAGCACATGCAGAATACAAATGCAAATATCTCAGTTAATATTCAAGATAGAGAATAAATGTATATAGCAATATTTATAGTAAATTTAATTTGCAATAAGATTGATTCTATAATATTTTTCGATCCGACGTATAGTAACGGAGATATTTTGAATTTTCAAAAATCCCCCCCTCTAAACCCCCCCTCTCACTGGTCCGATTTCAGCCATTAACGAATTAATATTCTCTGAGACGAACAGGAGTGGGGGTTATAAGGGAGGTCAGAAATAAAAAATAGCGATATTTCGTTTCCTATTGGTTTTTTGGCAAATATGCATATAACAAAAGTTGTTTATTTTGTTATTTAGAGAAACTTTTTGTTATATACACTATCGTCGAATACCGAATTATAAAGGCGTTATACGCTAAAAATTATAGCGGGTGTCAAGAATATTATTTGGCACAAAAGAGTCCACCGAACTAAATAAAACTCGGTATGTGTATTATCTCTGACGCCTTAATTATCATAAGCCATACCAATATTTCTAGGGACGGTCAGGAGTGGGGGCTATAAGGGAGGCCTGAAATTAAAAATAGCAATATTTCTTTTTCTACTGGTTGTTTTCTGCAAATATGCACATGACAAAAGTTGTTTTTTTTGTTATTTAAAGTAACTTTGGTTATGTTCACTTTTGCTGTATAACATAAATGAATATGCGTTAAAATCTAAAGCGGAAGCCAACAATTTTGTTGAGCTCAAACGATAGAACCGAATTTAACAAAACTTGGTATGCGAATTAGCATTAATTCTTCCATGATTATAAGCTATATTAAAATGTTTAGGTTCAAACGGGAGTGGGGGTTATAAGACAGGCCTGAGATAAAAATTCGCAATTTTCAATTTATATTTTTTTTTGGCTAACGTGCACATAGCAAAAGTTGTTTACTTTTGTTTACTTTTGCCGTAAATGAAGTTAACACGGCATATACGCTAAATCCATTGCGGGAGTCATTAATTTTATTAGTACCTATTTAAGTGTTTTTAATGAATGCATATTATGACAAATGATGTTATGTTTCAGTCTTATATGATGGTTCTAAGAATGATTCGGTTTTGTGAGGTTATAAATGTTCGTCGCCTCCTCATTTATTTATTTATTTTCCCCTATAACTTTTTTATTTATTTCTAATAGAATATAAACTATAAGAGCATTTCTCGTATTTAATATATACTCGATATGAATGTTTAAAGTATTACTAGGTTGCAGGGGGGCTCTCTTCCCCTCATCTAGCTTTTTGAACATATGTAAATGAAATTATGTTTAGGGATCTATTATTTAGTTCCATCAGGGAGATAAATTATTAAAATAATATTCTGAATCAATATTCTAAGGAAAACAACGATGATAACGCTCCTGCGAGAGCGGAAATGGACGGGAGGTAATTGAGTTTAGTTATTTCCTGTGGAATGCTGCCACGACGGGAAGTGATTTCCACTGAGGCTTACTAATACGAATATAATCTTATGTATAAAACTATGCTAAAACTATATGTGCTTGGTTTGATTTTTGGCAGGAAATATGTTCATTATAGATGACATTTAATTGTGATAAATGCTACCCATGATTATGGTTTGAATTATTCAAAAACCGTGAGTCAAAAAGTCGTGAGGGATAAATTAGGAACCCATTTTCATATATTCTTCAAAACTAAAATTTCTATTCTATTAACCCTGAAAGTTACACTTTAGGATTGGCTGTTTTGAAAAAACAATACATCCTGGAGGGAAGTGCAATTGTACACATTGAAGCCTTGCTATAAAAATACCATCATTAGTCAGTCAGCAATGATTTCCCGGGCATCGCCGGATACCTTAGCTAGTATATTTATAAAATTGTAACCTCTGTCTGTACATTGATTTTTTTCGCGAAATTTCACGATAACTTTTCGTTTCACATGTCATAGACACCATAACTGCATTTTGTTTCTTTGGTGTCTGTTTGTTTGTTTCTTTGTTTATTTGTTTGTTTGTTTGTTACCTTTTCACGCATAAACGGCTGAACCGAATTTTATGAAACTTAGTATGTATATTACTACTAACCCAACTTAGACTTTAGGCTATATTAATATCCTTTGAGACGAACAGGAGTGGGGGTTATAAGGGAAGCCAGAAATTAAAAATAGCGATATTTCGTTTCCTATTGGTTTTTCGGCAAATATGAACATAACAAAAGTTGTTTATTTTGTTATTTAGAGTAACTTTTTTACATACAATTTTTTCGTATAGCGAATTATAAACGAGATATACGCTAAAAAGTATAGCGGAAGTGAACAATTTTATTTGGGACAAAAGACCCCACCGAAATAAATAAAACTCGGTATGTGTATCAGAACTAACGCTTTTATTATAACAAGCCATACCAACATTTCTAGGGACGGGCAGGAGTGGGGGTTATAAGGGAGGCCTTAAATTAAAAATAGTAATATTTCGTTTCCTATTGGGGTTTCGGCAAATATGCACATAACAAAAGTTGTTTATTTTGTTATTTAGAGAAATTTTTGTTATATACAATTTTGTCGTAAACCGAAGTATAAGACGTTATACGCTAAAAATGATAGCGGGAGTCAACAATTTTATTTGGCACAAAAGACTCAACCGAACTAAATAAAACACTCACTATGTGTATTAGCACTAACGCCTTCCTTATAATAAGCCATACTAACATTTCTAGGGACGGGCAGGAGTGGGGGTTATAAGGGAGGCCTGAAATTCAAAATAGTGATATTTCGTTTCCTATTGGGGTTTCGGCAATTATGCACGTAACAAAAGTTGTTTATTTTGTTATTTGGAGTAACTTTTGTTATATACACTTTCGCCGTATACCTAAGTATAAATGAGTTTTACGTTAAAAACTCCTAATTCAAATCTATGTATAATGCACAGGAAACGGGAAATGACAATATGGAGGACAGTGAAGTCTTACATAAAAAAATAATTGTATTATTAACAAATCCACAGAAACGACGGGTATTTACTCTAAACACTGGGACTGGTAAATGTCAAAACAAGCCATACTAACATTTCGAAGGACGGGCAGGAGTGGGGGTTGTAAGGAGGCCTGAATTTACAAATTTTATTATTAACAAACCCACAGAAACGACGGGTATTAACCCTAAACACTGGGACGGGTAAATGTCAAAATATTGTGCAAAGTAATGCCTTGCCAAAAAAAAAAAATACCATCACCATTCAGCCTCAAATAAATTCCCGAGCGAAGCCGGGTATCTGAGCTAGTATATATATATATATATATATATATATATATATATATATATATATATATATATTTATATATATCTTTTCGGTTGGCATTATTGAACTTAAAGATCTTTAGACTCGAGATGGATGTTTAACCACCTTGAGGGATTCGTGATCAGAGTGAGTGTTCCACCCGACGTACAACCCCCGTTATCCAAGGAGGACCTGTAATACGTTATCTCCAGTAGACAGACGGGCTTCATTATAACGGACAGCGGCGGGCAGAGGTCATATCACCAACGGCCAGTTTGCTAGTCGATGGGTTTCTAGGAGAGTCAATGTACTTCGTCATACTGTCGGCTGTCAGACTGATTTACACACCCACCCAATATATTAGCAAGGAATAGATCTAGAGGTCCCAAGATTTGTTGGATTGATATCAAACTCAATATTTAAGCGTTTGATGTAAATCTACAGTTGAATTCGTCGTATTTACCAAAGTTTCTTACAATATTTTATGTAAAAAAGGCACGTGTTTTTCTATCACAATATTTAAAAAAAAACTAAGAGAGTATGTACAATGTATAATACCCAACCAACTATCAAACACTTGCTTACAGACTGCAGACTAATAACAGACAAGGACTTACTTACCGATCTTTCAGAACTAATACACGATAACAGCCCATACATTGTGGCAATCATGCAACACTTCCATGAAACACAACTTTACAATCAAATTTAACACTAAAAGATTGACTGTAGATTTAAAGAATTTGATTTCTGTTCCTAATAATATCTACAGGAGAAAACGTCACCCTGCTTTTACCTCTAGGACTGTAGACATTTTTTCTTTATAGAAGATAGAGCTTTAGTTTAAAGTTAAATTCGAACAAAAACAACTACAACAACGTTTTAACAAATTTCCCTTCAGGGAAATTAGCTGTTAAGGTTGAACTCATGATGTAATGTTCTATAAATTTTGCTATGCACATATTTACTCTATATTGAATATTAACCGAGATATTTCTCTATTTTAGTTTTCGCCCATCAGTAAAGCCACACTCCTACTCATGTCATAGTAACTATAAGTTGTTATATCATGAACCACTTCATTCCAAGGTTAAATACCAAATATGGTTTTCATTGGACTCTTATTTGGGGAGATACATGTAAATATGTTTATTTGATCTACACCATACTCGATATTTAACCGTTTCACTACAGACCTCAACCAATAGTTGTTATTGGTTGATGGATCTGGAATAGTGAGAGTTTAGAGGAGGGAGGATCCGTAAATTCCAAATATCCCCGATTAACAAGGAGGATTAACAAATTCCACCACAATTGGTCAACGGAGCATGTTCGAACAAGGAATCATTGAATTCAGTGTCATTTATTGATTAGTGGAGTAAAAATAGAAACGACAAACTTATGCAGGATTCTATAGGCGTTATAGAGGAAAAGAAAGATTTCGCCTTTCAAACATTAAGTGGGTAATGGGGTCTTGGTGGAGTAATTCAATAAGGAAAATTGCACTCGACGAGCACGTGTTAAAAGCCGATGCGCACAACTCGTGCAGACAAATCGCATCATAAATGTTTATGTTTTTGAATAATGAATGGGTTTAATTGAAATGTTGGAAACACATATTATAAAATTGTTTTGTTGTTTATAGATATGTATAAATCTAATCAATTTCAAAAACAATACAACCAGTCCAACAGACAGACCGTATAATACTCAAGCCGTTAATATTTTAAATTTCGTATGTATCTTTAATTGATGGGCTTAAATAAACATGGCTTTCCGCAGAAATAAAACAATTTCAGCATATTAGCATTAACTCTAAATAATTCTGATTCGAACAAGTTCAGTAGTTCCCTTTTGATAGCAATGAGGTGGTGACAATAAGTCGAATGTAAAAACAATGCATTTTATACTGCAGAATAATAACAAATAGTGGAAAATGTGAATCCTCCAAAACGCAAAGTCTGGCATAACTGCCATCTCACAACTGAACAGTTGCTGTTAGTTTTTTTGAAAAACCAACAATCAGTAAAATAAGGGCATTTAATGTTCCTTGGAGATTTAAAAAAAAACAATTGACCAAATAATACATTTTTCCAAGGAAATTAGTCATCTGAGGCACATCTAACTAGGCAAATCTAGCGCAAAAGTGGTGTAAATAAATAAATGTTTGAACAAATTTTTCATGAAGAATGCTTCTACTAATTAGAAAGAAATTATGTAATTTTTTTTTAAAAAAAAAAAAAGATAAAAAGGAAGAAACAATTTTTCAACTCCCTTTTCTGAAGGGCAGCTAAAATGCTCGTGACGTAATGGTACAGCAGGCAATAACTGATAGCTCAAGCTGCCTTATTAAGTCCTGTTTAAGGTTTATTTTTATTGCTATATTTATGTTCTTATTCCTCCTGAATAAAGACGAAGGGTTTGCGAAATTCATTCTAACAATCTGTCGTATTTTGATGGTCATAATGGTTGCATTATTTTATAAAAACAATGATTGGTTTGTGTAGCTTTATACACATTTAAATATTAAGCAATTTGATTCTTCAATACATTTATCACTTATAAAATTGACGGCCAGAGTAGTTAATAAAAATACATGATCGCCATTTTCTAAATATATAACAATGTAACACTCTTAGAACCTTCATAGTTTTTGTGTACTGTTTTATAATTAAAACTTATTTTTTTTTTAATGAGGAGTTTAAAAGATACAGTTAATTTGTTTGTTGGTTATTGGTTTAATTAGAACACAATAATGAAAATAAATCAATATTTATTTTCTTAAAAAAAATTTATCAACAGGTATCGATGGTCAAAATGAAAAAAAAATTTTCCTCTAACTTAGCATTCCCACCTTATAAAGTAACTTTGTGGTATTTTCTGCATACAATATTAATACAATACCTATAAATTCGCATCTTTTTGGCATTTCTACATTATGGAGTTATACAAAATCTAGAAATAAGCATCTTTCTACTATTCTGCTTACTGGGCTAAATACAGCTTAATTAGAAACAAACATCTTTCTGGTATTCTGCATACTGGAATAGTACAATACCTATAAATAGACATTTTTGTATTCGTCGTATTTGTCGTATTTAACAAGTTTATTTCTGTAATTTGTATCACACACAGTCTTATATGCAAGATATAATATATAACTTGATTGTTAATGATGTTAGAGTGTGCCCGCGAAAATGACGGCTGCTTGAAATAGTAACCTTTTAGCAGATTTTCCTTTAGGGAAATCTGCTATTGAGGTTGTATTCATGACGGAATTTTCGAAATTTTTCTTCAAATGTCCATCGATCCTACCTAGTAGATGACGAAAATGAGGTCCGTTCAAAACTGTGTATATGTATATATATATATATATATATATATATATATATATATATATATATATATATATATATATATTTATATGTATACCAACCTCGATATTTAGACGTTTTATGTATAAATAAAGATCAAGTTCGTTAACGGCTGAAATCGAACCAGTGGGAGGGGAAGGGGAGGGGTTAGAGGGGAGGATTTCCGAAAATACGAAATATCTCCGTTACTATACGTCGGATCGAGCAATTGTACAGAACCAATCTTATTGCAAATTAAATTTACTATAAATATTGTTGTATAAATTTTTTTCTCTATCTTGAATATTAACCGAGATATTTGCATTTTTATTAAATCGGCGCGCCTAATGGACGTGAGCCGAAAGCCAGTTCGGCCGTTTCCTTCACTGGCTCGGCTCTCGTGAAATTTCTCTATTGTAAAACTTCACGTGGGATATCTGCTCAGTTTACGCTGCCCCTGCGTGACGGACTTTTTAACACAGACTAACTATGTTTCCTCTATTATAATAAATTGATCATTTATATCGATAGATTCATATATTGTTGTAAATATATTCATAAATACATGAATCTATATCATTACACCGAAAAATGTATTTATATAAACTCGTCAGTGCGTTGAATATTTTTATACTAGTTATCAGCTGTATTGAACCAGAAGTGTGCGGTAATCGCCTCTGATGCATGGAGAACAAGGTTTTCAAAATTCTAAAAATTTAGCCCCCCCCACACTTGAGGTAAAAGCGAATTTTGCAGATAAATATCAAAATATAAATGCTCAATAATTCAAGACTACCCTTTCTAAATACAATATATACAAATCACTTAAAAATTATAAGAAGAAAACTAATTTTGGAATCAGTATTTTGCTTGAATCAAAAATCATAATTCAAAATCATTCATCGAAATCCAAGTGCATTAAAAAGACTCTTCATCATTATGAATGGCAAAGGAAAATGGCGTAATAATGATTATTTGTTTACTAATAACATATCACTTCTTTCTTGATAATGTATCATCGCACGCAAATTGATTACAAATATTCCCTGTTTTATGTCAATTAGTTCGATAAATTTACGTAAATAACCATATCTAAGGTGAATTGCATATTAACAGTGACGGTAATTGCAATCGATAATCCAGCAAGGCTGAAGACCTTACTTGGAGGCATACTCACCTCTGAGGAAAATACATTCAGAAAGAATGAATATATTTCCATATCTAACTGTAGAACAACTAACCAAGTTTCATTTCATTTTTTTGTAGGAAAATGGTGCAATTTTTTAAACTGCACTTGAAATATCCGCCGATAATACCAAATAGAATATAAAAAAAGTAAAAGAGTTTCTTGTTATGTACACTTATGCAGTAATGATGATTCACACATTTACTACCGGCTTACAAAAGCAGTTTCGTTCCAAAAGGATGACTCAACGGGGTTAACTGCTTTGGACTCCACCCTTAGGTAAAGCACAATGTAAATAACAAGAGATATTAAAGCACATTGTTGTTATTCTGAAAAAAAGGAGTTAAAGGAATGATGGGGTTACCACCAGGCACCAAATTAAGCAATTCATACATATACAAGTCACAGCAAAATATATAAAACAAAAAATGTTGGAAACCACATTTATGAGATGGTTAGGCTTTGGTAAAAATTAAGAGTGTTGCGGCCATGAAAGAAACACATTTTAGCTTGAAAAATACTGGCGAGTGTGAGTATATATATATATATATATATATATATATATATATATATATATATATATATATATATATCATTTTTGTCATCAGCTCTACAGGGTCGATGAACATTTGAAGAGTTTTATAACAGCTGATTCTCGTTAAGACTAAGTGCTAAGTACAAATTCTTCATGAAGCTTTTAAGAAAACGACGCTTTAAAAATGTGGACAGCTTAATATATATGTATGTATGTATATATATATATATATATATATATATATATATATATATATATATATATATATATATATATATATATATAATTCAGAACCGAGCTCATTTTTGTTGTCCCCAGTGTAGGATTGATGGATATTTGAAAAATGTTTTGAAAATTGCGTCAACCTCTATAGATGGTTTCCCTTAAAGGAAATCTGCTAAAAACGTAAGAGAGCAGCTTCCATGACGATGGGCTGGCTAAAACGACCGAACATTCGCATCTTTCTAATTAAGAGAGAGTGGACGCAGAAACAATCGCTGGACAGAACGCTAGTACCAAGTGTAAGAGTTGACAATTGGGATTATGTCTATTATTATTATTTATTAACGTCCACTTTTTGCAACTCAGGCTAATCGGGATGGGTTAAACCTAGAGTGGCGAGTTCGATTCTTGCCTGGGCAAAGAAATTATGTCTATTACAGTTGGCTTAGAGAGCTAGGGTTTGCTTTGGAGAAAACCGACTTACATAAGTCCATGCTAGGCTAACAATAGCAGCTATGCTTTACTCTGCTATCAATTAACAAAATCGCATTTAAACAAAAAAAATAAAACATTTATATTATTTGAGCCTATATTACTCCTGGGGGATCTTATTGTAGATCTGCGAACATTTTAGATCAAGAATGCCTTTTTATCTTGCGACCTTCTGCCTATTTCATTTAATTGATTTAGTGACGTATGCTCTTTTGGTATCAATATTTTATCACTCTTTTGCATTTAGACTAAAGGCTAAAAGATCTTCATTCAAATTGAACGCGAACGTCTTTTAATTATACTTTTGAAAGACTGAATCCAGCAACCGTTCGTTCCTTCGTAGTTTCTGGCAAGGGTTCATATAATTGTTGAATTGAGTCCTTGCCTTGGTTTGCGTCGTTAGGGGTGGTTAGGGGGCTTAAGTTGTTGAATATAGATATAATAATATATATAATATAATATAATAGATTTAAACTCAAAATCTGCTTATAGCGTTCATTAATCGTTTCTGCAAACTGTTTCCACAAACCATTGGACTCTATATGTAGGGGAACAGTTTTATTGAAATACCAACATTCACATTTACAAATTACTAACGGTAGATGTGTAGATGGACGAACTTGATAATTATGTAGTCCCATGTATAGCGAACTCTTTTCGAGATCGTTTTTCGGTTTCAAGTTCCTGAACAATATATAATATAAAAAATATATCTGTGTACCTAGTCACAGATATATATTAAAATAATATTTTTCTTAGGTTTTACCAGATCCAACTTGTAATTAAAGGGTACTCAAACTTTCAAAAGAGTTTTTTTATTGTTTTTAATTTTTATTTGGATTCTAAATGGTCTACTATTAATTAAATTTTGAACTTATCACCTTCATTCAGACCGAATGTTCTGTGGCTGGCAATAGTTTTAGAAGGCCTAAAATGTCTAAAGCATCTCTATTAAAAAAGTCCGTCAGGGGCTGCGTAAAATAAGCAGATTTCCCACGTGCTGGACCAGCATAGTTGAGACCTCATCTCAGCACAAATTCTCTTCTTCCATGTACTACTACTAACTAAGCAGATTTCCCTCGTGATATATATATATATATATATATATTATATATATATATATATATATATATATATAAAATTTTGAACGGACCTCATTTTAGGAGTGGGGGTTTACTTAATGCTGAAAATTAAAAGTTCCAAATATCACGGTTAATATTCATATTAGAGAAAATAACAACATGTAATATATATCAACATTTATAGACAATTACACTTACAATAATATTAGTTCTATGCAATATTTCAATCCAACGTATAATAACGGAAATATTTAGAATTTTCAAAATTCTCCACCTCCCCCGTCCGATTTCTGCAGTTAGCGAACATGATCTTTAATGTTTCATGAAATGTTTATATATCGAGTTTGGTAATGACAAAACACAAATTCAGACCTCGTGAGCGGTAACAAACATATATATATATATATATATATATATATATATATATATATATATATATACCTAATTTTGAACGGACCTCATTTTCGTCAATTCCTTGGTAGGACCGATGAACATTTTAGGAAATTTTTAAAAAATCGCGTCATGAATACAACCTCAATAGCTGATTTCCCTCATGAGTGTGAGTGTGTGTGTGCATGTGGGTGTGTATTTATTTAATTTATGTAAATGCGATCTCTGTTTTTGGTTTTGTGTTCATTATTAAGTGTTTTTAAATTTCTTTAATATAATAACAAAAAAAAATAATATGTTATATATATTGGCTATCCTCTATCAGTAACTCTGTTAGATTGTGTAGAAATTAATAAATAACTTTTACTTGCACGAGAATCAGTGTCACACCTGAATGAAAGAGAAGATACATATGTATTTTACGAGCATTGACCGAGGCTATCGCATACAGACGTTTAATTCTATAGCATCAATGTTTGACCTCTTAATCAGTGTTTCAAAATGTAAAGATAATTAATATCTTTCCTCTTAGGTTCTTCATTGCTCTACAATTCTGTAACTTACTTTCTGACAGACCTATACATTATCATATAAATATCCAATTACGTCACCCAGATATAGTAAGTAAACATTGATTATAAGCAATACAGCCAGGCAGTGTACAAAGAGCAAGATTCACGCACCTGCTTCGTGACTCCTTTGGAAAATGACCGTTCTAAATGTATTTATTTATTTGTAAAATATGAGTCAATATTATATATGACATATGACTTTTGTTTGACGTTGGTGAGATGAGGTCACAAGTATGCTATACCAGCTCTTGGGAAATCTTCTTAGTTTACGCAGCCCCTGCATAACAGACTTTTTTCTGTTTCAATTTCCTGAAAAATGTATAATATATGTACGTATATATGCCTTATCATAGATATATTTTATATATATACAAATATTTTTCTAACGTTTTACTAAATCCCTTTATTACTTAGGAATACTCAAATTTTCAAGACTGTTATCCTTCTTTTTAATTTTCATTTGAATTCTAAATGTTCTAATATTGATTAAATTTTGAATTTATCACCTTCATTCAAACCGATGGGTATTGGTAAAATGGTTCACAGGAAGAATACAAATGTTGTATTTTGCTAGATTCATTGTCTTTGTCCAGACCAAAAACTACGTATATTCAATGCAGGCTCAGGTTAGCCATGTGAGTTAAAGTGTTGACCTTAAACTCATATGGTAAACCAAGAGTGGCGAGTTCGATTCTCGCCTGGGCAAAGGAAATTATTTAGTGACGAAATTCATTAAATCCTAAGCCCCTCTCTGGCTAGAAAAGGGTGGTAACCTATAGATAACCCGCCCAATTAGCCTGAGTTGCAAAAAGTGGACGTTAATAAATAATAATAATAATAATATTCAATTCCTAAAAATATTAAATATTGTACATTGCTTATTTTTAATATGAAACGCTACTACAATTACTATTCTTAATTCTATGTCCGTTCTTTATGAAGAGGAGAAACTAAGGCTGCAGAGTAAAATATAAAATAAAGTTGCACGATAAGTAGATAGGCTCTTCCAAATGTATTTACAATTAATTCTGAAATTATTTTCATCTCAGTGGAAGCCCCTTCTTTATTAAAGCTGTGCGAGCACGGAGAGACATGTTTAAGCCCCAATGAAGAATACCTTCCTGAAGATGTCTGCGAACAGTAAACCTTCCCAGAAACCAAACATAAACCCCTTCCAAGTGCACCGATGTAGCCTAAACAAATTAAGATATTTAAGTAAGAGAGTAACACAAGAGTTTTTTTTATTTTGTACTTGAAGTGACTTAAATAATTTAGGTGCTTGGGATCGCCTCATACCTATTTTTACAATGGACATCAACAAATAAAGAATTTTGGAATTCTCAATGGGAGGAGGATGTATGTATAGGTAAACTGGAATTACAAGAGTAAGTTTTCATGCACAATTTGTACAGTGTTCCTTTCTGGGCTTTCAGACTTGCGAATAAGAAGAGTGTAGTGGATCGAGCATGTGCAAGGTGGAGACAAAACACATCAGAGCTGCTAAATCTATTTTTCTTAGGTAAAAAAAAAAAATATCATACTCAGATGGTGAACCTAGGTAATTATAAACCTCTCATTCGAGGATTTTGCTAGATGGTGAAGGCAACTCGACATACGGCCTGCAGAAGCATACACATCGCATGCACGGGCGGCGGTTGTGTGGGCACAAGTGGAAGATATCTGAAAAACAGTTTTCTCGTACAGTATTGGAAGAGAGGTTTATGGCAGGGATGAATGTTGGTACTGTAGATGCGGTTGAATAAGTACGCCTCATTTTGTTCTAATCGATTAGTTTTGGTATCACAAGTTTGTTAATTAATTCACCTCCTTCAATAAAGTTCTCGAATACATAAGCTTTACGTAAATCTCATGAGAATTGTTTTGGGGGCTCAGGTTAGCCAAAGGAGTTGAAGCGTTGGTCTTAATTTCTCTTGGTAAACCTAGAGTTGTGAGTGCGATTCTCCCCGGGGGAAAAGGAATTTGTTTAGTGACGGACTCATTAAATAAAATACTTAGTCACTTCCTGGCTAGAAAAGGTTGGTGACATGTAGATAACCCGTCCCAATTAGCCTCAGTAGAACAAACTGGGCGTTAATATATAACATTTAAATAACTGGGTTATTAATATTACTTTGTTTTCAGGATTGACTTAATTTCTATTAAATTTATTATATCACTATTATATTATATAGGCTATTATATCCCTAAAATCATATTTGGTTTTAACTAAATGCAAAACAGGGATCACAATTCGAGATTTGTCCATTCTTGTGCTTTTAAAAATATAATTACCTTAAGTAGTCGCAGAGACTACTTTGTTGGAAAAACGCTTCTCTTGGAATAAAGTGCTTTAGATTAAGGAGTAACCTATAATTACTTTTCTATACATTTTTCCCAGGCTCGAATAATAATAATTATTAGTTTGTTATTTCTGGTTTTGTGTATCCTCCCCCCACTAATTCGTGGGAATTCTCACACAAAGCTACAGAATTATTAAACATCTCATGTTCAGGTTAAATTTGAAGAGCGGCTCACTATTAAGGGAAAATTGAGAACAGAATATGAGTTCTCATTGCCAGTCTGCCCGAACAAGCAAAATGACTTAGTTACGCAAACACTGTGTGACAGATGTTTTGATTTTGTGCTCCAAACTGGCCTGGTATTTTAAAATTTTGTACAATTGTCAAACCATATGTTATCTGTAAATCGGCTGCACAATGCCAAGGAAACTTGTTTCACGATAGATTCTAGAAACTTTATCTAATCTCAAAAAGAGAAATTAGATAATAACAATTAGTGGATTTTCTATAGATTGATAAAATTATGAATGAAGTTTTTATAGTAGGTTCTCTCATATTCCTTTCGTTTTTATCATTTTAAATTCATTTATTTCTTTTATTGTTATACGAGATAATAACGGAATGCCAGACAAAACTATGATTTACTTGGAATAACGAACATCAGCCACATTATCTATGGGGGAAAAATAAAATGAATTTTAAAGTAATCATTTTCATGAAGAAACTCATTTGAGAGAGGCCAGATTGTAGCAATGCCAAGTAGGATGAGGAGAATGATGAAGGATAGTATTAGCAGATTTCTCTCAAGAGAAATGACTTATTTTTGAGTGACTTTAAATGAAAGAGAATTTGTCAAGGTTTGTGGGAAAAGGAAGTTACTTACATGTGCAGACAGACATTTCGATATTGGAAATTGGGAGGAGCACCTTGGCAGGAACTACTCAATTATTCTAACGTAAAGCCAATTATTTGTTGTATCAGCTCTTTTAAAACCAGTGTAATTAATCTTATTTACTGGCTGAATAGAAAACATTGTTTTTAATTTAAGGTAATATGCTAAAAAAATAAAAAAAATGAGCTCAAAGCGAAATAATTGTAAGATAAGAGGACAAGATAAAGATAAGGAAAGTGTTTTCTTGTTGTCGTATAGAAAGAAAAACATTTACAAATTTGCCAGTCGTGAATTACACTATTATAATAGGTCTACATGCTATATATGTCTGGAAACAAGATAACTTAAGATGTATTTCCTCTAAATAACAAAAGTCCGTCACGCAGGGGATGCGTAAACTAAGCAGATTTCCCTCATGAAGAATAATAATAGATAAACCTACCTACTGCTAACATAACACCACTAATATTATTAAAAGCCCACAAATTCCCTTAATACTCCGACATTACTTACAAATTTATAAATCTTACATTTTAAAATTAAAAATCCTTTTAAAATAAATCCAGCTTAAATTGCCAACTGTACAAGTGAATGGGCGTTTGTTTTTATTTTATGTGAAAGTGTGTTTGTGTGCTTGTGTAATTGTAAGATTTTAGAAATTTTGACAGAATATAACAATTTTATTTATGTACATATTAATTTTAATGGTTTTAATTTCAACAATTGGATTTATATAATTGTTTTTGTAATTTATTACTCTCCATAGTTTGTAATTATCTGGGTTTTCCCCCCTCCTCTTTCCTTGATTATTCTTGTTTTTAGCAGATTTCCCTCAAGGGAAATCAGCTATTGAGGTCGTACTCATGAAGCGAGTTTCGAAAAATTTCTTCAAATGTCCATAGATCCTACTTACTAGATGACGAAAATGAGGTCCGTTCAAAACTGTATATATATATATATATATATATATATATATATATATATATATATATTTGTCTGTTGCCGCTCTAGCGGTCGCAATTTTTGTTTGATCGTTACGAAACTCGAAATTTAGTCGTTTTATGTAAAAAGAAAGATCAAGTTCGTTAACAGCTGAAATCGGACCAGTGGGAGGGGGGGGGGTTTAGAGGGGAGGTTTTTCGAAAATTCGAAATATCTCCGTTAATATACGTCGGATCGAAAAATTGTATATAATCAATCTTATTGCAAATTACATTTACTATAAATATAGTTCTATACATATTTTCCGTATAATGAGTATTAACCGAGATATTTGTATTTTTTGTAATGGGTTCCGCTTTCAGTAAACCCCTACTCCTACTAGGCATATATTAATAATAAGCTGATATCTCATGAACAACCTCATTATTAGGTTAAATACAAAATATTGTTTTCAACAAAGCTTTATTTTACGAGGTACAAACAAATACGTTATGTTGAACCCACCCCCCTAGAAATTATTTTGATTCATTTCAAATTACTCTACTAACTATAGTAAATAGTTCCCAATAAAATTAATATTTTATATTCAGATATAGTTCTTTAATTGTTTGTTTTTCCGGTCTATCTATCGATACTGCGCTACAAGGTTGCTAACCTGTTTGTTTACAATCCAGCCGTATTACGTTGTAGGGACTATTAACTTATATTGTAAATTCACTGAAAGATTTTTCATTGCCGTTTGTAATTATTCACTAATATTCACGGAAGTGTTACCTGCATGTATATTTATCTATTGTAAACCTTCGCTGGCTAACCTGCTTGTTCCTTAATCATGTGAAAATCTCATAACCGTCTGAATCGTATTTGCCCCCCCCCCCTTTCTATTTTCTTCCCGGATTCCTAAATTTGGAATGGTTGTGATTAGAATTATTCTGGATTATTATTAATTACAGTACTAGATATAATAAATAGTTATGAATAAAATTTATAACTTATATTCAAATATATTTCCGTAATTGCTTTTATTTCCGGTAAAAGCTGTCTAACCTGATTGTTTACAACTCAGGCTGTTTGCTATCAGGAAGGTTCTTACCATTTGACTTGCCCTTTATTTGTTTACTTAATATTCACAGCAGTATTAAGTCTTACAAATAGTAGATATTCTGTGGTACTATTTAGTGTTGGTGTAATACGTGTTCAGAGCGCTGCTATCATTAAAGGTATGTCCATCTTTTGTGTTCTTTTTGTTTTTTTGAGATTGAATTGTTTTTAATTTAATCTCGGAGCCTAACGGACGAGAGTTACTTTCCCGCCAAAAGCTAGTTTGGCCGTTTCCTTGACTGGCTCGGCTCTCGTGAAATTTCTCTATTGTAAAACTTCACGAGGGAAATCTGCTTAGTTTACGCAGCCCCTGCGTGACGGACTTTATATATATATTTTTATTTTACAATAGATAACCATATCTTATTATTATTTATTTGAGATGCCACTAAAATGGCGATTCATCTATTAAAATGTTTGAATATTATTTTACAAAATTAAAATTATAATAAATAACCATATCTTAGCGAAGCCTCGTAAGAACTGTTCATGATTCATGTTTATCAACCCATGCCTTAATTGTAGTTTCAATTTGTCTTAGTGTGCTGTTAATAACCAGTCGTGCTGCCATTCTGAGACGTGCTTACAACTCTTAAGCCTCTGAAGCCTTGACCTGTGAACAAAAGCTTTATTTGCACCTGCTATTATCAGAAGGACCTTATAAGCTGATAACTTGCTTTTAGGAGTGAGGAGATAAGCTTGCACGATTTGCCGGAACTACGCGATCTGAGCGTGCTCTATCATTGCCTTGCATAACTACATACTATTGGCCATATCCGTCGATGGAAACGTCATCCCACGTTCACCTTGAGCAGAAGAAAAATCCTGAAAAATTCTCGTGAAACAAGAAATACTAGACAGGTGTTTCCGAAGGTCAATTACTGACAGCCAGACTAGTGAAGGGTATCTGTTGTCAAATAAAAAATCCAGTTCACATGAACCACTTCACTAAAGGATTTCTCCATATTTAAAGCAAAGACACATAACTAATTTTATATGGAGTATATATCCCTGTAAAAAAAGGGGTATATTGTTAGGAAAATAAAACTTGGATAAAAATGGAGTCTAGAATGTAATATGGCAATCGCCCACAAATTGTTTCCCGCAGTGGAAACAATTTTAGCAGATTTCCCATAAGGCTGGGTGTGTGATTAGAGTTGGAATGGCATAGATGTGGATTTCGACGGGTATGGTATTAAGATCGTTTGACAGATCTTAATGGTAAGTAAACAGATCTGGACTAAACGTAAACAACTAATACGGTGAACAGAGCATAAAACCCACTGACTGACGGACAAGCAACTCAGTACAACTATCAACTGGCTTGAAGATGATACCAGCGCATCGAAAGCGCTTGCCAGCGGTACTCAACCATCAGCCAATGACGACGGTCTTCACCGATAGGTATGACAATAGTATCATTTATATTGGCGGTTCTAACTCTTTATTTGAATTACCAACATTAATTACGTTAACTGTTTCGATATAACTCATAGTAACTGGGATATCTTGAATTCTCAATTATTCCCCCTCAAAATCCCCGCTTTCCCAAGGCCGATTCAGCCCATTACCTAATATGATATTTAGTGTTGAATGGAACTGTTAAATATCGATTATGATACACTAGACTACACGACGTTTAGTTCACACAATGTTTTGGACTTCTATCCATTTATCATACAAACTTTTTGTCACACAGTCTTAAGCTTACCGTTTAACTTAACTTTGTCCTAGGCTAACGCTTGGAGCGAAAAGCTCACGCCTAGCTAAAGAGGGCCAAAAGGTCGAAACGAAGATTCCCAAACGTATCATCACTGAAAGTGGAATTTCGAAACTTAACTTTAACGGTTATACACAGATTGACTTGTTTCGGATGGTAGGACTTTGGTTGCTCGTTTTCTTACTTACGGTAACACATCAGCAGCGCGAAGAAGCGCTGGAACGATTGCAATTAGGGCAAACTGCCTTGTTTTAAAAGATATTTGTTCAAAAGACATGTCTAAAGTCGTTTGCCAAACTGACTTGTGTCAAATGAACTTGGCTTCGCAGCCATTTCCGAAGTGTGTTTGGAGTACACAGACTACACGACATTTAATTCATACGATGTTTAGGACTTCCATCCATTTATCATACGAACTCTTTGTCACACAGTCTTATTTCATCGATTATTACTATTATGTAGAGCTCCTCAAATATGGCGACTTCGCTCTTCTTAAATATGGGGGAAAATAAAACAAAAACAAGCAAACAAAATAACAAAAAATGGACCATGAAATAATATATAGAACAAAACTAAGGGAACGGAACACAAAAGAAAGAAGAAACACTAACTCAACATAGAACTAAAATTATGATGTTTATAAAATAAACATTTTCGAGCCAAGAACATGAAAATCATAATCGAGACGTCATCACACGTATTCCCATGTATCTTCAACTAGTAAATATTTGTTAAAAAGAATATTTGGTATTTAAACTTCGACTAAAAGTGGTTCATTATACGAGTATATCGGATTACTGTTAGTATGATATGAGTAGGAGTGGGGGGGTTTACTGAAGGATGAAAACTATAAAAGTCCGTCACGCAGGGGCTGCGTAATCTAAGCAGATTTCCCACGTGAAGTTTTACAATAGAGAAATTTCACGAATATCGAGCAGTTAAGGAAACGGCCGAACTAGCTTTTGGCGGGAAAGTCACTCGTCCGTTAGCCGCCCAGATTTAATAAAAATGCAAATATCTCGGTTAATATTCAAGATAGAGAATAAATGTATATAGCAATATTTATAGTAAATTTAATTTGCAATAAGATTGAATCTGTATAATTTTTCGATCCGACGTATAGTAACGAATAGATATTTCGAATTATCGAAAATCCTCCCCTCTAAAACCCCCCTCCCACTGGCCCGATTTCAGCCGTTAATGATCTTGATCTTTCTTTGTACATAAAACGACTAAATATCGAGTTTGGTAACGATCAAACAAAAATTGCAACCGCTAGAGCGGTAACAGACAAATATATCTATATCTATATATATATATATATATATATATATATATATATATATATATATAAAATTGTAACCTCTGTCTGTACATTGATTTTTTTCGCGAATGTTCGCGATAACTTTTCGTTTCACATGTCATAGACACCATATCTGCATTTTGTTTCTTTGGTGTCTGTTTGTTACCTTTTCACGCACAAACGGCTGAACCGAATTTTATGAAACTTGGTATGTACATTACTACTAACCCAACTTAGACTTTAGGCTATATTAATATCCTCTGAGACGAACAGGAGTGGGGGTTATAGGGGAAGCCAGAAATTAAAAATAGCGATATTTCGTTTCCTACTGGTTTTTCGGCAAATATGAACATAACAAAAGTTGTTTATTTTATTATTTAGAGTAACATTTGTTATATACACTTTTTTGTATACCGAATTATAAACGAGATATACGCTAAAACCTATAACAGAAGTGAACAATTTCATTTGGGACAAAAGACCCAACCGAAATAAATAAAACTCAGTATGTGTATTAGCACTAACGCTTTCATTATAACAAGCCGTACCAACATTTCTAGGGACGGGCAGGAGTGAGGGTTGTAAAAGGGAGGCCTGAATTTAAAAGAAAGCGGTATTTCGTTTTCTATTCGTTTTTCGGCAAATATGAACATAACAAAAGCTGCTTATTTTGTTATTTAGAGTAACTATTGTCATATTCACTTTTGTCTTTTAACAAAGTATAAACGGGATTTACACTATAAACTAAAGCGGGAGTCAACTATTTTGTTGGGCACTAACGGCTGAACCGAACTTAACAAAACTCGGAATGTCAATTAGCATTAATTCTTCCATGATTATAATATATTAAAATGTTTAGGTTAGAACGGGAGTGGGGGTTATAAGGGAGGCTTGAAATAAAAATTCGCGATATTTCATTGTCTATTTGTTTTTCGACAAACATGCACATAACAAAAGTTGTTTACTTTGTTATTTAGATTAACTTTTGTTTTATACATTTCTCCAGGAACAATGTGTGGAGTAAGTAATTTGCGTAGAAATATTGAAAAGCTCAACAATTCATTCCAATTTGAACCTCACCTGGAAAATTTAAATTCAAATCTATGATAATCTTTTGTCTTTAGTAACTGAAATCTATGCATAATGCACAGGAGACGGGAAATATGACAATTTGGAGGACAGTGAAGACTTACATAAAAAATTAATTTTATTATTAATAAATGCCAACAACGGGTATTAACCCTAAACACTTGGACGGGTAAATGTCAAAATATTGTGCAAATTAAAGCCTTGCCAAAAAAATACCATCACCATTCAGCCTCAAATCAATTCCCGGGCGAAGCCGGGTATCTGAGCTAGTATATATATATATATATATATATATATATATATATATATATATATATATATATATACGAGTATATATATAGATTAAATTTGAAAAATGATTAGTTCTAAACACTTCTTCGATGTGACTCAGAATAACGAAGATGTTTTGAATTTTTGAATTCTAGGATATAAGCTAATATGGGTAATTACAATTGTAGTAGTTAGCCAGTTGCTTTGCTTCAGACTCCACGGCTCTAGCCTGCCACTGATGATGGTGATAACACTTTGAAAGTTTCCTTTACAGTTAAAATATTTGTAGGGTACAAGGCATTTTTATTGGGTATCCTGGTAGATTGTCTTAGAATTTCTGAAGATGTGCTTATTCATTTAATTCGGCTTACAAAATTGTAATGATCAGGAAAGGAAAATAATATATGAATAACCCAACACTGTATAATTATTAGAAAAATAAAGAATACATTTTTTTTTAAAAATTTTAAAACAGCTCTATAAGATATCTGTTTATTGTTTTCCTTATTACATAATTACCCTTATTTTTCAATGATATGAGATTGTTCGTAGATCCGTTGGGGGCACTTTTTAACTGTTGACACGGGATAAACACTTCAACTAAACATTAATGAATGGTTGGCCTACTTGCCAAATATCAAGGCTATATTTGGGCATATGAGCAGAGGAAATTTCCAAAATTGGCCACAATATTTCTTAAATGATTTCCATGCGATCCAATATCCGACTATGAAAATGGATTAATTGTTTTCAAATAAATGAAGGCGTTGTGATGGAGATAAACTGGTATATTGTTAATGTTCGTTTAATTGTTTGGGGGTAGTGGGGTAATGATTATTGAAAATTAAAAAAAATGCAAACATCTCGGTTAATATTGGAGTTAGAGAAAAGGTCTGCCACAAGGGGCTGCGCTAGCTGAGCAGATTTCCCACGGGTTGGTATACCAGACAAATGATCTTATCTCACCATATATTCTCTATTTCTATGCAAAACGTTCAAGTGGGGTTTTACTGAAGCCTGAAAGCAAGACAATACGAATAAATTGCTCAATATTTCAGCTACCAAAAGTGTAACGAACAATAATCCTAGACCATCATTTTTCGAAATCGCATCATGTGTACAATCTCAATAGCTGATTTCCCTTACGGGAAGACTGCTAAAGCAAATTTCTCTAAAAGTTTACATATACTGTCATATGTTTGATCCCGTACTTCATGAAAAAAAAAAAAAACACGAAATTACATTTTTTACTTCTCTTTGAGAGTGCTCAGTATACTATTTTCTAAGTGATATCCTGTGTAATGCGTAAACAACTCTTGAGCTCATAATTCATAGGAATAGGTGAATAACTGGCCATTTACCTTTACCAATAAAATTAAATTAATTACTAAAAAATAGACAATTACAGCAGAATACTTTTTTTGAATATTTTCTTGTCTCAATATTTGCATTGTACATCTCGAGTGTTTTTGACAGTTTACATCCGTCCCTCATCTCAATGGGATGCCAATAAAAATATTACTTTTCTTACAAACTCATTAATATTTTGTGAAACAAGAAACTATCGCCTTATACGCAAATTAAAACAATGAAGTGTATGCAGGTGAGAAAAAGTCTGTCACTATGCAGATTACCCACGTACGTCATGTATTTGCAAAGGCCCCCAAAATAAAAAAGTATAACGAGAACAATATTTGGTATTTAGGCTTCAAATAATGTCCTTCATATTATTACAGCTTATTGTTAATATGACATAAGTAGGTGTGGGAGTTTACTGAAATCCTAAAAATAAAAAAATGCAAATATTTCGATTAATAATCATGATAGTAAAAAAAACGTGCATAACAACATCTATAGAACATTACGTTTGCAATAAGATTGGTTCTATAAAATTTTCCGATCCGACGGATATATTAAGAATTTTCGAAATCTCCCCTAAACCCCCCCCCCCTCTTCTACTGGTCGGATTTCAGGCATTAACGAACTCAGCCATTAATTTTACATAACACGTTTAAATACTGAGTTTGGTAACGTTCAAACGAATCTTGCGACCGCTAGAGCTTTAAAAGACACACACACACACACATATATATCTATATATATATATATATATATATATATATATATATACATTTTTTTCGCGAAATTTCACGATAACTTTTCGTTTCACATGTCATAGACACCATAACTGCATTTTGTTTCTTTCGTGTATGTTAGTTTGGTTGTTTGGCAAATATGCATATAACAAAAGTTGTTTATTTTGTTATTTAGAGTAACTTTTGTTATATACACTTTCGTCGTATACCGAAGTATAAATGAGTTATAGGCTAAAACCTATAGCGGAAGTGAACAATTTTATTTGGGACAAAAGACCCAACCGAAATAAATAAAACTCGGTATGTGTATTAGCACTAACGCCTTCCTTATAATAAGCCATACTAACATTTCTAGGGACGGGCAGGAGTGGGGGTTATAAGGAAGGCCTGAAATTAATAATAGTGATATTTCGTTTCCTATTGCATTTTCGGCAAATATGCACATAACAAAAGTTGTTTATTTTGTTATTTAGAGAAAAAAATTTTATATACACTATCGTCGTATACCGAAGTATAAAGGCGTTATACGCTAAAAATTATAGCGGGAGTCAACAATTTTATTTGGCACAAAAGACTCAACCGAACTAAATAAAACACTCAGTATCTGTATTAGCACTAACGCCTTCCTTATAATAAGCCATACTATTTCTAGGGACGGGCAGGAGTGGGGGTTATAAAGGAGGCCTGAAATTAAAAATAGTGATTTCCTATTGGGGTTTCGGCAAATATGCGCATAACAAAAGTTGTTTATTTTGTTATTTAGAGAAATTTGCTCAACACTTCTTTTCAATATGAACTACCAGGTACCTCACCTGAAAAAATTGATTGAAAAGTATGTCAATATTTTCTCATTAATAATTCAAATCTATGCATAATGCACAGGAAACGGGAAATATGACAATATGCGGTACACTGAAGTCTCACATAAAAAAATAATTTTACCATTAACAAATCCACAGAAACGACGGGTATTAACCCTAAACACTGGGACGGGTAAATGACAAAATATTGTGCAAAGTAAAGCCTTGCCAAAAAATACCACAGCTTTCAGCCTCAAATGAATTCCCGGGCGAAGCCGGGTATCTGAGCTAGTATATATATATATATATATATATATATATATATATATATATATATATTTGAACGGACATCATTTTCGTCATCTTGGTAGGATCGATGGACATTTGGCGCAATGTTTCGAAAATCGCGTCATGAGTACAACCTCAAAAGCTGATTTCCCTTAATGGAAATCTGCTAAAACATAACTAAATCAAATAAGAATGTCGCCATTGGTGAAAGCATCCCAATAGTTCGATAACCTACAAGTTGGGAAATTTGAGGTTTTATAAAAGAAGGTTAGGGAGGAAGTTGAGGTTCGAGTTGCAGGCGAATTACTCAACTTATCATCCATGTTTTGCGGTAACAAAAATTGTGCAGGCATTAGCGAAGTAAAAGAAAACAACGTCAGTCACGCAGGGGCTGCGTTAACTATGCAGATTACCCACCTGCTGGTATGACCTACTATTAATCTTTTCATCCCTCTTTTTAGATATATGTTCTATATCTAAGTAAAAATTGGATAAGTAGTATGAGGGGTTTACCTCATGTTCCTCATATGAGGAAATTTTTGGAAAACCGTGTCATGAGTACAACTTCAATAGCTGATTTCCTATTAGGGAAATCTGCTAATATAGTCTTAAAAAATATACCAACGATCATTGTTACATCAGTTCAATTTGTTTTTTTGTTTCTAGTTCATGAATATGAATGAAAACTATTTTTCAATGTCTTGCTTCTTAGTGCTGCGCAGGTTAATTTTCTTTTCTAATGTTAATGTTAAAAAAATTCTATGCTTAGTTATCAATTAGGTAGTATATGCAATTTTAAACAGGTTAATAATAAATAAAGCTCTAATTGCTACAGTTTTTATCCTTGGGAGTACATAATAAAAACTTTAAATCCTAAATTAAATATTTACGAGTGTGTTCTAGAATAGAATATTTATTAAGGTTCACTTTTCGCTACTAAGGCTAATTGGGACGGGTTATCTACAGGTTACCACCCTTTTCTAGCCAGAGTGAGGCTAGGGATTATATTTAATGAATACCGTCACTAAATAAATTCCTTTGCCTAGGCGGGAATCGAACTCGCCACTCTAGGTTTACCATGTGAGATTAAGTTCTCACATGGCTAACCTGAGTCCCAGTGTGTTCTAAGTAAGATGCACTAGAGTTGCATTTACTGTTCACTATGGTGAGAACTGAATCAATTTATGACTACCCCAAAAAAACGTTTCCCATTTCACCTAACTGAACAGAAGCTTGAATCACAGGCAGTGCAACTCTGTGAAGAATATATTCACATAAATATTGTATTTTATTAACATATAATATCGTTAGAATTAAATATTGTTATATAATTAAAATCATTATTTATTAACGTCCCTTTTTTTCTACTATCGTTAATTGGGGGGGGGGGTATCTATAGGGTACCACCATTTTCTGGCCAGAGTGGGAACATTTTAGCAGATTTCCCTTCAGGGAAATCAGCTATTGAGGTCGTTTCATGACGCGATTTTCGAAAAATTTCTTCAAATGTCCATCGATCCTACCCAGGAGATGACGAAAATGAGGTCCGTTCAAAACTATATATATATATCTATCTATCTATCTATATATATATATATATATATATATATATATATATATATATATATATATATAGAGAGAGAGAGAGAGAGAGAGAGAGAGAGAGAGAGAGAGAGAGAGACATATATATATATATTTGTCTGTTAACACTCTAGCGGTCGCAATTTTTGTTTAATCGTCACCAAACTCGGTATTTAATCGTTTTATGTAAAAAGGAAGATCAAGTTCGTTAACGGCTGAAATCGGACCAGTGGGGGAGGGTTTAGAGGGAGGATTTTCAAAAATTCGAAATATCTCCGTTATTACGCATCGGATCGAAAAAGTGTATAGAACCAATCTTTCTGCAAGTTAAATTTACTATAAATATTGTTATATACATTTATTCTGTATCTTGAATACTAACCGAGATATTTGCATTTGTATTCTGCATGTGCTCGGCAGCAGAGGCTATGTTCGGACTTTCCGCCGAGAGCTCTGGCGGCCGTTTCCTTAACTATTCGTTCCTCGTGAATAGGTTTAGAGGTTTCTTACTAGTACAGTTGTTATTAGGCAGATTTCTCTACTGTAAAACTTCACGTGGGAAATCTGCTTAGTTTACGCAGCCCCTGCGTGACGGACTTCTATTTAATGAGTTCGTCAGTAAATAAATTTCAATCTAGGTTTTCCATATGAGATTGATGCCAACGCTTTGACTCACATGGCTAACCTGAGTCCCATAATAATTTAATATAATTTAAAAACAGTGTTTTTGAACAATTATTTATATTTCTTCCAGAGCTATTGTTGATCCTTGAGTTTGAGTTGTTTATTCATACATTCTTCACCAAAACTCGTATTTAGTACTTTACCATAATACTCGTCATCCTATCGTTCATGAGCCTTCCTGTCACTCTCACAAAAGCTTTTCGGACCCAATAATAGTAAAAGTCCATCACGCAGAGGCAGCGTTAACTAAGCAGATTTCCCATGCACGTCACGTATTTGCATTAGCTCAGAACGTAAGAGTTCAATGAGAACAATATTTTGTATTTAGGCTTCAAATAATGTACTTCATAATATAACAACTTATTCTTAATGTGACGTGAGTAGGAGTTGGAGTTTACTGAAGGCCGAAAAAAAAAAATGCAAATATCTCGGTTAATAATCAAGAAAATAAAAAAAAAAAAACAACGTACATTACATTTGCAATAAGATTGGTTCTATACAAATTTTCCACCCGACGCATAATAACGGAGAAAATTGAAATTTTCGAAATTATCCCCCTTTAAACGCCCCTCCCACTGTTCAGATTTTAGCCGTTAACGAACTTGATCTTCATTTCAACCTAATTTTCGTCAACTCCTAGGTAGGATCAATGGACATTTGAAGAAAAATGTTTAAAATCCCATGATGAGTACAACCTCAATAGCTGATTTCTCCTAAGGGAAATCTGCTAATACCTCAAATTTCCATAGCTTGGGCCTCTAAGCTACTCGTAAAACGTCCGTCACCCAGTCCACTAATTTCAAGTAATTCTAAATACTGTTAATTTAGGTCCCAAGTCGTTTTGCTCGATTTTGTTTACTTCCTAGTTGAGATTGCCTTCTTGTTTACTCCGATAACGGCTCCCCCTGTTCACACGAAGATAACATTATGAATAAGTAAATAAACAAGAGATTCCCTGAAGTGAGCAGCTGATTTGAAGGACAGCTTCAAATAAAAATACATACAATTTTCGTTATCGTTTGTTTGTCAGTATAATTCCCATGTTTTGTTTACCGAGAAATTGTGGACCTTAGCACTTGGAGTTTTTATTTAAAATGAACCATACAGTCTCTGGTCAAGGCAATGAAGAATATTCGGATCAGAATTAATTACGTCAGCGGATCGCTTGTGCATCGGTTGAAACATCATTTGACTGCTTTTCTTCGTTCTCAAAACTGCTTGACTATTAACGACAATGCTCATTTCTAGAAAATACCTTACTTTCCAATTTACGATCTGTGTGGCGCCTTGTAATATTTTAACATATTTTTAGGTGATCTTGTTGATCTGAAGAAAACACTATCCTCACTAAATTCCAAGAATACATATAGAGGAACGCCTTTTGTATTTTTCTTTGATCTATACAAAACAATATATTTTTGTGTTTCATTTAAAACTAAAGGTTAAGTTTGTTAATGGCTGAAATTAATAGCAGGAGCGAGGAGGAGTGTATGTAGATGTAGGTACCAAAATAAACAATTCGAAATATGTCTGTTATTGGTAGGATTGAAAAAATGTTGTTATGAATCTCATGATGTTATAATGTTTATTCATAGATTTTGTCTAAATCAAATATTAGGGGAATTAGAAGTAACTTTACGTTTTCAGGGTTCTCATGTTAATCTCAATTGTGGCCAATGTATAACATCTCGTGTTCAGCTTGAGTTTTAAGTGTTACTTACACAGAGTACTTACTAAGAGAGAAGTAGAGAATAGAATGCGGGGCTAAAATCATCAGTGAGGGAGTCCAGCATGTAGGAAATCTACCAAAGTAAATACTGCCCCTGCAGAATGGACTTCTGCATGCAGGGCCCACGTAAAGGCTACTGGCGCCCGTGTGCAAAAAAAAAAAAGATTTTGGCGCCCATTAAGGCATTTTGAAATATCTTTTTTTAGCAGATTTCCCTTAAGGGAAATCAGCTATTGAGGTTGTACTCATAACGCGATTTTCGAAATTTTTCTTCAAATGTCCATCGATCCTACCTAGGAGATGACGAAAATGAGGTCTGTTCAAAACTGTGTATATATATATATATATATATATATATATTTGTCTGTTCACGCTCTAGCGGTCGCAATTTTTGTCTTATCGTTACCAAACTTGACATATAATCGTTTTATACAAAAATAAAGATCAAGTTCGTTAACGGCGGAAATCGGACCAGGAGGAGGGGGGGGGGTTTAGAGGGGGAGAATTTCGAAAATTCTTAATATCCCCGTTATTATATGCCGGATCGAAGAATTGTATAGAACCAATCTTATTGCAAATGTAATGCTCTATTTATGTACATTTTTTCACTATCTTGATTAATAACAGAGATATTTGTAATTTTAGTTTTCGGTCTACAGTAAACCTCCACTCCTACTCATCTCATATTAACAACATTCTATTATGTTATGAAGCACATTATTTGAAGCTCAAATACCAAATATTGTTCTCTTTGAACTTTTAAGTTTTGAGATAAGCAAATATGTGATGCACGTGGGAAATCTGCTTAGTTAACGTAGCCCCTGCATGACGGACTTTTTTTTTTTAATGGTAGGTAAGTCATATTTATTTGTAGACTAAAATATCAAAATGAAATAAATAGACTAAAATCTAATTTTTTTTTTAGGCCCTTGGTGGTGCCCCTAAGGATGGCGCCCGTGTGCATTGCACACTTTGCACATAAGGTAGCGGGGCCCAGTCTGCATTGCCAATGGGTTCCCTTGTTCACTGCATATGTAGCATTTATGAGCTTTGCCAGGCAAGTGTCATGAATAGGAAGTCCTGACTAATGAGGGATGGAAGAGGATTTGTCTCATAGATGGGAAAGGGTTGGAACTCCACACAAAACCAAACCTTTTAAAGGACCATTTCTCATGGCCTGTAGAAAGTGAGTAATGATAGGATATAACCATTATAAGTTCGCAAAATCCATCTTTAATGTACCATCACTCTAACCATACTAATATGGTGTTAGAATTTCAACGAGGAAGTAATTTTGGGAGTGGGGGCGGGGGGGTTGGATATCAATTGTCTTAGAGTTTTAAGTTATTCCAATGTAGGGAAATTAGAATCCCCCCCCTCATGTGTTATATAATTGCACATACAAGTTCAAAGGATTTTATATGGTTGTTTCAACATCCAACGATTTTTACAGCAGGCTTTTTGGGAATCCTTTTTTCAAATTATCTGTATTTCAAAATCGAAATACAAATTCGTAAATGTGTTTCATTATTACTTGTTTCTTCAAAGATAAAAAGAGTACATAATAAATGTATTCAAAATATATTTTTCAGTTCTAAAAGTTGTATTAATTATGGATTTAATAAATTTGAATTTCAATAACCAAAAGATACATCTCTGTTTATTCTGTACCCAATATATTTATATGTTCTTCATAGTTTAATGGCAAGGCTCACCAATAAAAACTCATATCTTTCCCCTAAACTTTGAAGAACATATAAGATACATCTCTGGTAATGCAAGAATATGCACTGAACAAGCAACAAGCATCTAAATAAACAAAATCTCTTGATATCTCGTAGAAGATCACTTAAATCTCTAGGGGAAAGTGGATTAACACCCCAAGAAAAAATCCAAGTCAAGAATTATACGGACAAGAGTGATTAAGTGTGTCAAGCAGAGGTTGCATAAACTAAGCGGATTTCCCATTTGCTGGAATGTCACTAGAAATGTCATCTAACAATATATTCTCTATTTCTAAGTCAAAATTCGATGAATAGTAGTGGGGGCTTTTTGTTGGTAGAAAACAATAAAATGCTAATAACTCACTTAATATTTGAGTTGAAAATATAAATAACAATTGTAGAGTATCTATAGCATCAGAATGAGCGGATAAGAGAGGACCTTGGGGTGAGACCGATTGGAGAGATAGTTGAGGAGCGTCAACTTAAGTGGTTTAGTCATGTCAACCGAATGGGGGACACAAGAAAGGCCAAATGGTTATATGAAGCACGGCCAGAAGGCAAACGACCCCGTGGTAGACCTAGACTTACGTACCAGGACTACGTAGCTCGATTAGGAGCAGAAAGGGGCAAGACCGCACCAGAGATGAGGAGACTCGCGGCGGACAGACCCAGCTGGGCAAAGTGGACTGAGGTGGCCCCTCCACGCTTATCGGCACGATGGAGGTCGAAGAAGAAGAAGAAGAAGAAGAAGAAGAAGAAGAAGAAGAAGGAGAAGAGTATCTATAGTTTAGCAAGATCGGTTATATGGTTGTATAACATTTTTCGATGAGACTCGTAATAACAGAGACAGTTTGATTCACCCACATAAATATCGGGTTTGGTGACTATCAAATGAGGAAATATAGGAGGTATGGTTCCGAGAAGAAACTATTTCTCTGACCCCAGTTTCTTACAACTCATCAACAAGCTCCTTACAAAGAGGCTTATAGGTTGGCTATATTAAATTATCAAGACCAATTATGAGACAACAAATACTTAAGGTAAGCTACAATGATATCACTGCAAAGAAAAGCCTACCCATCTCACCTTTACATACACAATGATTTCGCCTTCTTCCACCATCTCGTGCCACAAATATCACATAAATAATGTACCGATACTCGATTGAAAGGATAACACACATCACAAGAGGATATTGAAAATAATGATAAAAAAATAAAATATTTTTATTCTTAAAAATCTGGTAAAATTGGTGGACATGTACAGACGAGATGTTTGTCCCCATATATATCATCTATTCTTCCAACTGTAGGCCATATTTTATTATCTGCCTTTACAAAGTCCTAAAAAAATAAAAGAAAAGTGAAACAATTATAAGCAATAACAAAATAATAAACAATAAATAAGACATTCATTGGAAGCTTAATAAAATCTTTTGATTCATATAAAGATATGTTCACTTAGTTTTTGGGAGGACAGCTTGGTTCTGCTATACAGGTAGCTAATATTTTCTAATTCACATCACAGACCAATCACTTGATTTAAAATGACATCACTAGATTTAAAATTACACAAAATGGCATATCAAACATTTGAAACAATTATTTTTCTTTCTTTTTTTTTAGATTTCTCTTAAGTGAAATCTGTTATTGAAGCAGTGCTTTTAACAATTTTTTTTTCTTCAAATGAACACTAGTTCTACATAGTAGATTTTAAAAGTGTTATCCATTGATATATACAATATATCTGTTAATTCTTATTTGAACCATCACCAAGTTCTCTTATTTAAAAGTTGTCTATAAAAATAAAGAGCAAATTTGTTAGTGGCAAAATTAGACCAAGAGTGGTGAGGTTATGTGGAAGAAGTAACTAACAAAATCACTGAGTGCCTCCCTAGTATAATGCATGTAATAGAGTCGAGGTGTTTGACCTTTTTTAAATCCTACCACCCCTATTTATTGTCTTGATTTGTGATGTCTTGCGGTATTTGAACCAGCTGTTTTAAATAAATAAAGTAATAATTTTGTGAACATTTTAGAACTATATTGTCAATGTTTCAACAACAACTTAATAGATATTTTAGGATTATTTATATAATTAATGTTTAGATATACTCACTGCTGGGAATGCTGCTTGTGTTCTTGAGTATGGCCTATTCCACTCATCTGATATTACCTGGTGCTGGGTATGAGGAGCACATTTAAGAGGGTTTATACGTTTGTCTAGTTTGCCACTTTCTATGTCGAGAATTTCATTCTTAATACCTAAAAAAATGTTCACATTTTTTATTGAAAAAGAAAATACAGAAAACTGCTAAAATGTTATCTGGTATTTCAGTGCATTATGGCTATTCCTATTTTTTTAAAACAGAAAATTTACTTGAATGAAGAAATACTCAGCTTTGGTCTCGTGCGCTACACATGGGAGGGTGTCATTCCCAACCACTAAATTCTTAGCCCTTCATGGGTTGTTCAATGAAAGATTTACATTTCATTAATTTTGAATAATAAAACAAAGAAAATATAGAAATAAAAATGTATTTAAGTCATTTTTATAAATATGCTTCATTTTTAAAATTAAAAAAAAAAATGTTGATAAGAAAATTATACACATCTCGATATACCTTATACATTGTCAATTAGATTAACATAGTACTTAGATATTTGTTCTTTTCTTTATTAGCTGATTCCAAATTAAATCTTTAATATAAAGTATAACTGCTAATTGCGACCAAAACTTACTCGGCCTGTTCTATTCAAATGGTGTAGTAAAATTAGGTAGGCTATTATTTTGCATAAATTACAAAATTTATATTAACACAAGTTCATTTACTAGAAAAATATCAGCTTACATATTAAAGCCTCACAAAATCGATCTAACTCATCTTTATCTTCAGATTCAGTTGGTTCAATCATTAATGCTCCAGAAACAGGCCATGACATAGTTGGCGCATGAAAACCTATAATGAATTGATTAGTTTAGGAATATATATAGTAAATAATTTATTATAGCATGTGAATAGTAGTTAATAATAACAGCCAATCTTAAAGTTGTTTTATGGTCAATCCATAGAAAATCATCTAGAAAACAAATAAGTAATGAATAAAATAAATTACTCCTGTTTTTGATATGTTATGTCTTTCTCAATTTTATTTCTACAGATGTCAAATTTGATTGATTAAGCAGGATATAAGAGTTTTATTAAATAATTCTATTTTTTTTCTGAAAATGATTATAAGATTGTAGTCAGAAAAAAAAAGAAGCATAATAATGTCCAATAAAATGTTTCATATTCATCTTTACAACTTATTAATTACTTAATTATTATAACTTATTTATTTCATACAACTATTATGAAGATGTAGAACATTTTAAGGTAGAAATAATAATTTATAGATAACCTTTATAGATTCAGAATTAAAAACTCTTTAAGATGTTTTTCTGTAAATTAGTGTCTTCTTGAAAAAAATATTAATGACACAATGGAAAAGGGGTACAAAAGAACAAGGAGGCAAGGAGTGTCTCTCTTATAAAGTAAGCTCATTTTTGAAGTTTTGATTGAATTATGACAAACCTATTCCATTGAAATAGGAATACATATACTCAAATTGAATTAGTTTATAAGAAAGGTTCAGACACTCCTCAGAAGTAATACATTGGAAAAAGAGAGCCAGTTGAATAAAATTTACCAAAATCCATCAGTCTTTTAGCTATGTCAACAGCATCGACATTTGCTGTTTTCTTGAATTCTCGCACATCTATAACAAACTCATGAGCTACAAGACCAGATGTTTTACTTCGAAAAAGTGTAGAGTAGTAACCATCAAGTCTTTTACTCATGTAATTAGCATTCAGGATTGCTACTTGTGTTGCTTTTCTTAGTCCTTTTGCTCCCATCATCTGTAAGTTAATAGTCATAATTATTTCAGTTGATAAATGCCAGCCGAATTACATACTTAAATTTAAACCACAAGTTCTTTGTGTATTTTAAAATAAAATATTTTATACCTTGATATAGGCCCATGAGATAGGGAGAATTGCAGCTGATCCAAAGGGACCTGCACTTACAACTCCAAAACTCTTATCATTGTCATTTGCTGTTTCAACAACTGGATGACTTGGAAGGAATGGTGCCAAATGCTCCTTTCTAAAAGGAACACAGTTTAAGATCAAAACAATCCTGATTTTCAATATAAATATGTAAATATTTAAAACTAGCTAAGGATTACTTTATATGCAAAAGGAGTTGTTTCAGTTAGTTTTTAGGAAAATTATATTTTGTGTCTTAGATCAGTTACAAATGAGGCCTTGTAAAAAAGTGGTATACAAAAGGTATGATGAAATGGATAGAAAAAAGGGGAAATAATTAACCCATAATATTGAAGATAAAAAAAAAGAAAAGAGAAAAGATATTTCTAGAATTACAGCGAACACAAAAGTATAATATTCTTATTTCAATATCACCCCTAATCACCATACATTCTGTAACATCTGGAAGATTTGTATACAAAAATTAATAAAGGACAATAATACAGATTGGTGTCTGTCTAGTGAAGTTTTTTTTCATAAAGAAGGGATAAGAAACTGAATATAGTGGTACAATGAAAACTAAGAAAGCAGAATCACCTCTGGAGAAAAATAAAAGTAGTAGATGGTGGTGCCTAGGCAGTAAAAGGATATGTAGAACACCTCTACTGAAATAGGAGTAAAGCAGGCTTAAAAATTTCACATTTGAATAGGGTTTAAAAGTTAAGAAAATATATCAGACTAAAATATAGTTTACTACTTATTCAAAAAATGGTTTTAGTTGAAATATATTGTATTCACATTGTCTTTGCCCCACTTAAGTTGACTATGACTTGATATTATCAGATTTCCCTTACAGGATTAAATCAGCTATTTGAGGTTGCATTCGTGATGCGATTTTCGAAAAATTACTTTAAATGTTCATTCGTTCTACCCAGGAGGTGAAGAAAATGAGGTCTATACGTCTGTTAATACTCTAACGGTTTGTTTAATTGTTATGAAACTAGATATTAAAATGTTTTGTTTCAAATTCATTAATAGATGGAATCCAACTAGTGGGAGGAGGGGTTTAGAGGGGGAATTTTTAAATTCATAATATCTCCGTTATTATGCATCAGATTGAAAAATTGCTTAGGATCAATCTTATTGCAAATGTAATGTTTTATAAATGTTGTTATGTACATGTTTTCTCAATATTGAATATTAACTGAGATATTTCAACATTGATATAGCAGTATGTCTTGTTTGGGGATGATTTTTGCACAAGTATGTAGCTACCTTTTAGTACCCCCTGCCCCCCAACCTGTGGCTTAGTCGGCAGAGTACTTACTGGGTGGGCTAGACATCAGGAGACCTCACTCCCAACATGTGTAAACAATTTTTCTGAAATATTAACAACAAGAATAATTACTTAAGATTTAATACATACACTCCAATTGGACCCATGCCAGGTCCTCCACCTCCATGAGGAATGCAAAATGTTTTATGGAGGTTGAGATGAGAAACATCTGAACCATAATGACCAGGACAACAAAGCCCTACCTGAGCATTCATATTTGCTCCATCTAAGTAAACCTACATAATAAAAAAAACAAAATAATAACAGTTTATTACAAACTTAAACTATTTAACATAAAAATAATGCAATTTCATTATTAGCTACATGTTATAGTATAAAGTTACTATCAAGTACTAAAGGGAATGCTGCATAGTTGTCCTACATCTATTTTCCAATCCACTGTGGCTAATATTTTACCTTCATGTACACTTGTGATGAAAACATAGTGGCCTTAAGATATGATTACTGTGTCTATGGTTCTGATAAGACTTTTAATCTCTCTTATTCATTTAGGATTTACCTGCTTTATTTCTTTGAGTCCAACTATTTCTAGTGATTTTACTTTCAGTCAACTTATTTTATTTATCAAGTATTTTATTTATTTTATTATTTCCTCTCTTCTAGTAAATCTATTTTATTATCCATATTTTCGTTGAGCTTGAAGTCAACTAGTTGGTGTCCTTTAGGATTAGTAGAATTCCATTTATTTCTACTTCAGATTTTGCCTCCAGTAGAATATTATCAAGATGTCTGAAGTTATGAATGGATTTGCTAAATAAGTAATGAATGTATTGAATAAATAAGGCTTCTCTGTATTATTAATTTTTAAATCTGGCATCTTCATATTCATTTTTGCAAATTTGTCTATTCTAATTTTTTTTAATTCTCCAAACAAACATTCTGTATTTCCAGTAAATTCCTATTTCCGTATGCAGTAAACCATCAGTTTACAGAATCAATAGCTTTTTCTCATTGAATAAATATGGCAATTTTCTCATAGATGTAGACTTCACATTCTAACAGTTGTGGGCATTGCGTTCTCCAGATCCCATCTTTGACAGGTTGCTTCTGTACCCTTTTAGCATTCAAGGTACGTATTTCGTATTTTAGTTGACAAACAAGACTTTTTTGTGAATTCCTGAGGAATTTGATTTTGGAAGATTCTATAAACTGTTGGAAGAGGTCTCATCCAACGAGCTGAGCTTGTTCCTGAGAAATTGAAGAAGCAGAGTATTGGGTCAGAACAACCACCAAAAAGACTGACACTTCACAATCAGAGCTAGGTAGCCACTATGCCACCTTAAAACCACCAAATTGGAAACAACTTAAATGTAGAATTAACCACATGGTACTACCCCGACTGTGAAGATTGTGCTGGAGTTTGCCAGACCGAAGAATGCATTGAGGCATACCACAAAAAAAAAATAAATAAAAAAAATTCAAATCATTTAGACTGCAGTTATTATAAATAATATAAATATTTAATGTAATAGTTATTGTATATTCTTTTTTTTTTCATTAATTAATTATTTTTATAAGTTTCTTTCATTCATTGAATTGAAAATTGCTCAAATTCTGACATTTTCCTGAAAAATAAATAGGAAATTACAAATAGTCATTGCTAGTACAATCAGATTCAACCATCGAAAAGAGAAGGTCAATGTCGGATTCACCAATTATTTCCTTAAAGTTTCTAGGTAATGATAAAGTAATTTGGTTTATATGTTCTTTTCAACAGGTACATATTTAAATGTTTACTTTATATCTGGCATCTTCCTGAGTACCAATAGAACCCCAAGTCCCCCTAAGTCGTTTTATATATCCTTTTCAACAGTCACTCACTAAATGTATATATTCCATATCTTCATCATTATCAAATATTACTCAGCCTTTTTTATTTTTCCCTATTTGAAACAGTATTTACAAGAAATGAGTTCTCATTATGCCAAATTCTATGTACAAAAATTTAAAAAATAAAAGATATAAGGTGCAGAATGCAAAATACAAGAATTGTAAGAAAAATAACATTTGGTGTTGCACAATGAACATAAAAACATAATAAATGATTTTATAAAATGATATTAGATTAGACATTAGATTTCTTCCTTATTATGAGCTGAGGAATAGTTGATTAACTCATATTAGTTGTCACTCAAAAAGGTCCATAATTGTCATGGGATCCCCCTCCCTCCAAAAAAAAAAAAATGACCCATAAATAAATTCCACTTACTTGTCCTCCATGCTTGTGTATGAGATCACATATATCAGCAATTGTGTCTTCAAACACTCCAAATGTGGAAGGATAGGTAATCATAAGACAGGAAAGATTCTCACTGTATTTTTCCACCTTGATCATAAATAAGCACAAATTAATTTTATTTATAATATGTGTATGTCAAAACTGTAAATAGTTAATATTCAATACAGCATGAGACAATTTTTATAAATAAAAAAGTTTACTTGTTCAGCAAGGCGTTCCATGTTTATAGTTGCATCTTTTTCCACAAAGACTGGTTGAACGTCCATACCACACATTTGTGCAGAGGCTGGGTTTGTCCCATGGGCAGAAACAGGAATGAGACAGACATTTCTATGAGATTCTCCACGTGATGCATGATAACTCTGGATGGCACGCAATCCTGCATATTCTCCTTGGGCCCCACTAGATAATTAAGAAGAATCAAAGTTATTTATATAAATAACATAAGAAAACACCCATTTAAAAAAACCTATAGAGCTATAATAAAAGTTTTAAACCATAGCTATTGCTGGCACTGCTATTAAATAATATCACTTTCTTACCATACAGGGTCAAACAATTAAATTCATTAAACTATTATTTAAAGTCTCATTTAAATATTAATCCTTTTCAAGAGATTTTTGGTTATTTTTAAGTTTTAAAAATATAATTTTGACATCTTATATAAATTAGGGACTCAGGTTAGCCATGTGAGTAAAGCATTGGTTTTAACCTCACATGGTAAACCAAAAGTTCGACTCCTGCCTGGGCAAATAGGAATTTATTTAGTGACGAACTCATTAAATAAAATCCTTAGTCTTACCCTGGCTAGAAAAGGGTGGTAACCTGTAGATAACCTGTCCTAATTAGCCATAGTACCATAAAGTGGACATTAATGAATAAAAAAATATAAATTATATCATCAATGTTTTTCTTTAAATTAATCTGTGATCATACCTAATCATAACATTCAGTCTTGATGTATAAAAATACATTTGAGCTATCATTAGGAATTTATAATTATTTGTCAATAAATTAATTTAAATGTTTATATAAGGTGATTAAAATGTTTGGCTTTAGACAAAAGAAGATGAAATATATTTTCAAAATGGAATTCAGAAAAAGGCAGTATGAAAATACATTCTCTTCCAACTACCAGTATATTACTCTTTCTTTTAAAAATGATTTACCTCAATAAGTACTTGCTCCTAAAACTTTGTTAATTAAACCATAAAAATTAAATCTTTGGCTCAACAGTCCATGAAGGGCCAGGGGCTACCACAAAACTTTGGTGTGAGTTCAACTGGCCAGCTTGGCGTATTCTTTGCCAAGTTTTGGTGGTACTAAAGACCAAAGATCCCTACTTCAATTTGATTAAAACGTAATTAATCTGATTATTAACATAATTATCCCAACCTGTTTGGCTGAAAGGAAATTCTATCATATCCAGTGATGGTACACAAATCTTTATGCAATTCATCTAATAACTGCTTATATCCTAGTGCTTGTTCCTTTGGGACAAAGGGGTGTAGCTCATTAAATTCTCTTAACGAACAAGGCATCATTTCTGTTGTTGAGTTAAGTTTCATTGTACAAGATCCCTAAAATGAATAAAGAACAACACTATATACAAACACATTGAACAATTTATCAAATTAAAAATATGTATCATCTAAAATAAAAGTTGTCATTATTGTAACCTAGTTTGGAAGTGATTTATTTAAAATATGAAAAAAGCTTACCAGTGGAATCATTGAATGTACAAGTGATATATCTTTATTTTCTAGATATTTCATATATCGAACGATTCTTGACTCGGAATGGTGACTATTAAAAACAGGATGAGTCAGATATGTCGATGTCCGTTTTAATTTGCTGTTGGCTATATTATACCTGCCAAAACTGGTATGTTCTTCAAACTGTAAAGTCACAAACAGAATAAATAAAATTAATCATAGTTTTAAATCCCTACCTTCACAGATTATACAACAGAGAGATAATGTTTACACTAAGTATACTATACTTTTATGTATGCCACAAAAAAATATGATGTAGCAAACTCATATATTACTGTTTCAAATAAAATTAAAATCTATTTAGGGTAGAAAGTAATAAAAGTAGTATCATACTTGAGATATATCAGTTTCGATGCCAAAAATCCAGCAAAGGTCTTTCAAATCATTTATTCCAACAGTTTCATCGAGAGAAACGCCAACCTGTAAGGAAAATATTTTTTGTAATGTATATGGTTATCTACTCAAACCAAAAACAACATTAGTAATATAGCTCTTCCCATATGAATAGTTCATTAATGGATTTATGTTGGATTATGTTATTTATTTACAGCCACTTTATGTAACTATGGCTAATTAGGGTGGGCTATCTACAAGTTACCACCCTGTTCTTGCCGGCTAGGACTAAGGATTTTATTTAATGAGTTCATCACTAAATAAATTCCTATTGCCCAGGTGGGAATCTAACACATGACTCTAGGCTTACCAAAAACTTAATGGATTTATAAAAAATGTTGACTAAGCTAATTAAGAACAGAAATAGTTTTTGTTGTTAATTTATGTTTACTATGGCTTTTATTTCAATGTAAAACATCTTGAAGGGAGATGAGAGAGATAAATAGTGAGGACCAAAATTCTTTAATGATAATAAGTTATATGTATAGAGAAAATATGTCAGTACTTACATCACCATCATCAAAATAACGAAGATTAATTTTTTTACTCAATGCTCTTGTTTTAACATCATCTGCTGATGTTTTAGGAGTGATTTTAAGAGTATCGAAAAATAGGTGATTGTGAACTATGTGTCCTTCTTCTCTTAGGGCTGTGGATTAAATAAATATATTTAATATTATTGATAAGTTATAATATATTTTTTGTTTATTCTTAATATAGAAGTATAATAATTCTTCAATTTGTACTTATAGGATGACAATACTCAGGGGTATAACAAGAGTGTGAGTAGATACTCAAGTTTAAAAAATAAACAAAGGTATTCATACACTTCTTTTTTGTAGGAGAAAACATGGATTTTTTATTTTATTTTTTAATTTTTTTTTTTTTTTACAAATAATGAATGTTTTTAAGAGTGAAACCTCAATAAATCAACTTTATGCTGAAGTTATGTGAAATTTGATAACATCATCAGATTATAAGTTAAATGTTCCAAAAGATAATATTTTAAAATGAATAATAAAAATATGTCAAAAAAGAAAATAAATCTTTTAAGGAGAAAATGTTAATTTTCTTCAAACATTCACAATTTCAATTTATTTCTTTATTAATCAACAATCTTCCTATGAAACCCACCTTCACAATAGGGCAAGATGTTGAAGGTAGTCTTGGAAATATCCTCATATTTGTGCTTATCTGTACACTGGATGGTCGAACTCTTTCAGTCTGCTGGTATGTGTCTTTAATGGGTGAGAAAAATGGGCATTTTTCTTTGCTTGAACTTACATAAATGATTGCTCAATACTGTTGATTTTTGTTTTACTATTTCTGATGTCTCATCAGTTTATCATCTGAGTATTGACATATTTTGTTTTATTTTACTTGGTGCTCTAATTAAATTTGAAATAAATATTTTATTCTGATTCTTTGTTATAGAAAAATATAAAATATAAAAAGAATGAATTCTTTCATCTGTGAAGATGACCTGCCTTTAGTATTTTTAAAACAACCCCTGTTCTGTGCTCCAGTTTTAAAAATTCCACATAAAGGTTAAATTGTTTTAACGTGCAAGTATAATTGTTAAAAAGCATTTTCTTGTCTAGATTTTCATTTGTATGTTGTGCTTCTTGGGAAGTATCTTTGAATAATTACAAGACAATTGCAAATTTCTAAATGTCTAAAATACATGAACATTTTTTCCTTAAAATATTTAAAGATTTATTTCCTTTTTCCACATATTTTTATTTGTCACATTAAATTGCTGTCTTATATTAAATTTAATGTAGAATATGATAGTGTGCTCAGATTTTGCATTATGTCAGCATAGAATTGATCTACTGTGGGTTTATGATTAAAAACATTCTTTATTTATGGTAGGAAGAAATTGTTGTTTTATCTGCTGAATAAAAAAATTATATTGATTACCAATGTTTCATTTTTATACTTGAGAAGGGGATTATACCTCAAAGAATATTTCCATCTGCTGTGATTCCTTCTATATTATAAGGTTACACTTAACCTTAAATGTGAGAGTTAATGAACACGTATATTTTAATAATAAAAGAAATTAAAGAATATATCCTTGAAATATAAATCTCACCTGCATTGAGTAGAAGTGTTGCCTCATGGACTCTATTTGCTATTTGCTTGAGACCTTTTGGTCCGTGATAAACTGCATACATTGCTGACATATTTGCTAAAAGCGCTTGAGCAGTGCAAATATTACTTGTTGCTTTATCCCTTCGAATATGTTGCTCTCTAGTTTGAAGGGCAAGCCGACAAGCTGCATGACCATCTGCATCTCTAGGGATAAATTTCAGAATTAAATTGCTATTATAACTTTATACCTACTCATACCTTAACATCAGAGGAAACCTAGATGACATTTTTTCTGGCATAGTTCCAAAAATATTATAAAAATTGTTAATGGACAGTATATTATAGAAATGCAACATGGAACATTGTAAGAAAGTTCAAATGCCAATGGTAACAGTTGCTGACCCTAATGTTTCTGTTCATGTGAAAAATGGCCCTTACCGAGAACTTATTGGGTGTAATGTAACAATAACCTATTCTACAGTAATTAAAGTTCCATTCGCATGGTTAATAATTATGAAATTTCTAAAAGATCTTAAAACATAGCTATCAAGGTAAATTTTATTTTAATTTTTATTATTATAATCTCTAAAAATTAAATAAGTAGAGTCGGGTCTCAACAAAGCTGACATTTTTACTAAAGCATTCATTGCCTTTTGATAAATTTGATACTTGTGAAATGTAGGATGTATTATCAATTGATTAATATATAAATGTATTTCACTTTAGACAATTTAAAGTAAATCAATCAATTATTTTATACTTCAAATTAAGAAGGGGTATTGAAATATTATTTGATTGGTTTTGTAGCATGTATTTGTAAAATGTTATACGTCTAGTGATTTTTTTTATAGCAGTGGCAACACTGTAACAAGATACTGGTGATTAGAGAAACAGAGTTTAAAGGACAAGAGCCATGTGTTTTCCCATTTTATCCTCACAATCCATAATTTGATGTAATAATTTCAATATATATACCTTGTTACACCAATCATCCGACCAGGCATAAGTCGAACCAAAGATTCTTTTGTTGCAAAAAATCCTGCATGTGGACCTCCATAACCCAAGGGAAGACCAAATCTCTGTGTTGATCCAACTGCAATATCTGCACCCATTTCTGCCGGAGCCATAGCAATGCATAAGCTAAGGAGGTCTGAAGCAACTACACCCAAAGTCTAAAAGTCAAACACTGTATTAAAGCCATAAAGTATTCAACCTTTCACAAAGAAAGGGGGACATGAAAACATTTAACTATATATACACACACACAAATACACAAACACACACACACACACACACACATATAAATCCTGGTAAGGAAATTTAAGGAACACATTGATAGTGGAACAAATCAAAATAAATAAAAATGAAAACTTCAAATATGAAAATTAAATTAAAGTAAACCTACCAGTGGAAAAAAGAATAGCTCTTTATACCTATAATAAAATACTAAAGAATTTTTCAGCTAAAAGAAATATTTCCTTCACTCCTAATAAAAGAATACTAATACTTGTAGCAGTGAATCTGCTAATATATTAAAAGTTAAAAATAAGTGGAAAAGTCCATTTATAACGTACACTAATAAAACACACACATAGGAAAACGTAATTCTTTAAGTTTCATTCCATTGGGAAATACATTGCAATTCTGAATACTTACCCCATGTTCATGAGCTCGTGCAAAAACTTCTGAATAGTCATTGAGATTTCCTTCTGTGTCTGGATATTGAAGAAGAACCCCAGAAACATCATGTGCAGAAAAATCCATTTTCTCAGGTGGCAAAACAACAACCTTCAACCCAAGAGACTCTGCTCTGGTTACCACTACACTCAAAGTTTGGGGATGTATTTTCTCTCCAACATAAATTGTTTTACGTTTATTTTGCCTGGAAGTTTAATCTGAATGTAATCAAATATATTTTGACAAATTATTTTCAACTGTATAATTATAAATGACATGTTTATCATTTTGCGATCGTAACCGCAAGTGAGTTAAGATGTTATCTTAGTCTCACTCAGTAAACCAAGAGTGTTGGGTTCTATTCCCCCTTAGACAATAGGAATTTATTTAGTGAGAAACTCACTAAATAAAATCCTGGGTAGAAAAGGGTGGTAACCTATAGATAACCCACCCCAATTAGCTTCAGTAGCAGAAAGTGGAAGTTAATAAATAGCATTTAACATTAATTTTCATTTAGCATTCTATCACATTTATCTTGTTTTCTTTTCAAAAGCCTGATTTTCACATAATCTAGTCAATCATATGAAGTTGATTATTTAAAATAGAATAACAAGAAATGTAATTATATAATTTGTTAATTACAATCAATGAGAACAATAGAAATGAAACATTTGACTTACCTGTAGCATAAAGCGAGGCCTTCTGCAGCTGCAGTTCCTTCATCCAAAAGGCTTGCATTGGCTACATGAAGGCCAGTCAGATCTGTGATCATTGTTTGAAAGTTTAGGAGACTTTCAAGTCTGCCTTGTGCAACCTCTGGCTGGTATGGTGTGTACTGTGTTGTCCTACAAGTAATATTAGTATTGTATTAATGATCCATAAAGCATTAGCATAAACACAAGAAGAAGTCTATTTTTAGAACCTGCAATTCCAACTTTACCATTCATAAAACACTCATTAAATCAGAACAGAATAGAATTCAAGGAAAGTCTTTCGTGCAGAGGCTGCATTAACTAAGGAGATTTCCAGTTAGTGGGATGTCACTCACTATTCTTTATTATGCCCAAGTACGAACACTACTTAAACCCAAATTCATTCTTATGGAAATTTAAACTAATTTATTATCTTGAACACAAGTCATTTGGTGATAAAGTAGCTTTAATTGCAAATCACATCAATAGAACTGGAAGTATATAAAAAAATGAGAACGCAAAAATACTGCAACTAACTTAATATCCGAGCTCAAGAAAATATATAGAACAGCAATTCTAGGCAGGCTATTTTATGATCAAGATTGGTTATATATCATACTAGACATAGAAATATAAATAGTTTCCGGTGAAAGTTGTTTCATGTCAAAACATAACGGTTGTACCATCCTAGCATCCAGAGAAAAAATATCACGTTGGCAATATTTTTACCCTTGATATATCTAAGAAAAAATGTTGCAATTATTTCCAGGCACTCTCATGGAGCGCTAATGAATTCAGTTAAGTAACCGGAAGATGAAGTTTATTATTCTAAACAACATTTGAGGATTGTAAAATAATGAACACAATTTTTTCTTTATATGTTTTCAATAATATTCATATTAATGAAGATATTCATGTATATATATTTACAGTCAAAGTAAACCCCCTTTCTGATGGTGGTAGTAAAGGATAAAATGACACATTTTAAGAAAATTCATTGCCTTAATACCTATAAAAACATTTCTTATTCTATTCAGACATTTTCCTGAAACACAAATAGGTTTCGGTTTGAAGAAATCGAAACTTTGGGATTCATAAACATAAATAATGGTTTAGGACTGAAATCGTTGGTCTAAACAAAATTTTTGCTTTACATTTTTTCAATAAAATCAATATTAATGAAGATATTGATGAATAAGTGATTTCAAGTCAAAGTAAACCAACCCTCCTAGCTGAAAATTCATATTCTCATGTAGACTATATTGTATCTTGTGTCAGTTAACTCAGAAATATAAAAGTTGATAGAAATCTTCCAAAGGCATTTTTGAGTGATTGGGTAACAAATGGGAGAGGACAGATAGGCAGGCAAGATTTTCAATTTTGATACCATTGTTCTTAGGATGGTCTGAAATGTGAAAAAAAATTATCCCAACCAAATTTAAATAGAAAACCAGACAAATCCAATACTTACAATTTTCTGTCTTAACTTTCTTAGCCCCTAATCCTGTGGATATGAATATGGCAATTCACAAACTTGATTCTTAATTTTAAATTATATGTTTAAATATTGAGTGTGGTAATGATCGAATAGAAATTGAGGCAACTAGAACATTAATGAAACTAGAATTTTCATTGATGATAGTACGTTGTACATTTATCCAAGTATCTTCCATAATAAAATCCCATGCAAAACATACTTTTGTATTAAAGCTAGGAATGTCAACTTATTCACGGCTGAACACTAAGAATTATAAATATCTGTTAATATTTAAGTTAGAGAAAACTCAATAGATCCACAAGATTTTTTATCCTATCTAATGCTTACAGAAATATTTGCGGCAGTACGTTTTACTACTTCTCTGAAACTCAATTATAACTAAATAAATTAAATTGACTTGGTCCATTAACAAACTTGATCTTTAATTTATATACAACATTTAAGTATTGAGTATGTAAATTATCATACAAAATTTTAAACTCTCTGTCTGTCGTTCTTCATACATGGAGCAGGAACGATTAAACAAGAAGCCTGCTTACCCTTTTTGCCCCTGAAGCTGTCGATATAAATCCAGATCTGGCAACCTAATGATTGAATGCTCTGAATTTCATTAGGATGATATTATTTGTGTTATCTGTATTATTTTATGTTATATAAATATTAATAATTTAAATGCCAATGTATAATAAATCACCAACTGCTCCCCACTTGTAAACCTGAGATATTTTTGTTGATAAATAGAAAGTTAATATTTATTCAAATATATTTTTATTCATTTATTTGTGTTCTATTTTTCCAATATTATTACTATATATTTTTTTTTAAGTTATTGAAATCATACAATCAATTAAAAAATTAAATAGACATCTCACCATCCTGGATTTTCAAAAATATTTCTCATTATTGTGTGGGGAACACAAGTATTGTAGTATCCCATTCCAATATAAGTGCGAAATAACTGATTTTTTGAAGCAATACTCCTTATTCTTTCCATTAACTCATATTCTCCTAAAAAGAATAAAGGAAGTTAAAACGTAAAACAAAACGATAAAGGAATAAAAATTTGAATTCAGAAATTCTTGTATTTTTAAAGGAAAATTTCCCTTTCTATTTTAATGATGCATAGTTCAGGAAAAATAATTAGTTCCTGATAAATATTCCCATTTGTTCTGAATATTTAAAAATTAATTTAATTAATTTAAAATTGATATTATGAACTTATAAAAACGTACAAACTTAACAATTAGTTTCATTAAAATCTGAGTCCATCACAGGGCCTGCATAAACTAAGCAGGTTTCTCATGTTCTGGTATCTCAACCAGATCTCACTTAAGATCTCATCTAGCCACATATTCACCATTTCTATGTAAAAAACCAATGAGTAGAAGTAGCGAAGAGGGGGGATACTGAAGGTTGTTAACAAGAAATGATCAATAACTTGCATAATAGTTGGAAAAAACGCATAGAAAAACAAATGTTGACCATCAGAAGTTTAACAAGACATTATATATATATATAATATATTAACCAATAATAATAATTGGTTAAGGATAATATTAAGACTTATCAAACACTCCACACACTCAAAAGATGAAAACATTTTTTTTTGTTTACAAATTTCATACTTGCAAATTGATTTCATAAGTAGGCATTATTAGTTGTGAAAAAATATTATTTGATTGTCTATGTAAAAAATCCATATAGCCAAATTTTGTTACTTGGCAACAAAGCATTTATTTTATTTATTTATTGTATTGTAAATAGGCACCAAACTCGTGAGAGTTATTTGTGCCTAGGTGCAAATAGGGAAGGTCTAGAGTGCCCCAGTGTCATGAAACAACATTTATAGTCAATAACTGAATGTACACAACAAAGTGTTGATACATATCATTAAATCTGAGTATTAAAATAGCTAGCGTACTTCGTCAATGTTAAATACTTTTGATTGAAGGCTACGCTCACCTATTGGTTCATCCATTTCCAACATTTGCTTGAGCCTTATTTTTTCAGGTACTGCTGTATTACTCAATTCTTCTAAAGACTGAAAAAAGGAAGTAAAAATTAACAAAATAAAGAAAAGTCACATTTGTTTGGTGAAATGTAATTCTCCTTCTGTATTTCAAAGCAGGCACATTCACTAATCCTTTATGAATGACTTGGTTTGCAGTATGGAGCTTGTGTGAATTACTCACCAACAAGGGAAGCCAGATCAAAATATTTTCAGAATATCTGTAATCTTTCACAATCTCACAAACAATCTTTGCCATATCATCCTCAATTAGATTAATGTAGATAGATGAAACAAATGGCTATGCTTTCACTGTAACAATTTATTGAAACAACAGAGCGCTTTCGATGCAGTGCATCATCATGTGTGCCTCAAGGTCCTGGATGCTGACCTGACGGCTCTTGGAACTATACTCAATTAGATTACTTAGTAGAACACGCTTTATGGTCATGTCATTTTGTTAATTACAAACACTCAGATTGGGAGTTTTCCTGCCTTATATTATACTAGCATTTTTTGCTAGGTTTATTATTTATTCACCATATCGAAAACTGACTATAAAAGGTATATATTTCTAGGAAAGTATATATCTTAATCTATCTATCTAACTCTGATTTACAATATTAAGGCTGATGTAAGTTGGGTTTTTCTATGGTTACTATATATGAGTAAAGTGGGTTCAATGAATAATTTAAATAATTATGGAATGTGAGAATTGATTTAATGAAGGAATCACTATATAAACTTCCTAGTATTAATCTGTCTAGAAACGAGTGACACTCCTCAAAAACGAATATCCCAACCTACTGTTGCACACTACCACCAGTGATTACAATAAAATATTTATTTTAAAATTACTGAATGTTTAAAAATACCTTTGTAGAAAGTTGAAAAAGACCAAATCATCAGAACTAAAAAATATTTGTAATATAAAAACCTATACACCTTGTATGGATTTTTCTTATTGTCATGTACTTCAAGATTTCATAAATAATAACCCCGTAGAATCAACAAAACATTTTTAATTTATTTTATAAGAAAATGATGATTAGTTATACTAGAACAATAATAAAATAGAAGTGCATAAAAATTGCATTTTCTTATGCCACTAAATCTATGCACAAAAATATACTGCTTCATTGTTAAAGACAATATAAAAGATCAATTATAATTTAAACATTTAGAAAAAACTGTCTCACTTTGAACCCCAAAAAATCTAGCATAGTCATCTGGTCCTCATCTCGTGGTCCAATATGTCTCTTTGAAAACTCATCCCTATTTGATAATTGACTCAAAAATGATTTCTGCCTCAAACCAATTTTATTTCTGAAAGCTAAGGGCACAATCCTTCCTAACCGGTACATCTTGAAGACTGAATCTTTTACTCACTCTATGCCATAGGTCAAAGATAAAATGGTTGGATAGGCTATTATATCATTTTCCCAAGATATTTCACTAATCAAGGAACTATCTAAGTCAGATAATATACGTCATACAATCAACTTGACGTCACATTATAGCTTTATTTGTAAGGTCTTATTTTATTCTGTCGGTTTTATAAACTTTAAAATTTAGTAGATTAAACATTTAATGATTCAAAATAATAAATTGATACTAAACATTTATTTTGATATAACAGAATCCATTAAGTGATAAAAAATTCTTTAATTGATTTGTTTGATGAATCTTTTTTAGATAAAACAAAAATTAAATATCATATAAATTTATTAAATAAAGACCTGTCATGCAGGTACTGCTTACAGTAAGCAGCCTTTCCACATCCTGCATTATCAACTTGATTACATCATCTCACATTCTATTCTGTATTTCTCCTGTAATATATAGTATATGTAAATAGGAGTTGATATTTTAGTTGTAGAGGGGAATGTTTGATTCAACTACTTCATGTAAAACTTTCTGAGTTGAAGTGGTGGTTAATTAAATAATGACAGCATAAAAATAGTTCCAAAAAAAAAAATATCTCATTTAATATTCGAGCCATGAAAGCTCTTTAAAACAATAATTGTAGAATATTAGGTTTCCAAGAATATTAGTCATATATAGGTTTAATATATATGATATGTGTAATTAATATGAGTTGAAGAGGGGGTATAAAGAAGACTGAAAACTATAAAATGCATAAATCTTGGTTAACATTAGAGCCAGAGAGCAAATGCATAGAATAACAATTGTAGAGAATTAAATTTTTGAAAAGATGATTATATAACATTTTTGGCATGACCCTTAATAATGAAGTTATTTAAAATATTTGATCCCCCTCCATCCAATGGTCCCATTACGGCAGAGAGGAAAGAGACTACTATATATATATATATATATATATATATATATATATATATATATATATATATATATGAACAGACAGTAAAACTTACACTAAAATCACTAAATAACTATTCAATTCATGACCCGAACAAATTCAACACATATAATTTTAATCTTCCTACAAAATTTATGCCAAATTGTTGTTGGAAAAGTAAAATTAATATGTGTCAAATTGAATATTTATTTAGTGATTGTAATGTAAGTTTACTGCCTGATATATATCTGAACTCCCCATCAGTGGCGGGCTCGTAGCTAAAATTAGTGGGGGTGCTGCTTCAGAAAATGCAGCACGCCAGGGTCGGCACTGCGGGAACGACTGTGCTCTCTCCCTTGTGGAGCTTCCTGTGTGCGCATGTACTGAACAGTCAAACACCTCGCCGCTGGAACTGTGAAGCTGACAGTTCCATAGAAAGATTTTTGTATCTTTCTTCATAATCTGGGGGATGGTTACTGCATTAAGCTTAAGGTTTATATATTATACAAGTATAAAGAAAGAATTTAAGGAAAAAGCCTCATTATATTAAATGTTATAGATAATATCAAGTAGAAATTGGGGGTGCTGCAGTTACACAGTGCCTATACGCCAGCCGCCACTGCTCCCCATTTTGCCCTTGAAAAGTTAGGAGAAAATGGAAACCTGAACAGGCTAATTGAAAAAGGTTATGTGGGTATTCTAAACCAACATCAGACACAATGGCAAACTGGGTCTAATACACTTCCAAATTGCCGAAGTTCAATGAGAGTATAAATTAATGTCTGACGAACTTTTTCAAGATGAGTTGATTTGAAGATATGATCCCCACAACTTGTAGACTGGAGTGTGTTCATTCCTGATCTCGAGGAAATCATGTGTAGATTGGTTGGCGTTGACTCAGTCTATGGACTAGGAATGCTTGGAGGCGTTCATATGCGATCTATGCACTGAGGAAGATGCTACTGAGCCCTAGATGGATTAGTGAGTGACTCAATTAGTGTCGGCATAATTCACGTGACCAGGTCCCTCAGAGGTTACCCTCTGGTAATCAGAGGTTACCAGTTGTCCATAGAGTAGACTTTGTATCTTCCACAGCATAATTCACAGCATGTAAATAAGAGAATTATCCAGACCCTTTGAAAGCAAGTCAAGGCTGCCATAGGAGGGACCCTGAGGGACGCAAAACACAAAGTGGAAGAATTAGGAGTTGATGTGCCACCGGGCCGTCCTCCGCGAGGGATGGTGATAGAGTGTCGGGCAGCCCGAGGTGTTGGGAGTCAAAGGGAAAAAAACAGTTCCAGACTAAGCGATGCGTACAGGTCCTAGAGCGGGGGAGATACTGACTCCTCCCCCAAAACCATTATTAAATATTTACAATTTACATTCTAGTTTTCAATAATGGTGGCGAAAAAATGCGGCATCAGTTCGCTGTCCTCTGGTCCGGGAATGCTCGCTACGGGGAGGAGGGGGCACCGGCTCCTGTAGGGGTAGTGGTTCTGGTGGAGGCCGGTTGACAGTGAAGAGATGTCCGTTGGTGTTCTCCGATGGGGGTTGAATGAAGCCACTTACCTTTACTGCGGAGTTCTTGAAGCCGAGGTCTATTCTCGATTGCTGTCACCTTTTATTCCGTTTCCTCTATTGGGGTGTGCTGCCCTGTTAGTGTCTTCGTTGGGAGAGTCGCAATATCCTGCTGGGGCATCTCTGAAGTTACTGCTGTTTTCGTGGGGGGTGGGACTGCATACATCAGTCGGCGCACACTGGAGCGAGTGATAGGACATTCATTAATATCTCCGTTTCTACTGGTCCTAGAATATTGATTCTGGTGTCATTTTAAAGCACATCGAATACTCTATTCAACTACCTGATCAAGCAATTTTGCCAGATGCGATATAACGGTAGGATGAATTTTAAATGTGTACATACAGATTATGTATCGCTTACTAAGTAGAGAATTGTGATTTGTAGACACATAATATCAACATATGTTTTATAAATTTTCATTTTTTTAATAAATTAAAGTTCACAAACGCAGTACTAAAATTGTAAACAAAAATATATCTAGAATAAAAATTACATTTATTCTTTTAATCAATAATGCTAACTTTAAACGGAGTTCACTTTATGACACCTTGGACCTTTTTAAAAGGACAGTGAAAATATTTAGACAAGAAAAACACGTATTTAACTATTTTTTCGAACGTGAATGGCGGCGTCAATTGCGTAGAGGAGGAGGCGATTTACACCGTACGTAGTTGGGAAAGGTCCGCGGGAGGTATAATACGTCTTCCGCACCGAAAGTGTTAACACTAAAAGTAATATATTTAATGAATAGGCAAGTTTAGGCAAGATCTGATGACGTTGTAAATAAGACAATATACACCTAAAGGCATGCCAAGTGGTATTTTTTCAAGCAAATACAAGCGATTTGCGAATTCAATTAAATAAAATTATTTTCAGCTCGATGTAAAAAAAAAAAAAAAAAATTAGAGGAATTTTAAAAACCTTTTGTGCCAGTTTTTGATTTGTTATAATACCCTTAATATGTACTGGAAGCAACAATAATTTATAAAATGAAATAAGAGTTCACGACGAATTTAATAAGCCAAGGCTTTTTTTAACATAGCAATTATAACCAGGCATTACGTAAAAACCATTGCAATAATATGGCAAAAAATCAATCTGCTCAATTGAAAAGGGTTTATGTGGTTCTAACAATACAATCAAAATCCCAAATTAAAACTTTTATTTTTCCCCCCAATGTCCAAAATTACTGAAGGATCGCTCCAGTGTGCGGCGTGGGCGCAGCAGTAATCACCTTTTGGGCAACGTCAATCGGTGAAGGCGTTGTTGAAGCCGGGGGGGGGGGGGGGCAGTGTCTGTTCGGGCGATGGAGCTAATCAGTCGGCACTGACCAAATTCAGGAGGGCTGGCCTGTTTGTTTACAGTTCAGACGCTTTCCGTTGAAGAGTTATTAACATGTAACTGAATAACTTCTCATTGCCGTTTGTATTTATTCACTTATTCTTAGTGGTGTTACCAGTATGTATATTTATCTATTGTAAACCTTTGCCTGGGAAATCTGCTTAGTTTACGCAGTCCCTGCGGGACGGACTTTTGTTTGATCGTACCAAACTGGATGTTTAATCCTTTTATAGAAAAATAAAGTTCATTAATTTCCTTAAGGAAGATCAGGAATTGAGGTTGTACTCATGACGCAATTTTGAAAAATTTCCTCAAATCTTCATCGATCCTACTTAGTAAATGATGAAAATGAGGTCCATTCAAATGTATGTATGTGTATGTGTTTGTATATATATGTCTGTTACAGAACCAACCTTGTTAAACTGGAGTTGCCCCCCCCCTCGCCATTGGTTTTTACATAGAAATGGAGAATATTTGGTAATATGAGATCATGAAGCCTAGTCCACACTACTAGACATGTTGCGTGATTTTGATCTCGGAGACGTGTCTCAGGTTGTCTACGTAGACAGGTCTATAGACCGACTTCCGTCTACGGGCTTGTTGCGAGACCAAAAATCACAGGTCTAAAGCTAAGTCCACACCAGTAGACCATGTTGCGCGATTTGTCTATAGTCCGCCTAGAGACGGTTTCGAGACACGGTCTATAGACTGTCTAGAGACACCGTTCATTGTCTCGTCTAGTGTCCACACTACGATGTAAATTTCTCAGTCTCATGTTCACAGTCCGCCATGGAGTACATTGTTTTGAGTGGAATGAGTTCCTGCTTAGTGGTAATTATAAGTGAAAGAACACGAAAACGTAAACATTGGTGGACGCGCGAAGTACTTACAGAAGGGCCTAGATTCGGTAAAGATTTATTAAGTAAATTAAGATTGGAAGACGCCATGGGTTTTCGGAATTTTACCTGGCTACGACTACAGATTTTGAAGACTGATGGTTGGTTGAATAACAATGAAGCAAGATACAATGTTTAGGGAAAGTTTTCTTTCCTACGTCCGACACTGTCACATTGTACTTTGCAGCCAGAGATTCGAGGGCCGCTTTTTTTTTTCCACCCGGTTTTTATGAGGACTCGTAACATCCCACAAACAATAAGATACGTGGTAATCTTCAATAAGACTCATTACTTTTTCATTAGGCCAGATGTTTCAAAGTAACTAGAACACGAAAAAATGAATAAACAGCCGAACCACACCACTCGGCAGCTGGAAACAGAGTGAAGATGCCTAGTCTCTAGGCGATGAGTATGTCCACACTATCAAAATGTCGCACAATATGTCTAAGTTGCATTAAGTCTCCCATTCCAATCGGGAGACCATAGACCTGCGATTTTTGGTCTCGCAACAAGCCCGTAGACGGAAGTCGGTCTATAAACCTGTCTACGTAGACAACCTGAGACAAGTCTCAGAGACCAAAATCACACACAACAACATTTTGACAGTGTGGATGTACTCAGCGTCTAGAGACGAGACATTCTTCACTCCATTATTATTCTTCCAACCATCAGAAGCAAGTCTTCAAAATCAGTAGTCGTCAGCCGGGTAAGATTCCGATAACCCATGGCGTCTTCCAATCTTAATTTACTTAATAGAGCTTTACCGAATCTAGGCCCTTCTGAAAGTACTTAGCGCGTCCCCCAACGTTTACGTGTTCGTGTTATTTAACTTATAATTAACACTTAACAGGAACTCATTCCACACAAAACAAAATCCTCCATGGCGGACTGTGAACATGAGACTGAGAAATTTACATCGTAGTGTGTCTCTAGACAGTCTATGGAACGTGTCTCAAAACCGTCTCTAGACGGTCTATAGACAAATCGCACAACATGGTCTACTGGTGTGGACTAGGCTTAAGTATGTTTAACAAGAATGTGACAAATTTCCTTAGTTAACGCAGCAACGTAACGGTCGTTTTTTGATTTCGTTAGCGGCTGAAATCGGACAAGGGGGAGGGGGGGGGGTTAGATGGGGAGAATTTTGAAAATTCTTAATATCTCCGTTATTATTCGTCGGATCGAAAAATTGTATAGACCCAATCTTATTGCAAATGTAATGTTCTAGAAATGTAGTTATGCACATTTTTTCACTATCTTGATTATTTACTGAGATATTTGCATTTTTTAGTTTTCGGTCTTGAGTAAAGCCCCACTCCTACTTATTTCATATTAACAATATTCTATTATGTTATGAAGCACATTATTTGAAGTTTAAATACCAAATATTGTTCACATTGAACTTCTAAGTTTTGAGATAAATGCAAATACGTAGCGTACGTGGGAAATCATAGTTAACGCAGCCCCTGCGTGACGGACTTTTATATTTTTCCGCTTTTAGTAAACTCCCACTCCTACTAGTGTCATATTAATAATAAGCTGTTATATTATGAACAACTTCATTACAAGGTTCAATACCGAATACTGTTTTCAACAAAGCTTTATTGTACGAGATACAAACAAATACGTTCTGTTGACCCCCCCCCCCCTCCCCTTCTTTTGTTCTTGAATTACTAAAAACTGAGTGGTTGAGATATAAACTATTCTGATTCATTTCAAATTGCTCCACTAGCCAATAAAATTAATGTCATATTCAGATATATTTCATTAATTGTTCATCTTTCCGGTCTAGAATAATTCTATCTATTGTGCGCTGCGAAGTTGGCTGCCCTGTTTGATTACAATTCAGACGCTTTTCTTTGTAGATATTTTAAATTGACTGCGTGATTTCTTATTACCGTTTGTATTAATACCGGTAATATTCACAGTGGTGTATGTACACAGTATGTAGATTTATCTGTTGTAAACATTCCCGTGGGAAATCTGCTTAGTTTACGCAGCCCCTGCTGACGGACTTTTATTGAATCATATTGTAGCGGTTATAAAAACATATGGTTAAATAATCGTTTTATTTTTTAGAGCAGGGAACAGCGGAGGTCTATTTTGGTGGAAATAGTTAAATCCTATAGGCAGTAGACTCTGATATTATCTGAAAGGCCATGGAAAAAAGAGAACTGTTAAGGTCATATTACTCCTACGGAAATACCCTCAGATAAGGGGAACCCCCGCAATGCCCTGTTATCTAATTTATCTGACAATGGAATTCTTCAGGCGAAATCAAAGGGGATGGATTATTCGTTTGCGGAGCGAAATTTATCATATCTGTACTGTAAATCGTATTGTATGCGCAACTGACATATTGTAGTATCCTGTGGAAAATCCCTAAGAAATCATAAAACTCCGTCACGCAGGGGCTGCGTAAACTAAGCAGATTTCCCATGTGAACTAGAGAAATCTCCATACTGGTAATACAACGCCACCGTGATTAAATACAAACGGTAATGAGAAATCGTTCAGTTAATTAAAATAAATTCCCATCTGAAACGGCTTCTGAATTGTAAGAATAATTTATATTTTAATAACTCAAATTTTAGTAGCCCAAGAACTAAAGAAGGGGGGGGGTGGATGAACAGAACGTATTTGCCTAAATCTCACAAAGTAAGGAAGGTTAGAAGCAGTTAGAAGTAGCCGCCCACCTGAGCCGAGAGTTACGAAATAGCCGACCTAATCCGACCACATGTCTCACAGACTTCATAAAAATGCAAATATCTCGGTTAATATTCAAGATAGAGAATAAATGTACATAACAATATTTATAGTAAATTTAATTTGCAATAAGATGGGCTCTATACAATTTTTCGATCCGATGCATAATAACGGAGATATTTTGAATTTTCGAAAATCCCCCCTCTAAATCCCCCCTCCCTCTAGTCCGATTTCAGCCATTAACGAACTTGATCTGTCTTTTTACATAAAACGGTTAAATATCGAGTTTCGTAACGATCAAACAAAAATTGCGACCGCTAGAGCGTTAACAGACAAATATATATATACAGGGTGTCCCCAAACCAAACTTTAGGGATCGATAGAGGATCGAAAAACTAAAACAAAAAGTCCTCTGGCATATGCCTCGTTTTCGAGAAAATCACAAAAAACTAAAAATAATTGTGCAAAAACTAGTTAAGGCCAATGGAAGAGCGGATTTTATTCCTTGAATGAATTTTAGCAATAAATGTTATTCCAATACAATTATTGTATTCTAATCTTATCTTATCTTATACTAACAGAAAGGTAATTGAAAAAAAAATTATTTTTTATTAAGAAAAAATAATAAATACTTTTTTATTCAAATATTCATAGTATAAAAAAAATTACCTATTTAAAGTAGATAACATTATGAACAATAACTGAAGATTAAAACATAAAAAAAGATTAAAAATTTAGAAAATTAATAAAATAATTAAATATTCTTACTTGGAAAGCATAAATGTTTCAGTTTTTATATGGGTCTACCTTAGTGAGAAAAAAAACCTGAAAATTTTGAAGGTTTTACCTTCTCTAAAATTACATCGTTAATTTCTAAAGCGTCAACGTCAAGTGCTGGCCTCTCGCTGCAATAAACGCATCACATCGCGTACTCACAGATCGCACTGCATCTAAACATTGTTCTGCGGTGAGCTGGTTGCAAACCATTCTGATGTGCTCGATGAGGTCATCCCTTGTGCGGACGGGCTCTCGGTAGAGATTTTCTTTCACGTATCCCCACACGAAGAAATCTAGTGGCGTGAGGTCCGGAGACCGGGGAGGCCAAGGCACCGGCCCACCTCGTCCTATCCAGCGACCTGGGTAGTTGATGTCCAACCAGTCTCGTACGGCCCTTCCGTAATGTGCAGGAAACCATCGAGTTGAAACCAGCTCTCAAGCCTTGTTTCCAAAGGGATATCTTTCAAAAGTGCCCGTAAGTCATTCTCCAGGAATAGATGATAACTTTCAGCGTGAAGTCGAGCAAGTAAAAATACGGGACCTATTATGCGATTATAACAAAGACCGACCCACACGTTTACAGAAAACTCATGCTGGTAGTGAAATTCTCTAACAGCGCGGGGATTTTCATGTGCCCAAAGGTGGTAGTTTCTTTGATTGAATATGCCCGCACGTGTAAAAGTCGCTTCGTCCGTCCAGATTACTTTCGAACTTAAGTTTACATCGTTTTGCAATTGTTCTTTGTACCTATTACAAAAATTTAATTGGCGAGGATAATCAGCGGGTATTAAATTTTGTGCCTTTTGTACATGGTAAGCATGCCTGCGGCCAGCCTTTAATGTGCGCCAAATGGTTGTCTTTGGTATGCTTAGAACTGAAGCAGCTCTCCGGACGCTTGTGCTAGGGTTGGTATTGAAGTGCCTCAGTATCCTCTCCCTCCGCCTCAGGTCGGCTTCCATCGGAGCCTGCATACGGTTTCCACGACGATTACATGAGAAGGACCCAGTCTCTCGAAGCCTTCTGAAAGTGCTGGTAAAAACACCTCTGTGTGGGGTTTCTCGGTCAGGAAACCGTCTGCGATATTCCCGATCTGCCTGACGTGCATTGCCATTGCAAAATCCGTAGACGTAGACTATGTCCGCGTATTCAGCGTTGGTAAATCTAGCCATATTTGTTGACTTCACTGAACAGTACTAGCAACACCACTAATGTGGGAATGCGAGGCAGGATTCCCCTCAAAAAGGATTAAAATGATAGTAAACATTTTAATCCTTTCTTTTAAAGTTTAAACACTCAACCTAGACGTTTTATTGATAAGGAAAGCGTGAGAATATTCATGTTTTCTAAATTTACTCCTCGTAAATTAAAAAATTAAGCTTACTCAAAAAGCCAATAGTTTTTTGTAATTTAAATACATTATTAAAAAAAAAAATACACTTTTTGCACAACTATTTTCAGTTTTTTGTGATTTTCTCAAAAACGAAGCGTAAACGAGGCATATGCCAGAGGACTTTTTTTCTTAGTTTTTCGATCCTCTATCGATCCCTTAAGTTTGGCCGTTTGGTTTGGGAACACCCTGTGTGTATATATATATATATATATATATATATAATTTTGAACGGACCTCATTCTCCTGGGTAGGATCGATGGACATATGAAATTTTTTGAAAATCGCGTCATGAGTACGACCTCAATAGCTGATTTCCCTTAAGGGAAATCTGCTAAAATCACATTCGTTAATGGTTGAAATCGGACTAGTGAGAGGGGGGGGGGTAGAGGAGGAATTTCGAAATATCTGCGTGCCTTATACGTCTGAACCAGTCTTAATGAAAATTGAATGATCTATAAATGTTGTTCTATACACATTTTCTGAACCGAATATGATCTTCATATGAACCGATATATTTAGATTTCTTAGTTTTACGCTTTCAGTAAACCCCCACTCTTACTTCTGTCAAGTTAATAAAAGTCCGTCACGCAGGGGCTGCGTAAACTAAGCAGATTTCCCACGTGAAGTTATACAATAGAGAAATATCCATGCGAGAGCTGAACAGTTACGGCAAAGGGCCGAACTAGCTTCTGGCGGGAGATTCAAAAATCCGTTATCGGCCCAAACTTAATAAACATGCAAATATCTCGGTTAATATTCAAGATAGGGAATAAATGTATATAACAATATTTATAGTAACTTTAATTTGCAATAAGATTGATTCTGTACAATTTTTTGATCCGACGTATAGTAACGGAGATATTTCGATTTTTCGAAAATCCTTCCCTCTAAACCTCCCCTCCCACTGGTCTGATTTCAGCCGTTTACGAACTTGATCTTTCTTTTTACATAAAATGATATATATATATATATATATATATATATATAAACAGTTTTGAACGGACCTCATTTTCGTCATCTCCTGGGTAGGATCGATGGACATTTGAAGAAAAATTTCGAAAATTCCGTCATGAGTACAACCTCAATAGCTGATTTTCCTTAAGGGAAATCTGCTAATAATGCCAACACGTTGCATCAGAAAATGCATTAAGCTGACAACTTGACATTCGAACCAATTGCGCGTTGCAGGCCCTGACTCTCCATATGCTGTTGAGCTAAATGTTTTAATCATATTTATCATTTAACCAACATCAGATTATGAGAAAGAGCTACAGAATGGGCAAAAACACAAAATTGTTAAGGATCAATAAAAAGTCCGTCACGCAGGGGCTGCGTAAACTAAGCAGATTTCCCACGAGAAGTTTTACAATAGAGAAATTTCAGAATAGAGAGTCAAACAGTTACGGGAACGGCCCGAACTAGCTCTTGACGGAAACTCACGACTAGACCCGAAGTTAGCCGATCTCATCTCAGAAGCTGAAAACAGAAAAATGCAAATATCTCGGTTAATATTAAAGATAGAGAATAAATGTATATAACATTATTTATAGTAAATTTAATTTGAAATAAGATTAATTCTATATAATTTTTCGATACGACGTATAGTAACGGAGATATTTCGAATTTTCGAAAATCCTCCCCTCTAAACCCCCCCTCCCACTGGTCCGATTTCAGCCATTAACGAACTTGATCTTTATTTTTGCATAAAACGTTTAAATATCGAGTTTGGTAACGATCAAACGTAAATTGCGACCGCTAGAGCGTTAACAGACAAATATATCTATATACATATATATATATATATATATATATATATATATATGTGGTGTGTTGTTCTTTTCGGAGTTTTGGTCAATGTTGGTGAAATGAATCTTAGTTTATGCCGATATTTCGAGAATCTTTATTTTCTCTTCCTCAGGGCAAGACTAAATATATTTATAGACTAGTATACATTCTTATTGCACTATGACTAGGGTTATAGTGCAACCCTAGTCATAGTGCAATAAGAATGTATACTAGTCTATAAATATATTTAGTCTTGCCCTGAGGAAGAGAAAATAAAGATTCTCGAAATATCGGCATAAACTAAGATTCATTTCACCAACATTGACCAAAACTCCGAAAAGAACAACACACCACATATAAATACAACCTGGTCGAAAACATCAGCGCAATTTTATATATATATATATATATATATATATATATATATATATATATATATATATATATATATATAATTTTGAACGGACCTCATTTTCGTCATCTGGGTAGGATCGATGGACATTTGAAGAAATTTTTCGAAACTCGCGTCATGAGTACGACCTCAATAGCTGATTTCCCTTAAGGGAAATCTGCTAATATCGTTAACATTCTCACGGTTCATGCAGTGCCACCGTTGGATTCCAGCCATAGCTTGGCGAAGCTGCAGTGATATCTCTGGAATATGCTGGTTGGTATCCTTATCAATTGGTTTCTCTACCATCCAGCATATTCCAGAGATAACAAAATTGTTATTTCTCTAATCTCATTAGGGGAACATGAAATATGAATTGTATTTTATTTTTAGAAGATTATAAATGAAACCCTAATAATGTTTTTTCTTTCGCATAGAAACAAAGAGGTTACCAATTTTTGTTTTTTGGCAGTCCTGTCAACGCCCACTCCCTATCTATCTTGATCTATGTATATAATCGGGAAACTGCAGATACTTCATGACTATTTTTTATTATTGAAGTAAAGTATGACAATTTCATCCGTAAGCTTAGAAGTACATCTGCAAAAACTAAGTAAACTATGCAAATTTTCCCAGACATATGACATACTGATGGTCAATACATATTCTAATCTAAACGTCTTCTCATTTCAGAAAGCACAATAGAAATTTGAACAGAGAATCACTTACTTGAAGTGAAATGATAGTTTCATGTAAAAATCAAATGAGGATTACTAAAGATTGAAAACGTAGAAAAAAAAAGTCCGTCACGCAGGGGCTGCGTAAACTAAGCAGATTTCCCACGTGAAGTTTTACAGTAGAGAAATCTGCCTAATAACAACTGTACTAGTAAGAAACCTCTAAACCTATTCACGAGGAACGAATAGTTAAGGAAACGGCCGCCAGAGCTCTCGGCGGAAAGTCCGAACAGCCGAATCCTGGCGACAACACACAGAATACAAATGCAAATATCTCGGTTAATATTCAAGATACAGAATAAATGTATAGAACAATATTTATAGTAAATTTAATTTGCAATAAGATTGGTTCATTTTCAATAAGATTGGTTATGTACAATTTTTTGATCTGACTTATCTGATCCAATTTCTGCCATTAATGAACACACACATGTCATCTCATGGGTAGGACCGATGGACATATGAGGAAATGTTTCGATAATCGTGTCATGAATCCAACCTCAATAGCTGAGCCCCATAAGGGAAAACTGCTAAAATTTGAGGAGTTCCATAGAAAACCCAGCCACACTGTACTGCTTACACTGCAGAACATTTCCAACCTGCTGCAATAACACGCTCTAAGAATAAGAATTTTATATGACTTCAGCAGTATGCCATTCCAGTACTGAGATAAGTTCATGCAGCACTTGCGTGACTGGGCTGATTGTATGTCCAGTCCTGAAATGTGTAAGTTTAGAAATCGAAACCTTCATTTTCGATATCCAGACTCCAAATAAAATTTATAGATTCATGAGAGTCCCTCAATAGAATTGTGAAATTTTTTGTATAGCTATTAGAGCAAAGACTGTCATACAATATATGCTGTCGTCCTTGCATAGGAATGATGACTCACCAAAACATATATTAATGGATATCTTCATTTATATTAATTTTGTTGACAAAATTTAAAGTACTATTTGTTTTTAAAATTTCTAAGCTTAAATGTTAGTTTAGTTTAATGAATTTCAAACTTTTGACTTTCGATCAACAGATATGGGGAATTTATTTGTCTTCTACGAAATGCTTCAATAGAATTGAGATATTTTTGGATATGTATTAAGAGAATGACTATTGTTGACTTGCACTATTATATTCCCTTCCATTGCCAGGAATAGGGGTTTACTTAGAATCAAAATTTGTAATTGTGATATCTGTTTTATGGAAAATATGAAAAGGACAAATTGTATTATTTTATTTCAATATGTTGCTTAATTCGTGAATTTCGACTCCTAGTAGAATTACATGTTCCATGATAATGCCACAATAGAATTTTAAATTTTGTTATGTAAAGGAACTAAAAATGTTAATATTATGAACTTCTGGCAACACTCGAATAAAATCCATTAATACAAAATTCACGCTCAATTACAATGTGGAGGGAGGGATTTTCCTAGCAATAGCTTATGAAGCCACAGATACGTAGGTCCTTAGAGCCTGCACTATGGATTTAGCTCCAAAACTCAAAAAGCACACTTCCAACTGATTCGAGGCAATGATGAGATTAAGTTTTGAGGATGTTAGTAGGATCAAGTCATCTGCATAGGCTAATTACCTATACCCTGGTGGTGCCTAAAAGGAACCCAAGTTTTGGAAGCCTCGATTACAAGCTCCATGCATTCCGGAGAACTAAGTCAAGTAAAAAGGCTCAGTGACATCTGCCCCAAAAGAAACCCTTTCGCTCCAGAACATGTTGGATGATGAGCATCAGTCTAAATGCCAAGATGGCATGAAAATATCATACTCCAACAGGCGCCACTGCAATCTGCCAGTAATCACCCAGTATCACAAATTATTTGTGTAGCCTAAAATTCTATTTCTTCTGGCTTCTGGCCAGGACTTCAAAGATTGGCGACATTACAACAGAACTCCTAAAAAGTATTTTAGCAACTTTTTTCTACTAATGCTAAGATAACGCAATCATTGTATTTTGATGTCAATCTGTGATTTTTTGATCTCATGGACCACCTTCATTCAGGTTTTCAAGATTCTTGCAATGAGTTATCTCCAGCAGACTGACCTCATTTTATTGGGGGGGGGGGTCAGTCATCCAAAAAGCTGTCAGACATATATATATTCACTAATCCGCAACCGCCGTGACATTACTATTTTGTCAACAAGACACACACACTTGGGAAATTAGTCTATAAAACAGACTAATATCATATCTATATAAAAAAATAATATCATAATGATGTAGTTTGCAGGCCCAGCCTAAACTGTAGATGAAATTGTCATTACTCAAACAAGTAAAAATAGTTCTCCTGAAATAAAACACAAATACCTTTATTTTTATAAAACATTTTATTATACCTTTTATATCCACTTGCTATAGTTAATGTACACTTGGTGCATGTTCATATTGGATTCTTTATTTTAGTTAATTTTTAACAAGTACACGTGCACAGGGACAGAACTACAAACATGAATGCACACATGGAGTGATAATGGGTGTTTTAAAGTAGTACAGTATTAGAGATATATTCCTCCCAATGTCATTATTATGTATAATTCCTATATATTTTTTTATTTTTATTTTTTTTCTATTTTTATTTTATTTTATTTTTTCCCCTTAAATTTAATGAAAAGATTAGGACATAGTTTTTTTTTTTAAAGTCAAAATAATTTCAGCATATGTTCTTTTGAACATGTTAACTCCAATGTGCCATAAAATTTATTAAAAATTCAAGGATCATTAACTTGTCTAAAGGGACCCACGTTAACCATGTGACTTAAGGTGTTTATCTGAATGTTTTTAGCAAATCTCGAGCCATGAATTCGATTCAATGAACTCACTCAATAAAGTTTAGTTCACTAGAAATGTGTGGAACCTGATGCACACTCCAATTAAGCTAGCCTGCCCAGATTAGCAGTAGTATCATTAAGTGGGGGTAAATTAATAACTATCTTTTAATAAAAAAAAATAGGACACAATTAATGAATTTACTTATATTAATATTCAAGTTCACTTACTGAAATAACAAACGGTTGAATTGGGATTAAAATACCAATGGCACATTGCAATTATGCTGAATCTTAATTATACAAGTAAAAACCACACAAAGCAGCCTGGGCTTAATTGTTATTCTTTCTGAAAAAGTACAAAAAATTAGGCAGAAAAATCAGTTGTGATAAACAAACAATGTCTGAAGAGCTAATACCTAATACAAGTTATTGACTTAAATACATTAAAAAAAATACATCACATTTGAAAATGTTTTGAAATAAACAATATTTATTATATAAACAGGAGCCTAAAGACATTCTTAAAATATTCATTGGTCCTTATATCACAATGAATTGGGTAATTTTACAGTGATGTTAGGCAACCTGAAATTATTAACACCCTGTAGTGCACAATTAGTGCTTCTTATCTACATATAAAACATTAAGGCTTTGTGTGTCTGGGCACTCGAATAAAATTGTTTAAACATTTTATTAAAAAATAAATAAAAGGTTGCAATTCAATTACTGGCCCCACCATTAGTAAATTTAAACCTCAAAATAATTTAGGAAAGTTTTAAATTGACTTTATGAGGAACAATTCTTAGAGATGATAAAATTAAGAAACATAATATATCAGTCCCGTGCAATCATTCTACAGATTACTAATTCTATAATCCAGAAGATAAAGTATAAAATAAAATATTTAGTAATTTGAAACTAACCCACAAAAATAAATATTTATTAAATCACTTGTAAGATTTAGTAAAATATTTTATTCACATAAATATTTTAAAAAGAAAATAAACTAAGACATTTTTTTTTAATTTCTTAAATATTAGTAACAAAACTTTACAAATTAAAATATAAACTCTAATAATAATAAGGAATACAATTTCAATATGTAGGTTAGCCATGTCTTTATTGAAAAACATAAAAAGGCAGAAGAATATTCGTAAAGCTCATTTTCAAACCAGTTGAATAGTTCAGATGCTATTTTTTGTATATACATTAATACATTTTATATTCAGTTTTTTTTTTATTAAAAAAAATAAGAACACAATCAGGGTCTAGAAACCTATCTTATTCGAATATAATGAAGGACAAAATTTATTTTATAACAAATTATGACTGTATATTAAGTGACCTGGCAGGTAAGAAAATGATGCCCAGTTCTTTGCAATATGTTTAGTTTGTATTAGTCACTCGGCATTGGTTATTATTACAATATGCATCACTAAAATTAATATGATCAAAATGTTTTCTAGTTCATTTTGAGTTGTGAAACATTTTTTTTCATCTAAGGTTATTAAGATGAAGGTCAGTGAACATTACCAGGGCATTTAACTTAAATTTTTAAAATGAATCACTTCTGTTTATTCCTAAGTTCATGAAGCTTTTTATTTCAAATGCAGCAACATTTTACATATTGTGCTATTTGCTGTGATGAAGTGAAAACAAAGCCAACCATATTTGGGGGTTGTTTCTATTATACATTTGACTGATATTTATTACCCAGCCAGTATTTACTGATACACTACTACCATTAATTGTGAGCATATAAATGCTACTTGACCTTAAGATAGTTGTAGTCGTAGCATGGCTATCTTAAATATTTTACGTATAAATAAGTTTACTATAAAAAACATGAAAGTACATAAAATACCTTATACTTATAGTAACATACACAATTAATGGTGCATGTGTCAGTAATTTAAGACAATTCAAACTATCTCCCCTGTATATGAAGGCGTATATACAATAAATATAAACGTTATAAATTTAATAGATTGATGTATTTCAACAAACAAAATAATAATAAACAAACAAGAAAGGTAAGAAACAATCAATAAATTTTGTCTGTCTTCTTATTTGTTATTCTGACTTAATTGTACAATATTATTCATATAAAAAAAAGAATCTAAATGACCAAATCTAGATGAATAAAATTAATTTGGAATAGTGATTCAATAAATAATTTGAGAATAGTGAAATTGTGTCACTAAACAAATTTGAACACTCTTGCAAGAGAAAATAAATTACAGATTAATCTTGCCATTCCTTTAGTGACACGAAATAACTGATACTTTTTGATAAATTGTTAGAGCAAAGATGATTTGAAGTAAGTGCGACCATGAGGTAGATTACATTGGATAATAATTTATTAAAGGGATTTAAGAGAACCTCTAAGTGGTGAATTCTTTCCTATTTTTCAGCTTTATCACGCCTCTAAATCTGTGAACAACCAAACTCTATAGTTAAAGTTGGTCTTAGCCATGTGAATCAAAAGTTTCATTAACTCAAATTCAAGTAGAATTGCTTTTGATATTTATATTTAAAAATGAATCTTTCATTTTCACAATATAATTTATAACTGTTGGAGTGCAGTTATAGCTAAAATTTGACATACAAAAAGTGAAGTTCAAAATTTAGAGTCAAGTACAGCCTAGTTTACTTTGCGAAGTGAGCCAATTTCAAGTCGAACATGCTCTCCATGTTCCATCTCGTCTGTTTAAACTGTTAAATTTATAATAACAAGTGAAGGTCATATTACAAATTTCATTGAGAAAGTGTGGCCAAGGAACACAGTATTTAAATAAATTCTCTAGTTTTTCTATCAATAATCATTTTGTAGAGTGAGTATGAATACGAATTGATAATCAGTAACATGTTAAAAGATGCTGACCAATTTATATAATAATAAGGCATAAATAAAGTGAATCTTATCATTTTAAGGGCTGCACTCACCTCAATCTCATCTTATCTAAGTTTTAATCTCTATCTGTATGTAATAAAGGTGTAATGCTGGTTGAATAAGATTGTATAATTACATGGGAAAATACATTTATTTCATATTCTGTGCCCAGATAGTGATTAAAAATTACAAGCTGAATGGGTAAACTACTAAACTACAAATTTCACACTTTTACATCTTTATAGAGATTTTTATAATCCATTTTTAACAGACAATCACTGCTAAAATATTGCTTATATTATTATAAAATAGTTCTCCAATACAAATACAAACGAATGGAACGTAATTTTTAACTCTATATACAACTTAAGTTTTATAAATATAAATAAATCTTGAACAATAAAATAACAGAGATAAATATTTTATTATTCTTTGAGATCATACATAAAAACAAATCTTGAACAATAACATAACATAACAGAGATAAATGTTTTAATATGCTTTGAGATCACTAATAACAATTGCATAATTTTTTTTGTATCACTGTTTTATTTTTACATGAATTAACAAACCTCATTATGGTAAAGACTATTATTTTTGTGTTAACGGATTAGGTCAGCTAAGGTAAATAAAGTACTGAATTGCAACAGTGACACAATTATTTGTAATAATTGTATATGTTTATCTCCTTCAAGCAGCATCAGGATCTCCTATCACTCAGAAAAATTTATGTCACTATCTCATATTCAGCATAAAATACTGCAGAGCAGGGTGTCTGTAAATTTACTTTAAAAAACACAAATAACATACTTTCAGCCAAAAGTTTAAAATGAAAATGGTAAACATCTGTTGATAATAAATAACACTTAGAATGTTTACTATTCACATGCATATCCCAATATCATGTGCTTGTAGCTCTGGTAAATAGAAGTACTCATCAGGTATTCAATAGTAAGTTTTTATTTTTCCAAAGTTCTATATAAAAATAAAGTAATAATTGGAAGTATGAATGTTCAAGACTGTATAGCCGCCAGACGTGCGACACTATACAGTCTTGAACAAAGTGGTCATCCGGCCCGAGGGCTATATTACTTTCTCAATTTACCTTTATTTATTCAAATCATGTGAAATCATAAGTTAAATGTAAAAATACCCACTGCTGTATACAGTCTAAGCATAGTTATGCAAATGAAATTTGGAAACTAAAATATATATAATATATTTGTCAACAGCCTGTACATGCTGATATCTATTAAAGTTATCAACAGAGTATTTCTTTTACTCTTGAGCAGGAAGAGGGGGGGGTACATGAATTTGAGAAAACTTAAAGAGTTCTACTATTACATTTTTTATCAAATGGCGTGGGTTAGGTGAATGGTTGTTGTTATAATACAACAATTAGTGTTAACATAAAATCAGACTGATGAATTAAGATTTTTTTTTGCTTTACAGATAATGAAAAGCGTATAATATAATAACCTATTATGGGCTGCTGAATGTTTTTGATCATGTTTACTTTATATTTTGGCGTCTAATGCACTTTATTTGAGATTATGAAATCATTAAATGAAGAAATAAAGGTAAGGTATTAAAATTTAAAACCTTAGCATAAAAGCTTTTCATGTCACTTCCCAAACTATCTCCTTATTTTGTGTAGTAATTAGGAAAACCTACTATTAAATTTTCAAGCATTTGACTTTTTTTCTGTAATCCATTCCAGTATTACTTTTATTAAACTAGTATGATATTCATGAAAGCATGCCATAAGTGCAAAATAATACTGAGCCAATTGATTCACAGTTTATAGTTATCATATATTTCCAAAGCATTCTCTTTCACTAATTGGTTAGGACAGAGGAAATATTGTTGGTATTTAGTGATGTATCAATAAAAAAAAAAATTAAAAAAATAATAATAATAAATTGTTTAATTTTAATTTATTTATTATTTAGAGCTCCGCAACTGTGGCGACTTGGCTTTTCTTAAACATGGGGGGAACACAAAACAAAAACAAAAAACCAGTAAACAAAATAACAAAACAAAGTAATAAGAAATAATATCAAACAAACACAAGAAACATGTAAACAAAATAACAAAATGTCTGTGCATAAAATTACTTGGTGTGATCTGTTTTCTAATTTTGAAAGTGCTAGTTTGATGGCCTGTAGTTCTGCTGTATAAGTACTTGATTCGTCGTGTAATTTAACTTTGTAAGTTTTGTTTTGGATAGTGGCGGCTGAGCCCGTCCCGTGTTCTGTCTTAGATCCGTCTGTGAAAATGAATAGAGGACAATGTCATTTGGAAGTAATTTTTTTATGGACTGCTTTTGGAAAAAAAACTTTGAGTTTCTTATTGGCTTTTAAATAGGATAAGAATAATTTTTTGTGGGCCTATTCATGTTTTTCTCATTCTTTTTTCTTTTTAAAACCTCATTTTTAATGTAAAATAATATGGAGTCATTAACTAAATTTCCAATTTTTGTGGGCAATTTAGGCATGTTTAGTGAAATTATTCAATGAACAAATTTCCACTCTACTAATATTAGTCTATCTCAGAGTGAAAATTTTAAGGAAGAAAATTGTTGCTACAAAATCAAATAGTGTTCTTATCAATGTTTGTTATAGACATGCCATAAACATTTGATTTTAGAATAACTCGGTGTAGTAGGGTAGGTGGGGGGTATGCTTACATATATAACATATTTAAAACTAAAATCACACAAATTCATGGGAATTACAAATTAGGGTTATTATTAAAAAAAATAATTGAATTTTTCATAAAAATTATACATAACTATAAAAGTGTTTCAGTGTTATTTTGATAGTCAATGTCCTGTTAGATATTTATTATTACTAACAAATAGCTGCGCATCCGTCAAAGTTTAAAATAAGTCAAATAGTTTCTATCTCCAAGGAATGCATTAAATAATGGATTATTCAGTTGTTTTTTATTAGGAATGTCCATAATCATTAAAATCTATCAGGAAAACATAATTATTTGTGACACATTATCATTGAAGAAGTAAGCCTACTAAAACAACAAAATTATTATTTTTAGGTCCATAAAAATATGGTATAAATATTCTATTTTTTAATTAAAACATTCAGGGTATAAAATAGGAGAAATATCTTTAGCTGTTATTATTTAGTGAAATCAATTTTGATATACGAAAATATGCTGTTTTGTCCACCTTTTATTTTTATATATACATTCTGGTCATAACAATTTACGAAGACTATTTTTAAACATTTAGAGTTGTTTAACAATAACAGAATTCTAATGTAAATTAAAAATAATAATACTTACAAATATATATGTATTCTATATCTATGAAAATTAAAACACATTATGAAAGACAAAAGTAAACACAAACTGGTAACTTGAGATTTTAATAAACATTGTTAACAATAGTTACTTTTAGTGTTGTCATTACCATTTATAATTTTTTTTTTAGCTAAAGGAAAACTGAACCAAAGTTGTTTCCTTATAACTGGGCGCTAAGCAAGTCACTGGTTTGAGCCTTTGTCTCAACCAGTATTTTAATATTTTTCTGGGTCAAATCTTAAGGGTATTAAGCACAATGTCCATAAGACAGTGAATTATATTAATACAAATTTAGGACATAATTCAAGCACTATAAATAAATAATGGTGATATCCTTAAAATATACTTAAGAAATGTTTGAAATAATGATAGGAGTAAACAGTATATTTATGATTTGTATATAATAAGTATATAAAGGAGTTTTTATATTTTATGGAATGTAAGGGAACACATGAAGAATTAATATAAAGAGTTTTGGATTTAGTCATCACACTTGTACCCAATTTTAATTCCCAATCCCAAAAAAATTTAATTTTTTTAAATTTTTAAATCATTATATTTTGGAGAATGCATAGTATTAAATTTAAAGGGAAGGAAAAGAGATTTATTTATACTCAGTAATAATTAAAACCAGTTAAATTTAAAACACAAAAAGCCAGTCATAAAACATTAATGTTTTGATTATCTTTATAAAAACAGGCTTATGTTTGCCATGGATAGATGAAAAATGTGTTCTCTGCAAGGAATGACAGCACTGGGCAATTCTTTGCTTACAACTTATAAAAAAAATATTTTTTATATACATTTTTGTTTTCCACCAAATTCACTCCTTATCATGGAGGAAAACTGCTTAATAAAATACTTGGTTACTACATAGGTTACATACTTTCTTAACCAATAAGAAGTGGTCTGGAAAGGGAAGTGAAATTTCTCATGCTTCTTGCTCTGGGGCGGCCTCTTATCATGAAGGGACTGAAGGCAGGTTGAGGTGTACTAGGAACACCAAGAGGCCGGTGAGAGGATGGAAGAGGTATTTTAATATAATTTCCATTGTCATCACGAAGGTTGGAAAGAAGTGCAGATTTAGTTGAAGGAGTCCCATAGCTTGGGTAGTACCTAAAATTTGTCAATCATTTAATAGTGTAAATGAGAATACATTAAATGTAAATACATAAAAAAAAGAAAAAAAAAAGTCCCGTCACGCAGGGGCTGCGTAAACTAAGAAGATTTCCCACGTGAAGTTTTACAATAGAGAAATCTGCAAACTGCTAACACAATACCACCTTCATTAAATACAAACGGTAATGAGAAATCGTTCAGTTAATTAAAATAAATTCCCAACTGAAACGGCTTCTGTATTGTAAGAATAATTTATATTTTAATAACTCAAATTTTAGTAGTCCAAGAACTAAAGAACCCCTTCTTCTAGGGGGGGGGGGATGAACAGAACGTATTTGCATAAATCTCACAAAGTAAGGAAGGTAAGCTAAGGTTAAAAACGAGAGGTAAGATTAGAAGAAGCTTCCACCTGACCCGAACAGTTAACGGAAACAGCCGAACTAATCCGAACATACCCCTCCACCACGTCCCATAGACTTCATAAAAATGCAAATATCTCGGTTAATATTCAAGATAGAGAATAAATGTATATAACAATATTTATAGTACATTTAATTTGCAATAAGATTGATTCTGTACAATTTTTCGATCCGACGTATAGTAACGGAGATATTTTGAATTTTCGAAAATCCTCCCCTCTAAACCCCCCCTCCCACTGGTCTGATTTCAGCCGTTAACGAACTTGATCTTTCTTTTTACATAAAACGACTAAATATCGAGTTTGGTACCGATCAAACAAAAATTGCGACTGCTAGAGCGGTAACAGAGAAATCTATATCTATATAAAATTGTAACCTCTGTCTGTACATTGATTTTTTTTCGCAAAATTTCACGATAACTTTTTGTTTCACATGTCATAGACACCATAACTGCATTGTGTTTCTTTGGTGTCTGTTTGTTTGTTTGTTTGTTTGTTTGTTACCTTTTCATGCATAAACGGCTGAACCGAATTTTATGAAACTTGGTATGTATATTACTACTATCCTAACTTAGACTTTAGGCTATATTAATATTCTCTAAGACAAACAGGAGTGGGGGTTATAAGGGAGGTCTGAAATTAAAAATAGCGATATTTCGTTTCCTATTGCTTTTTCAGCAAATATGCCTATAACAAAAGTTGTTTATTTTGTAATTTAGAGTAATGTTTGTTATATGCACTTTTGCCGTATACAGAAGTATAAATGAGTTATACGCTAAAAACTATAGCGGGAGTCAACAATTTATTAGGCACAAAAGACTCAATCGAACTACACCAAACTCCGTATGTTAATTAGTACTAACGCCTTCCTTATAATAAGCCATACTAACATTTCTAGGGACGGGCAGGAGTGGGGGTTATATAGGAGGCCTGAAATTAAAAATAGCGATATTTCGTTTCCTATAGCTTATTAAGCAAATATGCCCATTACAAAAGTTGTTTATTTTGTTATTTACAGTAACTTTTGATATATACACTTTTGCCGTATACAGAAGTATAAATGAGTTATACGCTAAAAACTATAGCGGGAGTCCACAATTTTATTTGGCACAAAAGACTCAACCGAACTAAACCAAACTCGGTATGTGAATTAGCACTAATGCCTTCCTTATAATAAGCCATACTAACATTTCTAGGGACGGGCAGGAGTGGGGGTTATAAGGAAGGCCTGAAATTAATAATAGTGGTATTTCGTTTCCTATTGCATTTTCGGCAAATATGAACATAACAAAAGTTGTTTATTTTGTTATTTAGAGTAACTTTTGTCATATTCATTTTTATCTTTTAACAAAGAGTAAACGAGATATACACTATAAACTAAAGCGGGAGTCAACTATTTCATTGGGCGCTAACGATTAAACCGAACTAAAAAAACTCGGTATGTCAATTAGCATTAATTCTTCCATGATTATAGGCTATATTAAAATTTTTAGGTTAGAACGGGAGTGGGGGTTATAAGGGAGGCCTGAAATAAAAATTTGCGATATTTCATTGTCTATATGTTTTTCGACAAACATGCACATAACAAAAGTTGTTTACTTTGTTATTTAGATTAACTTTTGTTATATACCCTTTCGTCGTATACCGAAGTGTTTTTTTTTTTTTTTCTTTTTTTTTTTATACATTTCTCCAGGAACAATGTGTGGAGCAAGTAATTTGTGTAGAAATATTGATATGCTCAACAATTCATTCCAATTTGAACTATGAGGTACCTCACCTGGAAAAATTAATTCAAATCTTTGTTAATATTTTGTCCTTAATAACTGAAATCTATGCATAATGCACAGGAGACGGGAAATATGACAATTTGGAGGGCAGTGAAGACATACATAAAAAACTAATTTTATTATTAACGAATGCCAACAACGGGTATAACCCTAAACCCTGGGACGGGTAAATGTCAAAATATTGTGCAAATTAAAGCCATGCCAAAAAAATACCATCACCATTCAGCCTCAAATCAATTCCCGGGCGAAGCCGGGTATCTGAGCTAGTATATATATATATATATATATATATATATATATATATATATATATATATATATATATATATATATACAGTTTTGAACGGACTTCATTTTCGTCATCTACTAGGTAGGATCGATGGACATTTGAAGAAAAATTTCGAAAATTCCATCATGAGTACAACCTCAATAGCTGATTTCCCTTAAGGGAAATCTGCTAAAAAAATAAGTAAAATTCAGTTAATCTGGGTATGGAGGCCACTCATAATTTTTTATTGAAAGTGTTTTTGGCCTTTTGATGGGAGTCATTATCGGTCCTGCTAAATCTCATTCATTCATCGTAATGAAATTGTAGTCATGGCAGTTTTGTAAATCCTAAAAAAGTCTGAATCACATCTAGACAAATAAACAATAAATGTAGTCTGCTAGCGGGACCCATGTATTTCAATTAACAATAATTGTTAAGTATTGCTTCCAACAAGCTTGATTATTTATCATTTTTTATGAGTCATAGAATGGAGATATTTTGAACTTTTGATTTTGTCCCCCTCTAACCTTAGCCCCAAGGGGAAGGGGGGGGGGGTACAAGAATGGTTGTCTTTAATGGGTGCTTTAATTTTATTTTCACCCCTGTGAACGAGGAAAACATATAGTACTTCACCTATTACTAAATATGGTCATCTTGTGCATGTAGATAAATTTCAATGAACCCCATTTTCCTTATTTTCTAGGAAGTATTAATGGATATCTAAAGACACTTTTTGAATTGTGTCTTTAGTATTACCCATAAGGGAAATCTGCTAAAATAGAGATGTATGTACTTATACGTGTCAATAGTCATATATACATATACATTTCACCCAGGATAAATTAAGGTAAATGATTTTTCATTTTTATATTGTTTGGCTTAGTATGAGTGCTGCATAAGCTAAGTTTATGGCCTAAAAATCCCTTAGTATAACTTTCTGGCAGGTAAAAAAAATGAAATTTTTGTACTTTTTTTTAAATTTTAGTTTGGTGGAGAAATCGCCTCCTGGGCTAAAAATTAAAAAATAAATGAATAAGAATAACTTTTACCTCTCAGAGATCGGTAGGTACTTATCAAACCAAGCTGACTCGCACAACAGTGCGGGTCACACTGCTGTTAAGTATTTCACTGGGCAAACACCCTGTCGGTTGTCACCACACCTTATCATCACCATTCCATCAACTTCTTCTCCAATTTGAATAACAATCTACAAAATTATACATGTAAATTATTTTGATATCTTATGGAATTCAAATGAACTAAATAATAACATAAAACCAATATCACTAAATTGTTGAAGTCATTTTACTTAAAAGCATGGACCTAATTATTTTACCCGCAAAGACTGCTTAAGGTTCAAAAAGAGAGTTTTACTAAATATGAAATCAAGAACTAGGTTTCAGGAAAGATAGAATGTGAAACTCAACATGTGAAACTATAAGAAAAAAGAAATGCATTCATACAATAAGGCTTGAAGCAGAGAATAATGGAGGTGGCTAAGTCAGGTAAAGTAGGAAGCATATGTGATTTTCCAATTAATTTTACAACTGGTTTATGGATGTACTAAATCAAAATTTGTAATTCTTCATTCCCACAAGACTTCACGAGCAGAAAACTCATTGCTAAGTCAGCTGAGTAAATGTAATCAGTAGAAGCAAGATCCAAACTCAATACTTCCATGAAAGATTGCAATAGTCAGAGCAGAGATATAAAAATAAAGTCAGAGCAGGAATAAATAAATCAAAAGAAAGCTAATGAGTTTATTGAGATGATAAATTACCAACAAGAGATACAATATTTTCATTTCAAGTTAAAAGGGCTGTCCTTGAATATGGAAAATATTGCAATAACTTTAAAATAGAACAAGATGTTTTATGACCAATAAAAATTATTGTAGAATGCACACTCATACAAATATTATTATTAATAATTAAATTTGGAGAGAGGGAAAATCGAAGGAAATTAAATAATTAATAATAAAAAAATTATATTCAATTTTTAGTCTGGTGATAAAAAAAAGGGTTATAGATAATTAATTATTTTTCAAAATAATTCCAATTATGCTGGAATACAGAATTTAAAAAGAAAAAAGACTTGATGATACATTGGCAATTAATATACAATAAAAAGGGGAAAAAATGACATATCAATTCATTGAGATCCATATCATAAGCCTTTTTATATTAATTTCACCAGACATAACAAGAATGGATGCACTGGGTCTGTGAGATCCATGAACCTAAATTGAATATAATAATTTACTTATTTCTATTGTAAATTTGTAATAGATTATAATCAAATAAATATGAAAGCTTGGTAAAGTTAATGACATATAAATAAATAAACTAGAACTTTAATTTACTTTCAGGGTTCAATCTTAGTTTGAATATATAAAATGGCTAACACAAAAATTAATAGAACATACAGTCATTTGTAGAAGAAATTTGATAAAATTATCTTTTCATACACTAATAAATATATTGATAATAAGTATTTAAATGTTTTAGTTCATACATTTTCTGGGGCTAGGCAAATATATATTAATTACATAGACCATATTATAAATACAATGCAATCAGTTTTTAATTATGATTATTATTTTCCAGTCTCAATTCTATCACATTTTCTGGAACATAAGATTCAAGGCACTAATTATGATTGAGCGATTTAATGGGGTGTTTAGTCATCTTTTATTTTTCAAGGCTATTTGCATTTATCACCTTAAAAGTACTACAGTATTTTCTGAGCAACTAATAGGCAAGTCTGATTGATTCACTCTATCGAAAATTCACTTCCAAATTCTGAAGATAAAGCAATGAAGACAAGTTCAACACCAATGTTGTCACTGTGGTCGCTTCTTCTTAGTTTATATAGATACCAGCAATAAATTACTATTATTTTTGATTACAAAATAAATAACCTGGGCACTAATTCCAGAAACCTCTAGGATTAAATTAGAATGTCTTTTTTTTTTTACTTCTTTGTCCTATTCTGAATGGCGTAGAACAAATTTTTCCAGCTATTTAACTTCTAGGAACATTACAAAAAAATCGTGTCAGGTGTAGTTTTTTTAAATATTTTTTAATTTCAGAAAATCTCCTCTTGAACAAAATCACAGTAAGCATCATTTTGAGTTGTGACTGAGACTACTTGATTGTTCCTCAGCATCAGGTCCTCATTCCTCATCCTAGAAGTTCTTTCAAATGTTACTATTGACACACTTGGAGTTGTGCTTGACGATGTCTCTATTTAATTACAGCGGCCATAATCAGTGCAATCAAATAAAATGTAAGGAATTTTTAAAACATCATCAGGATTAGTAATCTAATTATATTCTTTATTTGAGGCTGTGATGTTTCTGTAACAGAAGGAAAGATGGTATTGGTTGAGCTGAACTCATTCAGAAACCAGAAGAGAAGAATCAGATAAAGAAATAAAGGATAGAAAGAATAGTAAAAAGTAAAAACCAGTTAGGAAATATAGAATTTAGTCGCACGAGACCTGATAGATTAATAATGATTATAAAATAATGAAAAGTTATTCAACTATATATAAATGACACTATGTGTTCACACTTAGAGGTAAGAAGATAGCAGGGGATGGAACCCAATTAATCAATCTCTACCAAACCAGAGACAAGAGATTAACCTTGTGGATCTCTCAGATCTAGTGTGACCATGGAGAGCCCTAATATATATTTTAAATTAAAGTCTTTTTTTTTAATACAATAAATTCATTTTGATTCGGCTAATTCCAACTTTAAAATATTCTTGTCGCAACTAACCTGCACACTCAAGGAATTTTCTTTTGCCTTCACAGTTTTAAATGTAGATAGGGAAATATGCTAAAGCCAAGAACACATACAATTTCATAATAATGTAAATGCAACTCTGTATTTAAAAAGAATTTTTGAAAGAATAGAAAAGTATGTGTAGTTTGTTGACCATTTTCAACCGTCATTTAGAGGATAAGAAAAAAATTGTCATAAATATCTCTGCTTCTGTAAATCAGGCCAAAAGATTTTAGGGCAGGTAATTTGTGGATCATTTATGATAAAAAGAAGGCATTATACCTATTTCTTGTAACCCTGTATGGAACTGAGTTATGGGCATTTGCCCCCACCATTCTTTCAATTAATTTTGCTATTTAATGAACATCTATTTGCACATTTTGGAAAAAGTTTATATTTCATGGATAATGGTCATTTGGTTTGAAAGTTTTATATATAGAGTGGGGGGGGGGAGTATTTGCACACCCCGTTTTTTCTTTAAATAATAAATTGAAATTTGAAAACAACTCATTTGTGTAATAATAAGTACAACTAAAACTTCTTAAATATCAGTAAACATTCAATTGAAAATCTTTATATATATATATATATATATAAACAAATGAATGGCGATTTTGCCATTTAAGGGCATAAAATCTCAGTTCCAGACTTAGGTCTTACCATACAACCTATAGTAATAATGTATTACCTAACAGACACTTTGCTAAATGTGAATTTTTAATTTAATGAAACATCCATAAATTATTAGCATTCATTTTTATAACATTATTAACTAGTTCAATGATAAATAAATTTAATTAGATCTACCTGATCTCTCAAAAGCATATTGTCCCCAACTTGTAGATTGTGTTTAACTTGGAGAGGTGTTTCTCCAGGTTGAAGTTTAGCAACATACTGACTTGGGAAATAACCGACACGTCCTAAGCATTTCCCTCTCCACCAGTCTGGATCTGATGTATCAATAACAGTCACTTTGTATCCAGCTCTAGAATCATAAAAAAAAAAAAAAAAAAAATTTTAGTGAAATTTTAAAAAGGTATTTATATAAAGAAACTAATTTTAAAATATTGTCACTTAAATTTTTATAGAATTCAATACTATGTAAATCAGGAATATCGAATAAATTAAGAATACTTACTTAAGGTCTAATTCATCTGCATGACGTGATTTGAAATTATACAGTACCACATATAAGTTAGTGGGGAGCAGTCGATGTGGCTTCTAAAAATTAAAAGAAAAAAAAAGTTATTTTTTTCCTTTGAAGTGAAAAATTCCACAATATCATGGTCTGAAGTGGTTTTAATCTTTAGACCAAATGATCATATAAGTATTAATTTAGATTTAGATTATTTTAGTACTTTGATTACTAAATTATTTTCACATAGCATACGTTTTACATAATTATATTGTTATTAGGTGAGATTGCAAGGGAAAGAGGCATTTAAGGGTTATAAATGCTTGTGACATCATATTCATTGTAAAGCTTCATTATAAGCAATATTTTTACATTTCCTTTTTCTCTCACCTGTTTAAATGTCTTGCAAAGTTAGTATAGTTTCCTATTTGTTTTTCACTGAAAATACTCAACACAAATTGCTTACTCTGTCATTTAGAGTAACTTTTGTTATATAAATTTTTGTTGTATAACAATATATAAAATAATTTTCATAGAAATATTGTTTTAGTCAACAATTCTAACCATTGTATAAATTTATTAAACTTGGTACCTGGTACCTTACCTTGATAAAGTATCATACTTTCATTGAACTTCTCAAATCCATGTTCATTTACTAATGCCGGTAACAGGTTTGCACCCCCCCCCTCCCATACATTAATTAATCTGAAATGTGAGTTTCCCCTTAAATGTATTTAATATATTATTTAATTAAAATATATAAATTATATCAGCATACACTTTTAGTATTGTGAAGATAATGTATTCTGAATTGTGTTAGTAAGGTAGACTGAATGTTGGGAGGGGAGGGAGAATACTTCCTCTGCTCCTCACAACTGCTAACCTTACACAGTGAGCTATTTAATTTATTAGCTTCTCCTTATGATTACGAATCCTTTAACCCAGTTTCTCCTGATGTCCTTCAAGAAAGACACCTGTTGTTTTTGTTTAAGACTGTTGACTGTTTTTCTGTACTAAGATACTCTTTATTGACAGTTTAGAATTATGTTAATATATTATCAGGGGAACTATGTAAGCGATTTCAGTAAAAAGGTTGTATGTTCTGAGTGCCTGCATAAAACTATTGATTTTAATAATGGGAGGATTTGAAGTGAGGAGAAATGATTTTATTGTGGCAGGAGAAATTATACAAGTCTCCATTTATACACTGGCTTGGGTCGACTGTAGTAAACCCCTACTCCGACTCATATCATATTAACAATAAGCTGTTATATTTGCTATTATAACATTTTTTCAGTACTAATCAACTTTTTTAAATATTTCGAATGGCACCACATGATTTTATAACTCTCAAACTACACAATTCCAACCTTGATTTAAAATTTATGTTTTCACACTAGGTGGGGCTTTTCATGGACTGTGACATGTAGGGTACATCTATACATTTGTTTGCACACACACGCCACATTCATACAAAGTTGATCAAACAGTGTACTTGTATGTGTCATCTAGGGGCTACAAAAAAAAAAATGTTATCTTGGCTCCAGGGATTTGTCTTACCCTACGACCCATGTTTATAGAGTAAAATCATTAAAAATGTATAAAATGTTGTTTTAAACAAATTAAATTATAATTAACTCCTACAAAGAATAAATAAAATCTTAAATAGAAGGTTTTAAATAAATGAATACATAAAATATAACTTTATCTCAATAGTAATATTTTATGTTTCTAGCACTACACCATGAAAGTTTTACAATTAAATAGAAGATATTTACAGAAATAACTTCATAAAAGCTCAATAAATATGTATAAACTTACTGGGGAAGGGCATGGAGATGTGCTAGCACTAGAAACAGATTTCTCATTGTCATCAGGCAATTCAACTGAGCTCATGCGCATATTTCTTGCAGTGAGAAGTCTTCTATTGTGAACAGGACTCGAAGGTGCTGAAATTAAATATCAATAAAATAAATAAAGATACATTTCTCAAATTTGAACGTGAATAAAATTTTTGAAAATGAAATGAAATGGTGGCAGCATATTTCGCTGGTTCATTTTGGCTCTATTAAGGATACTTCAAAAAATGAAATTATGATTAATCATTGAATTCTGAAAACTGAGTTAGGATAAGGCAATAAATTCTCTGAAGTTCATATCTTCTCAAGAAGTAAAAAGCCAATCCTCAAAAACATCCCTACATTGTATTTAATAATAGCAAGTTGGAACATTTTAAAATATTTTTCTATACAAATTAATTAATATTAATTTCTGCACTGCAAGCTATTTTCTATTTACTTTGAAATTAATGTACCCTTTCTAAGGTGACAATTAAATATAAGACTTGGACATTTATAGGAAGTATAGAACAAAGTATAAATTACAGATTCAATAGCTAAGTTAAATATATTTTAGAGAGGAATATTTGGAGAGATTTTTATTGTCGCAATATGTTTCATGAGTCAGCAATAGGGTGGCATTTAAGCATTTATTTATGAATTAGTGAGTTTTTACGAATTCATTCAACATGATCCCACATAAAAGTTTTGAATCTGAAATTAACCATAAATTACTACACCCATTAAAAAAATAAAGAATAGAACTTCAGAAAATTTTTAATGTAATAGTAATATGCAATAAGGAATGAGGAGTTTTTTAATGATAGTCTTTTACTTTTCAAAACTATTTCTACAACAGAAGCCAAATATTAACACAACAATTAAAAATTACATTTCAGCATAATAACTTCTAAGTATTAAAAAAAAAAAAAGAAGCTCATTACACAGGAACTATATAAATTAAGCAAATTTTTCATGTGTTTAAATGAAACGTTGATGAGTTCATATGACATTCCTGTCTCTATTTGTCCCTAACAAAAAGCCTATGTAAACAGCACTTAATATTTATACTGTAAATCAGATATTTAGTGATAGAGCTGCTTTACATTAATAGGTGAGTGGGGATCTACTGAAGACTAAAAAGCTAAATAATACAAATAACTGTAAACATTAGATTTAGAAAGTTTAAATCAACAAATGTACCATATTACATATTAAACATGATTGTTAATTTATATTTTTTCTGTCTACCCATGTTGTTGGTATCACTACTTTTCTGTTTAACACCCACTTATCCAAATTTGATTTTAGTCAGTAATGAAATTAATATTTAGTTTCACATGAGATTGTTAAATATCGAGTATAATACTAATTAAAAACTGAGCCCTCTATAACATAAAATATTTGTTTATTGATAATGCTCACTCAAAACTATCCTTCCAACTCATATAGTAGAGCCCAATGAAAAAATATGTAATTTTTGAACTTGTATGTAATGGCTTATGTTAATGTCAAATGAATAGGAGTGGGAGTTATAGTTAGTTATCAATAACAACCACTAAAAAGAATATTGGCTATATAACATTTTTCAATATGATCAGTAATAACGAAATATTTAAAACTTTTTATTTTACCAAGACTCTAATCCCTAGCTTTTCCTAGTCCATTCTTCCATTAAATTTGATCTTTACTTTCACATGAAATGCTTAAATATTAAGTTTAGTAAAGATCAAACAAATATAGCAGCCACTAGACATGAATATATAAAATTATGTTTAATATATTGCTGGAGTATTGGTCCTATACAAGTTATTATCATAGTCATTAGTCTGAACAAGGGCTACAATCGAGGGTTATAAACATATTTCCTCAGGTCCCTCTCTGAGACTAAAGAGTTCCAGGTGTATATAAATGCCTCGTCCCATGTTCTGGGCTTCCTTCAAGATACCTTTGGATATTTACTCTGGGCTTGATAAATTCTTTGTTTATATGCTTCTTTCTAGGTGGGCTTCCATAGTTTGGTGAATCTCTTTTCTTCTCTGCTCATGTAGTTAGGACATTTCACTATCTCTATTGCTTCTTGTATTATGTTTTCCTGGTATCGATCAAATTATGACTATCAAATTTGATGTGATGGTTGGTTTGTTTATTATTGCTGAGTCTTAAGTCCGAAACTTTTGTCATGTTCTACGACCCTTGTGCTGATTAACCTTCCTGTCTGATCGATGTCTTCCGAGCAAAAGAAGCAAGATATTATACAGGGTGTCCCCAAACCAAAAGGCCAAATTTTAGGGATCGATAGACGATCGAAAAACTAAAACAAAAAGTCCTCTGGCATATGCCTCGTTTTTGCTTCGTTTTCGAGAAAATCACAAAAAACTAAAAATAGTTGTGCAAAAACTAATTAAGGCCAAAGGAAGAGCGGATTTTATTCCTTGAATGAATTTTAGCAATAAATGTTATTCCAATACAATTATTGTATTCTAATCTTATACTAACAGAAAGGTAATTGAAAAAAAAATTATTTTTTATTAAGAAAAAATAATAAATACTTTTTTATTCAAATATTCATAGTATAAAAAAAAATTACCTATTTAAAGTAGATAACATTATGAACAATAACTGAAGATTAAAACATAAAAAAAGATTAAAAATTTAGAAAATTAATAAAATAAATAAATATTCTTACTTGGAAAGCATAAATGTTTCAGTTTTTATATGGGTCTACCTTAGTGAGAAAAAAAACCCTGAAAATTTTGAAGGTTTTACCTTCTCTAAAATTACATCGTTAATTTCTAAAGCGTCAACGTCAATACATGCATCACATCGCGTACTCACAGATCGCACTGCATCTAAACATTGTTCTGCGGTGAGCTGGTTGCAAACCATTCTGATGCGCTCGATGAGGTCATCCCTTGTGCGGACGGGCTCGTAGACATTTTCTTTCACGTATCCACACACGAAGAAATCTAGAGGCGTGAGGTCCGGAGACCGGGGAGGCCAAGACACCGGCCCACCTCATCCTATCCAGCGACCTGGGTAGTTGATGTCCAACCAGTCTCGTACGGCCCTTCTGTAATGTGCAGGACAACCATCGAGTTGAAACCAGCTCTCAAGCCTTGTTTCCATCGGAGCCTGCATACGGTTTCCACGACGATTACATGAGAAGGACCCAGTCTCTCGAAGCCTTCTGAAAGTGCTGGTAAAAACACCTCTGTGTGGGGTTTCTCGGTCAGGAAACCGTCTGCGGTATTCCCGAACTGCCTGACGTGCATTGCCATCGCAGAATCCGTAGACGTAGACTATGTCCGCGTATTCAGCGTTGGTAAATCTAGCCATATTTGTTGACTTCACTGAACAGTACTAGCAACACCACTAATGTGAGAATGCGAGGCTGGATTCCCCCCAAAAAGGATTAAAATGATAGTAAACATTTTAATCCTTTCTTTTTAAGTTTAAACACTCAACCTAGACGTTTTATTGATAAGGAAAGCGTGAAAATATTCATGTTTTCTAAATTTACTCCTCGTAAATTAAAAAATTAAGCTTACTCAAAAAGCCAATAGTTTTTTGTAATTTAAATACATTATTAAAAAAAAAAATACACTTTTTGCAGAACTATTTTCAGTTTTTTGTGATTTTCTCAAAAACGAAGCGAAAACGAGGCATAAGCCAGAGGACTTTTTTTCTTAGTTTTTCGATCCGATCCTCTATCGATCCCTGAAGTTTGGCCGTTTGGTTTGGGGACACCCTGTATACTCCTGACACTTTAGTATAGTGCTGAGCCTGCATACTTGGTACCCTATGTCCAATTATTCAGTGTGTGCCAATTGCTGTATCTATAACATATTTCTTGAGCATTTTTGGAAATGGAAGTGTGAGTGGTAGGAGTTGAAAGATTTAAGGATTTCTGAGAATTTGGACGGGTTAATGAAGAGAGGAAAGTCATTGACTTAAAAAAATAAATAAATGAAATGCTGCCATATTAAAAAGGGACTATGCAATTGAGAAGATCTTTAAGTAGAATGGAAGAGACATCAGTGACCGTCAGTATGTTTTAAAACTGTTTCGGAAAAGTGAAATATCCTGTAGTCCAGCAAAGGGAGAGATTCAAAAAAGGAGTCACATGATAGTATTATGTGGTGAACAATGGTGTGCCAGTTTTGATTGAGCTTTTCAGGAGAGGAATATGATTGAATACTGTGAATAATGTGACAGATTTTAAGAACCATTGACTAAAACAATTAGTTTCAGTAAAATCTATTGCTTCAAATGGATGGTAGTTCATTTTGAATTGAAGTTCATTATGAATTTAATATTTAGTTAGTAATATAGAATAACAAGAAGAATACAGGAATGCCTTTGTTTCTAAAGTTTTCAGCCATCACACAGATCTGATGAGTATCTGTAAACAGAATAAATAATACGGAATCATACTGCTGCAATTGTAGTACAGATTGGTTACCTCTTAAACAAGTCTGCTTAGTAGGTCTACCAAACCAGTTATATTTTTGGGTTTCATTAACTATCACACAGTTTGTTTGTTTTTTAAACAAATGATGTGCTAATTGTAATATATGCATCTATGGCAACTACTTCCATTTACATGGAGTTTCTGTTTATTCATGGAAAATGTGTTATACAGGGTCCGGCAGTCAAACCTGACGGTTTTTGAAATGGGATAAATCAATAAGTTGTTGAGATATTTTAATAATTTTTTTTTTATTGTAAAGAGGAGAATTGGAAATTTAACATTCATAATAAAAAAACACAAAAATAACTTATATAGCAAAAACAGGGTCCGGCAGTCAAACCTGACGGTTTTTGAGTGGGTATAGGTAGTGGTGGGGACGTCTGGGCGGGTGGGGATGGGCGCCATTTTGTTCACCTTGAGCGGGGTACCTCAAGGGAAAAGTTTATGTTGACAAACCAAATAATGTGAACCAACTGAAGGAGAACATTCGGCGAGAAATTCTTGAGATCCCTCGTCAAACATTGGACAGAGTCATGACTAACTTCTCCAAGAGACTTGTAGAGTGTAGAGAAAATGGTGGTCAACATTTAAGTGACATAGTTTTTGCTATATAAGTTATTTTTGTGTTTTTTTATTATGAATGTTAAATTTCCAATTCTCCTCTTTACAATAAAAAAAAAATTATTAAAATATCTCAACAACTTATTGATTTATCCAATTTCAAACCCCGTCAGGTTTGACTGCCGGACCCTGTAGAAGAGAGTCCAAGGACAGTAGTTTCTCATAGGTTGCTGCATGAGACTAACTCACAAAGACTTCAGGAAGAGTGGAGAAAATTACATTTGATGTCTCTCGATAGCCTAAACAAGACATAATAATAATAGGCCAGTATTCGTATGCAAATAATAACTTGTATTTCCCATCTTTCCTGGCTCATGTAAATATTATCAAATGCAGATATAAAAATTGTTCAGCATAAAATACATAGGACCAATTGACAAAATCATTTGCTCCATTTTATCTGAAGGAAACCAACAGAAATCACCTTCATCTTTGAAAACAATTCTTTGTTTGCTGAAATAGTTTACTTAATCTTAGAAGTTATTTTATGAACTTTTTTTCATGTGTTAGAACCAGTTTTCTCTTTCTTTACCAGTATTTTAAGCATTAATATAACTAAATATTATTAATGGTTGCTGAAATGTAATTTTCTGTAATTATCAATAAACTATAATTTTTAGAACTCTCTTCAATTCCTGAGGATAAAAGTCATTTTATAAGTTATATACAAATGTTCTTTAAGCAACAACAATTAGATTAGATATCCAAAATATTATCGTGCACAACGTTTGAAGGCACAATTTTTTATAATAATAAATTGTATTGATCAGACAGTCACAGCAGATCACTGCTTGAAATAAATTAATACTTTTCTTGTGAAAAATACTGAGGAAGCTTTTACGTTAATTTCTAAAGAAGTATTTCATTGATTAATATAAAGTAGATTATGTAATGTATTCCAACAATATGCTAATGGGAAAGGGGTTAAATAATACTAATCATGGTAGTGTAACAGAAGCATACTTACTTATTCTGTAAATAAACTACTCAATTAAAATTATTTCTAATATTCTAAAGTATTATCTATTAATAATATCTATACTACTAGCTGCTGCTATGTTACTTCTATATGATAAAAAAAATATGCAGGCATCTTTTAACAACCGGAGCCTAAAGTATTAGAAAAGAAGAGCAAAATAATGCAGAACAACAAAATACGAATTTGTTTACAGCGTTACTTGACCAATAGGCGTCTCTCCGTGTCTCATGGTGATATGCTCGGTGGGTGCGTTTGATTGAATCACAATAAGCACTGGCTGGAAATAGTTTATATAGTCAAATTCAGCAGCTAGGAGCTGATATATAATAGTACCTGAATGATCTCCATTGGGAGAAATCATATAAGAAAAATGAAATATGAATACAGAGCATTTTCAATTACATATAACAAATATCACAGACTAAATTTTTAAGTAAGACATTACTCCATGAATAATAGAATCCATGGGGAAATGTGTGTTATAATTTTATTCATTTATTCTATTAAGTTTCTACAAGCTTTGAAAATGTTCTGTTTGTTTCATTTTCATTTACTTATAGTAATTATAATAATCTAAAGCTAAAAGACTACCCATATTAAAAATTATTTGTTTACCATTGGGTACATTACCAAATGGTAACCAAATGGCTTGCACATTTAAGCCAAACACAAAAAGATTTGCATATGGGACAAACACGAGAAGTGATCATGCAAGACAGTGCAAGTGACAGTTGAGTTTCAGCAAAAAAGGACAGATAGTAGTATTTTTTACATTTATGTAGAAAGGAAGCTTTTAAATGAGATGCTGGCATTAAAAATCTTAACCCTATACAACCAAAAAATGTATTCATTTATTTTTTTTTTCTGTCTATTAAATATATATTAGTAAAATAAAAATAAATAAATAATACAAGGGATAAGATTTTTTTATGACAGATCACTTTTTTTTCAAAAGATCCAAGCGATGCCTGCTATGAATTTTGTATTTAGCCATGAAAAAAGCTGAGCATTATTTATAACTAAGAAAATTAATTATGAACATCCCTTATAAACTGAACAAGTTCACATTTGTCATAAAACTGAATTGCACATAAATTAATTGTCATTACAAAGTAATAAAGTAAATGATTAAATTTATAAAAAGTTTCTTCAAACAAAAATGCCTAGAGGGGTATCAGTGAGTTTAACAGTTTTTGTAGATCACTAACCACTGAAGGTGTAATACATTAATGAAATAATTATCCCATTTCAAAAGCAATTTCTTGAAAATGGTATACGAAATTTTATAATATCGCCAACATTTTATCTTATTACTAAAAACTAAGTGACAATGTTTCTCAAAAGAAATATTACCAAAAAACCTTCAATGCTGTATTTATGTTGAATTCATTTGAATTGAATATTATAGTAAGTATGTATGTGCATGGCATTACACACGTACATATTCATACATACATATGCTACTCAGTAAAAGGAATAATATAATGAAATGCTATTAAACTATTTGAATTTGAAAAGAAGTTCTAACCAAGTAAAAAACATAGCAGACTTTCTTCAGAATAAATAAATTCTTTATTAATAATATTTATATGGTTAATGCTGTAACTCAACATGGGTGCAGAGAATGTGTGATTGGGAGTCATTATTGAGCCATACACTGTAATCTCGAGGATGAGGAATGGCTGCTGGCCTGAGCAGAGCCATGACCTGAGTGAGAAGGTACAACTCGTCTCCTCTGTGAATGCTCTGTACTTTCTGGTGAATCGAGTGACAGAGACTTCATCCGCAGATTCAGCTTCTGCCGACGTGGAGAATGAGGGGCTGGAAGGGGCCCCAAGTTTTAACTTTGTCTTTTCTCAATAATAAATTTTATAATATAATTAATAATTAGAAATATATTTTCCATTAATTGAATAGTACATCAAAAGAGCAGATTGAAAACCATTCAACACTCATTTAGCATGAATCAGATATATAAACAAAAGAAATCTTTTATTAAATCAATATGGAGAATTAAAACCCCTGCAACTCTTTATTCAGTTGATTCATATAATATTCATTTATCTTTCACATTACTTCAAATAAAAAACTCCATGTGTTTTACTTAATTCAAAGAAAAAATGTCCTTGTCATTCAAGACATCCTTTTGCAGAAGTAAAAAGCATATTATAAACAAATGCATTGGCTATATTTTTTATTAAATCAGAAGAGAAGAGCCACTTTATCCTAATAATATATTACCTTACTTTCTAAGATTAGCTTTGAAGAAAATTAAGAATAGTACTTTAACCAGAATGCATTTAAATATTAGAAGTAGATGGAGTAAGTGCTCCAATCGATCATTATACTAATTCTGCATGCAGAATTATTTTTGATTTGGAACATAATATTTTCTTAAAAATATAAAGATTTGTTGAGGAATATAAGTTCATTAGCTTCAAAGTAGTCTTTAATTAATAATTACTTGGAATTTCAATATTATTAAAGTATAATATTACTAAGTTTTTATTTCACTAATATGCACTTCACTTTTCTTTATAGTAAAAAAAAATAATATTTTTCACTGTTAATGTTCTGTAAACTATCAATTTTACTCCAATAACCCTCCAAACCAATTTTTAAAATATTATAAAAATTATTCCTTAAAAAAAATATAAACTACGACTCTGAAATCAAAATACCATGCATTCTAAATAGAAAGTACATTTCAATCAAGAAACAAGACCATTAATATAGATTATTCATTAAAATTGATAACAATTTCATTAACTATTCTTTTTAAAAGTTTAAAAATAAAAATTTACCTTTGATGATTGATCTAAATATGAAGAAATCAATTGAAATTATAAATATTATACTATTCAAGTATTAGGGAGGCTATTTAATCTTGTTTTCCTAAGACATTTTTTGAAATATTTTGTATCATGGCATCACTATAGAAATCATAGAGATGTCTCAACTACATTAATTAATAAATTTTCCTAGAATACAGGTATCTTCTGCAATTGTGTTACAAAATACTTGGTGTGTCATATATTAAGATTAAATATGTTAATAGCCTTTTAAAATTAACAAATAAATATTTATATACTAAGGAAACCCCCAAAATGAAGCTTATGCAACATAATCATATAAGCCTATTAAAAAAAAGTTTGTAGAAATGGCTATAAAAAAAATAAAAATTAATTAATACTTGATATTATTACTTGTGTATTATAGGTCTGTAATACACCTCATTGATGTGTATTATAGACTATACATATTTCATGCAACAAAGTAGAAATCTATAGATTTAAGAACTTGGGAATAAGAATGCAAACTGAATTTTTGTTCATGAATAATTTATTCAAGTGGTACAGATTTTTTTATGAAGTCAGCTCAATCAGCGGCTTTTAAAATTAATAACTCGTAATTCAAATAAAGAGTTAGAACCGCCAGTATAAATGATACTGTTGTCATAGCTGTCGGTGGAGACCGTCGTCACTGGCTGATGGTCGAGTACAGCTGGCATTGTGCTGTAGATGCGATGGCACCATCTTCAAGCCCATCAAAAAGTTGTACTGAACAACAAGTACAGCTTTTTGACGGGCTTGAAGATGGTGCCATCGCATCGAAAGCGCTTGCCAGCTGTACTCAATCATCAGCTAGTGATGATGGTCTCCACCGACAGCTATTACAACATTAATAACTCAGATTGTACATAGTTTATCGTGTGATATAGTATAACGAAACCTGAGAGTATCTAATTCAACCAAATAAATTCAATTGATATTTTTTGTATAGTCTAATATTTATGCTCAACCTGAATGTTAATCAAAACGAATAGGCTTAGTAATAATGATGAATTCATAATTTCTCATGAATATCACTAAGGCTCAAGATAAAGAACTATGCCACTTGTCTAAATTATTGTTGAATGAAAAGAATTTTGAACTCATACTCCGGATATTCTTTCATTATCCAATAATTTTTAAATGAATTTGAAAACAGTGATCCTGATTTTTAAAAATATTATATTTACTTGCTTTGACTTAATAATTTATGAATTATTACATCATCTAAAAATATTTAAATATAACAAAGAGACTAATTCATGCAAAATTATAAATTTTAAAATAAGATTTGTGCTTTGAAAAAGCTTACAACAAACTACAGTTTCCATGCAAAAGCTATGGGTGAGAAATGGGGTTTGGAACCTACTTGTTTTAGACATATATTTGTTTCAATCTACTAGTGATTACTTTACAATAAGAGTGACCCATGACTCTATCATGTTATTACCTTCCTTTGCAATTGTGATGCCTAAATTTTTAATTTGAATTGTGTCTTAAGACATTGTGATTGATTTTCAAAATAAACTAGTTTATCATTATTTATGTAGTTCATTTATAAAACATAAAAATAGATTTATTACATTATGAATTCAATGGGTTATTTAAAATCTTATTTCTCAGACTAATTTACTTGTTGGAAAATGTGAGTCTGAAGATTAAAATTTCTCATATATTGAATGAAATGTTTTTTATTTTTTATAATTCTACATGAAGTTAACTACTTAAAAAGGATAAAAATGATTTCAACTAATAAGAGTGATATATAATTTATGTAATACCATTAATATAGGGGTGAAATCAATTCTGAATCCAATTGTTTACACTACTTATTGAATCCTTGGCATATCATGCATAAAACTCTTTGGCTGGAGTCGTGTGCTAGCCTCAGAGCTGAAATTGTACCTCACAGGCTCAGTGAATTATGACTTATAAGGGCAAAAGCTTCAATAAATAGTGTAAATGAGAAACTTGTCCCTCCTAGCTGACTATAACTTTATATTATTAGTTTTGTATATAACTGATTGAGGGAGCTAAAAATAACAAGCTATAGTACATATTTGTTTTATCGTTTAAAAGAAAATACCTCTTAAACATTATAGCTTCATTACTATATAACCAATATATACTATATTGTAGAAGTGGAATTATTGGGTGAGAACATTGAATCATCAAATGAGCTTGAAATTGTGAGTCCAAGTCAGCATAATTGGTTAGGCAGATTAAATAGTGATGTAAAATATATGTAAATGGGAGACTATCAAAAGCAAGTAAAAGTTGATTGCAATCTCTTTCTTACCAGTTGCATTTATATACAGAGGACCCTCATTATAACACAAATCGTAATATTGTGGATTGGGGGTTTAGTTGCCCTGATTCTTAATCCTAATGAAAGATAATACATATGTGGATCTCGCCTCTTTACTTTGATATGAAGATTCCTTGGAAAATAATTTGTAAGACTAAATAAAGCTAAAGTTTGAGGTTACTCGTACTTTATAATGTCTATGATTATTTAGGCTATAATAATAGTGATTTGTTATTAAGGGGAGTTAGGGTTACAGTTTTGGCTATTCTGCCATCATATAAATATCTTTAAAAAGTACCCTCAATTTATTAGTCAGATTAATTTATAAATAATACACCACCGAAGAGGATATAGAGAGAAATTTATCAGTCAATATATATTGTTTAAATGTTATGTACATGTGAGAAAACTAATTATAACTCTGACATGCTCTCTAACATCTGAATAACTTGTTAGTGTGTAGCCAAAATGATACCAGAATGCATTTAATTTGATAATCAAATTGTTTAATTTTTTTTTTTAATGATCATTTGATATAATTAACAAAAAATAGTTTATCACAATATAAAATTACAGAAGGAAGATAAAAAAAACTACAATGAAAATAGAATCATGGGCCCTCTAATTCAAAATTCTATTTTGGGTTCTGGCTTTACCCGTTTTGGTGGGTCCAATGACCTCTTGGTATGGATCTTCATAGCCGTATAACAATTGACCTGAATCATTCCATAAATTACAAAAAAAAAAAAAAAAAAAAAAAAAGATAAAGAAAAAGGGAAAGGAAATCATAGGTATATAGTTAAAGTAGAGCAGGAAATCACACAATCATAGAGAAAACCATCAAGCTCTTTATGACGAAAGGTAAAAATATGAGAAGAGCACAATTCATAGAATTCTAAGAACTTAATAAAAAAATTAATTTATAATTTCCTTTTTAAAAAGTTCTTTTCTAGCATAACTCATTAGATGTTCTTTAAGAAATGTTAAGTAATGCACTTATTAACATCACAAATAACTTTGTTATTATGACAAATTTTAATTTTTGTTACCAACTAATTCAAATATTCTTTATCAAAAAAATTATGCAGGGACTGAAGTTGGAAAGATTATAATCTTGTTATATAGAGGTAGTGTTGGGTGAAGTGAGGTAATTTCATACACTAGGAAAATCATTTTGTAAAAAAGACAATATGAAAAGCTGTTTTGTAAGTCTTCTCTACATGTGTCACAAATGTTTTCCTTGTATTTTAACTTTATGATATCTTTTCTTTTTGATTATGAACAATTGTTAACTGTTTATAAAATTAAATTATTATTTATATAATTAAAGTTGGCAACAGATAAATGAGTGATTCAAAAGTTTGTGTGTTTCTTCATTAATAGTTAAAAAAAAGATCTCTAGTAGTTATCTTTGTTGTATTATATCTATAAGATTATAAACACTATTTTAATCGATCTTAAATTAAACTTTGAAGGAAACTGTCCAGGAAACTCATTATTTCATTTCCTCCATTTTAAAAAAAATGTCCATCACACAAGGGCTGCATAAACTAAGCAGTCTTCCCCACCTGCTGGTATGACACATTGGTAATGTCAACTCACTATATATTCTCTACTTCTAAGTAAAAATCCGATGAGTAGAAGTGGGGGTTTACAAAGGCTGAAAACAAGAAGTTATGAATAACTTGCTTATTATTTGGGTTTCAAAGCATGTAAAGAACAACAATTGTGGTGGATCAATAGTTAAACAAGATTAGTTATAACATTGTTTGATCCAACTTATAATAATGAAGATATGGAATTTTTGAAACCCTCCTCTAACCCCCTACCACCACTTCTGTATTTCATTAACTAGTATTATCTTTAGAGTTGAATGAAACTGTTAAATATCAAGAATAATATAGATCAAAGAAACATTTTTGAGTCAAGGCCATGAAAACTTAATTGGTGACTTTATCGTACTACCTATTTGCAAGTATCTCATGTAATAAAGGTCTTTTGGAAACATTATTTGGTATTTAAACGTTGAATAAGACATTTAATAATGTACAGGCTTATTGTTAACTGTGGTGACTAAAAGTGGGGGTTCACTAGAATCTGAAGATTGAATAATGCAAAAATCTCTGTTAATATTCAAGATAGAGAAAAAATGTATTTAACAAAATTTATAGACAATTAAGTTTGCAATAAGACTGCTTCTGTTCAATATTTTGATCTGACATATAATAACAGACATATTTCAAAATTTTCCCCTCATGTGTGTGTGTGTGTGTGTGTGTGTGTGTGTGTATATATATATATATATATATATATATATATAACATTTTGAACAGACCTCATTTTAGTCATCTCCTATGAAGGGTTGATGGACATTTTTTAAAAATCTTGTTGTGAGTACAACCTCTATAGTTGATTTCCTTAAGGGAAATCTGTTAAAAAGGAAGTAGAAGAGGTGGATGCATCAAAAGGTAGAAAATGACGGTTCATAATTCAAAAAAAAAGGTATTCGCTATTCAAAAATAAATCATAAAAAATGATGAAACTTTTGAATCACCCTGTTAATTTTTTTAGTTTGATCATTGTTCAAGCTAATTTTGCAGCTAGTTCTGTCAAGAAAATAAATATTTCTCAAAGAGATGTACAAACAATACTTAATCTAATCTGTGTGAGATTGAAAATAGTTTACTAGAAAAAGGAAATAAAAGAGTATAACAAGAAGTAAAAGAGTATTTCCTGGAAAAAGTACTATTAATTTTTTTTCCTTACTTTTCCCCCACTTCACCCTAATATGATTCAAAATAGATATACTTGAAGCACTGTTGTATAAATAGGTATATTAGAAATATATGGCTTAAAAAGTCTATTTGTATGGTTAATCTTAATAGTCAAAATTTATTTCTCACCTATCGTCATATTTATTTTTTAAAACAGCAATGTTCAGATGAGATATATAAAATGTGATTTGTTACATGCACTTAAAACAAGCATCTTATATTAAAATAATGTGAAAATAGAAAATCATCAACCTTAAAATTAATTAAACTTTTATGATTTAGAGTAATTCATTAAATTTGTACCATGCTTAAACAATAGAATTGTAACACTCTAGAAAACATTTTAAGTATCCAATACACAAGAGAGTAAATTTAAAAAAAAAAAAAAAATCTTTTATTTAAAATTTCATATATTTTTTTAATATAAATAAACAAAGATAGATATATTATTTTCATATCTATGTTAATAATGCCTTACATGGAATCTTTTAAAGAGTACCCTTGAAAGGAGCCACAACTTTTTGATTTAGATACATTACATAGAATTTTTATTCCCCACCCCCCTTAATTAGATTTGCAAGTACAAGTGAGGACTAGCCTGCCACTTCAGTATATATGGAAACCTGTTGAGAAAATAAGAAGAAAACTAGCTAAGTATAATTTGGTTATAATGGACTCCATTTCCAAGTCTGAATGTTTCTAATGAGAAATTCACTAATATTGAGCATACACTGAAGCACATTCATAGCCATAAGCACTGTCTTGTTGAGGGGAAAAGATTCCACAAATCAAAATATAAAGGCTCCAGGGTGAAAATCTAAACTGGTATGGTATAAAGTAGAATGACATTATATTTTATCGTAAAAAGTTTAAATATCTCTAAAAATGTATTAATACCAGAATGCAGGCACAACTAATTTATTATTACAATACAATAATGGTTTTAAGAATCTATAGTATTTGATTAGGCGCTTTATAAATATGCCAGTTTGCTTGTCTGCTCTAAAAATAGTTTCTGTTACTTCTTTACATCACTTTATAGGTTTAAATCTATTTATGAAACTCTGCATGCGTTTGTAACTCATCATGCATCATCACTCATCCAGGATATTTTCTTAAAAATTGTTTTAGTTCTCTACTAAGAAGTTAACATTGAAGACCGTCAGTGCCCAAGTTGGAAAGTTCTCTTTGCTTAAAAATCCTATATAATAAATCATTAAAAAATGTAAGAAATGGGTGTCTGAAATATCATCTTGTTGCCTCCCCCCCCATTAGTGCAGTCATTAGAGACAGTTTTCAGTAAAATGAGAAAGGATTTGTAAATGACGGATCAGACAGTAGAGTTTATTGTAAGAGTGTTTCATACACATGTCTTATCTTGTTAAGGAAGGAAGGAAATGTGGTCTGGATTCTATTGGATTGTTAAAAAAGTATGTGGCATTTATCGATATTTCAATTTAATCATCTCTGTGTTTATAAAATAATGTTTACTTGGTCAATAATGTTTACATATTCTAAAGAAGGATTAATTAGGGTGCTAATCAGTTTCAACCAAGATTCGTATCTTTAAGTGGTTCTTTGCTTGCTCAAAATGGAAGAGAAACAAAATCACTTTTCGTCATTTAATGATTTTTTATTTCTGAAAAGGAAAATCCGCTGCACAGACGGTTAACAAAATTTGCAGTGTGTATGGCAATGATGCCTTAGGAGAAAGCATCATTCGTAAGTGGTTTGCTCGGTTCAGATGCGCAAATTTTGACTTGGAAGACGCAAAGCGCTCAAGTCATCCTTCAACTGTTGATGAAGACCAAACTCAAGCATTGGTCACAGACTACCCTCACTCTATGCTTGCCAGACCATTAATCCTGCAGAATGCTGTTCCCAAATGGAACAATTAAAGGCAGTGGTTGAGCAAAAGCATACAGCATTGGCAAATCACAAAGGCATAATTTTCCATCACGATAACGCCCGTCCTCACATGTCTTCGCACTTTCTGACCCGGCAGAAATTCCAATACAACATGATAAAAAAAAACTATCGTACTTTCATTTTTATATTTTTGTTGGACTGAGTGCAATATTCCCCCCCCCCCCCAACCCCCTTTAAAACAAAGCTATTTAAAGCTGTAGAATTGGTAGTTAGTCATTTAGGCATCATTCTTATCAATCTCTGTTTTCTTACTAAAGAAGACTACATTTTGATGGAAAAATTAATAAACACTACTTTTTTTTATTACATTATTTTTTTTTAAATCACTTTAAGCAAGTACCAACAAATTCATACATTTCGTTTTAATTTATTTATTTTTTCCAATACTTTTATTAGGAAATCATGCGGAAAGCAGTATAATATAGTAATATGGTTTTAGAAATATTCATTAGTCATTAAAACCTTCATTTTAAAATCCTTTTATATTCAAATAAATTTAAGTTGTTTTTTTGGCTGCCAGTTATGTTAAATAAATGAATGTGGCCCTTTATAATAGTTTTGGTATTATTACCTATTTTTAATTCAACCTAAAAAATTACGAGTGGCATTACTACTAAATATCTTACAATAAAACAGCTTGAACCGTTCAGAGATACATAAAAATAAAAATATATATAAAAAATAGATTGAATAGTTGTGGAAGTTAAGTTAGTCTCTAATCAATTGCACAAAACCTGATATGATTTTGGAAAATAGGAGACATTCTAAAACATTTATAGGGGAAAATCTAGAGGACATTTCATTTAGCATGAAGTTATTAACTGGAAAATCGACTGGATTACTCTTTACAGATCTTGCATAATTATTCAGGAAGATGGCTTCTCCTTTACCCTGGCAGGATTATTAGCATGATCCTCCAATACCAATTGCCCATCATTGTATTAGTCTATTTTTTATATGAAATTTTGATTTTACACAGTACTAAAAAATATAGCTTAACTTGAAAACAGTAATTCCTTGATAAAATAAATATTTTTGTTTGAGTACTATTGTTACTTGTAAATAAGTACTCAAATTGACAATAAATCGGGAATTTTCTCAGGATAATGGTTTGAATGCAGAGAATATTACAATTGTGTTTAGAAAGTTTCTATCTTATTAACGGTATATTTTTGAAACAACTTCTGAATTTACTGCAGCTATGCCAGTATCATCTGCTCAAGTGACAATATACAGTTCCATTCCATGAATAAATATTTTCAAAGACACTTGAAGCTTACTTCTTCTAGTTGTGCCAATTTATTGATTAATTAAACATAATACATATCTAATAATGAATACAAAGAGTAGCTTAATGAATATACAGGGCTCCATCTTGATGATTTACAATACAAATTTCTTATATGAAGTATAAATATTCAATTCTTACACTACAAAGAGATTTGAAAGAAGACTATGATTCAGAGCATGCATTGTATCCAAAGTGTGACAGTGCCCAAATAATAACACCAGGAACATTTCTAATACATGAAAATTAGAATTGTCCACAGATGGATCTTGAGCATGTGAGATAATGTTAGGAGGTCCTGGGTTTGAATCCCAACCGTGTCGGGCATTATTCTTAGGTATGAAATCTATTGAACAATTGTAACAAATACTGATGGTATATTCAATCTTTCAATATTATTTTTAAGGGTTATAAATTATATAAAAGAAAATTTAAGTTATTGTTAGACAATAAAAATCCAAAAATAAGCATAAAGTTTGAGATCACAGTATTAAATTGAATCCCCCAAATGTGATAAAGATAACAGACAAATGGTTTTATTAATTTGAATAAAATTATTCTAATTTACTTTCATCACAACTTCCTGCTAACAATTTATACAGGGAAATTAATAGAAAAATAGTTCCATTCTATGAATTACCAGAGTAATATATTTACTCGGAATTTGGGCTGACTGGTGGATGTCCATCGTCAACGGCAGGATAAGAAGGTCAACCACCTCCATTAATAAAAATTTTATGTATATTTAGAGTGGAGATGGCTGACCTTATCCTTTCATTGATACCATATTTATTTTAATATGCCTTTGAAGAAACACAGTACTAAGTTCAATATATTGCTACATTTTACTGTATGTGGGGCCACGGTAGTGGTGTAGTATAAAAGCACCTTAACTCCTTACTAGTTGCTTGAAATAGCTCTCTGAATTTTATTTAGTTGAGCTGTTCCCACGCTTTGAGGCCAGACATCTGTGTGTTGTTAGGGCCCATTCAGCCTAATGTGGCAAATGAGTAGCTATTTGAATAAAGAAGTGACTATATTTGGTCTATAATACAACCACTATGGCAGTTCAGTAATGACAGGGAAAATGGCAAGCCACTTAACCTCCCAGGAAAGAACATTTTTTGACTAGAATTAAAAATTTGATTTCCAGAAATTATAAGATTGCTAAACCTACAAGATACACTGATCTCACAGAATCTGATTCTTTTTGAGTTCATGGTAAGTTCCGGGATAAAAGGAAAATCAATGGTCAAATATTCTTTTTGAATAAAGTTTATTTGTAAGTAGGCTTGCTGTGGAATATGATGAACATCTTTGCGATTGTGGAAATGTTGAAAGAGTTGGCCAACTATAAATTTTTTGAAAAAAAAAAATCCTATGCCATTTAAAATTAAATAAATGAAAATTTTTGGTAACAAAGGAAATAATTTTTTGATGTACATATCTGGTTATTTCTTCTTCTTAATAGTTTATAAACCTTATTTAAATAGCATTATACCCCTTAACAATAATACCATTTGTTAATAATGACTCTTGACAGTGAAACAATTATGAAAATTTGAAATAAACAAAATTATTAAATATTTAGTGTCATCACAGTGATAATGGTATGTATTGTTTAGTTTATTCTTCAAAATAAGGGAATCAACTAAAACCTGCATATGAAGCAATTTACAACAGAAAAACTGTAACTTGGTTAACCAAGGAAAAATAAATGGATACTTTTTTTAGAATCACAGTTTAATGTAAAATTATCATAATTTTTCCTTTTTATCATAGCTTCATGATCAAATATTTATGAACAATTAATATTTAACATACAATATTATTACAAAGATTGTTTTACTTCATGTTTGAAATGCTTATTCAAAACTGTTATAGTTTTAAAGCTATCACATCTTCAACTACCAATTCTATCTTAGTTTCTCAAATACAATATGTTTAAAGTGAAATAAATTATGGCACCAATGATGTTAAATTAAAATTTTTATATTTATATATACTGAGATAACAATCATAATTGACAATAATTCCAATATGAGGACCAACAAATATTTCCAATGAACTTCTTATCAAAAGCAAAAAACTATACTCAAGTTTTCTAGTTGATTTGACTTTTTATACAGAATGAGTTAAATTTAATATACACATTAAGATCTTCCTTATCTGGCACTGTGAAAACCAGAATACTACCCGAAGGAAGTTGTCCTATATATGAACACATTTCCACAATCAATACATTGTACCTAAAACCATTTACCATCTAATAATGGTGTAATGAAAACATTAATTTAAGGAATTACCTTGACGGATGCCAATATACAAGTACATTCGACTCATCTTTTAAAATGGGACTTTTTATAAGTTAGTATAGCCCTGGTCAAATCTTGTCAAAATTAATAAACTGCATTTTATATATGTATGTATATATTAAGTACTGTAGAGAAAAAAAATATTTAAAGTTATATAGCAAATTCAAGGGTGATTTGATTATTATTATTATTTTAATGTGCTTATTACCTGTAAAAACGAATGCATACATAAATCAATCCAAATTTTCAGTTTTACTTCTAATGAAATATATCATAAGTATACAGAGTAACTATTATCCCAATATTCTCAATAAATCAATATGCAGGAACTTATTCAATCCTCCTACTCTGTTTACAGAAGTCCTCCCTCCCCATGCCTTTAAAAACCATCATACCACAATCTTTTTTGTTTAAATCAATGTTCACTTTATGCAGCTAAGGCTATTTGGGATGGATAACACAATCTGTTTTAATATGATCCCAGAGTTATTTTTTTATGATATGGTTAACCAAAGCAAAAAAAAAACAAAACATTTTCTACATGGATCACGGCATCTTAATAATTATATTATTGTGGTCTCATGACTTAACTAAGTTTCATGTATTTGTAAAAAGGTCCTCTATCATTTTTCTTTTAGTGTTTGCCTATCATATATCTTGTCCCTTCCAAAAAAATAAAACACATTTGTTTTTGATACTGTGGTTTGATGTGGTCCCTAAAATAAGCTTGCTATAAAGAAGGCAATTTTTTTTTCCTGCAAGTATCATATTTTATTATATTATACAAATTTAAAAAGAATTAATAACGATTTAAGGTACAATCATAATTTTAATAAATATGACTAAAATATATTCTTGAATAATCATACAAAATTTCCAAATTACATTTATAAAATGTCTTTTTAATTTCTAAATGCAAAATTGATGAACAAGTATCAAATCAATAGATTCAATACTTAATTGATAAAAATGCTCTTTGCTGCATTCATTAAATAATAATTAAACATTGTTAAACAGTCCAAAAAAACTATGACAATCCACGACTAAAAGATTTTGTGGTTGGGAAACAATGGACTTCTGTGAAATGTGCAAAGATAGATTCATGTATTACTACAAAAAAAAACTATATATAGCAATGTTTAACTTATAAATTATGGGAATAATAATCAGTACTCTTTTCTCAAGAATATTCCTATCTAAACCACATTAATATAATGGGGGTAAACAATCAAAAATTCACAAACATAAATTAAAAATCAAAACTGGAACGTCTTTTAAAGTTACAAATAGTTTAAAAGCTGAAAAAAAAACAAGAGTAACAAAAATAGGCCTAAGACTTTTTCCTATATAAATTCTGATAGCACTATACATTAACTTTGATAATGTCTTACTTTTTCTCTGAAATAATGTATTTATAGTAAGGTAAGAGTTTTTAATTAAATAGTAATTGTATTAAAAGAAGGGATTCTAAAAGTAATTTAAAAGAAATATGTAATTTCTTTGGTTTGGTTTCATCAGTTTCCCCCCCCCCCCTCTCCTGAGAATAGCAGCCAAAGATCTACAGAAAATGTGAGGTGGAAGACAATAACACTGAACAGAATGTTAGCAGTTGATTGGAAATGTTACCATCTTCTTGAAAGTAGAATATAAAGTCAGCAATAAGTAATTTCATAAATAAAGTATAATTTTACATTAAAAAAATTATATACTATTTTAAATTTAAACAATTTATTACTTAGTTCACTTGCAGCACATGAATATTTATTTATTATTATTTTTTTTTAATGTGTAATATGTCTATGCAAATTTCAAATTTGGAAAAGAACTTCTATAACATGTTATCTTTAAAGTCATTCACTGTTGTGCATTATAATTGTTTGAACGAAGGTATTTAAAGAAAATAGTATTACAAGTACTGGCTCTGCACTTCATCAATGAAGGATTAAAACTATTGTTGGAGTGTATATAGCGGTTTAAATGATGTGGCTTTGTTTATGGGTTTCCAGCTGTGCCACACAAGTTATGTTGCTTCTTGTGCAACTGGGACACTAAATGAGAAAAATTATTACCTCAATAAAGGGATGGAGATGACCAACATGTCAGACTCTTGCACCTTAATATAAATATTTTTATGCTTCTCAAGTCACTAATTTTAACTCACATCATTGTTTTCTTTCTCTTCATATAAAGCAGGGCTCTTCAAAAACTTGAATTACTGGTTTATAAATAAATGATTTCAAGGATAATGAATTATTTGAGGAACAGCTAAGCCAAACTAAAAAGATGCGTAGAGGTATTTTGAAAATGTTGTTGAAAGATATATATGAAATTTAGTAAAAGTAATTCTACAATGGCATGAAAAGAATCACTGTGACATAGCATCAATCTTATAATGATTTTGGGTGTAACATTGCAACATGTTTCTCAATGTGCATTTTCAGTATAACAAGAATTCTTTCCTGACAAACTTGGAACATCCAGTAATGCACTCAGAGAGTGTTTTCATTAAAATATCTCAGCCTAGGGAAAAGGGATAACAGGGGGAATGAAATAGTCAAGACACTAATTGTGCCAGGCTTTGAAAAGGGACATTACTAAGCTAAATGTAGAAAAAAAATTGTAAACTTGATATATTTTAGGCAAGTCAAGTATACGAAAGTATATTATTAATAATCATATTATGTCTGAATGGTGGGGGATCAAATCAATATTCAGGGTAAAATAGACATCAATACCTCCACTTAATGAGAGTTTTATTCGGCCTAATACTTTCACCACCAATCAGATCATTATTGTTTAACTATAATTCATTTGCTTTAGTTTTACTTCGCAGACTAATTCTGAGGATCCAGTTTGGAAAGACCTTGAGTATGCACTAATCAGTTGCAGCTGAGCACTGATTTTAGGGTTAAGGCCCTGAATGTATTAAATACAATAAAAGTGTCAGCAAGAGCAGCCGCCACTGACACTTTTTAACTTAAAGCATAAGTCATTCATTTAAGAATTGTCTACAAAATTCAATTTTGACGCTGAAAAACTGCACTTGTTGGAGAAAAACTAACTAAAAATTTAAATGTAGAAGATAAAATACCAATATTATCATGTATTTTACTCTATTTTTCCCCAAACGGTTTTACTTTTCACAATGAAATTGAAACCTGAGACTTATGGAGACCAAGAAAGCAAAACTCTCAGTTGCATTGGACACACTATGGTGGAGATGGATATGAATATCCAACTCATTTGTAGAACCCAATAAAAAATATTTGCTGTATTAGAGGATCTGCAGAATTTTGCAGCAGAAAAAACACGAAACACTATTTTTCTGGGCACTGAAAAAGTCAATTTTCATCAAGGGTAGCTAGCTATTTGGGGATACATGGTACAGAAAAAAAAAATATATATTTTATGAATCCTGAATTAACTGTTATTTATTAGAACAGTTAATTCTAATTAAATTTGAGTTATTGAAAAGTTAATTCTAATTAAATCTGACTCTACTGAAAAGTTAATTCTGTCTATTGAAAAGTTGAGTAGAGTAATAATCTATACACAACTAAAGAAAGTAACAAAAATATTGTTTAAATTTTAAATATTATATTTTTCAGCATAATTAATTATTTATAATAAGGAACATTATCAATTATAGCAAATAAATTGGATTGAAAGAAAAAAATCTAGGCCCATTAAAATAAATAAGGAATAACACATTTAAAGAATAAAAATATAAGAAACAAAATCTAAAGTAAAGTAATAAGAATAATATGATCCAGAAATTCTGGCATTTAAAACTGTAAGGAAAAAAGTTCATGGTCTGCATCTTCAATGCTTAAGGACTTCTCTTTCCTGTTCGTGGAGACGGAGTCCCAGGGGATGATGGAGTCGTAGGGGCAGATTGAAGGACAAGAGGTTGACCGAAAGGCCTTGTTCCTGCAGCATACTGCAATTGTTCAGCTGTAAAGCCAATCCCTCATGAATATCCAAATCTTCAAGTAATATGTTTGATTACTTCACACCGGACAGTTAGATTTGTTAATAGGGCTGGTTAGTCTCTCACTCTTAATTGTTTAGTCCATCTGTATAAACTACCAAGTGGATTGTACTTTTTGTGTATTATTATTTAGAAACACAAATGATTCATCAATAATCTTTTGCCATGTTAAAACCTCGTAAATTCCTATTTACTCCTGGTGGTATTACTGCAAAATTTCTCAAACTTTCCAACCTGATCAATAGATGATAAGCTTCCTTTTATTATATCTTTGCAATGAATTTTTACAAATATCAAAGAGAAGTAAACAGGAGGGGGGGGGTTCACGTTAGGTCTATTTTTGCTTCTAATTATCTGAAAATTACATTTGAATGTAACACCACAGTATAATTCCAAATTATATCTATACCATTATTCTGATTAGTATTAAGAATCCTAAAGAGGGCCATTCTCTACTTATAATCCAAACAATGAGCCCTAAATTAACATATACTTTCATACCGTCATCTGATAAAGATGTTTTTTTTTTATAAATTAAATCTGTATTTTGAACATTTTCAGACCTTTAATACATCATAGACATTTTAGGAAGCAATAAAGATCAAGGCTGGGGGTTACAATTTTCTTTCAGCTTCCATGAGATGAGAAGAAATCTCTCAGTTCCTACCTTATTGGAAATTTTGATAAAATAATTTTTTTTAATTATAAGATTGAAAATAAATCAGGTAGATTAAAATATGAATATATATATATATATATATATATATTTATTTATTTATTTATTTAAAACAAAGAACTCTGCTTAACACATTGAACTAGACAAGTGACAATATTAGACCGCAAAACCCTCCAAACTCAATACTATAATATACTATTTGCTGTGTAACCTCTAAAGGTATATATATATATATATATATATATATATATATATATATATATATATATATATATATTATATTCAATAAATATAGAAATAATTAAGAATTATATTTATGGCAGTTGGAAGTTTTCTAATACAAACATATAGTCATGCATCTAAAATAACATACATATGTGCCCAATATTGTTTATTATTTAAGAAAGTCCATATTTTGCTTTACCATAAATAACTAGTGTTATCTATAAAACCACTCTACAGTAAATTTTCATATATATATAACTTATACGAAATAAATTCATCAAGGATTTTGTGCTCATTCATCATGACCAAAATAAAGGAATTACATATTATCTAAACATCTTTAAAGATGTGCTAAAAAGCTAAATGAATATGGGATATAACTTAAAATTCATATTTGGCTGCAGTTCTTATATTTAAATAAAGACTATAGAAAAAAAGCATGGTATTTGTCAGGATAAGCAGGGAATTTTTGTTAAGTATGAACAAATTAAGTTATATTGAGACCAATGTAAAATTTGTTTAAGCACATGTAATGTTTATGTACAATGAATTTTACACACATTCTCAGATATAGCAATGACCATGCGATGGAATCAATGGAGTGTCAAACAATAATCAAATCACTAATAATTGTGGCATAATAAACAGGAAATCATTAAAAACCTGTATGTTATTTTTAAGGAAGCCTGTAGACTTAATCAAGAAATTTGTAGTTTTAAAAATAGGTAGTATCAGGGTGATTCAGAAGTTTGGGCATTTCTTTTTATCACTATATATTTTTTTAAACATATTTCTGATTAACCGACACTTACTCTTTGAAATATAAACAATTGTTTTCTATCACTTGAAGCCACATTTTTGCCAAATTTTCAATGGCATTCCGATACCATAATGTATCATTTAATGCAACAAAATTTGTTAAACCCACTTTCTACTTCTACAAATGTGTCCAAACACATTCCATAGAGGAAGAGTGTTATGGACTGGTATAGGTGAAAATCCAAAGGTGCATGGACTGGACTATAGGCTGATGGGAGTTTGTGAACAGTGATGTTCCTTGATTTGTTGTAATTTTGGAAGTGAGTAGACGTATACTAACTTGTTGTAAGAAAACTTCATTCCTATTTACCAGTTTTGAAATATAGCTGTATGTTCTCTCTGAAATTTGGACAGAATAAATCTCTGAGGTGACTGCTCGATCTTTACGGACTAACTGACTACCACTACAGGTCATAAATGTTTCTTCAAATTATTCCCTCCGTGGATGGAGAGAGCTGATTGTTCCAGTTTAAGCCACTTTTTGGTTATGATTTTATAATAATATGGCAAAGGTGAACACAACAGGTATCTGTTTACAAATCATTGTTTAGTAATTAGCAAAAAAATGAATATTGAATCACCCTGAGTACTTATAGAATATAAATCAAAATAGCATATAACTATGAAAAAATTGTTCACAGTAAGAGACAGCCTTCTACTGAGAAAATTGGTTTCCTAGTGTTATTGATGTCCATAAATTTGATAATTTAAAAATTAAGAATTGAATATCTAAGTATATGTTGATTTTTGATTATTCTGTTAAATAAGTTTAAGGTAGAAACATAACTGTTTATGAAAAAAAGAAAAGTCTGTCATGCAGGGGCTGTGTAGATTTCCCACTTGCTAGTATAACACAGTACTCATCTCACACAAATTCTCTGTTTCTATGAGAAGGGGGCAAAGGAGAGGGTACCAACAAGAAAACAAGAAATTATGTTTAGTTGTTTTGAAGGGGCTCATAATATGAAAGTATGAATAACTCGCTTAATATTAGAGTTGCAAAAAAATGAATAGAACAACAAATGTAGACCACCAATAGTTTAACAAGATTGGTTATATAACATTTTATGATCCCACTCATAATAACAGAAATATTTTGAATTTTAAATCCCCCCCCCCTTATTCCAACTCCGATTTCAGCCAATAACAAATATGATCTTCAGTATTGACTGAAATGGATAAATATCGAGTATGGTATAGATAAAATAAACATTTTCGAGACAAGAATGTAAAAATTGGTGACAACATTACGAAACAATTTCTACAGATCTCACAAAGTAAAAGTTCAATGAAAACCATATTTGGTATTTAGCCTTAGAATGAAGTGTTACATAATATAGCAGCTAATTGTTAAAATTACACGAGTCTACTACTCATGGGGCTTACAGATGGTGGAAAACTAAATATGTAAATATCTCGTTTAATATTCAATATAGAGAAAACAGGTACATAACAACATTTATAGAACATTAGATTTGCAGTAAGATTGGCTCTAAACAATTTTTCAATCTGACACATAATAAAGGAGATTTAAGGATTTTTGAAATTCCCCTCTCTAAATCCCGCCCCATCCCACTGGTCAGATTTGAACCATAAATGAACTTGATCTTTAGTTTTACATAAAACGTTAAATATTGAATTTGGTAATGATTAACCTAAATTTGGTATCGCTGGAGCATTAACAAACAAATATATCTACACTGTTTCGAATGGACCTCATTTTCCTCAGTCATCTCCTGGGTAGGATCAATGGACATTTGAGGAATTTTTTTCAAAAATTGTGTCGAGTACGACCTCAATAGCTGATTTCCCTTAAGGCTATATGAAAATGCTGAACTTTTAATGAGGGACTTAACAGCTATTTACAAGAATTATATCAACCATTGGCACAGACTTCTGTTGTGATGTGGGGGGGGGGGAGTGATGTAACAGAAAATAAGTGAGTGTATTTCATATTATGTATAAAAATGATATAAAATTCCCTTTTCAAACAAGCAAATTTATTTTGTATAAGACTATTGATTGTAACAACATAATAGATTATTCGTTATATTTTTTTTTCTTCGAATTAATGGGGGGGGGGATGATCACCCCCTCAAGTCTATGCTTATGATATCAAATTTATGTTTATGAAGCTAGTTGAAGAAAATTACATCATCTATAATTTGGAAAACTGCTTATTTCTAAAAGGGTTGAAATTAAAGCAGTGATTTCCCTAAATCATTAAATTAAAAATATGTTACAATGATATTATTTTGTTTTAAAATACGTTTAAAGGGCAGTTTGTGATAATTACTACAGTTTATTGTGCATCATTAGTATTATTTTAGTACAAATTTAAGAAGAAAAAAATCCCAACATAAAAATTTGGAACTATTTTCTCAGTACTTTTTCTTGGAATCCAAGTTTATGATATTCACCATTTAAAATAGATTAAAAGAACTTAATTCAGATGTAATTACTTTATAAAAACCATATTTATTTTCTATAAGACCAAGCTGAATAAGAAATAACTTCTTAGTTGTTTTAAGAAGTATTAAATAATTAGTGTAAGGAAAATAATAAACGTAACAACATATCATTTATAATATTGTAATTCTGATTAAAGTTCATTAATTAAATTTTGTTTTATGCATAATTCATAGTTAACTAATAATGTCATCCATTAAATAATGTCTATTTTTAAATCAGGAGATGCATTCATCTGAAAAGATCTATTAATCACTATTTACAATTAACTAAAGAAATATTTCATTAGAAGGTTGTCTTTTAGTTGTTACTTGTACAGACAGTGATTATGGATGAGAAATTGAACACATTTAATAGAATTAGTACTGCTATAAATTAAAATTTAATGTTTAAGAGTAAATGTTAACAAATGATTATATAAGTAAGAGATTTCGTTTATGTTTGACACTCATAAGTTAGGAAGGCCATGCAGGCTTCACCTTTGTCGGGTTGTGTTAAAGGTTAAGGTAGGGGGCAGGGATAACCACACAGATTAAAAAAAAGAAGTGGTTTTTACTTTCAGGCAAAGAGGCTGCTCTGTCCTGTGTTTTTTGCCCAAACATAAATGACCTCATTCCAAAAAGCTTCCTACGCCTTGGCTGCCCACCATAATCTACAAAATGGTTCAAATTACACAAAACGCTATTCTAAAAATTTAATGTAAGATAGAAATAAACAAAAATCCTGATGACACAAAAATAACAAAAAAAATGCAGTACTAATGATACATATTGTATTATTTATTTATTTTTTATTCAAAAAAATGAGTGTTAACTTCATAATTTTATTTCAACATTTTTGAATCTATATAATATAATGTTTTTAGTTCCTTAAGACAAAAAAATAATGATAAAAATTAAGAATAAGTGAGTCCACCAACTGCTTTAAAAATTATATTTAAATGTATATCCTGAAAAAAGTGCTCTTAATAATTTATGAGACATGAGTTTGTTTCTCCCAATGATGGGTGATACTTCAGCAAATGTTGCCATTAATGAAATCATGGCTAGAAAAGACTTGTAGATAGACCATGTTGATTAGATGCATTTGAAAGGAATGGATATACAATATTACATTTTGGATAAACAGTTAGCCCCAAAATGTACTCATTCGCTTCAAGTAATTCATTAGCCATTATCCAACAAACCGTTTTTGACACTAGTATGATTAAATGACTCTGTATATTATGAAAACAATTATTTGGAGTATTTTTACATCACATGCATTTACTCTAACTCCAGAAGAGTAACTTTTTGCAGTAAGAAAAATACAAAATAAAGCACTATTATTTTAATTTTATTATAAAGGTTTACAAAAACAAATTATAACTTGATTTTTTTAGAAAAACATTGAATGTAGAAATCAAACTATTTGAATGAAATAGAATTAATACTCCTATGAATAAATATATTTGGTCAAATAATTACAAATTATTTGGTTTTAGAACATCACTCACCCAACGGCATATAAATTTATTGAATTGTAGAAACTCGTTTAAAGAAAATATTACCTCTATGAATGTAAAAGTTATAATTAAGAGAACATAGAAATAACAAGTTGTATTTTAAGAAGTATGGCAATCTACTTGCAAAAGGATCAATGAGAAACTAAAATATGGATACAATGCATTTTGAAAATGAATCTATCAAATGTATATCAATATCTGGTCCCAAACATAATATAAAATAAACAAAATAAAGTTGCAGAAAAGCTGAGAATTTCAATTTAGAAAAAAAGATGAGTACCAGTGTAAATAACTAACCCCACCTCCTATGGACACACCACTTGAGCTAGGAATGAACTAATGCATTGTTTTGACTCATTTGCTTTACAGTTCTAGCATAAAATAGCATATAGTCAATTCCCTCTTCATTAATTCTAATGAAACCATCTTATCTGCCCCCAGGTTTAATACAATATTCTACTTTCAGTGTAGTACATACATATTTGTTTGTCAAAGTATAGTGTATGCTCATTTAGAGATATGTGTATTTTTTTTTATATCTCCAAGTATTTCAGTTCATTTACTCAATCAATTTTTTTATTTGCATATTCTATGAGATATTTAATAAATAATTTATTTGTGCAACATGAAAATATACGCATAATTTAGCTGAATATTTTTTACTTCCTTTACAAAAAATAATATCTGATACCACGTGCTGAATACTACTCGTAGTTCCTTGTATTCAACTTTTACTAACAGAAAATTTTTGTTGTCATATTGTAAAGCTGAATAGAGATAAAATGACGCAGCAGTTATTCAATATAAACACTTTTAGTTGATAACCGAAATATAGCTATTGAACATCATAATAGGCTTGTTATTATACATAATTTATTAAGAAAAATTTGGCAATTCTCGGAAGAAGGGCCATATAATTTTAATAATTATGTTCTCAGGATGCAAGCATGCTGCAGAAAAACTTTAAGAGAAAAGCAACATATATATGTATTTATAAATAAAAAATATGCCATTCAGTTAGTTAGATAATTCTTAAATATAATGTTTACTCACTATGAGCAATGTAGGAATTAATAAAAAACTCTTGTCGCCAGCCTTGTTAGTTTGACTTACCATATAGATAGATGCAAATCATATGATTACAATAGAGTGTTCTCCTACATAAACGTTTATGGTTCTAAATGTAGAAGGTTATAACATAAGCATTGGCATTTCTTACAAGTTGTCTTGCAGTAAAAGTTAAAGTAAGCAAAAGAAACTACACTTAAGTTTTCCTTCTGAATAGCCTCGATACGAGAAAGTCAATTTCAAATGCTGCACAGACTTTTAGGTCAATTTTTGAAAGTAAATCACAAGCCATTATGGAATCAGAGATATTGGTGTTAGGAGGGCTTTGAAGTAGTTTAAAATGAACTTTAAATCAGTTATCGAACTGCTGCAGGCAGAAATTTTGTGTTTGTTAGATAAATGTTATATACCCATCCAGTGATTTTTTTTACTGATTAACATTGATTATCATAATGTTACTAGCAATTTTGATGGTCATTAGGTAATTCATTTCATTCAATTTCAAGTAATCTATCTGCCTTCAAGGATCCAGGGTCATGGAATGTGAGCAGATATTGAAGTTTTTGAGACAAAGACAATTCCCGATTATAATGAACAAACAAAACAAAACACATCAGGGGCATACCCAATAAATACATAAATAATAATAAATTTGTTGAGGGCCAGAATAGTTTATTGGCAGAATGCTTTAGATTTAAGTGATAACTAGTGAGAACTAAATTTGTCTCACACTAGATAGTACATAAAGCCTTAGTTATAAGTCGTTAATAAAATAGATTTGTTAATATCCAAAGCCTCTACAAAGAAAGGTAAAGTTTGACAAGCTACTAAAAATTAATCACCAATAGTCTAGTAGCAGTAAAATTCTCTTTTGTATAAAAATAATACAACACTTGTAAACAATTGAAAGAAGAAATTTATGACTCCTATCATAAGGGTAAGACAACCTTCCACCTATATGGAATATTGGTTCTTACCCTTCCAAGAATTCAATTAGACCAACCAAGCAGTGAATATCCAAACATGTGCCACTGACAACGGAGGCGGTAGATTTAGATGCAGGTCATCTTAATTTTCTTTTCCTAGTCAGAACTGTCAAGAGCATGAGAAAATTATCAAGTAGTAAAAGAAAATCTGTATCATTAAATACCAAAAAAAATTGTCAGAAATGCTTGGATGTGTCAACAATACTCCAAGAACACACAAACAGACACTCACTCAAAATTGGAATAATATTGGTATAAAATATTCGTTATTATTTTGAATAAAACATGCTTCTATAATTATATTTTTGTTAACAGATACGGGTACAAGAAATAAGAAATAAATAATTATTTTTGCTTTGTTTGTTTAATACTAATTATGAAGCAGAACCAAGAAGACTTATTTGCAGTAAAAAATTCTGTCACATAAGTGCTGCATAAACTTAGCAGATTTTCCACAAAATAGAATCAATATTTCACACAATTACAAAAATAGTTTAGAAACATATTTCGCACTGAATACAGACCCAGTGGAATTCAGGGACAAATCTGGAGTCTAAATAAAGAGATGCAGGTTCTGCAATAAATTCTACATAGGAAAATCATCCAGAAAGTTATGGATAAGGTGTAGGGAGCACTGACGGATCGAGACGCATAGTGGTAACATCTATTGGGTTGTAACATATGAAATGACCGTTAGTAGAATCAGGAAAAAAATGAAAAATTGAAATCGAATCTGAAATATTATTCATTCAAAGTATTTACCATCATTTTCAATACACTTCTGCCAACGACTTACCAAGTTTTCAATCCCAATTTTGAAAAAGTTTGTGTCACGTGTTGAAAGAAATTCAGAAAATGCATTTTTAATGTCTAAATCATCTGTAAAAAATTTTCCTCGCAAAAAGTTGTCCAAACTCCGAAAAAAGTGGTAGTCTGTAGGAGATAGATCAGGGGAATCTAACCATTGACCTGATCGGCATCGATTGTCATACATGATCCACTTTTCGTCACATGTTATTACGCATCCGAGGAATGGTTCGTTTCTTTGACGAGCAAGCAAAGAAACACACGTCTCTTGGCGTTTTAACTGCTGACGTTCGTTGAGCTCGTGCGGGACCCAGGAATCGAGCTTTTTCACCTTTCCAATCGTTTTTAAATGCCTGGAGACCATCATATGACTTGTGTCTAGCTGTGACGCAAGTTCTCTGACTGTTTTATGAGGGTCTTCTTCAACAGCTTCTTTAAGATCTTCGTCCTCCACTGATGAGTGAGGTCGTCCACAGGGCTGATTTTCTAAAGTCGTATCTCCTGAAGAAAATTTTGAAAACCAACGACGAATAGTTCTTTCATTAGCACTTCCTTCGCCAAATGCATGATTAATATTTCTTGCTGACTGGGCCGCGGAATGACCAAGTTTATACTCGTAAAAGAAAATTATCCGGAAATCGCATGTTTCCATGTTCCCAATTGATATTAAACTAAAATATGTAAGCCTACTTGGGACAAAAACAAACATAGCTTGCGACTAGAGGATTAACAAATGTTTATTATAGATGGTAAATATTTTGCTTGGAATCAACACACAACGTTTTAATCCTTTATAAAGATTAGGGTTTAAAAAATCAGACACTTCATGTGTTACAACCCAATATTATTCCTCATACGTAACTATTTCTTATCAGATCACTTGTATCTGTTTTTATATTTATATAAAAATAATAAATAACATATTTTAATAACTTATTTCATTTAAATTTATGACTGTTTTTATATTTTTTATTTTTATTTTTAAATAGAGTAGCTACTTTTAATTTGTTATATAGTTATTGGACAATATATTATGTGAATCTAATCCTGTACTGATCTATATTTTAAATTTAATACATGTTTGTTGTTTTTGGCACATGAAAAATGCACGGTTATGCTGAAAGGCCTAGTGCAATAATGTAAAATCTTCATTATGAGAAGACGTTTCTTCATCCCTGAATTTGATAACTCCCACTTTCGGCATCCAAACAAAAATCTTATAGTTCTTAAATGATGAAGTTACACTTAAAAAATTTGAATATATCTCACAAAATAAAGTCCAATAAAAACAATATTTGGTAAGCTTTAAGTAAAGTTGTTCCTAATATAACAGTTTATTGTTAATGTGACATGAGTACAAATGGGGTTTTAGCGAAGGCTGAAAACTAAAAATATATATGTATATATCAGCATCAATAGGAAATTAAATTTGCAAATAAATTGGGTTTATAGAAGTTTTTGATCCCATTTATAATAAAAGAGATATTTTCAAAATTCCTCCTTCTAACAGAAAATTATATATATATATTGCTGAACAGACCTCATTTGCATCACCTATTGGGTATGATCAATGGACATCGAAAGAAATATTTCGAAAATTGCATCATGAGTACAAACACAAGCTCATGTCTCTCAAGGAAAACTTGCTAAAAGTAGAAATGAACTTAATAAAATTAATCTTGTTGGTATCAATTGAAATTGAATTTTTAAATTATTCTCAACTGGATTGGCAGAATTTAAATAAATTAGCAATTTTACCAGATTTTATCTAGATTGATTTCTTTCAAAAAATCTTTTAACAAATTTGTTGTTTTGGATACTCCCCACTTAGACAATGTATTGTGTAATATTTCACCTTAATTAATTATTAAAAGTATCAATTATAAAAATACTTAGAACTTTTAATTTTGAATTTTCCTACCAGCAGCTTTTTCCTCAATAATAGAAGGGTCCTATATAAATACAGGTCATGGTACATCACCCATGCCCTTTTCTTTTCGTTGTCTCCTTTCTGTTCTTTTACATAGTATGGCAAATTGAATGCAATGCAATAAATAAACCAAAATTCACATACAATATTATTGTATGTCTCCTTCTTAAGAATACTCAAATTAAAATACATATACAAATGTTATATCATGATGTTAATGACATTTTTAAGCGGCAGATTAAAAATTGTAAATAATATTTTATAACATTTATATGAAAATATTACATTTAATAATATATTTTTTATTCAACATGACTCAAACTTTTGAATATAGGAGAAGATGTTCATTATAGCAAAGAAAATATATATAATGTTTCAACATGAATTTATGTGCAACTGGTTTGTACTAGCATAATGTCCATGGATTATTTATCTCATTTAAGAAGAACGACGGTTGGTTGACTTAATACAATGTAAGCAATGGTATATAGTACAAGAAAAGGAGATTACGGCTGTAGTTTGCTACTTCAATATACACAAGTGTTATAGGAAACACAGGAAGTAGTATTATTTCACGTTATTTAGCTTTCTTATTCATGTTTTAGATATGATATAAAGAATATTCTATGTCCGGATGAGTGAGCATAAATGGATTGCATTCTCCCAATGATACTGCTTTGATTCTGTCTCTGCTTCATTTATACGATTGTATGACTTCGATTATTCGATTGTATGAATCAAAGATGTGTGAAATAGATTTATTTCACACATCTTTGATTCTTATTTTTCATGATGGAATGGATAACAGGTCATGGATGACAGGTCATGAAATGAAATACAGAGTTGACTTTCAGAGTTGGAGAAGAAAATTGAAGTTAGTTTTAAGGGCCTTTATTCCAGAAGTTGCTATTTGAATAGTATAACACATAAGAGAATTGGAGAAGATACTTGCATTTCATTTCATAATCTCCTACCATTATTCATTTCATAATAAAATTTAATATATATGAGTCACCATCACAAAATGGTGTATTCCTATCATGTAGCATGCTTTTGAAACTCACCTCCATCTTCAGAGTACCCCTGAGCTGGTTACTTGGTATGTTGGAAAGTAGATGGCTGAGCTACACAGAGTGAGCTATTGATAGACTGAAATATAGAGCTCACGACTCGCAAAGCATGGCGTAAATTCATAATATTGCAGTGTGAGTATTTTGAGGTGATAGCAAATTTTCTTCAAAAGGAAAATAAATGTGTCATCCATATCAAGTAGTTTATTTACATGCTAACTATTTTGGTATTGCTGTGTCATCATCAAGCCAAATGACAATAATAATAATTTGTGATTATTCTAATAAACTTTTACAGCCAATATTCGATATTCCTCAACCTTTAATTATGATGGGTTAAATATTTATTTTAATATGTAGGAAAGATATTAAATAAATTGAATTAAGAAAAAAGTAATTATTTTGAGCAATTCTCCATATAAAATAAAAATATCTGAGAAATAATTTACGAGTGACAAAAGTAATATTTATTAAATATTGAACATATTTGATTCACCAATAAAAACTATTAATTTTCTAATTAAAAATATTGTCAATGGTTTATTATTATCATTTTGCATACCTTATTACATTACAATTATAATTAATTATATTTTAGTTATCAAAATTGAAACTTTTATTTTCGAGTTTTATGATTATTATTATGACTTTCCCAAATCCAAATAATTAATACAAACATTAAATATTAAGGATGAGGGTGTGACAAGGCAACACCAATTTCAGTATATAAATAAACTGGTCAAAACAACATCTTTGTGTTCCTTTTTAATTTTGCAGTGGTGACTCATATGTTTTGTTCTATCAATTGGATAAATGAAATTGTTGAACGAATTTATGATGTTACTTATGTCCGCCTACTTACAATAAAAGTAGGTGATATGCCAATTTATTTTCTTCTAGCTTTTGAGAAAACTCCTCAACCACTGTACATGAACAATTTTTCATTTATATATTTTATAAATATTAATTAATGAAATTGAAAATTAATTATCTGACTTGAAATGTAACAAGTGAAAAAAACAAACAAACATAGCAATGAACTGGCACATAAAAAAACTTGAGTCCATCACAAATACATATTGCTGCTTAAGCTGTTGAAACATCTAAGTTAAATAAGTTTACTTTTTGGAAGATATTAAAGGCATATTAACAATTCAGTTTTAGAAACAGTGATGTAAGATTAAGAGAGATGTATAGTATAAGAGAGATATCACATTATTCATAAAAATGAATCGTTGAACCTGACGAACTGGTCATGCTAATGTTCAAAATTAATTTGAAATTTTATATAAAATTAAGTCAAGAGCATTATTAATTTCTTCCTCACTGAACCTATATCTAGATCAGTTTCAGAATCTTAATTTTTTTTTCCGGTAAGGTGTCTTAAGCGGCATAATAATAGTTTTCCGTTAATAATATTTTAAGACCATTCATGCACTGACATGGTAAAATGCCTTTTTGATTAATTAATTCTTTTGGCATATGTTTAATATTATGAGTTATTTTGTAAATTAAAATTTTCATATATATATTGTGATAATTGAGTCAACCACATAATGAAGGCTTTCCATGTTTCCTGGGTAGGGAGGTTACTGTTTGCTTCCAAAGTAAATAAAAATTAACTTATTTCCATTTAAAAAGTCTTTTATTCCAAAGCCAGCTTTGGAGGGCTCATCTTAACTGTTGTTGGTTCATGCTGCTCCTCAAATATGTAAAGTGATATGGGGTGTCATTTTATGAGAAAGACCCTCAAAGCTGGCTTTGAAATAAATGACATTTAAATGACAGTGTAGCCTTTATTTAGAGAGGAAGCAAACCTTTTGAAATATTAAAATAAATTAACAGTTTAAGAAAATGCTTTTCAGATATGTTTTATTTTAACTTTAAATGAAAAATAAATTTAAAATCATTAAAAATATTAAAGGGAGAATTCAACAAAATTTAATACTATATCAGTTTCTTTATCAGCGAAGCATTTACAAGGTATGCTAAGAAAAAATAGTAAAAGAAAATGAAATGCGAAAGAGCAATTACAAAGCAATTGAGCATATGGAATAGAAAAATATTAATTGCAATAATTAAAGTATTCAAGTAGAAAAATAATAAAATGCCAAGATAAATGAAGAACTAACCTGAGCTGGCAGAATGAGGTTGCTGGGGTGGGCCAGATGTAGGCCTTCTAGCAGGCCTCCCGCTAGAAATTTCATTGGCAGCTTTGAGAACTTGATAAGTGGTATCATTTCCTTCTCCCGGATATGCACCTAAATACATGCAGAAAGCTTTTCAAAGCTCTTTCTTAAGGCTTTTTTGTAAGCCTTTATTATTATAGTGCTTGCCATGTCCACATTGATGCTACAATGATTAAACAGATTTCTAATGAAGCACAGGCTTTTCACAGTTTATGCGCTATTTTTATTTTTCTGATTTAATGGTTAGTTGTAAATTAAAAAGTGTAGGTGTGATAAACTGAATAATGACTGATAAAGTATGTGCAGCTATCCCTTGGAAACAGGTACATTAAAACTTTTGTTCTCATGAGGTACACAAATGTAAAGTTCGTTATTAACAAACTATTATTTATTAATGAATAGCTAAATACCACAATGCCCATAAGGATTGATAAGCAAGAGTTTTAGGATTGTATCCATTTCACAATGGATCTGTGTATTTCTTTTACCAGATCAAACTTTAACATGACCTGACTACACGAAAATAGGAAGCTGTGGAGCATTGAAAAACATAAAATGACCGGACATGATGGTTACAGCACAATAATCCAAAAAAAAAAAAATCATCAGTGAAGGTGAGGAGAGACATGAATATTAAAGGTAAAACCAAAAAGTCAATATGCCAAAATAATGTATGTAGTTATTACCAGTTATTTATAGTATTATGAGCTGATCTACCCCAATAAACATTGACATAAGACCATTTCCAACAATAATTTATATAACTGTCCATTACATCAAAGTAAAAATAGTTGAACAAATCATATAAAAGTCATGACAAAGTGATTTATAGGCACAACCCTTGATAAAAATCAAAGGAACTTTAATATTAACATAGTTGAAGAAGGGCTGAGTGCAACTAGGTTTTGATACTGATTTACCAATATTGTGAACTTCTGATTAAACTCTCATGCACTTCTTGTACCATTCATATTTACTGTGGTACAGAGAAAGACAAAAAAAAATAAAAATTGGTTTCCAAATGTAATTAGATTAATAGTAAATGCTAAACACAACTTTATTGGTTTCTTAACCCTCCGTTAGTCACGGCGTCCTGACAGGTGCATCTTTGAGGTGTTTTTCCAATAGCTTCCGATTGAGTGGAACCAACGACTTCCGCCTCCAGCAATGCTTCTAGCTTCCCTTCCTCCTCAAAACAGTTTAGGTTTGACCTTCGAAGTTTGGACACAGTGAGTTCCTTGTGCTAAAATCACCCCACAGGTGCACCGCGACCAAAATTGTTAGTATTTCAATTTCTTTTATTTTTATATTTTATCTATTTATCTTAGACATATTTATCATTTGACATTTGTAGTGCCTTGATTGTTTTTGAATAGTTAAAAATACCCACAAAGTAAGGAATTCACCTCTGAGGTGACCGCGACTAATATTGCATTTTTAAAACATTTTTTCAGAAAAAATGGACCAGGAAATACGTACTGAGTAACTAAAATAACATTGCTAGACTCAACCACGCATTACTGGATCCTTTCGATGAAGACGATAACATACAGAACGACACACATTCGGAATTTGAAGACGGCTTGGAAGACTGAAGACGGCTCATGTTAACTGAAATGAATTAATATTTCTGATAGTTGTAAGACATATACATTAGTGTTACTTTGCTAACTTTTAAAATAAAATAGTTTTACTATTTTTCAGATAATTGTTTATATTTGTTTAACTCTATTTTTGCCCTAAGAAGCAGTTTTACCAACATATTTCTCCATCGCCACCTCATAGGTGTCCCAGGGCTTTTGGAAATGACCCGCGCCTAACGGAGGGTTAATTATCTATTCAGATTTTTGTAAATCCTTTTACCATATTTAGAATAAAATATCATTTCCAATTTTTTAGAGCAAACTTGTTGAATGAGTTGCCTAAACAAATAATTTCTTTGGCAAAAAAACAATTCAACCGAAACATTAAAAATGGTTTTAAGTTGAGAAATTTTCATCTAATCAGTTGTCAACTATGGAGTTAGTCTGTCCTACGTGATCCACTATCAAAGAAGGTCTAAAGTGATTTAGAGCCACAAAAATCATTATCAAAGAAAATGTATTATAAATAGAGAAGATCATTTTATAAACAAACCTAATCTTATTAAAGGACCATCTTTTACTAAATTCTGAGATATACTGTCAATTACCTATAGTCTATGATTTAAGAGTAAATTCTAAAACAGTCAACAAAATGTTTCTGAGAATAGACTAACCTCTAGACATTCTGCACAATGTTCTCCATACTGAAGAGCCATTGAGTAGAAAGATAACTTTTCATAGAAATGTACTTTACTTGGATACATGAGCATGAGAGACAGTTTACTTCAAAGATAAGCCCTAGGATGATTTTTGCACACTTATATCCATGTTTGAGGAAGATATGGGAAATGCTTCTCTTCATGTCCTACTTATGATTCAAATACTCTTTTCAAAGACAATCAGTTATGGTATGTGGAGGAATTGACACCCACGCTCAAACTGAGCTGATTACGTAGACAAAATTTGATAACCGAAGAGACCCTAGACCTGAAGGTAATATTTTACTTCTCAAAAGTTTCATATTTGTGACATTGACCATTCAAATTCACAGTTTGGTGTAAATACACCACAACCTAAATCTATAAAACCCGAAAACACAAATTTTAATAACCAAAGCCCTAAATACATGTAACCTTCAACCCACAGTCCCCAATACCCATATAACATAAAATTCCAAAACACAATAATTTTGTAGGTTTATGAAATATCTCAAGAGCTAGGACTCACATAATTTGACCTGATGGTTTAATTGGGTGAATACAATGGGTTATATTTCTTTTTTAAGCGAAAAGATGAAAAGGTGAAGTTTTTATTAATACTGCATATTAGCACTGAATCCTATAAATTGAGGGAGTGGTAGTATTTAGTCCATTTTTTTCTTTTTCATAAACCTGGTTATTGAATTGACTGGGGCCATCTCTATTGCTAAAGATGTACATGGCATCAAGAACGAGCCAGATAATCATTTTTGCTATAATTTTAATTCACCAATAAATGATTTTCTGTTGTTTTGGTGACCCCCCCCCCTCCCCAAATCATCTTATTTTAATAAGTTCTATATAAAAGATTATAAATTTTTTATATTTGATTGATTTTATTTTAATTAAAATAAATATGCTGTAATTAATGTTTAACAATAAAAGTTAGAAAATTTTTTAAATTCGTGAAAAAATGCAAGTTAGTTATTGTCCTTCTTGTGTAACCATTAAAGAATGTATATAACATGAAGAATATAAGTATGCATTTGGAGATAATTATTAGTAAAGGCCATTTACATTCAGCTAAACTACTTTTTAGGTTTAATAAACATTCATCTCCAACAATGTATTTATTAAAACTATTTTTCAACCAATAAAATAAATAATCAGTCAAAATATTAAAAAAAAACATTAAAAAAAATCAGACAAAACATTAAACCAAATTAGTATTAAAATTTTGTCATAATAAAGCTAATAAAGCTTTTGTTACAGCAAAAAATTAGTGAAACAAAAATAAAATATTAATTTAAACCTTCAGAGATTGTGGCTTCATCAGGTTCTCTAAAAGTGACAGAACGGGAGAGAGTCCTGTCTTTATCCTTTTCAGAAGATCCACCAGGAGACACAGACCTCCCAGGTCTGAAGCGACCTAACAATTGACCTAAACCCACTTTTCTTGTTATATTGTAGTTATGGCTTTTATTTTTTTTCTTTTCTTTTTTTTAATATAAGTTCATTAAATTCTACTCCACTTTTGATTATTTTTATTCATTAATCCTATTAGGACTTATTTTTCAAAAATACATTCTAAGAAAAAAAAATGGCAAGGCCTAGTTAAACGAAACTGTCATTTTAAAGTTTACAATGATGACAAAATTTAAGTACATAACACTGTTACGGTATTTTCTAAAAAAAAAATAGAGATGATTTCTTCATTAATTAAGTAGTATATGTAAATACTAACAGTTTGGTATGCTGGTACATGCCTCTGTCGGGCGGCCTCGCTAGCTGTTAACTATAATTCAGTTAGATTACTAATACAGGGAAACATCTTTATTTTTATTCTGAAAAAGCGTCAGCCAGAATTGTTTTTTTGGAAATGCTAAGTGGAATATAAAGATAAATTAAGAACCTATACCAATTGAAACAGAATCTGTACTGAAACCTGTAATATATAACCTGCATATCAAGGCATTTGGAGAAGCCTACACAGTTAATATTCTCTATGGTAGTGGTACTATGAACAATTATATTCTGTTTGAATTTCAAACATTATGGAAAGGTGGGTATAACAAAAAAGAAAGATTTACCAGTGAAAGTTGCAAGACAAAGTAAATTGAGGTAGAAATAAATTCCAGCGCTAAAAAATCAACAATTTAGAGTATGCGAGTGATGAGCTCACTTAACGAAGTAGCTCAGTGCACAAAATGACCAACGAACAAAACAAAAACCTTCAAATTTATAAATATCGATTAACAACTAATAGATTCAAAATAATTTCTACAATAGGTATTTTGTCATATTGTCCAGTGGGACATATCGGCAAGGTAGAGGTACTAGGTCAAATGGCTCACAGGGAATGAGCATGGTCACTACGAACAAAAATGGAAATGGAAAACAATGGAAATAAGAAAGAGCATGGAAAAGGAGCAACTGGGGAATAAAAAAAAGAATGGAGCCCACTAATTAGAGAAAACAGCTGAGGAAGTTTTTGTTTTACGAACAAATATTCAATCTATATTCTTGTAGAAAAGTAAACATTCTCTGGAGTTTTTCAAAACCCTTTCAATGGAACAATTCATGGTGATCAGTAAAAAAACACTTAAAGTTCCTCTTGTAAGAAAGCTCAGTAAAGAAAATTAAATACCAATTTGAACATAAATAATTTTCATGTATGCACAAAGACCACATGCACTCACAAGTAAGTTCACATCCCCTCTCTCAAAGGATAATGGGAAACACTGCTTAGTGATATGTTATGGTTATATACAGTTTGTTGTATATATATATATATATATAGCTTGAGTCCTTGTTCAAAATAAAAGTTTGATGTTTTTGACGAAGCTTTGTATAAATTAGCATGCAATGGCATACAAAAAGTCTATCTTCATATATTTCCACCAAACATGGATTTCATTTGAATCTGAAGCTACACATCGATAGACAAGCACATGCACTCCCATCCCACCCATTCCCCACACAAAATTAAAGGAATAATAAATTATATTTTTAACAATTGGAGATTAATTGCTTGGATTGATTCCAAAAAAATGAAGGATTTATGAAGTAAACATAACTTAGGAATAGAAAATCCCAAATCCTGAATAATACTTAAATTTGGTACAACATAAATCAGAAAAAAAAATTACACATACTTTTTTTTTTAATATATACTTTTTCAATGCACCTTTAAGGGTTTTAAAACATTCTATTTTATGTAATCAAATCATTAATTATTTCTATTCTGAATGTTAACATTTTCTAAAAGGGTACTACTAATACAGAATTGTGAAAACCACTACTACACTTTTAAACCAAAAAATTATTTATTTAAAATAAACCAATAATAATATGGAAAGGGTTGTATTGTGGATGATTATCAAAATATTAATTCTAATTTCTATTTAAAAGACTTATTTATTCTATTTTCTCCACCAGTACGTAATAACAATGTTTTAAAAACATACATTAATTATTTAAATGCTAATTTGGGTAACGAGATATGTAATGAGTAAAGGTTATTTTTTCTAAGTTTTTATACAAGATTGGCTAAGTAGTCTGATTTAACAATGAAAATTTCTGCAAGAACAAATACCTTAAATAGGTTATGATTTTTGAAATTTCCCTGTATAGTTTTTATATTAGTTAAAATAACATTTTAAGTATCTTTGCTTTTTAATAAGTCTTACTACTTACTAGTTCATATTGTATTTTTGATCTTGCTAATTAATAATAGTTTTTTTTTGTTACAATCAAAATGTATAAAAACATAAGACATCACCCATTACACTAATTTACCTTCTTCATCAGCAGGATTGCCTCTAGTCTCTATTTCAGAACTGGATTTTTGCCTTCGGAGTAATCTTGATTTTGTCTGGCATTTTGCTGCTCTATCCTGGCAGTCGATGTGAACATTCAGCTTACACAGTCTACATTTCAGACCTTGTCTAGTATGCCCTAGAATGTAATTTTCTACTCTAGTATAACAAAGAAGAATTTCTACATATTGAGTATAAGTTCATCTACTTAGACAGCTAACTAGTCTATTAATTTAAAACAACAATATTACTAAATACACACAGAGTCAGAGTTTAGAATGGTACTTCTTTATAACAACCTCAGTGTTTCAATATATTTAAAAACTCCCTTAATACATCTATAAGGCTTCATAAGAATATCAATAATTTGTAATTGTATAAATAAAATTAGTGTTTTTTATTCTCATTGCTCATAATGATCTGTATTTATGTTTCTAGACTTTTACGGTGTACTAATTTTTCATTTAATATAATATTATTTTAGTCGATTTATCTTTTACTTTAAATTAATCTAGAATCACATGAAAAACAAAAGATTTATAGGTGTCTTCATTGAATTCCTATAACTTCCTTACTTGTATTTATTTATTTAGTTATTATTATTTTCTTGCCTATTTAATTATTATTGTTTTATTTTCTTTCTTATTAAACTTCTTAAATTAGAAGTTAGGGTTTTCTAACAATTACTTTTTACTAATGTACTGGTTTTTTATATTTTGTATTAATGAAAATAAGGTTCAAATATATGTTGTAAGTTTGTTGAATAAGGGGAGATATTAAGACAGCTACGGAAACATTTGTTATTATTTTCCTATTTTACTTGCCATTCATTAACATTTTTTTGTGATAAATTATACTTGGCTAAACTATTGCCTTCAGTACTGTGCTTCTGGTTTATCTGTATGAGCTAAAGATCGATCAATTATTGGTCTGTAAATATTAATTTTAAATCAATTTGTTTAGTGCCATTCTCCTATCACTCAAAATTTGAAGTTACATTCAGATCTACATTTGTTTAACTGGGGAATAATCGATTCGACATGCTAGCTGTTCTGACTGGTTATAAGTGTATTAATGCCAGTATACCATTTTTATAAATTATATTCACATTTATCTAGTGGTTATAAGTTGTGTGCTTTGCCGCTTATAGTTCGATACTTTAGGATAATTGAAATGTTAATAGGATAATGTTCAGTTCTACACCTGATACTTTTGTGAATTTTGTATCATTTTGCAATTATGTAAATTATTTTTTTTCATACTATTTTGTGGAAAAAAAGTGAAATGGTACCTATTCTTCACTAATACACAATGGCCTATTCATGTAAAATAGTTTTATATCCCATAATTACTTTAATAGCTACCAATATTTGTACTCACAGTTATAACAATGCATTATTGTATGTTATTGTTCTACTCAAAGAAAAATGAGATATCATATTCAAAAATAAATAATTAACTCGTGAATAAGGTGGCAAATGATACCCTAAATTGCATACTAAATAATGTTCTGAGGTTCAAATGAAATACAATAGTCAAAATAAAATGAATTGATTTAGATGTTTCGCTAGCAATATGGTGTTTTTGGTGTTTATTTGATTCACTAAACATATTTGACTTTAGAGCCTAAATTACTGTTTTAACATACTGCCTAAAATTAATTTAATGATTTACAAGGCCAACAGCATTTCCATATTAAACAAATTCTTAAAAAAATATTCAAAGTACCATTTAAAACTGAGGTTCCATTTAATAAAAAAAGCTTATCCCATTTATCAGTCAGTCATTAGCTTTTGAATTATAATTACTTCGTGTGAGGATATATATACTTAGACTACTAGGATATATATATATATATATATATAGGAGAAAGATATATAATCAACCAAAATTTAATTTCTTATTCATTTTTGTATTTTTCACTTGTGAGTATTCAAGAATTTCTCCCAGTCCTCACAGTATCAAGAAAAATGACATGTTGCTTTTATCTTATTATTTACGGTGCCAATTTTTATTGCAGGTTTCAATTTATTATTCAAGTAATTTTTATTGTTTTCAATATACACCGATTAGTATCCACAATAATGGTTGTAACTATAGTTTTTTTACAATATACAGTTCAGTCATGTCAATTATTATTACATGGATGTTTCATAATGGGACTAGATGGATAAACATTTCCAGATGAGTACAATTAAAATGATAAGGTAATTAGAACATTTTGAAAGTGATAGATCGATTAAAGATTAGTTAACTGAGAATATCAAGATGCAATAACATAATACTCTTATGGAGTATTCTTGAATGTGTTCAAGAATAAAACAGTTCATATTGAGATATTTAGCATTAATTTAACCTAATGGGCCTATTCTCAATTTCAAACTATCTAACAATTCACTGAGTCTTGTCAATTTTATCAGTGATAAAGGAGAAAGTTTCCTTCTCTTTTCATCAGGGTTGGATTAATTGTTTGAATGAGAAAGTGTATATATGAATCAGGAATAAAATGGTAAATGTAATCTATTAAAAACAGATATTTTTCCTTTTAGTTCAAAGATAGAGAAATTTGTTATGCAATTTTTTTTTATTTTTTAGGGATTTTAAACACTACATAAATTGTACATATATTTATTGTCAAATCTAAATCTAAATTACCTTCTTAGTTTGACACAGAGCGTGTGAAATCAGCATTCTTTCTTGTTATAAAACCAGTGTTAAAAATATTTTAACACTAAGAACAAAATAAAGTGGACATAACACGTGTGTGCTCTAAGGTATCATATTCATTAAACGCGCACAAAGAATTAGTTCACCATTTCTGGTATGTTCTCTAACAATTTAAAACCAACAAAAATATATAAATATTATTGAGGAAAATTCCATTGAATATTTCAACTTCTTAAAAATATTATTATTATTATTATTTATTAACGTCCACTATTTTGCAACTCAGGCTAATTGGGATGGGTTATCTACAGGTTACCACCCTTTCCTAGCCAGAGTGGGACTTTGAACGTTATTTAATGAATTCCGTCACTAAATAATTCCCTTTGCCCAGCCGAGAATTGAACTCGCCACTCTAGGTTTACCATGTGAGAATAGTAGAAGAAATATTATTATCAAATGTTGTAGTACAGTTGTTACCTAAAGGAATTTAGTTTTCTCAATCTGATCTCCATAAATAAAGTTCTCATTTATGTAATACGATTTAAAAAACAAAAATTGTAATTTATTAATTTCTAAAACAAATACATTTTAATTCAAATACAAAAGCTAATGAACAGAACAAAATACGTGGGACAAATACTTATGAAAGCATTTCATGCGACACTTCATTTCATAAGCACCATTATTACAGTTTAAACACTTGAATCTAATTTTATTCAATAGTTTGAAACCGAACAAACCTGAGAACGCTAAGAGACTTACCTCTTAGCACCTGTGAGCACACATCACAAGGCGTTATTTTTTTGTAAGTGTACTCCTGGAACTGGTGAGCACTGTCACTCGGCATCATGTTGAGCTCTTTTCCATTTCTCCTGAATAAATTATAAATAATTTTAATAACAGTGACATTTAGTACATAGTATTAAATATAAAAGACAATATTTTATTTGAACAAGGATGATGGACCTAGTCACATATTTAATTTTGCATCAATACTAAATACAGAGATAATAATGATGTTACAATTAGACAATTGTTGCACACAGTCTTATTCTCTTAATATTAATTTAATGTAAAGCCATACTTCAATTTAATAGATTAAGCTGTTAAAAAAAGATTCAAGTTTATTTTGTTAGAAAAATATTAGAAAACATTTCTTGCGTTTGGCTAATATGGAGCATCAAGGGGCTTTAAAAAATACCTTTAATAAAATTAATAGCTTTCTAGTGATTTATAAACTACTTTGATCTAGATTTTGATAGCAAAATCTAAATCTTATAACTAAATAAACCACAAGAATTTCTTAGCCCCATAATTTTTGTTTTGTTTTTTGATACTAAGTAATTTGTAATTTTAAATAGTAAATATTTTTTTCTGACATGATAATGATGATGATAAAATGTCACCACTGTTCTAAAAGAAGTGTGCATAAGTAAATTTAGATGTATTCTGATTTGCCTACAATGACATTTTCAAGATCTTCCCTAATTAATATATATGTACGAAAGTAATGCAGATGAATATTACAAAGATTTCAATTAAGATAAAGTTTAAAGAACCCGTACAGAAATTACTGACAGATGTGTGAAAACCTTTGTAGTCTGTAGAATCTTGTTGGTAGTTACCCTTGTTTAAACTGAGCCCTGAGTTAAGCTGTCTCACACAAACTCGTTTATTGCACTGGACACACAATTTTGTTTGTTTGTTCAACTGTATACATTTATATTTGCCAGCATAATAACTGAAGCAAACAGAATTCGAAATCTGTGATTTAAGAAAGATAAAAGGCTAGAGCAACGCCCAGTGGCTTTTAGTGTTTGGCGTAACTTATGCGTCTAGCATATTAATGTACCTGACTGTATGTGTTTTCCTTAACTGCAGTTCACTTCGATTTCAGCAATGCTTCCCTTATTTTTATTGTTGAGTAACCCGGGATAAAAGTGGCACTTTACAGGTACTATACCAGGTACCGTACACAACTATTACCAGTCCACTCTTAATAAATTAGGCTAAAAGAATAACCCCCTCCCAACAGAGTTAAGTTTTTATACTAAAGAGTGAAAGGTGTTTAAATGTAAATGAATGAACATAGCAATAATTTATATGGGATAATGAAAGTCTAGTAGAACTCTCAACTCCTGAACTAGAGGAGCCAATTCAATTGCAGGGATCACTAACTAAATTTGGTTTAGTTGCTGGATTCCAGCATAGCCAGAATTCAACAAAGAAGTAGTGATCACAATATGGCAGGGAAATGCATCAAGCTGACCACTTGACCACAAAATTATATTTAAGTATTCACTGGCTGAACCAACCCTCTACTTCTTATACCAGAGGACTCAGCTCATGAAGCTAATCAGTTGTCGATTAGACACCAAAAAAATAGTACAGATGCATAACATTATCACGAACATATGTTTCAACAAATAGTTTCTGTTGAATAACACGATGCCATTATATACAACGTTGAATATTAATTCAGCCATTTATGCTGCAAAGAAAACTATCAAAACATTAAACTACTAAGCTTTGCTAGGTAATTATTTATTACTAGAAAAAAGAAATCATACAATTTTCGGATATACTTAAAACTTTGGAAGCATAAATTGTTGGGGAGTTATAAATCCTCCATGATATAGTTTTGCTGGAATAAGTCATTCATTGCTTTAACAAGTAATAATGTTATTTATTTTAAAAGACTTAAAAGAGTTAAACAACAATTTAACTTTTAAGAGAAACAAAGTTGCTTTTTAAAATAGCTAAAACAATTGAGCTTTGGGGGCCATCTTTTGGCAGGATGGTTGTAATATTTATTACATGATGTTAATAATGATAAATAAAATCCATATGTAAGTTAAATATGACCTTTGGATATTTTTATTATTACATCAAGAGGGAATATATTAAGAACAGTTTTACATATTATTTTTTAAGACTATAAAAGGTTGATAGTCCCCTTAGTTCCCAGAGTGCTATGAAAAATAAACATCTGAGCTCATAAGTGAAAAGTTTAAAAAAATTGTGTACAATGAAGCTTTAAAGCCTCAGCTAATTAAGATATAAAAAGCGCAAGGCAGTGAAAATATCAGATTGGTTTACTCATATTTTTATGGATGTTTCCTCAGTTAAGACTTTGGCTCTTTTTTCTTAGAGGTGCTCCTCTGGGTAGCAGGTGCAACTGCAAGTCAAGTCAACAAGAGAAGTAATCAATTTGACACATCATGGCAATTGCCAATTATCTTCTAATATATTGTGTCCTCTTTGTGAAGCATCCTTGCTTTTTTTTATAATTCTGGCTATGGTAAAACTTTAGGATTTTTCTGAACTTTTGATCTCATTTTAAATGACAAATTAAGTGAAATAATCTCATTCAATTTTTTTTGTGACATTTAATTTAATAAAATTGATACCTGTGATTGAGACATTGAATAGATTCATATGATTCTGTACAAGATAAAAAAAAAATAACTTGTATATTCATATAAAACCATTTATTAAATGCGACAATAAAGCCCTATTGGTTTAGTAAATAAGTTTTAAAAATGATTTTAGCTTATCAAAATCAAATGGAATTTATATTCAATTTCATAGTCTGTAAAATTTGTCTAAAGGATCCCTCATTTAAGAACATTGCTACAATTCATTTGAAGGGAAAACAGGTGTAGAAATAAGCAGAATTACAGTAAAATGCTTGAAATGTGCAATAAAAACCACAATGCCAATGACTGTGAAATAAATAACACAAAATATAATTATATACACATAAAAATAAGCAGATTAATAAAGTGAGTAGCAATTAGAATTTTAATTCTCAGATGCTGATTAATTTGTATGAACACTTTTATTTATAGGTTTGTATCCCCATTTCTTGGTAAACGATTGGTATGAGTATCAACTAAAACACTCATGAAGTAACCATTCAGTTGATTTTTTTAATAGGTTCGAAATTACAAAAACTCTATACCCAATTGCAATTTTTCACTAATAAGAGTATTTCCAGATTATAACACAAGGAATAATGAGGTGTCCTAGTATTAGTATGTACCGTAAATTCCTAATCACTGGCAGAATAAGGTGGCATTCCAACTACTGATACTCCACTAAATTGTTCAAAAATATCAGAAATGAATGGAAAATGTTTTTGAAACTTGTTTAAATAAAGTTCTTCTATAAAAACATTGTTTAATAAAAAAAACAAACCATTGTATATGGTTACCAAATTGTATAGGGAGTCCTCAGTCACCATCAGAGTAAAAATATTTATAAATAATTTCTTTTGGCGGAAGAAACTGTTCAACATTAGTTTTGAAATTCTTCTACTTAAATTTTAACCTGTGAAGAGCAATTTTTCTCCAATGTTTATTAAACCTTAACTATTTTAATGGTGCTTCAACCCTTTCCTCCAAATCTAGAATTTATCCTTTATTCAAGTAAACACTCCCTTTTTTTCTTGATACCAATCAATACCATTTCCTTAATTTTATAGCAACTATGAATTCAACTATTAGCAATATAAAAAGGAGCAGGGGACAGTACATGAAACATCTGGGAAGTAGAAATTGTCTTTATTTGCAAAAATCATTAGAATCTCATTGGTTAATTTTAAATAACACAAAAATATAATCAAATTATACAGAGAGAAGGTTAATTAATAAATATGAATGCACGTCAATAAACCATTTAGTTATACTACTTGACATGATTGGAACCTCATCAGGATCAGAAAACATTACATATACATTTTAAATTGGTAATCCCAACCTGTAGCCTTATTTGTGCATACCATGCCAGAATTAATGGAAACCCAATATGGTTATATTTATCAACTGTTTAATATAGACATGGGATATTAAAATTAGTGTTTATAGCAGATGTAATAATGCAACACAATATATTTTTATAGAAACTTCAAATTAATTCATTGTCTATTAGATTATTTTATGGGAGGTTAGAAACGACGGAAGGTTCTTTGAACCTACATTTTTCATTTATTATATTTTTAATCATGCATTCAATTTTCATAGGAAAAAATTACAAATAATCAAATATGTTAACACAATATTTTTTAATTTTATAAAAAAAAGAAAACTTTATAATGATTTTAATAAAACATATTGACTGGAGAGAGACATATTAGTTATAATGCAACTGAGAGCTGTTCATGTCAAAAAACAAGGCGTGAAACATGATGAGCAGTTTGATAAATAAATGATTTAGTGAGAACCAGTATTTTTCTTTACTTATCTTCAATAAAGTAAACAATGACACAATCAATGGCATTATTGATATTTAAGTTCACAAATGAAAGAACAATGATTTGTTGTTAGAGTGCTTTGAGAAACAGAAAAAATATAAAAAAGGGTGATATCCAAGAAATGAGGAGTACAGATATGAGCTGCAGTGATATAAAAGTTACCTCATTGCAATGATCGTTGAAACAGCATGGTACATTTGGTTCTTTCTGCAGGCAGCACCATCCAATTTAGGTTAATATTTCAGAAATGGGATTTGGTTATGGAGGTAATGACAATGGGAGGTAGAGAAAAAAAAGAAAAAAAAATTCAAACAATATTAGTAGCAAGTCTACGGAAATAACCTATTCTATTTAACACTATGTTAAAATAACTATAAACTAATAAGGAAGATTTTTGTTTTAATTTTAATCCAAAATATAGTGGTTTAAAAATGAATTTCATATTTATAGTTATAAATTGTAATATACATGAACCAACCCATTTCAAGTGGCCTAGGTTGATCACTATTTTAAGGGCAGTTCCCAGGCTTTGAGAACGGGATTCATTCTCCCTTAATCCACTTAGCATCCTGAGGCAATCGACTAGCTGTTTAAATAAAAAGTATCGATCCTTGCATCTGTAATCCATCACTATGTGAATCAAAATGTATCAGTTTGAACACTTTAACCCCCAAAGTCATTTGGCTAGCTCAATGATGGCCCTTCATGGGCTCTTGATTCAAAGATTTTCTGTAGGAATTCACCAATAAAATATGACATTTTTTATTTATTTATGAAATGGTTGAACAAACAATTGCACTTTTTCAGGATATGACAAGGAATAAAAGAGAGATATATTATATCTGAAATTAATTAACTAACAGACCAAAACATTGACTATTGAGTTACACCATATGCCACTGTAAGCATGTAGCGAGGTGCTAGTGAAAATGGTTATGGAGAACCTTAACACTTTATGCATTTTCTACTCTTATGAGTGGCAGAATGGTATTTATTATTGGTGTACTGCAAAACATTTACCGCACAGAGAATATTTTGTATTTATAGATTTTTCTCACTTCCCATACAGTAGTGAGAGATTTGGAGGTGGTCTGATCTAATATTAAATCACAAGACTTCAGTCTCTTGAAAGTAGGTATAATGTTATAGCTAAGAACAGTGTTATATCAAGGGCTACAGAATAGTCTCATTATTAACATACAAAATCTGTATGTTTAAAACAGTAATTTAAGCATGCAGTTGATAGGTCCATTACTCCATGGATATTAAATCTGACATATTATATTGTACCATAAACTCTGCTTGGTTAGTCGAAGGATACTTAAAAATTTCAGATCTTTCAGCTATACCCAATGCAAATGTCAAATAAAGTTCATAAGATTCACCTTCAAGAAGGAAAAAATGGTAACAAATAACAAACATGAACTCTGATCAAATAGTTAATAGAAATAGAAATGAAAAGGAACATCATGAGTCATTATATTAGTTATAGTAAAAAACAATTAGTTAAAGAAGTAACAATTAACCTTGATAACAGCAATTTAACTTCAAGAAAATTCAGCCTCTTTTTTAAAATGCAATGTAATTATAACTTATATCAATTCACAACATTCACAGTATGAAAAAGGAGGTTAAGTTGAGAAGGCATGTATTACTAATTTATTTCACTTCTATATAAATCAATCAACTCTCAAATCCTGGAGAGGAGTATTAATGAAAAGTTTATTCAAAAATGGCACAGGCAATTAACTGAGTCACTGAAAAATATATTTGGATATAGGAAATCCTAATGCACATCAATGACTTTCCCAGAGCTTATTGAAATAAGAAGTACCAAAAGAGACTTAACCATTGGAACATACAGCGTACAAATAATATTATAATCTGAACAGCAGTTAAGTTTAAATTGTGGACATGGTTCCTCCTTCAATGGTACTAACTAGAGTATAAATTCAACTAATGCTTTTCTTCTGAATTGCTATTCTGGGAGGAGAAAGTCATTTCTAATGTAGGTAGGATGAAACGCCAATTCTTTCATCCTCCCTAAATTAATGCTTTTCTGCTGTCTTCTGCCCTACTCTCACAATGGAGTAATATTCACCACTATGAGATAAAATGCACTGAATTAATGCTTGGTTATTTATTTACTAGGAAGCATGTACTTTTGGGGCTCCGGTTATCCATGTGAGTTAAAACATTGCCTTCAATTTCAAACGGTAAACCTTAAGTGGCGAGTTCAATTCTCACCTGGGCAATAAGAATTCATTTAGTGACAAACTCATTAAATAAAATTCTTAGTCCCTCCCTGGCTAGAAAAGGGTGATAACCTGTAGATAACCCTATACAATTATCCTTATTAGCAAGAAGTAGACTTTAATAAATAATAAAAATATCATGTTTTTTGTTCAGAAGCAAGAGATTTATTACTAGAAAGCAATGTCTCTGAATAAAATTATAGTATAATTAAAAACAATAGGAGAATAACACTAATGGGAATAATAGAATATTTGCTGTCATTCATTTGGACAGAGTTCTATTATTATATAAAGGTATTTTTGAGAAAGAGTGTTTTCTTCCTTGCAGTCAGTATTTCTTATGGGAGTGAAAGTTCAACTCTTCACAAAAGAAAAGAAAATATGGATTAGAAGGAACAGGTATTTGAAATTGACACAGAATCATCAAAATGACTAGGTCTGAGAACAAATAAACATGAAATTTGTAAATATCCAAGATACACTATTGGATTACTACAGACGAGTATCTATGACATTATTTCCAATGGAAAGGAGCAAAAATACATCATTAATCATGAGAAAACAAAGGAACTTGATAAAAAACCGTTTTATACAGTTGGTGAGAGGGTCAAATGAAATCATAAGAATCATGTAAAATATTTTACTAAAAGACTAATTGAAAATAACATTTATAGGAGTGAAATTGAATTTTTCTCAATCTTGAACATTAACCGAGACATTTAATTATTTAGTTTTTAGCCTCCAGGAAACCCCCATTCCTACTCATTTCATTTTAACAATAAGCAGCTATATCTTGAACCACATCATTGGAAGATTAAATGTTTTTATTGGATTTTTACAGTGCTAGATATGAGCACATATTTTCTGTGTGACCATCATTTAAGATGTTACATTCAAAGCTGCATGATTTTAATGTGATCAACAGCACACTCGCCATCTAACAGTTTCATGAAAAACTATAAATTCCAGTGTGTGGGAAATCAGCAAGTTTACTAAGCCCCTGTGTGATGGGCTTTATTTTGTTTATATGAATCTTTTAAACAAACAGAATGACAGTCGTGTCCACTTCACCATTATAAAATCAAATTAACATTAATAAAAATATCCTAAATATTTTTAATTGGAATTTGAATAAAGCATTTTCTAGTAAATGGCAGTTCATTTACTATTATGCATTTTATACAAACTTCGAAAGTTTTAGATCAGAATATTCTAACTACTAATAATGGAAAAAAAAAAAAAAAAAATCAACACAAAAATCTTCCTTTTGAAAACCTATTAAACCTGGATTTTATTCTACAACATGCTTCTTATGTACTTCATAATGCTCTAATAACTTGATGTATCATCTTGAATTAATTGCTACAAGCTAATATTTCATTGTTTCATGTTATTACTAAAAATAGTCCCTTCCTAAGAAGTGATAATGATACTTACTTTTCTTTTTCTTGTTCTTTTCCATTTGGCGGTGGGGTTTTTAAGCTCTTAAACGCTTTGAGCCATTTCGATTTCATAGAAGCGGTAGACGAAGCAGACATTTTACGTTCCGCACCCGTAGCCCCTTCGGCAGAGTCGAGCTTTGCCGCAAAGAGCTCTTTCTGCAAAAGAAATAGAATCATATTAATATGCAATGCTTATTATACATTGGAATAATTAAAGTAAAAATATTTAGAAAATGAGTAGAGTTGATGAAGTCACATTTAATACTATGAGCGTTAACCCAAAGATAGCAACAAACAAGGATGGTTTGATGGATGAAAGTTCACAGGTATGTTTCGCTTCGAAGGATATAAAAAGAAATGAGTACGTACAACTGCAAGCAATTCAATTTATTATTTTAATTTTTTTCTAACATTAGTGCAGTATAACAAACATATGAGTAAACCAGGAAAATGAAATCGTAAAAAAAGTCCGTCACGCAGGGGCTGTGTAAACTAAGGAGACTTCCCATGTGCTTGTGTAACAAACTTTTGAGTTCATATCACAGCATATTCACTATTTCTATGTAAAAAAAAAAATCGACTGCAACAGATGAGTAGAAGGGGAGTGGTGAGGGGCGGGGGTTTACTGAAGGCTGAAAACATTAAAATCCAAATATCTCGGTCAATATTAATCTTAGAGAAAATCCGTAAATAACAACATTTAAAGACGACTAAATTTACAATAAGATTAGTTCTATACACTTTTCCAATCCAACGTACAGTAACGATGATATTTCGAATTTTCAAAATTCCTCCCCTCTAACCCCCCCCCCCCGTCCTATTTCTATTTAACGAACTCCATCTTTCTTTTTGCATATAAAGGTTATATATCCAGTTTTGTAACGATTAAACAAAAATTACGACTGCTTGAGCTGTAACAGACAAATATGTAGATAGATATGTCTATATCTATCTATCTATCTATCAATATATATATATATATATATATATATATATATATATATTTAATTTGAGGAAATTTTTCAAAAATCGCGTCATGAGTACGACCTCAATAGCTGATATCTCTCAAGAGAAATCTGTTAAAAATTACGCTACTGATATGTCACTAAATCTAATCTCAACTTTTCTTATAATAATAAGTCTATGTAAATAGGAATTAAAGTTTAAACTGGACATGAGATGTTTATTGCCTCTGGTGCTGGTACGGAAAATCGCATTATTAGGAGTGAGTGTTCTACGATGATGCGATTTTTGTAAAAGTCCCAATCGATCCCTCGTAGGAGATGGCAAAAAGTCCGTCATGCAACATAATTTACTACATAACATTTCCTATTTTGTCATTTCTTTAGTATCCCATTCTTCCTTGTCTGACGTCTTATTTATATAAGAAATAAAGCGGTTCACAATATAATTGCTTATTGCTAATGCAATGAGTACCAGTCAGTGTAATCTGAAGGCTAAATATCGTCGAAATGTGACCTCAATTCCATCTTCGTTGAAGGAGAAATGGCCGAAGGTCAATAGATACAAACCAAGCGAAATATCTCTACTGATTTATTTTCCTCCACATGTTTCGCGTCTTCTATTGACCCCTTGGAGCTCAAGTTAGCCATGGGAGTTAAAGCGTTCACCTTAATCTCAAATGGTAAATATAGAGTGGCGAGTTCGATTCCCGCCTGGGTAATAAGACTTTATTTAGTGACGGAATTCATTAAATCCTTCATCCCACCCCGGCTAAGAAAGGGTGGTAACCTGTTGATAACCCGTCCCGATTAGCTTAAGTTGCAAAAAGTGGACGTTAATATATAATTTAATTTATTGGCCCCTCTTCAGGAGAAATGCACTTAATATAAAAAAAGTCGACCTTACCGCTAACAGTAATGGAGAAGTGCCACACCACTCAACAGATAATATCGATATATTAAAATGATGAAGAAATTAAAATTCGATTACCTAAAAGGTTTCGATTTTTGAAAACTCGATTTCAGAAGAAGCATAGTCGATTTGCGGTTTATTTAAATATTTGTTAAATGTACCATGTAAATTCCTTATCTCATTTTTCTATTTCACAACATATTGTTTGTTTCTAATAATGTAGATATTTTCTTTTATCTTACGTTTTTGTCATTATCTATAATTTTTACCTCGTCAAAATTAAATTTATGCTTAATGTCAAAGAATGGTCGACCAAAGATGTTCTATTTTCTATATTATCTATATTTCTTCAATACTGTTTCAATCTGTTCAATTCTTCCTTGTGTGAAACCTTATTTGTTTAAGAAATAAAACGGTTCGCAATAAACTAGCTTATTGCTAATTCAAAATAAACAGGAGTCGGTATAAACTGAAGACTGAATACTAAAAAATGCAAGTATCTCGGTTAATAAAAGAATTAATATAAAAATTGCAAAGACCAACAATTAAAGGAATTTGAATTTTTAATAAGTTTGTTTGTTTTTCACGACTAACCTGAATTTGATGAAATTTCTTTGAGAATTACCGGTAACGCACACAAGTGATATACCGCATTCTAAAAGACAAAAAAGAGGTTTAAGGGTGGCCTAAAATGAAAATTTGTGATATTTTGATGTAAGAAAAGCTGTTCGTTTTTCTATTAAGGGTAACATTTGTTGTATGCACTTTTATCAAATAAGAAAGTCTAAACAAGAAATACCCCAAAAGTTATAGAAGGGATCAACAATTTTAGAGGGCACAAGTGACTTAAAGAACTCAGTATCTGAACTAGCACCTCTTACTAGTTTATTAACATTCTAATGTATGGACAGGAGTGTGAGTTGCAAGGGAGGCCAGAAACGAATGACAGTTATATTTAATTTCTTATTCATTCTTAGCCAAAATTATTTATTTTTTAACAGATTTCTCTTAAGGGAAAGCAGCTATTGAGTCGTACTCATGAGGTTCATTCAAAAGAAAAAAAAAAGAAAAATATATATGTATATATATTACCGCTCTAGCGGTCGCAATTTTTGTTCAATCGTTACCAAACTCGGTATTTAATCGTTTTATGTAAAAAGAAAGATCAAGTTCGTTAATGGCTGAAATCGGATCAATGGAAAGGGGAATTGCGAAAATTCGCAATATCTCTAATACAATACTAATCGGGGCCGTCCCGCTTAGCCATAGTAGTATAAAGTGGAAGTAAATAATAATAAACAAACAAAACTATACGTCGGATCGAAAATTGTATAGAGCCAATCTTATTGCAAATTAAATTTACTATAAATATTGTAATGTACATTTATTCTCTATCTTGAATATTAACCGAGATATTGGTATTTTTATTAAATGTGTGTGGATAACGGACGAGATGAAATCGGCTGATGTCGGTTCTATTAGTGACTCCCCCGAAAGCTAGTTCGGCCATTTCCGTAACTGTTCTGCTCTCGTGAAATTGGTTTAAAGACTCTTTACTACTAGTGGTACTAATATGCAGATTTCTGAATTGTAAAACTTCACATGGGAAATCTGCTTAGTTTACGCAGCCCCTGCGCGACGGACGTTTTTTGTTATTTAGACTAACTTTTATAGTATACATTTTCGTCGAATACAATGTATAAATAAAATAATTTGTATAACAATATTGCTATAATCAAGATTTCATTCCAATGCATGAACTTAATAAACTTGTACCTTTCCTTGAAAACTATCACGACAAACGTAAACGTTTCAATTCGATGCAATTTCTTTAATGCCAGTGAGAGTTTGTACAAAGAGCAAGGTATATTTATCCCCCTCTCCCCAATATACATTAGTCAGTATGTTAATTTACCTTTAAATGTATATAATAATCCATTTTATTCACAAAACACGGATTTGAGCATACGCTTTTAATACTGTGAAGATAATGTACTTAGAATTGTTAACGTAATTTAATTTAAGCAGAACTGAGATCTTAAATGGATGGTAGGCTAGTTGTCCAACCTGGATATACAAAGGCATAGGAAGGAAGACTCCCACTGTGGTCTCATGACACTCCTAACTTTACATCATATAAAGCATTTAAGCTATTTGCTTCTCCTGACGATTAAGAATACTCTAATGTTCTGAGTGTTTGTATAGCACTCTTGCATGATAAAACAGGGAGAACTGAAGTAAGGAGAAATTATTTAATTGTATGAGGAGACATTTTTTAACTCCAAGCATGTTGGTTCAGCCAAATTATGGCGGGAATGCACAAGTAAAAAATTATTACTTCTGCCCTAACCCTCCCGAACTCACATTGGGTTATGCTTACATGCAATTTAATGCTTATACATTCATTAATGTATTGTTATTCTCAGAAATGGGAATGTGCTTAATTCTCTTACGTAAATAAATTAAAAGGATGAACGCTTGGGCGTGAAAGGCTGAGTTCTTAAAATTGTTCCGTTAAAATGTTACACTTTACTAAACATTCTATGCTATGTATTAAATGTGTGAAAATACAGCAATAGTTATCGCTTGGCAATAGCTAACTCTTTTAGCAGATTTGCCTGAGGGATATCAACTGTTGACGTTGCATTCATCGGGATTTTTTAAATTCAAATATTCATCCATGCTTTCTCTTAGCGACAATAAGGTCCAAAAATTTAATTTCAATCTATGATAACCATGGTCTTGTAATTCTCTTTAAATTTACTCTTTACACTTGTAAAAGGCTTAGGAGAATTATTTTAGATAGAATTCATATTTTTAAAATGATAAACGTGTTTTTATAATAATTTCTCGGACAATCAAAAAGACAATTAAAATTGTGAAGTGGAAAGGGGGGTGGGGTCCTGATTGTTAAAAATAGTAAAACCACGAATACACTACAGTGCAGTATAATAGTTTATATGTAAAGCCTAGGACACAGAGTGTCAAGTAAGATCCCGAAATAGAACAATATTATGAAAACAAAAATCATCACTTATGCCTTGAAGAAAATTACCAGCATTTTAAAATGGGCTAGAATAAAGAAAACAATAAACATTTCAATGAGCAAATGATAGTGGATTTGACATATCCCTGGGCTACAGCTGAGACTGTTAGCATGCATGGTCTTGTGCGTCAGTTACTAACTAAACACCTCACAACTTAATTCCCCACATCTGATATTGTGGCTTAGCATAATGCACATCATACCAACTTGAAATACACTAGGTACAATTTATAATAAAATGATCCGTTTGCTTTTCTAAAATATTTCGGACAATGATAAAAGTTATTGATGTAAACAACCAAATAAAATATTATTGCAAAATAAAATGTCAAAGCCCATAATATCGAATCCTTCAATAAGGGTCGGACAGAAACGAGGAATACAACAACTACGAAACTTATTAATAGAGTTACTTACAACATTGTATATTGGAATTGTAATGTATTAAACTTGATATGAAATAATTCAATGACGAAATATCTTTGAAGACAGTGAAGCTTAATCTCACTAAATACCGACTTATTAACTCGTTTCTGCACCAGGACAGTACCACTGACTCTGTTTTTTAACTCGTAATGTTTTTCATAGAAATGTAATCAATTTTTTGCGATAACTCGGACATGAAATGTATGCCAAATAAAGTATCTTACAGTATGAACTCTGATGATTGATTTATTTACATTACCGACCTGAATACAGTATAATTAATGTAACATACTACACATATATTAGAGAACTTGAAAACACGGTTTAAATTATCACCCCATAAAAATAAGAAGAAAAGAATTTTTACTAGAGAAGGAGTCATTCTGATATCTCATTTAATAATCCAGAATTGACCACTGAATAAACTGATATAATAATCTGTTTAGGACCTACATTTGATACACGATTAACACTACCTTATTTATTAGCGTCTACTTTTCGATACTATGGGTAATCTACAGGTTATCACCCTTATCTAACCAGGTTGGAACTAAGGATTTTATTTAATGAGTTCGTGACTAAGTAAATCCCCATTACCATGGTGGGAACCGACTTCGCCACTCTAAGTTTACCATATGAGATAAAAGGCAATGCATTAACTCACATGGCTAACTAAACGTGAGCCCCTCTAACACATTTAAAAGCCCCTCCCAATTTGTATTGATTAAAGCCCTCAATAAATTGTACAATTTTTTTCGTATATTAAGGATAAACACCACATTTAAAAACTATCCTCAATATACACAACGAATTATTCAATTTATTGAGGACTTTAATCAATACTAAGTGGGAGGTACCGTAAGTTTGATGCTTACATTTTATCGTGCCCAAAACAGCTCTACAGGGGTATGGATAATAACTTTTACTATCCATAATACAAGGATAAGAAGAGATAGGCGGCTAATACAAAAACCAAAAAAAATAGATCATTTCAGAGTTGACATCGCCACCGGTGCAACCCACCACACTTAGCAGATTTCCTATGAGGCAAATCAGCTATTTAGAAGTTGCTCTCATGAAGGGATTTTCGAAGAATGTCTTCCATTACTAATAGACCCTACCTATGTATACATATTTGTCTGTTAGTGTTATAGTTGATAAAAGTATTGTGCAAAACTAAATAACAAGTACGTTAATGTATCGAATTGAAAAATCTTATCCTGTACGATAAAGATGGAGATAAGATAAGAAAAGATTTTTCAACAACTGTAACACGACATCTTGTTCTCAACCTCGATTAGTAATCGAGTTGATTGTTCTTTTACGTTTTTCGTCATTAGTATACCACCCCTATTCATATTCACTTTACTATTACTTTTAGCAGATTTCCCTTAAGGGAAATCAGCTATTGAGGTCGTACTCATGACGCGAGTTTCGAAAAATTTCTTCAAATGTCCATCGATCCTACCCAGGAGATGACGAAAATGAGGTCCGTTCAAAACTGTATGTATATATTTATAATATAATTATAGTATAATTTTATATTATACCAGCTTATATTTCAAATTATGTTTCATATAGAATTCTTCTATGAGGAGGGGGGCCGGGCTAGGGACTTCAATAAATGATAACATCTGTTTATGCGATTGGAGTGGTACGAAAGCCACTTATGTTTATGCACTCTCTGCGTAATGGAAGTTTTCCCCGGAAGAATTACATCATTCTTATAGTTATTATCCGGTTTATGGTAGTCGGTTACGAGAAATAACCTTTTCCAAATCTTTCGATAATACAAATTTTCTTGGCCAAAAAAGGCACGCACTTGACTACAAAGAACTCACAGAGAATATTTGCACTCAATTCAAATACGATAAATGAAAGTCGGTCACAGCGACTGTCTAAACCATATGTGGGCAACAACCGGCCGCTGGAAGATTTGATCCGGCCCGCGAGACATTTTGAAAACCCCTATTAAAGAAAAATATTACACTACTTACTCCAAATGAGAAACATGAGGAGAGATTTGTGGGTTTGGCAGTACTTATAAATACGAACACCTATTTTCAATGGTGAAAGTTAAAAGTCCGTCACACAGGGGCTGCGTAAACTCAGCAGATTTCCCACGTGAAGTTTTACAATAGGGAAATCTGCCTAATAACAACTGTAGTAGTAAGAAACCTCTAAACCTAAAACATTATTTAGGGCGTAACAACCCAGTAGTTTCTAGCCCCAAAAAACAGTTGACCTAACCTCTAAACCTATTCACGAGGGGCGAAGTTATAGAAACGGCCGCCAGAGCTCTCGCCGGAAAGTTCGAACATAGCCTACTGGTGACCAGTATCACGCAGAATACAAATGCAAATATCTCGGTTAATATTCAAGATACAGAATAAATTTATAGAACAATATTTATAGTAAATTTAATTTGCAATAAGATTTATTCTATACAATTTTTCGATCCGACGCATAATAACGGAGATATTTTGAATTTTCAAAAATCCCCCCCTTTAAACCCCCCCTCCCACTGGTCCGATTTCAGCTATTAACGAACTTGATCTTCCTTTTTACATAAAACGATTAAATTCCGAGTTTGGTAAAGATCAAACAAGAATTGCGACCGCTAGAGCGTTAACAGACAAATATCTCTATATATATATCTATATATATATAGATATATATCTATATATATATAAAATTGTAACCTCTGTCTGTACATTGATTTTTTTCGCGAAATTTCACGATAACTTTTCGTTTCACATGTCATAGACACCATAACTGCATTTTGTTTCTTTGGTGTCTGTTTGTTTGTTTGTTTGTTTGTTTATTTGTTTGTTTGTTTGTTACCTTTTCACGCATAAACGGCTGAACCGAAGTTTATGAAACTTGGTATCTATATTACTACTAGCCCAACTTAGACTTTAGGCTATATTAATATTCTCTCAGACGAACAGGAGTGGGGGTTATAAGGGAGGCCTGAAATTAAAAATAGCGATATTTCGTTTCCTATTGCTTTTTCAGCAAATATGAACATAACAAAAGTTTTTTATTTTGTTATTTAGAGTAACCTTTGTTATATGCACTTTTGCCGTATACGGAAGCATAAATGAGTTATACGCTATCAACTAAAGCGGGAGTCCACAATTTTTTTTGGCACTAAAGACTCATCCGAATTAAACCAAACTCGGTATGTGAATTAGTACTAACGCCTTCATTATAATAGGCTATACTAACATTTCTTGGGACGGGCAGGAGTGGGGGTTATAAGGGAGGCCTAAAATTAAAAATAGCGATATTTCGTTTTGGATTGATTTTTCGGTAAATATGCACACAACAAACGCTGTTTATTATGTTATTCAAAGTAACTTTTATTTACACATTTATCGTATACCGAAAATTAAATGAGATATACGCTAAAAACTATAGCGGGAGACAACAATATTATTTGCCAAAAAAGACTCAACCGAACTAAATAAAACTCGGTATGTGTATTAGCAGTGAGGCCTTCAATATAATAAGCCATACCAACATTTCTATGTACGGGCAGGAGTGGGAGTTATAAGGGAAGCCTGAAATTAAAAATAGCGATATTTTGTTTCCTATTGGTTTTTCGGCAAATATAATCATAACAAAAGTTGTTTACTTTTTTATTTGGAGTAACTTTTGTTATATACACTTTTGTCGTATACCTAAGTATAAATGAGTTATACGTTAAAACTTTAGCGGGCACTAACGGCTGAACCGAACTTAACAAAACTCGGTATGTCAATTTGCATTAATTCTTCTATGATTATAAGTTAAATTAAAAATTTTAGGTTCGAACGGGAGGGGGGTTAAAAGGGAGGCCTAATTATTTAGAGTAACTTTTGTTATATACACTTTTTTCGTATACCGAATTATAAACGAGATATACGCTAAAACCTATAGTGGGAATGAACAATTTTATTTGGGACAAAAGACCCAACCGAAATAAATAAAACTCGGTATATGTATTAGCACTAACGCTTTCATTATAACAAGCCATACCAACATTTCTAGGGACGGCCACGAGTGGGGGTTGTAAGGGAGGCCTAAATTTAAAAATAGCGGTATTTCTTTTTCTATTCGTTTTTCGGCAAATATGAACATAACAAAAGTTGTTTATTTTGTTATTTAGAGTAACGTTTGTTATATACACTATCGTCGTATAATGAAGTATAAACGAGATATACTCTTAAAACTAGAGCGGGGGCTAACAATTTTGTTGGGCACTAATGATTGAACCGAACTTAAAAAAAAACTGGGTATGTGAATTATCATTAAGTCTTCCAAGATTATAAGCTATATTAAAATGTTTAGGTTCAAACAGGAGTGGGGGGTTGTAGAGGCGGCCTGAAAAGAAAAATAGCAATATTTCGTTTCGCATTGATTTTTCGATAAATATGCACATAACAAAAGTTGTTTATTTTGAGTAACATTTGTTGTATTCACTTTTTTTGTAAAATGATGTAAACACGGGATATACGCTAAAACTATAGCCGGAGTAATTCATTTTATTAGTGCTTATTTAAGTGTTTTTAATGAATGCATATTATGAAAAATGATTTTGTGTTAAAGTCACATTTGATAACTCTAAATATGATTCGGATTAGTGAGGTTATATATCTCCGTCGCCTCCTTCTCATTTATTTATTTTTCCTAGAGAATAACATTGTTATTTATTTCCAATAGAAATGTATACTATAAGAGCATTTCCGTTATTTAATTTGTATAATGTATTATTTAAACAAAGTCATGGTGAATTGGCACAAGGAGCGATAGCGGAAGTTGTAGGGAATCAAACTCTTTGGTTCTGCTAATATATATCTTATTTCCGATATTTTGATGTTATTGAAACAAATATGTACCATCATAACAATTAGACGCTAATGGTAATGCCATTATGAAAAAAAACAATATCCCGTTAAACTTAATATGATTTAAAGTATTACTTATTTTGCTGGGAGGGCTACAATCTCTTCCCCTCACCCATCTCTTTGAATATAAATGAAATTATTTTTAGGGTAATACTATTATTTAATTCCGTCAGGTAGATAAATTATTAAAATAATATTCTGAATCAATATTTTAAGAAAATCATGGTGTTTAGCCCTCATGCTGGACCGGAAGATGACAGAAGCCTAAACAGTTAATTGAGTTATCTTATTACCAGTGAAATGCTGCCATTCCAGGAAGTGACTTCCACTGAGCTCTGCTATTACGCAATTACGAATATAATCTAATGTACAAAACTATGCTTAAACTACATGTGCTCGGATTGGTTTTTGACAGGAAATAAGTTTCATTATATATTTAATTGTAATAAATGCAATCCATGATTATGATTTTAAGTATTCAAAAAGGAGACTTAAGAAGTGGAAAGGGATAGATTAGGAACGGATTTTTATTTATTCTTCAACAGTAAAATTTCTCATTTATAAGTCGCCTGCCTCACGGGAAAACAATACGCAAAGACGGGAAGTGTAGTTGTAAACATTGAAGCCTTGCCCAAAAAAATACTATCATCATTCAGCTCACAGCAACGACGGGTATAGACCCTAAACACTGGGACGGAGAAATATCAAAATACTGTGCAAACTAAAGGCTTACCAAAAAAAATACCACATCATTCAGCCTCAAATGAATTCCCGGGCGAAGCCGGGTACCTTAGCTAGTATATATATATATATATATATATATATATAATATTTTGAACGGGCCTTATTTTCGTCATCTGCTAGTTAGGATCGATGGACATTTGAAGAAATTTTTCGAAACTCGCATCATGAGTACGACCTCAATAGCTGATTTCCCTTAAGGGAAATCTGCTAATACATCCATATAGCGAGAGTGTTGCATAGCCAACCGATCCAGATTCTGGCTTCTATACAAGAGGCAATATATCCTTGAACTGAGGTAAACGTTCCAAAACCTTTATCCGCTTTGATAAAAGCTATTCACCTGCAAAAAAATTTTATATCCCCTACCATTTCATCTCCTTCGCGTCATTGGAGGTTAGATAAAAGTATTCTGGGGATTCTATAAGTTTCATATTTTTGAAATACCCAAACTTTTTAAAGATTGAAATAAAACATTTCATGCTATAATAATTTTCATACTACTAAAAATTAATCAGCGTTAATCTCTTAAGAGACAACTGATAGAGGTAAAATCTTCCTAAATCGTATTTTGACAGGAAAACGAGTTTTAAACCACTCAAAAGTTTTTTTTTATTTATAAAATTCTACTCTTGTTCATGTCCTACCCACAAAATAAGCAAGAATTATTTTAGTACGATTTCGGCGATTACCGTATCAACTAATTAATTCATCTATTTAAACAAATCTTGGTTGATCCGATGGCAGAAGTCTGGTAGATGACTAATGTGATCTATAATGGAAAGCTGGGATACTGTGAAGATGTAAATGGAGTTGGTCTTTTCTTAGTATGAATGTCATACCTACTTACATTTTTCTACGTAGGACTTCTTGAATCATGGAATGTTCAATAGAAAAAAGTCCGTCACGTAGGGGCTGCGTAAACTAAGCAGATTTCCCACGTGAAGTTTTACAGTAGAGAAATCTGCCAAATAACAAGTGTACTAAGTATTAAGGGATCACTAAAATTATACTCGAGGGACGAATAGTTACAAAAACGGCCGCCAGAGCTCTCTTGGGAAAGCACTAAACAGCTCACTCCTGCCGACCAATGCAGAATACAAATGCAAATATCTCGGTTAATATTCAAGATATTTAATAAATGTATAGAACAATATTTATAGCAAATGTAATTTGCAATAAGTTTGATTCTATACAATTTTTCGATTTGACGCATAATAAAGGAGATATTTAGAATTTTCCGAAAATCCCCCCTCTAAACTCCCCCTCCCGCTGGTCCGATTTCAGCCATTAACAAACTTGATCTTTCTTTTTACATAAAACGATTAAATTCCGAGTTTGGTAACGATCAAACAAAAATTGCGACCGCTAGAGCGTTAACAGACAAATATATATATATATATATATATATATATATATATATATATATATATATATATATATATATATATATTTAAAATTTTGAACAGACCTCATATTCGTAATCTGGGTAGAATCGATGGACATTTGAAGAAATTTTTCGCGTCATGAATACGACCTCAATAGCTGATTTCCCTTAAGGGAAATCTGCTAAAAGACTAAACTAAATATATATATATATATATATATATATATATATATATATATATATATATATATATATATTTGTCTGTTACCGCACTAGCGGTTGCAATTTTTGTTTGATCGTTACCAAACTTGATATTTAGTCGTTTGTAAAAAGAAAGATCAAGTTCGTTAACGGCCGAAATCGAACCAGTGGGAGGAGAGGATTTTCGAAAATTCGAAATATCTCCGTCAATATACGTCGGATCGAAAAATTGTACAGAATCAATCTTATTACAAATTAAATTTACTATAAATATTGATATATACATTTCTTCTCTATCTTGAATATTAACCGAGATATTTGCACTTTTATTAAATCTGGGCGGCTAACGGACGAGAGTGACTTTCCCGCCAAAAGCTAGTTCGGCTGTTTCCTTGACGGCTCGGCTCTCGTGAAATTTCTCTATTGTATAACTTCACGCTTAGTTTACGCAGCCCCTGCATGACTGACTTTTTCTAGTAAGGATGGGACTTTATTTAATGAGTTCGTCACTAAATAAATTTGTATTGCCCAGGCGGAAATCAAACACGCCACTCTAGGTTTCCTATGCGAGATTAAACCTTTAATTCATATGGCTAACCTGATCCCCCATCATGATTTAATAGTATGAATTCCGTAGATGAAACAATAAATAAATTAATTAATCGATTAGGAACATTAAATCCCCCTATGGATTGCTTAATTAAATTATGCTTATACTAGCTCAGATACCCGGCTTCGCCTGGGAATTCATTTGAGGCTGAATGGTGATGGTATTTTTTTGGCAAGGCTTTACTTTGCATAATATTTTGACATTTCCCCATCCCAGTGTTTAGGGTTTATACCCGCCGTTTTTTTTTTGTAAGACATCACAGTCCTCCAAATTGTCAAATTTCCCGTCTCCTGTGCGTTATGCATAGATTTCAGCTATTAAGGACAAAATATTAACATAGATTTGAATTAATTTTTCCCGGTGAGGTACCTATTCATATTGGACAGAATTGTTGAAGAGCATATCAATATTTCTGCACAAATTACTTTAGTTTTACTGTATATCTCGTTTATAATTCGGTATACGAAAAAAGTGTATATAACAAAAGTTACTCTAAATAACAAAATAAACAACTTTTGTTATGTTCATATTTGCAGAAAAACCAATAGAAAACGAAATACCGCTATTTTTAAATTCAGGCCTTCCTTACAACCCCCACTACTGCCCGTCCCTAGAAATGTTGGTATGGCTTATTATAATGAATACGTTAGTGCTAATACACATACCGAGTTTTATTTAGTTCGGTTGGGTATTTTGTCCCAAATAAAGTTGTTCACTTCCGCTATATGTTTTAGCGTATAATTGGGTATACGAACAAAGTTTATATAAGAAAAGTTACTCTAAATAACAAAATAAACAACTCTTGTTATGTTCATATTTGCCGAAAAGGAATAGAAATCGAAATACCGCTATTTTTAAATTCAGGCCTCCCTTACAACCCCCACTCCTGCCCGTTCCTAGAAATGTTGGTGTAGCTTGTTATAATGAAAGCGTTAATGCTAATACACATACCGAGTTTTATTTATTTCGGTTGGCTCTTTTGCCCCAAATAAAATGATTCACTTCCGCTGTAGGTTTTAGCGTATATCTCGTTTATAAATCGGTATATGAAAAAGTGTATGTAACAAAAGTTACTATAAATAACTAAATAAACCACTTTTGTTATGTGCATATTTGCCAAAAAAGCTACAGGAAACGAAATATCGCTATTTCTAATTTCAAGCCTTCCTTGTAACTCCCACTCCTGTTCATCTCACAGAATATTAATATAGCCTAAAACCTAAGTTGGGTTAGTAGTAATACACATACCAAGTTTCATAAAATTCGATTCTGCCGTTTAAGCGTGAAAAGGTAACAAACAAACAAACAAATAAACAAAGAAACAAATCAACAAACACCATAGAAACAAAATGAAGTGATGGTGTCTATGACATGTGAAACGAAAAGTTATCGTGAAATTTCGCGAAAAAAATCAATGTACAGACAGAGGTTACAATTTTATATATCTATATATATATATATATATATATATATATATATATATATATATATATATATATATATATATAGATAAACATCTGTCTGGGCACCTATCTCAAGGAATTATTATTTATTAAAGATCAATTTTTGCTTCTGTGGCTAATTTATCTACAGGTTACCACTCTTTTCTAGCCAGTGTAGAACTAAGGATTTCATTTAATGAATCAATAAATAAATTCCTATTGCCTAGGCGTAAAATTATGTTTTAAGTACTTTTTATACAATAGCGAGAGGAATGATATTTCGGGAGGATGAGAATAATTATTTTTCCTATTGTGAAAATTAATTACATGTCGTTTAAATGCCTGAAATTTGTTGCAATTGTAAAAATTGTGAATTTATGAATATGTAATAAAATTGAATAGTTCATCGGGAGCCAGCAAAAGATAAATGTATTTGCTATGATTGATTGAATGGGGCCTTAAGTGGGATACATTACTCATTAATAAATCGAAATTCAAACTTTATTGACCTACGTCCAGTCTTGTACACCCCTTAGTAACACATTAAAATGCAATAATTCAACCATGAATGCATAATATGAGCAAATAACTTGTGTATGTTGTAATGACACTAAAGGACTAATATTTTGGCAGTTTTGAGTAACTGATGAGCTTAAGTTGATGAAAAATTGCTTTGAAAGAAAACTTGTGTTCGAATATATGTGAAAAAGTCCAAATAGTTCACACATTTTCTGTAAGATAGCCAGAAAACCGAGAGTTAAATAAAAACTCTGGCACGCAGGGGCTCCGTAAACTCAGCACATTTCCACGTGTTGGTATAATATAATACATATCTCTACACCCCAAATATTCCATATTTCTAATTCATAAAACCCGATGAGTAGAAAACAAGAAAGTATGAATAACTCGCTTAATATTTGAGCTACGAAAAAATGTGGAGGACAACAATTGTAGAGCATCAATTGTTTAACAAGATTTGTTTCGTATCATTTATCGATCCGACTCAAAATATCAAAGGTATTTTGAATTTTATAATCCCCCAAAATCCCCTCTATTCCTGGTCCCACTCAGCCATTAAAAAAATATGACAAGTTCAATTGGAAGAAATGGTTAAATATTGAGTATGGTATAGATAAAATATGCATTTTCTAGAGAAAACAGGAAAATACGACGTCATCAACACGACGTATTTGAATGTATAACACACAGTAAAAGTTCAAAAAAGAAAATATTTGGTATTTGCGCTTCGAATAAAGCGATACAGGATATAACAGGTTATTGTTAATTTGAAATTAGTAGGAGTGGGGGTTTACTGGCGGCTGAAAATTAAATATCCCCTATATCTTGGTTAATAATAAAAATAGTGGAAAAACATATATAATAACATTTATAGGGTATTAAATTTGTAATAAGATGTGCAATTTTTCGATCCGACACATAGTAATTAAGAATTTTCGTAATTCCCCCTCCAACCCCCCCCCCCTTCCCCTTCTCCAATTTCAGCCGTAAACGAACTTGACCATTAGGTTTACAAAAAAAGCTTATATATCGTGTTTTCTAACGATCAGCCAAAAATTACGACCTCTAGAGCGTTAAAAGACAAAAACATTATATATATAAAGAAATTATAAAACGTAAAACAAATTAAGCAGCCTCCTTTTTTTGGGGGGGGGGTTACCTATCAAGGTCAGCCTCCTTATCTGCCTTATTTAAGGTAATTATTTTCATTTTAAGTCATATTATATAAATATCCTTTCTGATGGGGATGTTACTAAGGGAGCAGTTTAAGTCAAACTTTATTATGATATAAATGGAAATTCACTATTCTTATGGACACTTTGGTTGACAGTTTTCTTATTTCTTCCAAATATTTATAAACACCCATATAATTTTGAACTGGTGTCATTTTCGTCATATCCTGGGCATGATCGATGGATATTTGAAGAATATTTTTGAAAATCCGGTATGATAAGTACAATCTCATTAACTAATTTGCGTTATGGGGATTCTGCAAAAAATTAATAACAGTCAAGGGGGTACTATTTAACATTTTCCTTCTAAAGGGGAGCACATTAAGTTAAGTACTTTAGTGAGTAGTTGAAGGTATTTCGTGAAGACAACCAATTTATCAGTAGCCCAGGCCAAAATAGAAACTTTTGAACTAGGCCATTGTGAAATGAATCTTTAATGAGTATTCTCCACATCATTGAAATAATATTTTCCGTTTTAATGAAACGAATATCAATCTCAAGAAATAATGAAGAAAGAGAATTAATGTATGACATTGACTGCTAGCATAATAAATAATAAACTCTAGAAATCATATAGAACAAGTTAATAATAAATCGGTCAGAATACTTAAGATTCTTAATCTAATTTTACATGTAACAAATTTATAGATGTTTGACTACTTTTCATAAGCATTTTATTTATTATCTATTTAACGACTGTACTAGCAGACTACTGCATAGAACCGTACACATGCGCAAATATCAAAAAGCAAATCTTATGCAACAAACGTTTTGTTTAAAAATGTTGTAATTAAATGTTATAAATTAGTATTTAATGTCAAACGAGGATGACTTTTTATTCACAAGATACAGGTTGTATCGTGGAAAGGTTTTTTCCCCCTTTTTTTTCTTTCTAGGATACATTTTTTAGAAGGAAAAATATATCAAATACTCATGCCTAGGCTTTTAAAACTTGCTAATCACTTTTTTTTTTAAAGGTATTAAAAGGACAAAATTAATAAATATATTTAAAAAGTAATAAACGTAAAGGCAACATAAAATGGGAATGGCATATGGAATATCTAAAAATATACAAAGACGAAACATTGGCTACATTAAGAAATTACAAACTAATTTCTATTTAAAATAAATACTTAAATAAGTAAATTGACATTTTTAGTGAAAATTACTTTAGCAACAATATGACAAAGAAAGGACATTTTAATTATATGGGTAGTACTTACAATTTGATAACGGATATTTGTCCAGCCCATTTTGAATAGACCGAACGGAGATATGGCAAAAAAAAACGACTAAGAAAACGATTCGGTACTGGTAAAGGTTACGGCGACGTAAATAAACACATATCCGACGGTTAAAGCGGCAAGCCTTTGAGTAAAGGCAAATATCTGTTTAAAATGTAATTGATAGACTGGAGATATCTGATTGCCTCTGTACAGGGCTAAAAGACACCGGCCGAATCTTATTGATGCGGGCCTAGAGTGAGCACTGCGCTGGCGTACGGCTTGTTCAATGGGGACCCGCCCAGGCGCCACATTCAAAATTCATTCAAGAACTCACCATTAATTCCCTTTCTGCCTAGTCATTACACAAATGACATAATTCCATCTACCAACATAAATATTTCATTTCTACCTTAATGCTCATTGACCAGCCACATCTTTATATTGAAATACTTCTCACTGCTAACAATGACAGTTTTTAGCACGAAATCACTTCATTTTTCATTTATTTTGTATGAATATATTTATGTGTGCCGAAATTATCATTGATGATGGTAGTGGATAATTAATAGTCGAATAATGAAAGTAATTGCAAAATTCCTCAATAATTTATTAGGAAAGTAGGCTTTGGCTTCCTTAACGAGATATCATCAGTGTACTAGAAGAGCAGGTAAATCAGACTAGCTGTCCGACTACAAGGATACGTTCGATATCAACAACAATACCTTTCATTGTTATGCTGACAAGTCTCAACTCTCGAAAGACGTAAGCATATAAGTTGTGACAGGGCTATGCTGCATACACCCAAGATTTGAGACTCAGGATACAAATAAATACGCTGGTTACTTTTATCATCACTGGATTTTATGTACAACCAATTTGATACATATTCTTATAATTAAACTGATGAACTGAGGGTTGTACCGTAAGTTCGTTCAGATTCTAGAGGGTAAAGTGAAACAATTTTTTTTTTAAACAAAGAATAAATTTTATTCAATAATGTATTCACCACTTTTATTGATGACCTCTTGCCATCTTTCCAAAAACTTCATAATTCCGCTCTCTTGAAATGTCTTGAGTTTAAAAGTGGTAAACTCATCGAGGTATGATTTTATGTTTCTCTCGTCAGCAAACGATTTCCCGTTAAGGCTTTAGAGAGACCAGAACAGGTGGTAGTCCAATGTAGCAAGGTCCGGAGAATACGGTGGGTGGGCCAAAACAGCGCAGCCAACTAGCCTTAATATTTTCTGTGTGATAATTGCGGGTTGGGGTTTACCATTCTCATGGCGAAAAACACCTTTGCGATTGACAAGTTCTGGGCGTTTCTGTCGCAATGCTCTTGGTCCAATTTCATTAGCTGCGTGCTGTAGGTATATCGTTTTCCTTGAGGAAGTAGCTCCTAAGACAGCACACCACGATAATCCCACCATATGGATAGCAACATTTTTTCGGATGTAAGCTAGGTGTAAAACCACTTTGTTCTCTGACATGTTCACTACGCTGTAGCACAAACAAAACTAATACCTATAAAACCAAAGTATAGATTCGAAAAGTGGACTTCAATATCATTAACATCAGATAAATTAAGGAGAACCCGAAATATATGAAAGAAGTTTTATATCAGGGGTGAGCAACCTTTTTAGTCCACGGGCCATTCTAAATTTTAAAATTTTTTGGCGGGCCGCACATAAAGTAACACTTATTAATAATTTACAACACTTTATTTATAATAATCATTAGTATAAAATTTTAAAAAAAGTAAAGATTTCATATACAAATTTTCATACAAAATAAAAACAAACAATAAAAGAACAGAAAAATGAATTTACTTGAAATTTTTAATGAGAAATTTGGCACTGTTTTTTCGAAACAAGCTGATCAATATCAGCCGGAATTGATGCCTTCTAATCGTGCATCAATCAGTATTGATCGGTGGTCATTTTGATTAATTTCATGGTTGAAAATAATTGTTCGCAAACGTACGTACTTCCGAACAGACACATCATTTGTTTTGCATTTTTCGTCAAAAGCGGAAATTTCTCAGGGCTCACATAAGATTTATAAAAATGTTTGATATTTACTGAGAAAAATACATTTTTTAAATCGGTATTATTCTGCATGTCAATCATTTCCAATTGAAAGTCTTCGGGAACTGTATCCACATCGATATTAAATTGCGATGAAAACATTTTCATGGAAACCGCTGTCTCCTAGGCTTGAACATTTCGAATCGTAATTGAAATTCGTTGACTAAAATGTCTGTATATCGTGCGTATTTTTGAGAAGTAGTAATGTTTTCTTTTTCTAAATGTGGAAAGTGAGACATATGATTCTGCAAAATACGCTGTTTCCACAATTTTAATTTGTGCTCAAAGCCCTGAATTTTATCATAGAAATTCTGAACAAACTGCCCTTTGCCTTGAAGTTCCATTTTAAGATCATAGAGATGTTGAGTCGTGTCGATAAGAAACTCAAAATCACACATCCATTCATTATTACCAAAATGAGGAAAGGCATATCCCTTCATATACACAAACAATAGTATTTCGCTTTTTAAGTTGTATACTCTTTTTAGCATTGCACCTCTACTAATCCAACGTACTTCGGTATTAAAAACAATGTCGCCATATTCAATTTCTAAATCTTTCATGAATTCTTTAAATTCGCAGTGATTTAATGCGCGCAACTTTATAAAATTAATTAGTTTAATTATTGGTACTGTGACATATGGCAAACACAATCTTGTCGCACACAAATATTCCTGGTGAATTATGCAGTGGTTAACGAATATTTCCCTTCTTGTGACCTCCTTAATGTCTTGAAATAGTCTTCCCGATACTCCTACCTCCATGCTCGACATTGCTCGTGCTCCATTTGTCGATATACCAATAATTTATTCTAATAACATTGAAAAATTATCCAACACAGACTTTAGTTCATCGTACAGGTTTTTTGCCCGTTGTAGTCCCTTGCATTGGAATCAGTGAACACAATTCTTCGGTAATATTAAAATTGGTGTCAATACCACGTAAAAATATAGCCAGTTGTGCTGTATCGCTAATATCGCAACTCTCATCAAGTGTCACCTCTCACCGGAAAGAAAAGTCCTTCATGCAGGGGCTGCGTAAACTAAGCAGATTTCCCACGTGATGTTTAGTAATAGATAAATATACATACTGCTAACACAACAACCATCGTGAATAAATACATATGGGAAATAAGAAATGTTTCATCCAATTTCAATAACCTGCCGACAGGAAGCGTTAGGTTAGAAATTTAAACAAACGGGTCCCGACTCACACCGGAAAGAAAAACAAATTACTGAAATATATCAGAATATAACACATTAATTTTATTGAGAACTATTTACTATATCTAGTACTGTAATTAATAATGAGTCAGAATAATTGTTATCTCAATCAATAAAATTTTAGTAGTCCAAAACTTTAAGATGGGGGGGGGTGGAGTCACCAGGGCATATGTGCATGTATCTCGAATAATATAGGTCTCTTGAATACAATTTTTGGTTTATAAACTTCCAATAATGTGATTTTATTATGTAGCAGAGTATTGTTTTACGTAACATGATTAGAAGTGGCGGTTTTGCTGAAAACTGAAAAATACAAATATCTCGGTTAATATTCAAGATAGAGAATAAACGTATATAACAATATTTATAGTAAATTTAATTTGCGATAAGATTGGTTATATACAATTTTTCGATCCGACCTATGGTGACGGAGATATTTCGAAATTTCAAAACACCTCCCCTCTAAACCCCCCCTCCCCCAGGACCGATTCCAGCGGTTAACGAACGTGAAATTTCTTTTTACATAAAGCGACTAAATATCGAGTTTGGTAACGATCAAACAAAAATTGCGACTGCTAGAGCGGTAACAGACAAATATATAGATAGATAGATAGATATATAGATAGATTGATACATATATATATATATATATATATATATTACAGTTTTGAACGGACCTCATTTTCGTCAACTCCTAGGTAGGATCGATGGACATTTGGAGAAAAGTTTCAAAAATCGCGTCATGAGTACCACCTCAATAGCTGATTTCCCTTGAGGGAAATCTGCTAAAAACAATTACTGAAATATATCAGAATATAACATTTTAATTTTATTGAAAACTATTTACTATATCTAGTACTTTATTTCATATAGAATCAGATCAAATTTACCTCAATCAATCAAATTTTAGTAGTCCAAGAACTTAAGCCGTGGAGGGGGGGGGGTTAACAAGAACATATTTGCATTATCTCATACATTAAAGGTCTCTGGAAACAATATTTGGCATTTAAGCTTCGAATAAAGTGGTTTTATATAACAGAGTATTGTTTATGTAACATGAGTAGGATTGGGATTTGCTGTAGGCTGAGAACTGAAAAATGTAAGTAACTCGGTTAAAATTCGAGATAGAAAATAAATATATAAAACAATATTTATAGTACATTTAGTTTGCAATAAGACTGATTCTATACACGTTTTAAATCCGACGTATAGTAACGGAGATATTTCGAACTCATTTTACATAAAACAACTAAATATCGAGTTTAGTAACTATAAAACCATAATTTCGGCCGCTAGAGGGGTAACAGACAAATATATATATATATATATATATATATATATATATATATATATATATATATATATATATTATAAACATATACACACAATATTGAACGGACCTCATTTTTGTCATCTCTTAGGTAGGATCGATGGACATTTGAAAAATAATTTAGAAAATCACGTCAAGAGTACAACCTCAATAGCTGCTTTCCCTCAAGGAAATTTGCTAAACATGCCCAGACGCTGGGAGTTCGTATTGTATGTTTGAACAAGTCGCCGAAAAGTGAGTAACTCGCCACAAAATTTTTTTCGGTTTAGTATATACTAGCATTTTATTATAATTAATTTTATAACAATATATTGATGGGAGAAAGTCGATGAAATAAATTCAATTTTAGAAATGCTTGGCGGGCCGCATGGACATGTTCAAAGGGCCGCATGCGGCCGCGGGCCTCGTGTTGCTCATCCCTGTTTTATATCATTCTACATTGTGAGATACTTCTGTAATTACAACTTTGGTGAATACTCTTCACCTTATTGATGACTACAAATTTTTATAATTTATTTGAGACATTAGTGGTATTTTGCAAAATTAATTAGACTAAAAAAGGTACTACACCAGTATCTAATTTTAAAGACCCTTTCTTCCATTCAAGCTTTTGAGGTTGTATATACTCATTACGAGATATTCGAAATAGTTTTTGTAATATCCATCGATCCTACACAGGAGACGAAGAAAATGAGGCCACTTTAAGACTATAAACAGTGTGTATATATATATATATATATACACACTGTTTATGAAGAATATGCGTATGCTCTAACGGTCACAATTTTTGTTTGATCGTTAACAAACTCGATTTTAAAACGTTTTATTACGTAAAACTAAAGATCAAATTTGTTAATGGCTGAAATGGGACCAGGAGAAGGGGAAATTCGAAAATGTCCCTTGCCATTGATTGTTAAAATAGTATAAAACCAATTTTATTGCAAATTTAATTTCCAAATGTTTATACTTTTTTTAGTAGTTTCCCTTAAGGGAAATCAGCTATCGAAGTTGTACTCGTGAAGAAATGTTCGAAAAAAAATCCTCAAATGCCCATCGATCCCACCTAGGAGAAGACGAAAACGAGGTCCGTTCAAAATTATATACAGATTTTCCCAAGTTCCGTGTCACTCCCTTAAAATCGCCAATAGTACTAATAAAACGCTGAGACATAGTGTGCCATAATTGTGACGCCTGAAGAATCTTTTCAGTCCATATTCAACCTCGTAACCTTCTCCAGTGATCATAACTTTGGAATTTAATAATTTTTATTCTTGTAGAAAATCAAATTTTAAAACGAGTTTATATTGCTGATTTTTTTTTAATTTGAGGAATCCTTTTGCTGTAAAATCCATAAATCTTTATTTTAGAAACGGCACGTTTTATTGAAAAATGCTGCGACATAAATTTTGTAGCCAACAAAATTATCTAGTAGTAGTATCTTTACCTTTCGTGGCTGGCATATTTGTTTACATTTCAGTTGTGGAGGTTTAAAAATTTGAATTGACTGAAATATTTCTCATTGTAATTAGAATTTGATCACAGAATATTCACGGCGATGTTAAGAGTAAAAGTATATAAATGTATTGTAAAACTTCACGTGGGAGATCTGCTTATTTTACGCAGACCCTGCGTGATGCATTTTTTTTCTTTATCTTAATATTAATCGAGTATTCAAATTTCTGAGTTTTCAGCTTTAAGTAGACCCCACTCCCACTTATATCATATTAACAATAAGCAGTAATATCATGAGAAGCTTTATAGAGCGCTTAAATACAACAAACTGTTTTCAATCAATTTTTACGTAGGATATATATTCAAATATTTTCACTGTCATGTCATTATTTAAGATTTTACGTTAAAAGCTATATGATTTTTATTTGACCAACACCACATACATATTTAACCTCTTCAAGGAAAACTTAAGATTATATTTAGTAATGGCTGAAATCGGCCATTGGGGACGGGGTTAGAAAATTGAAAAATCAAAATATCTCCGGTATTATGAATCGGATGGAAAACGTTTATATAAAAAATCTTGTTGAAATTTGAATTTTCTATAACTATTGTAAATATACTCGAATATTAACCGAGTTATTTTTATTTATTTTTATTTTTTTGGTTTCAGCCATTTGAAAATCCCTACGTCAAATTTTCATTTGAAGTTCCTCAGTCATTGAACATCTCTTGTCCTGATACGAACATTTACGTTTTGAAATAAATGCAAATACGTGACGCACGTGTGAAACCTGCTTATTTAACGCAACCCCTTTTATTATAGCCTACTAGTGGCTGTTCCTGTAAACCGGGAAGATAAAAGATTCTACAAAACCCATATAGGGGAGGGACTCGACAAGGAATGCAGAGGTTTAAATCAATAACCAACGAAGAGATCCGAAATAGATACAAGAATAAATTAGGAATAAGCACTCAAAAACATCAAGAATAAGTGCTCAAAATACAAGGGCGATACTATGTATGTGCAGCCTCCCCTGCCTCTAATATCTCACAGACTGAATGTCGGTGAGGCACTTTACAAAGGAGATGGTAATGAGATACATAATCTCGTCGAGAGGTTTACCGAGTACAATGCATTCAAACAGATTCAAACGTGGGCATCTATGATAAAATTGAGTTAAAAAATTAATATAAAAAATCAAAATAATACTCTAGCATTTCGGAGGAGGCTTGCTGATGAGGGAGACCTCCTTCCTAAAGAAAGCCTGTTGAAGGTTGATGCAGGCGGAGAGCCTGCCATGGGTCGGACTGGGGCCAGTAGCCGATGGCTTCTCATCCGATTACTCCACAATGCTGACCACTGCAGTCCGCCTCTAGAGGCTTCATCTACTAGACTCTTATTGTAACAACCAATGTATTTATTGGAGGCAGTGCTCCTAGTAGGTATTGATTACAAATTCAATCAATCGAAATTTCTTGCTACCATCAAATAATAAAGAGTTTTTACTCACTGAGGAAAACCGCTAAGGCTGCATTACTAAGGAAAAGGATTTTTGTCAATAAATATAACATGCGGTTACAGTATGTTGCAGAAAATTACAAAGAAATTTCATTTTCACAAAAACAAAACAAAATTCCTTCAATAGCAATTTTTTTTAACGAACATGTCGTGGGTCTGTTGAAAAACAAGTTGCCTAAAGTGTGAGACGGCTTTAATACGTGCAATTGTTCATAATATCTTTATCGTTGAAAAAAACCAACAAGGAATCCTATGATGTGGAGGAAAACAAATCTGTTTTATTTATTTAACCCCACATATCTCGTGTCTTTTATATCAACTCTTCAGGAGTTACAGATTTATTTGTAGACCTCTACCCTTAACACGGCAGTGGTTGCTTAAAACAAATAGGAGTCCGTTAGGAACTGTTTAACTTAAGCAGACTACCTTCAAGCAGAAATGACAACCAAAAGATGCAATATGGATATTCTAATTCCTTAGCAATTATCCTATTTAAGAAAAGTCCGTCACGCAGGGGCTGCGTAAACTAAGCAGATTTCCCACGTGATGTTTTACAATAGAGAAATTTCACGAGAGCCTAGCAGTTAAGGAAACGGCTTTTGGCGGGAAAGTCACTCGTCCGTTAGTCGCCCAGAATTAATAAAAATGATAATGTCTCGGTTAATATTCAAGATAGAGAATAAATGTATATAACAACTTTTGTAGTACATTTAATTTGTAATAAGATTTATTCTGTACAATATTTCGATCCGACGTATAGTAACGGAGATATTTCGAATTTTCGAAAATCCTACCCTCTAAACCCCCCTCCCACTGATTCGATTTCAGCCGTTAACGAACTTGATCTTTCTTTTTACATAAAATGACTCAATGTCGAGTTTGGTAACTATCATACAAAAATTGCGACCACTAGAGCGGTAACGGACAAATATATATATATATATATATATATATATATATATATATATATATATATATATATATATCTATATATATATATATATATATATATATATATATATAGTTTTGAACGGACCTCATTTTCGTCATCTACTAGGTAAGATCGATAGACATTTGAAGAAAAATGTCGAAAATTCCGTCATGAGTAAAACCTCTATAGCTGATTTCCCTTAAGGGAAATCTTCTAAAAATTTGAAACTTAAGGTGTTAGATTCCACGAACAGGAAACTGGAGGATTTATTTATAGAGTTTGATGGCAATCAAAAAATTAAGTACGTTACGCAGGTACTAAACAACCTAAGCAGATTTTACTGCGTGCTGGGATAACACTAGTCATCTGATCTTACCATCTATTTTCTATTTCTCCTGTAGTAAGAAGCTAATGTATACAGAAACTGAAATGTAGACAGAACTTGAGAATTTTAGCAACACAGTTACGTAAAATACACATGTAAATATTAGAAGTAGTGGTTTACTGAAGTCTGAAAACATACAAATAACTCGCCTAATATTCGAGATAAGAAGGATATGCATTAAAAAACATTTGTGGAAAATAAATGTTTAGCGAAATTGGCTCTATAAAATTATTCGATTCGACTCATAATAATGGAGATATTTTGAATGTTCAAATCTCCTGTATATTCCGCCCCCCCCCTTTTCCTGTTCCGATATCATTTTTTAACGAAAATGATCTTTAGTGTTCAGTGAAAAGTATAAATATCGAGTGTGGTATATATCATGAACCATTTTCAAATCAAGAACCTAATCTTAATTCATAATAGAACAAATAGTATTGGCATGGATCTAACATGGAACGTATACAAATCGCGATCAAACAAAAGTTACGACAGCTAGAGCGGTAATAGACGAGTATATATGTTTCTGTGTGAGTGCGTGAATGTAATTTTGAACAGATCTCATTTTATAGCCAGTATCGATAGACATTTAATGAAATATTTCGAAAATCGCGCCGTGAATAAAATATAGAGCTTTGTCTATATTTATCAAAAATATATGAAAGGAATGTGAATATATATATATATATATATATATATATATATATATATATTTGAATATGGACCCTGAAAATCTGCTGTTTCCTTAAGCACTTAGTGGAGAAGTTGGCAGCTCAGGATTTTAAAACTTATAATGAATGACGTGGGTACCTTTTTATTACATAAAACAGGGTATGCCTAAATTTCAATTATTTATTAACGTCCATTTTTTGCAACTAAGGATAAATGGACGGGTTATCTACAGGTTACCACCCTTTTCTAGACAGGGTGGACTACGGATTTTATTTAGTGAATTCCGTTACTAAATAAACTCCTATTGCCCTCGGCGGGCCTCGAACTCGCCACTCTAGGTTTACCATGTGAGATTAAGGCCGACGCTTTAACTCACGTGGCTAACCTGAGCCCCGGGTATGCCTATAGAATAAGGTTAATAGAAAAAAAACTGAAGTGCGTACCACAAAAATTCCTTGTACATTTACTATTATATAAAAAAAAATTTGGTTGCACTTCATTTAAAGTAATTTCAATTGAAAGTAATATACGCTCCGTTCCAATGCTTCGGATCGAAACACAGTACTTATCAGTGTAAATGTGCTCAGCACATTTATTAGTAGTTATCACTCACGGAAACCTACCTCTTCCGGACATAAATAATTATCGATTCATTTTCATTTTTTGGGAGTTTAAATTAATCCAACCATCTAATAGTAATACTTAAATAACCAAGAATATTTACAATTAAAATTTAAATATGTTTGTTTAAAGCTTATAAAAACTGTTTAGGCGGAGTTAATGACATGGACAGCCTAACAAAATACGCAGTATTCCATCTAGTTGATTCCTAATTATTAGACTTAGGAAAACTAATTATTTTATACTTAAAAAAACTACTAAATATTACGATGGGCTGTTTAGATATTTATAACGATGTTTTTTCTATAACAGTGTCATTCTTCTATATAAAGGCCCACTAATTGTGCTAGTGAACAGTGAATTTCTCTATTCAGACTCGACGGCTTTAAAAATGAGTGTGATATATATTCCAAATTCATCATTGTTTTTTACAGTGAGTTTCCACTGTAAGCGAGTAATTAGGCTAGGCGGATAGGTTGACGAGAGACTATTAATCAAAGTGAAAAATCACTATCTAATGGTTTTTCAAGAACTGGACAGCGGCTGATTGAAAGGGATGATGGAAATCCATTTCCAAGGTGCGTGATCGTTCTATCTCCGTCCATCTGGTCACCTAACCAGGCAGGAAAATCAGCTATTGAGGTTGTACTCATGGAACGATTTTTCAAATATTTCTCTTCAAAAGTCATATTTTTCTCTCAAACGCACCTAGTAAAAGCCAAACAAAATTGACTGTCAAGAAGGGGCTGCGTAAACTAAGCCGATTTCCCACGTGATGGTATGACATACTAGTGAACTCATCTCCATTCTCTTTTACCATACAAAAACCAATGGGTAGAAAGGGGGGGGTTCAATGAAGATTGAAAACATGGAAGCACGAATAACATGCTTAATATTTGAGTTACGAAAAAATTGTATAGAACCACAATAGTAGACCATCAATAGTTTAACAAGATTGGTTCTATAACATTTTGCAGTACGACTCATAATACAGTAATATTTTGAAAATCGAATTTCACCCTCCTTCCGCCCGATTGCAGATCCGATTTCAAGCAACAATAAATATGATCTGTAGTGTTGACTGAAACGGTTCAATATCGAGTATGGTATAGATCAAAGAAACATTTTCGAAACAAGAACACAAATCTTAATTGATGATGTCACACTACGAATTTGAACGCATCTTCCATAAAAAATGTCTCTTGAAAAGAATATTTGGCTTTTAACCTTAGAATAAAGTGGTTCGTGATATATCAGCTTATTATTAATACCACATGCGACCATGCGACATGCGTAGGGTTAAGAGTTCACTAAAAAATCCAAATATCTCGGATAAAATTCAATATACATAGTAAAGTACATAACAACATTTAAAGGTTATTACATTTGCAAAACGGTTGGTTCAATGGAACTTATAATAGTGGAGATATCTCAAATGTTCGAAATTCCATCCCCTAAACTCCCCCTCCCCTTCAATTTCAGCCGTTAACGAATTTGATCTTTAGTTTGCTTGAAACGCTTATATATCGAGTTTGGTAGTGATTAAACAAAAATTGTCTTCTAGGCAGGATCCATGGAGATTTGAGGATATTTTTCGATAATAGCGTCAATCAGATAATATGAACTAAAATGGGTATAATTACCTTAAATAAGGCAGATAAGAAGGCTGACCTTGGTAAACACCCCCAAAAAAGATAGCAGCTTAATTTGTCTGTTTGTATATAATTTTGAACGTATCACATTTTCATCATCTTCTAGGTAGGATCCGTGAACATTTAAGGAAATGTTTCCAAAACCCCTCATGAGTACAACCTCAATAGCTGATTTCTCTTAAAGAAATCTGCTAAAAAGGCAAATAACTCAAACAATATAAGAGTAACAATGTATAAAACATCAATTTTAGGAAGTTAAAATTTTCACTGAGGGTGGCTATATAACATTTTTTGATAGGACGGATAATAACACTGACATTTTGAATGTCTGTTTAATCCCTTTCTAAATCCTTCCTCATAATGATCTAATTTCCATATTAATGGAATTTCTCTTTAGTTGTAGTTACACTGCTTAAATATTATGTTTGAAAGTATCAAAAACAAAAATTGTATCTGTGTGCTTTTAACACAGTAGTGACTAGAATGCCTTTTTTCAACATCTCTAGGATCAGAAGAAAATGTACTAACCACCGAATTTGAGTGGGTAGGGGTTTAGATGAGGGTGTAACCTCCTATAATTATCATGGGCAGATCAGAAAAAGTCCAATCATTTATCTTATTTAAAATTTAATAAGGCGCCATTTTCTTAGAATATATTCTTCTGTAACTTGAATATAAATGGCTGTAATTATATTTATGCATTTTGAGCCTTCAGTAGGTGTTGACCTACTCGTGTGATTATTAAATTAATTTATAATGTCTCTATTAACTGTAATGTTCGGCATAAATTTCATGTTTGGTTTGCTAGTAGTGTTTATTGAGAGAAAAAAGAGAATAGAAAGTGAGATAATGTCATATGTATCTCATTCTAGCAAGTGGAAAGTCTACTTAGTTTACACGCTCTGAGTGACGAATATCAAAAAATAATAGGTTGCGGTAGTTTAGTGGATTTTTTGTAATGTGATGGGTAGTATAGAGATCAGCAAAAATCATTAAAACTTTAATTGCTAAGCCTGATTAATACTTCCTCCCTTATGTGAGTCTCTGGCTACAACTCCACCCTTCTGCCCTATCAAGGTCCCAAAAGAGGTAGTGTGTCTATAGGCCCTATATCCTTCTAGCAATTTATTGTAGATAAATATATATATATATATATATATATATATATATATATATATATATATATATATATACCCTCTATATTCTATTATATCTCATGGTTAGGTTTTATGTGAGTATTTAAAAATTAAAATGTTATTCAACATTGTATGTATATTACAATTTTTTTAACTGGTATCATTTGTGTTGCAAGTTTTTTTTTTTTTTTTTTTTTTTTTTTTTTTTTTTTTTTTAATTTTTTTTTAAATGATTATTTCATTAAGGTTTATAACTGACTTTTTTAAAATTTATTTATTAGCATTTGTAAAATGTGCAAAGTGTGAAAGTTGTTTTGTTTGTTGTAGGTCATTTGAAGAGGGGACACAGTGTAAGTTTAAGCATCAAAATAAAATAATTCTGTGAGAAAACTCCTTTGGACTTAAGTGGTCTTTACTATCACCCTCACCACCAGCATTACAATGGTTTTAAATTGTAAATTGGGCATAATTAAGTTAGGGATGGAAATGAAAATTGAAAGCTCAAGAGCACATGAAGAGCCTATTACTGCCAAATTTTGTCAGTATATCAAGTTGTCTGCTTGACACATTTTCAGTTTTATTATGGTGGCATTACGTACCAAAGATAACTTTATATTTATCTCACGAACCTGAGTTGGTACCAAGGGAACTGACTGAAGTCTAACCTAAGACTGGTATCTGCACATATAAATAAAATTATGTGTGATACCGAGCAGTACACTTTGCTCAAGCAGAGCAATCTAGAGAGCAGCCAACATGGTTTCAGTTCTAATTGTATCGACTCTTTTAAAAACAAATCTGAAAAGGGGGTCTCTTTTAATGAATATGGAATATGCTATTACATTAGACCTTTCCACAATTTGAATTCCCTAGAGCACTCTTCCCTTCCCTCTTATCGCTAAGGCACCCTTGCCAATTAACTTGGTTTAGGGGTGAATGAATACAGTAGGCGGTTAGTCAGCTTTCCTCTATTCAGCTTGAAAACCATTAAAATATCTGGCTACTCATAGCTCTTCCTAAAATACTATTCTACTAGGGTAATAAATGAGTCCCTAATTTGCCAGAAAAGGTTGGAGTTGTGTGCCACCTTGAAGTCATGCACTGTTTGGTTAACTCACCCAGTTATCAAGTAATGCATATTGAGTTACTGGCTGGTATTACAGGAATTCTTTTTCCTGTCACTTTTTTTTACCAAGTCCTGATACCATTGTGTTCAGTAAAAAAGTTGGCAATGATTGTATTTGTAAAAAGTTAAGATCAAATACTCAATGAAAGCCCACAGATCAAAGGCAAAGACACACATTCCCTTCTGATATTACCTATTCGGGTTGCACCCAAACACTGGCAAAAGTGGAAGAGTTGTTAGAAGAATACTGAAATCCTCTACACAAATAAAAAGAAAACCTTGTAAAACTATTCATTATCAGAAACTTATATAGTACATTCATTAAAAAAATGATCTCAAATTCAATGAATAGATCATAGAAATTTTTCGATTTGATAATAATACATAATAAATAAATTTTATAATAAAATCTCTCTCTCTCTCTTCCTACACATACACATTTTTTAAAGGAAAAAACATTATAGATCCTCAAGACTTCCTACTGTATATAAAACTCTTTGGACTCTTTTTAATGTAAGCTTTTTATTGTAATTCATTGTTTCAATATGGAGAGTATTAAATGTTTTTTCTGTACCATTAGGCAGAAAAATAAACATGAACTTAAAAATAGAAAATGGCAGAAACCAGAAATATATTCATCAGTGATGGGTCTATAGTTCTTTTAAAATGTAGCTACAATCTCCCCTCGATCATGCTGGAGTCTTCATAATTGTGAAGTAAGCAACGTTATATCAATCTCTATTTTCCCAAAACTTTTGTCAGATTTCTTTTTCTTGTGTTTCGTGTTACCATTTCATTACATTAAAATATGTAAGTTTTAACCCTCTTTGTTGTTTGTCGTTTCATTGTTCTTTTCTTAAGGAGAGCAATTGATAATCTCTAAGAAATTTCAACATTTTTATTTTCTTTTATGGTTACACAAATGCTTCCAAAACATTCTGGAGTTTAAACTCTAAAGGAAGGTCATCTTTAATCCAGAATGGTACACTTTGAAGAATGCATACCACGATTTTATAGTATGAAGGAGATAAGTGCGATAAGCTAATATTGAGCCCACAGATTTCTCTAATATTGTTTATTTTAGGTTCTTTAACTACCCGGAATAAGTCTTTACCAGTCCTACAAGACCCTTTACTCTTCAAAGATATAGATAGGTAAATGTAATGGAAAGATTGTCACATAATATTTTTACCAAAAGAATTTTCTAATTTCAAAATTATCCAGCTTCGTACCAGGAAAATTCTCTATTTTATTAATCTATTCCCAACTATCTTCTTTGTGCTAAAAAGACCAGGACTAAATGACCTACCACGTATCTAAAATATGTATTTCTTTATTTTTTATTCCCCTAAAATATAAACTTTTACTACTTTAGGCCCTTTGCTTGAGTCGGAAGTGAATAGTTCATTCACTACCCAAACAAAATTCCTTGAACCCTGCATTATTATGTGCTGACATTTATGCTTTCTCAGTTCACACAACTTTTTTACTCTATTTGTGCCAGCAAAAAGAAAATAGGTGGGCATTCTGGGTCACTAAATAGAAAATGTAGTGATGAACTCATTAAATAAAATCCTTAGTCCCACCCTGGCTAGAAAAGGGTGGTAACCTGTCAATAACCTGTCCCAGTAGAATAAAGTGGACATTAATAAATAAATAAATAATATTTAGGAATGCTTAGGCCATAAACTAATTCTATATTTTAACCTTTGTTGTTTAAAATATTTATTATATATATACATATATAGTTGTGTTCTGGCTTCAAAGCAAAGATTTTTAAGATGGACAAAGATTTTATTTTCCAGGCAAACTTAAATATAGTGTCATGGTAAGGTAATTAATTAATAGAATTTCAAATCTCATTTAAAAATAATTATAGGAAGTAAATATAATAAAATAACCCATTTTATTTATTTTCATTCTTGTGTATCATCAAGGGAGGAATATTTGTCCACTTCAAACCCAAATAGTTGATGTATTAGGGCTTACTGTACAAGCCTGGTTGTACAGTCCTTGAAGCACCGGGCCCTTTGCCGCTACTATTTCTTTAAGGCTCCCAGCATATCATCTCCATCTGCAAATCTACCTCCAGTTCCTTAAGCAAATTCTACCAGGGGCATACATCTTTACCTTTTCCCTGGTGTATATTCTTATGCATCATTTCAGAAAGTCGCAACCATTGCAGTCTACCTTTTCTTGGTTGCACAGATAATGTTTGGTTTGCCATACAATGCCATTTTTACAGCAATGTTTCTTATGTGCCTTCCATGTTGCTCCTTGATGGCTTTAAATATTTTTTGCAGGCTTTTCTTTCCCAGACCTTTTACTTTCTAAGAGAAGATTTTGAATCAGAGATCTTTTTGAAGGTCAAAAGATATATACTGTAAGAAGCCACAAAATTGTATTCTTGATAAACCAGATTCACAGAGATAGTGTTTACTCTTCCAGTCTGACCAAAATTAAAGTGCTTTGCTATTTCATTGCACAAATTAAAAGCAGTATTCTAATTGTGAAGAATTTGGATTTTAGATTATATGTTATGACCATCCAGGATTCATTTTGAATAGCTCTGACATGTAATTCAAAAAGTCCGTCATGCAGGGGCTGCGTAAACTAAACAGATTTCCGTGAAGTTTTACAATAGAGAAATATCACGAGAGTCGAGCAATTAAGGAAACGGCCAAACTAGCTTTTGGCGGGAAAATTACCCGTCCGTTAGCCACCCAGATTTAATAAAAATGCAAATATCTCGGTTAATATTCAAGTTAGAGAATAAATGTATATAACAATATTTATTGTAAATTTAATTTGCAATAAGATTGATTCTGTACAATTTTTCGATCCGACGTATAATAACGGAGATATTTCGAAAATCCATCCCTCTAAACCCCCCTCCCACTGGTCCGATTTCAGCCGTTAACGAACTTGATCTTTCTTTTTACATAAAACGACTAAATATCGAGTTTGGTAACGATCAAACAAAAATTGCGACCGCTAGAGCGGTAACAGACAATTTATATATACAGTTTTGAATGGACCTCATTTTCGTCATCTACTAGCTAGGATCGATGGACATTCGAAGAAAAATGTCAAAAATTCCGTCATGAGTACAACCTCAATAGCTGATTTCCTCTGAAGGGAAATATGCTAAAATGACTAGCCTACTATGTTCCAACAGGAAAAATATTCTGTTCCCTAGATCACCATGCTCCAAAGCTTATTTTGTGACAAAATATCCTCTCTAACAGTAACACAATCTAAAAAGAATTGCAATAAATTAAATAAATTCAAAGCGAGTAGAAACTAACAGAGAAACAAACTAGTAGTCAAAGCTAGCAGGCCAATAGATTAGTATCCTCTCCAATTCATTCACTCAGAAAAAAATGCTTTGACCAACCATGGAACGTTTCATTACCCTCATCAACAATTTCCAACTTTATTATATCCTCTCTGTGACATTTATTTCACAGTTTTTATGTAGATTATAATAGAGTTTGAAATTTAAGTTTCTTTTTCTTGAAGGAGGATCTAATGTCAAACAAGTAGTTTTGTAGGAGTTTTATTTTGTTACTGTGAGCACCTAATTAGCTGCTGAGCGTGAAACATGTAGTGCTGAAATAAATTTGTCACAGATACTAAGTAAACTGAAATTTCCCATATTATGAAATGTCAAGCTTATCTTAGATAAATTATCTAAAATTCGATTTTTTATTTCCTGAATAACATGAAGCCTCTATAAAAGTGACTGCAAATTTAAGTTGGGTATGAGATGATTAGTCAAACTAGTCAATAAATAAAATAATCTCTTAATACTTCAAATTAAAAACTTGTTAAATATTCCAATTAGACAAATAATGTAGAGAACAATTGTAGGACATCAAATCATTCGCATGATTGATTATAAAACATTCTTTAATCAACTAAAAATAACAGAGATATTTAGAATTTTAACCCCCCCCCCCCTCCTAGTCTGACTACGGTCCGTAGCAAATTTTATCGGTAGCATTAAATGAATCATTTAAATATTGTCTGTGGTATCATCATTTATCAATGTATCTCATACATTAAATGTCCATTAAAAAAGATTTGATATTTAAGCTTAGAATAAGAAGCTTTCCTGAAATATAGTTTATTACATGTATTTAGATGTACATGAGATGAGTAGAAGTGAGTATTTACTGAAAGCTGAAAACAAAAAAATGCAAATATCTAGGTTAATATTTGAGGTAAAGAAGAAATATACAGACTAACATTTATAGTTCAATTTACAGGAAGATTGTTTATGTAAAAGCTAAATACACAATTTTTTGATCTGATCCCACTAGTTAGGAGTAATTAGAATTTTTGATTTCTTCTCTCTCACATATTTAATTTCACATGAGATGCTTAAATATCAAGTATGGTAATGATAAAACAAACACTGTGACTGGCAGAGTGTAAATCGACATATTTCTCTCACACACACACACACACACACACACACACACACACACACACACACACACACACACACACACATATATAGACACACACAAACACAAAAAATTTGAACAGACCTTATTTTCTTTATCACGAAGGCAGGATCAATGGAAATTTGAAGAAATAGGTTGCAAAATGCACCATGAGTAAAACCTTTACAGCTAATTTCCCTAAGTGGGTGTGTTAAAAAAAAGTCAAATGATGAAAGCAGACTTTACTTTATTTGTTAAACTTTGTAAATCTGTTATGATGGAACTATTTGGCAGGTATACACTGAAAAGTAAGAATGAACTCTTACTAGAAGTATTATGAACAGCCAATTATAGATAATGGAAATACTGCAATTCTGAACAAAATTTATGAATGATATTTATTGCCTCATTCATTATAGTTCATAATGTACAAAAAATACTAAATTAACTTTAAATTTCAAATTATATATATATATTGGCTATTCACATGAAAAATGTTTACTAACATGCATATTTATTTCTTCCTAGAGATAGTTATTCTGATGTTTTAATAGAGAAACCACATTATTTAATAAAGTATTACTTACTGTGGCTTTTACAGCTGCTAGATTCAGTTGAGCTGTTTTCAAATCATACCTCTTCATGGAGATGTCTTCCTGGATTTCATTCACTTTGTTAAATAGGGAGGACTCGATGTTCCTATAAATGATAGATTATAATACATATTAATATTAATATTTTGCATTAATATGTGTTCCAAAACAGGAGAAATGTATTTGTAAAAACCTTCATAAGCCATTTTACCTGATTGATGATTTTATACTTATTCATCAGGGATCAGTGGAACTATTATTTGAAAATCATATGATATTGGTAAGTTTGCACTATTTTTAAACTTAAAATATTTTTAAGCTGAATTGAATCCATCACCCAGTTATTAGACACAATATTAAACACAAATTTATCCAAAAATTATCTCTCCTCACGAGAATCATCACTTTTTAAGCAGAGGATTATTTTCATTAGTCGAATAAATTTTCCAAAACAATGTGATTAGTGTTATTGAAAACTAAATGGTCTACTATAAAAACTATTTGATTTAAGCACCAAAAATTCGTCCCATTTTATTCAGTTTCTTTTGAGCTTTTCACAAAATGTATTCAAACAAATACTGAACCTTACCAAACTTCAAAATTCTAAAATTTGTCAAATATTTCTTTGAAAAATGTTCATTAGCTACTATTTGTTAATGTGCGTGCCATTTTGGTATTCCAGTAGGAACATAATGAACTCTTTTTATATAAATGTTCAGTATAATTCTGTAAATGCTTTTAAACCATCTGTCTTGAGGAGATCATAGAAAGGTTATGAAGTCTGGCTTATTTGCCAACTACTGACATTAAATGGATATTTATCATTATTTTATATGCGTGTATCTGCCCCAGGATAAGATGGTCTGATGACTTGAATGAGGTTTTCTAGAGGCTCATCACCTGTTGCTGGGAAAAAAAAGTCTGTCACGCAGGGGCTGCGTTAACTATATGGGTTTTCTAGAATCTTTAATCTTCCTGGTTTACAGGAACAGCGACTAGTAGGCTATAATAAAAGGGGGTTTCATTAACTAAGCAGATTTCACACGTGCGTCACGTATTTGCATTTATCTGAAAACGTAAAAGTTCAATGAGAACAATATTTGGTATTTAAGATTCAAATAAAGTGCTTCATAACATAATAGAATATTGAAAATATGAGATGAGTAGAAGTAGGGCTTTACTGAAGACCGAAAACTAAAAAATGCAAATATCTCAGTATATAATCAAGATAGTGAAAAAAAGGAACATAACAACGTTTATAGAACATTACATTTGCAATAAGATTGGTTCTATACAATTTTTCGATCCGACGCATAATAACAGAGATATTAAGAATTTTCGAAATTCTCCTCCTCTAAACCCCCCCCCCCCTCCCCCTGGTCAGATTTCAGCCATTAACGAACTTGATCTTTCTTTTTGTATAAAACGATTATATATCAAGTTTGGTAACGATAAGTCAAAAATTGCGACCGCTAGAGCGGTAACGGACAAATATATATATATATATATATATATATATATATATATATATATATATATATATATTTGTCTGTTATACAGTTTTGAACGGACCTCATTTTTGTCATCTCCTGGGTAAGATTGATAGACATTTGAAGAAAAATTTCGAAAATCTCATCATGAGTACAACCTCAATAGCTGATTTCCCTTAAGGGAAATCTGCAAAACTGGCTGAGAACTGCAATAAATGATATTATAAAGTGGTGATGAATGAAACCTTTCACAGAAAATTTTGCATTAAAAATAAAATATACTAAAAATTAAGTAATAATGATTGATTTGTTGTTGTCCAATTTTTAAAAGTCTAGTTTCTAATTTAATTTTAAGGGTTGATTTCACATGAAATATCCCCTATTTGTATTCCCTACTTCTCATTTTTTGATTCAAGTGTCCAACTCAGAACCACTTCACTTTGAATGCTTATGAGTTATTCTTGGTTCTCACTCTATCTGCTCTTCTTATGTAGACAAAGGCATAAGAAGACAGTTGGCTAGCAAAAATGGGCATCCCACTAGAAGTTAGGAAAGATCAAAGGAATAGAATTTTCATGAACATTTATTTCCTGCAAAGTCTGTTAAAACTAATAATTCTGCATCTGTGGGAAAGGAAAATACCAATACACTCAACATGTGATCAGAATCCAATTTTTATTGAAAAGATAAAATTATTGTTTTGTGAGGATAAAAATATTTTCTTAAGTAATTACTTCCTGCCCCTAATACTGATAATTTATTTAATTCAGGAACTAAGGAGGATATACCTTAATTTTTTGATATTCTGACATCAACACTTACATTCAACTTTGAAAGGAATCTTCAGTGGCTAAAAACCATGGGGTAACTCGTAATTTTTCAAATACTGAAATGGACTTTCTAACTAAAATTTGTGTCTCCCCTAGAAACTTGAGGTCCAATCAAATTTATCAGGTATACAAAATCTGATGGGAACACACTAGAACAATTTTTAAAACCCCTGCCATGTTTTATTTGCAAGTAATTCAAGAGACCATTTCTTACAATAAACTAATAACCCACCATTGTATTTATCTGTTTGCTTCTATGGTGATGTATTAACACTTTCACTGCCATCAGATTTTCAAAAAATTTAACCGTGTGCCACTTTGTTTTTTTTACATAAACGGTGAGCTAAGAGCTTTTAAAAAAAGGGAAAAATAGTTCCTGACAGATTTGTTAAAACCAATGGTTCTCTTTTAATTTCCGGTGTTTAACTGAGTGCCACTGTAAATTTCAAGTCCTTTCTTTCTTTGCCGAGGTGGGGAGAAACAATGGTCTGGAGTTATACCTGCTCTGTAGCATCTACGGAGCCAGCACACAGAGTGAAACTCACGCTTCCATATACGCTACGGAGGTGGCAGTGAAAGTGTTAATTACCACTGCTGCAGCATTCTCAAAATCTCTTCCTCACTGTTCAAAATTGCTACTTGTACTGGTCTCTTCACTAACATGGTTCGATAATATTTCTTTCTTGATATCTGTTAGCTAACAATATTTGCAGATATATGTACTCTTCCATGGACAAAAATATTAGTCCAAGTATTGTTTCAATTTATGACTACATATATAAGAATATCTGTAGTAGAACGGAGTACTAAGTTTTCTTTTTTTCTTGTAATAGAAGTATGGCTGTACCTATTTACCATTATTTAAACATATATTTGAGATACTCAATGTTTAGATTTCACTAATAGCCACAGATAATAATAGTTGACTGGATTTTATTTTCTAATAGTAACAAATAAAAAGAGTAGTTTATTACTAATTAAATAATATTTTATTACAATCCACTTAGAGTGAACTAGGCATAAATAACATGGTGCTTGGCTCACCAGGGCTACTTATCTACAATTATACCTTTTCTATATAGCAAGGGATCTCAATTAGGGATTCCCTCACCATACAAAAGTTAATTTTACTTTTGACCAATGAAAACGTCCTACACTTAGGCTTGAAAAAAGTTGGAAAATAACATATAAAATAAGAATATTCCATTTCTTTTGACCTGCTAATAATAATAAAGTTTTTATGACGATATAGACGTCCATTCTGGACATATCACTGAGTTGTGTGATGTGGTGTCTTGGCTTTTGGCTTGCACATTGATAACAGTTGTGTGCAAATACTCAGAGGTTCTGCAAACTCCTTCCTCAGAATTATTAAAAACAAAATGGAAATAAGCTATTGAGATTGTACTCATGACATGATTTTAAAACAATTTCTATAAATCCATGTTCATATTTCCACCCCTTAAGATGTTTGAAATGAGGTTTGTTCAAAACAAAAAAGAAAAAATATATATATCTGTAAACAGACGATTTCAAAAATTTGTATAAAAACAATCTAATTGAAAATTTAATTTACTATACATATTGTTATAAATAGTTTTTCTCTATCTTGAATATTAACCAAGATATTTTGATTTTTTGTTTTCGGCCTTTAGTAAACCTCCAATCCTTCTGCCATATTAACAATAAGCTTTTATATTGGTTATATGATGAACCACTTTATCCAAGGCTTAAATACTAGAAAAGTTTTCATTGAAATTTTACTGTTTGGGATTCATGCAAATACGTAGAGTGATGACATCATCAATTAAGATTTTGTGTCTTGATTCGAAAATGTTTACTTGGCCTAAGCCATTCTTGATATTTAACTGTTTCATTCAACAACACAGATCATATTAATTCACATCTGAAATCAGATGAGGAAAAAGGGTTTTAGAGGGGGAATTAAAAATATTTCCACCATTATGAGTTGTATAAAAAGATGTAGAACCAATCTTGTTAAACTGTTGATGTAGTAAAATTATTGTTCTATATATTTTTTCTTAACTCATATATTAAGGGAATTATTTATGCTTTCTTGTTTTCAACCTTCAGTAAGCCCCCATTATTACTCCTTGGATGTTTACTTAGAAATAGGGAATAGATGATGAGACAAGATCACCAGCGTATATCATATTCCAGTGTGTGCTTAATGTGATTAGTTTAGCCATCACCTGACAAAAGCTTGACAGATTTTTAAAATAATTCCTGAGGAAGGAAGTTCTGAAAATTGGAAATGCTGCTGAACCTGAAAGCCAAGGCAATGCACCACCCAACAGATACAGCTATTAATGTTTTTCTCAGTTACTCACTTCTGTTGTAGCCTTAACATTGTTGCAAGAGAGTCCTGAAGTTGCTTAATATGACCCTGGAGTTGATTTGCTTCTTCACAAAGGCCCTCGTACCGTTGTGGTATCTGAAGAGAAGCAAGCCGGTCAGGCACCAATGTATTACTGAATGGTGTCACTTGATTTTCCTGTAAATAAATTAAGAGGAAATTTGAAACTAAATATCTGGCAATATTTCCTGATAATTTAAGATTTTTTTTATTATTTGTCAAACATCATTATAATGTTGATAAATTATTTTATTTGTATGATTAATAATAAATACTTATTTTGAAATAACATAGAAATTGGCAAAAGTTGAGTAAAATACGTTATGTTATTAGGTAAATAAAGAAGAAAAATAATATAAATAACATTACAATAGGCCAATCTATTATTTGTTTAAGATGTTTTTCGCTAATATAAGAGAAAATCATCTTTATTATATAAATAATTCTCATACATTATACAGTCATTAAGAAATATTTTATTTGTTATTTTATACCACTTTGAGTAATAAATCCATAAAAAAGTAATGTAAGATTGAAGAAATTGACGTAAGAAGACAGTGTTTGGTTCTTTTTTTGAAATATTATTGGCATAGTGAAGTATTTTCTTGTTCTGTTGTTTTTGTTTTATTATTTCTTTTTGTGGTTTGAAGCTTAAGTGTTTCTAATTGGAGAAAATAATTGTTTAGAACAAAAAACATAAAATTTTCAAAATTTTTAAAATTGACGTTAGAACTAGGCGTACACAACATATCCTTTGAACCTCTAAAATAATACAGAAAATGACTGTCATTCCTCTCTGTGAGGAAGAAAACCATTATTTAATATGTACATCAAGAACCTAATATGGTATTTTACTCTAATGTATTATTATTATTATAATTTATTAACGTCCACTTTTTGCAACTACTCAAATGTATAAGTCTGAAGGTCAATGCGCTTATTAATGCTCTAATCTTTCCACGCCATCCTCGATGCCCTTTAAGGACTAATTAGTCAAAGACCAACTACTCTTTCTACCAGGCCGTCACTGTGAGAATGATAAGTATCAAGAGAGGCAGGAATAGGGAGAGCTATTATCCCCGACAGTGCTGCAGATAGTAGTGTAAAGCCTATACCAATGTGTCTCTCAAATGTGAATAAAACAGCAGGAGGCCATTCTGAAGAAAAAAGGCACTTTTCTTCAATACATCTATTAGTTCTCTCTAGGTGTGTGACTTCATGTGAAGCCTCTTCAAGGTTTTGCAATTTATATTATTCCCACTTTATTCTCATTGGGACAGGTTGTCACTTTTTTAAATCCAGAGTCCTGACTAAGGATTTTATTTAATGAATTAGTCGCTACATAAAACTCTATTGCCCATGTGGAAATCAAACCTTACACTCAGAAAACCAGGTCAATACTCAGTGGCATGGTAGAGAGTATTGATATGGTCTATGACCGGAAGGTAGAGTAGGTATGTTTCAGGAAGTATTGCGAGTCTAAAGAGGCTTTTTAAGTGAAACACATATGTAAAGAGAATTAATAAATGTGTTGAAGAATAGAAGTGACGTTTTTCCAACAAATGGCATTCTCCACTTTCTTCTATTAACATTTGAATGAGATAATCAAACACATTAATAATGAAATTCTCATTTCCTCTGAAATACGTAACTAACAATGCAGTTCATTGACAGTAATGAATCAGTGATGCCATTATGACCAATTGTATAAAGCCCATACTAAAATTCTCTCATCTGCCACATTGGTGCCAGTGCTGCAACTAGCTGGTATAGATATTAATTCTAAGTTTACCGTTCTAAGCCACCTTTTAGCAGATTTCCCTTAAGGGAAATCAGCGATTGAGGTTGTACTCATGACGGAATTTTTGACATTTTTCTTCAAATGTCCATCGATCCTACTTAGTAGATGACGAAAATGAGGTCCGTTCAAAACTATATATATATATATATATATATATATATATATATATATATATATATATATATATTTGTCTGTTACCGCTCTAGCGGTCGCAATTTTTATTTGATCGTTACGAAACTCGAAATTTAGTCGTTTTATGTAAAAAGAAAGATCAAGTTCGTTAACGGCTGAAATCGGACCAGTGGGAGGGGGGGTTTAGAGGGGAGGATTTCCGTAGTTTCTTTAATGTGAAGATAAGTTTCTGTTCATTTATTGTTCTATACCCCTGTTAGACGATGTCATGTAACAAAGAATCAGAAACTGGGACAAATATAAGTAAATGTTTATAATAATCTAGTGTTACAGTATATTATTATATTTAACTGTTGATTAGTGTGTATAGTTAAAACATAGTTGTCTTTTGAATATCGAAACCGACTACAATAGTTTTGTACGTGTTATTGTTATGCTTTCGATGCACGAAATTGAATGAAGTGTCAATAATTGTGTAAGTTTTAAAAATGTAAGTTGACTATCATGAATTAAGTTATTCTTCTTGTGTCAGGTGGAAAATCAGGAGAGGCTTGTGCCTAGCTGCAAACAACAAACTCAATACATTTTGATATTACTATAAAACATAAATCTTAACTTCAGATCAGGTCATATATGATTTTAAGTGTATTATAAAACTATTCAATTTATATTCTGATTATATTTAAGTTCAGGTTTTCTGTTTAGAATAAGAAATACCATAGATTCTATTTTTTTTATCTAGATTCACAAATTGAATAAAATTAGTAGCCTCATTTTTTAAAGTTATTTCATATATAAAATAATTTATATATTAATTAATGCATTACATAAATAGTCTAATAATATTTTAGGGGCTCAGGTTAGCCATGCGAGTTAAAGCGTTGACCTTTATCTCATATGGTAAACCTAGAGTGGCGAGTTCGATTCTCGCCTGGGCAAAGGAAATTATTTAGTGACGAAATTCATTAAATAACATCCTAAAATCCCACCCTGGCTAGAAAAGGGTGGTAACCTGTAGATAACCCGTCCAAATTAGCCTCATTTGCAAAAAGTGGACGTTAATAAATAATAATAATAATATTTTATTATGTTCAGGTGAGTTTGGCTTTTTAATGTACCAGTAAGGAGTAAGTTTTTATTTTCTTATCAGAGAAATAAATCACTAGCTTAAATACTATTTCCAATGATATACCATTCCCCAAAATAATAGAAAGTGGACATACGATTGACGAAGAGAATTGAAAAAAGTCCGTCACGCAGGGGCTGCGTAATCTAAGCTGACTTGCTACGGGAAGGTTTACAATAGATAAATCTACATACTGGTAGCACCACCGTGAATGTTAAGAATAAATACCAGCGGTAATAACACATATTTCAGTCAATTTACAACTATATAAGTAATATTTACAACGGAAAGCGTCTGGATTGTAAACAAACAGGGAGGCCAACATCGCAGCGCTGAATAGATATATTATTCTAGGCCGGAAAGAAGAACAATTAATGAAATATATCTGAATTAAACATTAATTTTACTGAAAATTATTTACTATAGCTACTGCAATAATTTGTAATGAATCGGAATAATTTCTATCTCAATCACTCAGATTTTAGTAATCCAAAGAAGGGGTGTGGGCGGTTAACAGAACGTATTTGCATGTATCTTGTATAATAAAGGTTTGTTGAAAACAATATTTGGTATTTAATCTTGCAATGAAGTGATTCATGATATAACAGCTTATTATTAATATGACACGAGCAGGAGTGGGGGTTTACTGAAAGCGGAAAACTATAAAAACCAAATATCTCGGTTATTACTCAATATACAGAAAATATTTACAGAAAAACATTTTTAGATAATTCCATTTGCATTAATATTGGTTGTATACAATCATTCGTTCCAAGGTATAGTAACAGAGATATTCTTAATTTTCGAAAATCCTCCCCTCTAAACCCCCCTCCCCCTCCTTCTGGTCTGATTTCAGCCGTTAACGAACTTGATTTTTTTTACATAAAACGACTAAATATAGAGTTTGGTAGCGATCAATCAATTAGATAGAGCGGTAACAGATTTATATATATATATTACACACACACAATTTTGAACGGAACTTATTTTCATCTCCTAGGTAGGATCGATGGACATTTGGAGAAACATTTTGAAAATCGCGTCATGAGTACGACCTTAATAGCTAATTTCCCTTAAGGGGGATCTCCTAGTGAAATAGAATGATTCAATTACCCTAAACAGTAAATAGTCCTTTCCTTTTGATCTCTTACCGAAATCATACTTTCGGTTTAGACATTCCCCATGGAGTACGACATGGCAAATGGAGGAATTTATATTTAGAGTCCCTGTGTTACTACTTGTTGACAGTTGAAACCAACGTCTGGCAAAATGGAATTACAACTACAAATTGCAATCTCAGTAGCTGACAAGTGATTGTCAACGCAATTGCAAAGAGTAATTGAGAACAGAGTAGCAACAATTACGATTAGGGTGGAGGTCTGAAGATAACCCATCCCGATTAGCCATAGCATAATAAAGTAGATATTAATTTAAAAAAAAAAATAAACAAATTATTTTGCTCAATTTCAATAGTTGCAGTTGCAATATATCTTACATATACATATAATTGATAAATGTGACGGTTGTTTACAAGACGTAAATTAAATTTATTTACTAATGCCCATTTTATGTTATTCCTAATCAAGACGGATTATATAAAGATTAGCACTCTTCTGTAGCCAATTATGGGACAAAGGATCTTATTTAGTCAGTTCGTCATAAAACAAACTCCTTTTACATAATCGAACACGCAATTATGCGTTCAATAAATGTATTAAGACTAAGAAGTAACGTGCATCTGAGATAAGTTAATGTCAAAAAACTTACATATAATAACAAGATTTATAGAACATTACATTTGTAATAAGATCGGTTCTATACAATTTTTCTTGATCTTTAGTTTTTCATAAAACATTTAAATACCGAGTTGGGCAACGATCAAACAAAAATTACGACCGCTAGAGCGTTAACAGAATATATATATGTAGTTTTGAACAGACCTCATTTTCGTCATCTTCTGGGTGAGTACGACCTCAATAGCTAATTTCCCTTCAGGGAAATCTGCTAAAAAGCGAAAAGCAGTTATTACATAAAGGTAATCAACAAATACAATCAAGTGGTAAAATCAAATAAACACGTTTAATTTATAAATATAAGAGCTAATCCCTTGAATGAAAGCTATGCTTGACATATAATAAGTAATGTAAATTTGCTAAAATCACAAGTTGTATATATCATACGGGACCTGTAAATATATATGTTTCTCTTTGTTTTCTAGATTTGATTAATTTTAGACTTGATTTTCATGTTCTGTACGCACCCCAACATCATGAAGTACATATTTAATCTGGAAATATAGGTAACAAGAAAAATATTAAAGAATAAAAGTCAACGGCTAAAATAATGCCTATGAGGATCTGATTTTATGACTTCGATTATTTCGTTGCTGTTGATTTTCGTTAAGGGAAAGCAATGCATAAAATCTCTTATATGGATAATTGTTGTAAAAGTAAATCACATTTCCATTATAAATATATGAAGCTAGTTCCTTACAGGCGGGTTATAAGGTGAATTAGAATGTTTTGGTAGAAAGCTAAGTTTTAATAAAACTACTTTTTTCCTGTCATTTTCGGCACAAAGTATATGGTCTACCTTAAGAAACAGACTGACATTGGCTTTAATTAGTAGTCTTGCTGTACAATGTTATAAAAGGGTGGAATCGGGCGAAAAAAAAGTGGGAACTGGAGAATAGGAGAGGAGGCAGTTAGAGAGAGCTAGAGCTTAAATTGAAAAAGACAGTAGTATAGAAGGATACAACTCACCAATTAGGAGTGAAAGAGGTGAAATTCAATCTCATAGAGAGCCAAGCATTGCCTTCAACAGCCAAAGGGATAACCCTTTCTATGAGGGTTAGGTACCTAATCAATCTTAGGTAAGCCTATTGATAGATCTCAGCGTGGCACATAGAGCCAGGAAAGGAAATAAATGATCAGAAGCAAGCCAATGTTCTCTAGTTATGGTCTTTATTAGCTCTAATGTCAACGAGGAACCTTGATGTGTCCCAAATGGCGTTGCTGGGGAACAGGAAACTCATTTCACGAACTCTTGCGCGCGCGAATGCGTGTGTTTACTGCAATCAAAGCTGTCTAGTGGAGAAAGGTAATACACCATCAAAGTGCAGTTATTTCTGTTCCTATGTGATAAATCCCCCTATCCCTCGTAATATATTTTAACTATTAATATCTTTTTTGGATGTAAAATATCAGAAGTTTAGTAGGCGAAAAACACTGAAATTACTTTCAATTATATCTTTCTCTCTACAGGTTGTGAAACATGTTTAGTTCTTTGTTTAATTCTATTACAAAACAACATTTCCAACAACGTCAACATATATTATAAATATTATTAAAGTAGTTTCAAAGTTAATAGGTTTTTGCCGCATATTGTGGCTTTTGGACCACTGTGAGACGCCTCTTCAGTAATTGTACATAGATTAAACTTTACTACTGTAACGGTCACGCCTAATTTTTTGGTATATTTATATACAAATGCCGAAGAGGTGTCATATAAGACGTGAAACCTTTGGAGTGAACAAATTATAAAACTGGTTGTGATTTCAATATTTTTAATCACCTGAAGATTAGATTGCTGTCAAACTTCGACGCTATATGCATATTGTAAAACGTGTAATATATATTTGTCACGGAGGGATTGAATCAACTAAGCAATGATTTTATCATAAATATTAAAGGAATTATTTTTCTGTTCCTAAAATAATAAAGCCTCACTCGTACGCATCAGATAATCACATTAATAATAAATTGATATAGGTTTAATAAATTGTTATAGTGGAAGCGTAGCCAATTCTTTCATCATACCTACATTTAATCATATTAAGCTAATTGTTACACTTAGAAGATTGAAATTTCATATTTGGGATTGATGTAACGTCTAGTTGTCCTTCTCTTTTGATGGAAATCGAATCAGGGGGAGGAAAGAGGATTTATAGCAGTTCGAAAATCAAATAAAATCAAATATCTCCTTACGTATTAGAAATACAAAAACTTGGCGTAGGACCTTTACGTGTCTCATAAAAATATGTATGAATTATGTTCTATGACGTTTTTCGATCCATTGGTTTGGAATAGAGATATCGTAATTGTAAATGAACTTTTATTTATTCAATTTAACAGGAGGACATGGATGTCATGTGGTGCTGACATCAGAGTTTTTCCAATAGTTTCACCCAATAGATCTTGTTTTAATTTTTTTAAATTAGTTTAGGCCAATTTATATATTTATTTACATAACAGATTCTTGTTGCCGATGCTGTTTGTGGAATGTAGGCAATGATACATGGATTAAGGTTTCTCATATCGGAGGAATAATTCAATAGCTGTATTCTGTTAGTATTAGTTGCTTGTAGAAAGGACTAATTCTCAGTTACTGATAAGGATAAGTAGGCAATTTGCTTGATCATTTCAATGTGCTCCGACCTTGAGATATGTCAGCATGAATGGCTCACAAAATCGTTAAGCCACATTCATTCAAATCGTCATATAATGGAGTGAGAGAAGTTGGGATTGGTGTCTGATGTCGCTATTATCAATTGACAATTGTTATTAAGATTAACTACAAGTATAATTTGAAATGGAAATGTGTTTTCTAAAAGTAAGTTTTCAAACGTGTTTTCATATTAATGTTTTTTTCCTATTCCTTTTGAATTCACCTTTGTGATTGATTGTACAGACATTATTTTCGAAGTCTGATGTATTCCACATTAATTAATTATCTATAAATTAATGAAGTCATCTTGAAAGACGTATAATCCAAATTTTAAAAACTATATATATATATATATATATATATATATATATATATATATATATATATATGTTTCTTTATACATAGACTCGTTAATTATGTTCACCTAAACATTTCGAAAAAGTTACTATGCATGGTATTTACAATATGAAGTTCATAGCTTTTTAAAGTTTTTTTTAATTGCGATCACGTTTGGTTTTTATTTTGCCCTTTTTTGACAGTTCCATGTATTTTTGTAAATTCCTCTCATTATTCTGTTAAGTTTTACCTTCCACTTCTGAGTAAAGGAAATCATTCATTAATTCGACTGTGTGGATAGTATGGGTAGGAATAACACTGAATTATGAGATATTTCCAGCTGAGGCATGTAGGTGATGCCTATCAAAAGCAGGGCTGAAATTACTGAACTTGCTCCCGGCTCTAATTGCTTCCCCTGGGCACAGATTTTCTAACCATTAAACAGCTGTTGCTGCCACTTGCTGCTTGTTTACTTCATTGCTTTAGATATGCACATTTCCTCTAGAATCATGGCATTTATTGTATCCACAAGTTTACTAATATAGATTATTTGGAATTTGATAATAATTGATTTTTTAAAAATATTCTGAGCATATCATTTGATAAATTCCGGACATTTAACTCAAATTGGAAGAATGCAGTTTTTTTACTTATTTCTTCTACGATATTACGCTAATTATTAAACCTTCAAATGAACACTAACAATGCTTTTAGAAATTAAACAGCAAACAATCTAACACAATGCATAGAAGAGCTGATTTCAACTTACATTATTCAAATGGAAGTTCCGTTTCCTTGTCCTTTCTTATTTATTCAAGCCTTGGAAGCATGTGTATTACTATTAGTTAGCAACAGTTCACCTCGACTACTCATTGGTATAATTTATTTATTACATTATTACAATTTATAATGTTTCATTGGGTAATAATAATAGTCATAAATTATGTTATTTTAAATTCATGAATTCTAGAACATCTGAGGACATGGACATCATATATTCTCCGATATCTCTTTCGCTTCATCGTTATTCATAACAATATTTTACTTTCTATAATATATATATTTCCCCCTTTTCTTCATAAAGTATATCACTTCTTTGTCAGTCTAATTTATGTTGTTCAAAGATAGACTGTCTGCATCAAAATGTTCATCTCATTGTTATGAGCTTCTTTCAATAGCTAAACATTGATCATACTTTTTAAAAAAAAAGTATTACTCAATAATCCAGATATTGCTTCATTTTAAGCTGTCTGAATACATTTCTAAGCATTTTCATAAAACTTAATTTCATCATGAATGCGGTTATCTTATCTTTACCAGTCCATTTTCTTTGCTTTTTTTATTGGTCTCCTCGCGTCATAACCTCATAAACTGAGAAGTTGACCTTTTGGAAAAGTTATGTATAAAATACAACACTTCATCTCCCTACATTAAATAAACTAAACCCAAAATGCTATTATTTATTTTTCATTACTGACTAGTTATATGATGAAATAGGTGTCAACTACCACAAATTACCGAGGCTTTGTGATATAACACTTCAAAATAATTCATGCTGAATCATTAAAATAATGGTTTCCACTGGTCAATACATAAATGCTCCTTTTTTGGCAATTTCATAGTTTAAACATAAATGAAAATCCATTGTGAAAAAAATGTAATCTATGCCTTGGACAGAAGTCCAAGTTAAATAAATTTACTACTCTTCACGTGTGTCATAGAGACGACTAAAATAAAATTTGCGTTAGTTGTCATTCCATCTATTTCACCATCTCTACATGTTTCATGGCTTTAAGTTAGCTTTATATGAGTTTCCTTTGGCTTCAAAGTATCATCATCAAGGGCTGGGCGTCATCAATTTGAATATTATAAACGACTAATAAAAACAAAATTAGCCTCATTACTTTATTAATTATTTAAGAGAAAAAGAGAGTGGAAGCGTCCCAACGGCTACATCTATAATTTTTTCGCTCCATTTCTTGTAAAATCATCTTGGAAAGTGAAAAGTTTCAAGTCCTTAAATTTCGATAAATGCTATATTCTTTTCTGGATGAGCAAACTAACCCGGCCACCTTGATTAAATCTATAGTTCTCTAGAACTCTTTGCTGGTACAGAAGATAGAGTTGATGCCTTAATAGTGTTCTTTGCCTTAATAATATGGAGGAAAAAAGGCTTAGTTTGTTAATCCAGATAGATTAGTTACTCTACTGCCCAGCATCTCCAGAAGAAGTTATATTTTTCCGCTACAGTTATCTACTCCCCTGACGATGGGCTTGAAGTCTCCGAAAGCGTGTTATGAAGGATAAAATTAGTTGCGTCTGGTGGCTTTAGATGAGCTGTAATATACGATAATTGACAACCTCCAACCTCCAGTAATTATGAAGAGTTTTATTCTTATTTTTCATTATAAAAAACTAATTTCGCCGTTGTCACTATAAAATGTAATATCTCAAAGATAAAGCAGTCAGTTGGAATTTGAAACTGTGATATCTATCATAAGTAAAAATCAAATGTAATTCATTTATTCATATCTACCAACATTGAAAATTGACAATAATAAAAATAGTTTTAAAATGTAATTAAAAATTGATTATTAACTACAGTGTATTCAGTCCTAAAAATACAATTTTCACACTCAGTCCTACATTAAGCCGTTAATTGATAGTTATTGTTCCATTTAATCTATCGATGCGAGGCATCGTATTAGCAGATTTCCCTTAAGGGAAATCAGCTATTTAGGTCGTACTCATGACGCTTGATGATGATTTTCGAAAATTTTCTTCAAATGTCCATCGATCCTATCCAGGAGATGACGAAAATGAGGTACGTTCACAACTGTATATATATATATATATATATATATATATATATATATATATATATATATATATATATATTTGTCTGTTACCGCTCTAGCGGTCGCAATTTTTGTCTTATCCTTACCAAACTTGATGTATAATTGTTTTATACAAAATGAAAGATCATGTTCGTTAACGGCTGAAATCGGACCAGGGAGTGGGGGGGTTAGAGGGGAGAATTTCGAAAATTCTTAATATCTCCGTTATTATGCGTCTGATCGAAAGATTATATAGAACCAATCTTATTGCAAATGTAAGGTTCTATACATGTTGTTATGTACATTTTTTCATTTATTAGTTATCCGCCTTCAGTAATCCCCCACACCGACTCATGTCATATAAACAATAAGCAGTTATATTATGAAGAACTTTATTTGAAGCCTAAACACCAAATATATTTCACATTGAACATTTACTTTTTGAGATAAATGCAAATACGTGAGGCGCGTGGGAAATCTGCTTAGTGAACGCAGCCACTGCGTGACGGACTTTTTTTAGAGTTGACTTGAATAGAAGGTTATTGGTAAGGAGCGGTAGCCCTTACCTGTAGTTCAATGGTAGAATAATGTGGACTAGGCATCCTAGATACCCGAACTGTCGACAGGTACGAACATATGCTGCTCTCAAAGGAAATAACTTAATTATTTACCGACAATATCAACATATAGTAAATAATAAATCGTGTATATGCTAGGAACGCTAGGAAAGTATAAATCTCATAAATAATTACAATTAGTGCACGGATTAACGAATAGAATGGGCTGGCCTCTAATTTAGCGCCTTCAAGGGTAGTAGATGCGAAACCAGCTTGACTTAGAGGTAGGTAGTTACTAGTCTAACTTCCAACCCCTGCTGACGGCATAATGGTTGATTTGCCTGCTTCATTCTCCCCATTTCCACTACGACTTGTTCTGAGTGGCCTCAATTCCCAGTCGAGTTCCAGCTCAATGGCAGTTGACAATAAAGCTCGTAAACACATAACTCAATTCTAGTCTGTAGTCTTAAATTGACTTAGTGCTCCGACAGGACAATGAAAACAATAATCCCAGACGAGTTGTATATATTTTTATAATTTATATAAACTAAACAAATGTAGGATTACTGGTAACTCGTTCCTTTATTCTTCAAACCACATACGCAACAGGTAAAAACCTATCTTCCGTTAAAATACTTTGTACCGTAATGTTTCGTCTCTGAACTATAAATTTGACGATAAGCATTGAGTAAAAGAAACAACATTATGCTCAAGGTGCAGTAGGTTAATGCCACCTATACTGTAATTAATCGTTTGATATGTATTATATATATTTTCGGTTTCTTATATAAGTTTAGTCATTGAGAAATGTACAGAAAACCTTCTGCATTTGTTGGAAAAATTCTGGATGTTTTGACATCCTTGATTAATTTTTTCATTTATGATCATTTGGTATTAAATTAAATAAGTAACGAATTATTTGTTATTTTTGTACCATTTTATAAGGTGAAAGTTATTTAAAAAGATCTATGATGATTGGAAGTGTTGAGACGGGTACCATGGATTAAGGACTGTTATAGGAGATGAGTCAGTCTTCCCACCCTTTTTCTAGTGCCTCCAACTACTCTGATGAAATAATTCTTTTATTTTTATAAGCAAATCATGCCCGAAAATAAACATCTTGAATAGTAAGTACCGCTGTGGCATATAGGTCTCTAGGTTTAACATTTAGTAAATTTTTAGATTAGCATCTTCCAGTAGAATTACTGCTATGGTACACATTAAAACAGTAATTCTAAGTGTGGTATCCTACATTCTGTCATTTGATAATTTTTCTAAATCGTATGTATGTAAACTCATTCCAGAACAGAAGAATTAATAAAATAATATTTGTGGAATTAAGAAAAAAGCCCCATTTGGTCCCTGTTGGCTTTTCTTTTAATTTAATTTAAAGTTACGTCCAAACTGAAAAAGTTTTGTAAGTTTAAAACATTATTAATATTTAAATATAAGATTTAAAATGACTTTTCTAAAAAGTATAAATAATCTGGGTCGTGAATGAAGACTTTACACACAAAGGGACCAAGAAGATTAATGCTTTCAACAAGAGACACTCACGAAAAAAAAAAGAAGCCCTAGGATAAAAAATTATCGACCGGTTTTTCTCAGATAATAAGTTAGCTTGTAGAGTGGAAAACTTTGTGTTTTGCAAGGAGCTGTTTGCCGAATCGACCAACTCTAATCTTGCCTGAGCTTGCCATGCTTAAGGATGGTTGTTTGATGATAATGACACAGAGTTAGTCGGGCAAATCTATACCGTCTATTAGATAACCTTAAATGTCAGAAAGCTTTGTGGTCAAGGCTAGGTCGTCTTTTATAGGCAGGTAATTGATGTTAAATGCTTTTAGAACCTGTTTACCTTTCGAAACAAAAATGAACAAATTTTAACGTTTCCGCATATACCTTCATTATGCCACTTTAAGGTGTTAATTCGTAATTCTTATATTTATATTACATATATGTATATGCATAAATATATGAGCACGCGCGGGTGTGTGTGTGTGTGTGTGTGTGCGTGTGTGTATGTCTTTATGTGGAGGCTTGTATTTGAGTTCTTAAATCAAAATGGGGTTCGAAACAAAATATGAGACCTTTAATCAGTTTTTTTGTTTTGTTTTTTAACTAAGATTGGTCTTTTTTAGAAGTATTGCATTAAATGGAAAATATTTAATGTTAAAAAAATATTTTTTATTTCTAAGTAATACGTTTTTTGTATCATAAACAATCTTTATTTACTTAGGAATATTGAATAGTTTTAGTCTTTGTGGAAACTCATTAAATATCATTTCTATTTTTTCATCTCTAAGCAAAGACTGTGTCAAATCATTTGCCTATTGCTTTTTCTCTATTCTCCCTATTTTTCAATTTATTTCATAAACTACATTTTAAACGTAATTCCTTTATTCCTAATTTTTCTTTGTATAGCTGTCCAATTTTAAATTAATATTCCTACTTTTATAAGCGAATTGTTTAATATAAGAGAGAGTTACAAAGTTAAAACCTACAAAGCTTCTTTGTGTTACTAATTACTTTACTTGATATATGAAATGAGAAAACATTCGTTGTTTAAGACTTGGCAGAGTTTGGGGTTCTGCTTTCCTTGACATTGCTGACTCTCTCAATTACAGAGCCACATACATCTCACGCCATTTTAATATCGCAGATTTCTCACTCTCATTCATTCTCATTTAAGTTTGTGATGAAGACCGAAACGATTTTGTTTACTCCAGAACTAATAACTTGTGCGATAATAGACTTTCACTGCCTGACTCTAAGTTAATTAAATGATAGCCATTCACGAAGGACTTCACTGGAAATTAACTCTAATTACGCTGGAGATGAGTCAATCTCTGCTTTTAAATTTAATTATAATTTATTTCTCTAAGAGTAATCCTTTGTAAGACTAAAACACATTCTGAATAATAAATAATACTATCTTTTTCACTGGGCTTTGTATAGGTATTTTCATAAAAGGTCTATAATGCCAGCAAAAAAGAAAAAAAAAGGCTGGTCCCGCAGGTGCTTCGTTAACTGAACTGACTGAGCTAGTACCCGTATATGATCCAAACCTCTCATCTATTGTTTATTACTCTCATAGAAAGAAGCTTATATAAATAGGAAGTGAAATACAAGCTGAATATGAGTAGTATAAAAAGGGGGTTACGAGCGCAGTTTCAAAATACCTCAAATCCCTAAAACAAGGTCAAAGAAGATGACATCCCAAGTCATAATAATAAAATGTCAGTCTTGAAGTTATATTATAAAGAACTATGTTCAGGCAAAAACAAAACAATTAATGAAATTAAATCGTTAAACAATATATTCGATAATTAGTTAATTAGTAAATATTTCGTAGTGGACGAAAGAGGGATGAATGCCTAATTAGGGTAATGCCTAAATGACTTTATTTCATAATATTATTTTTCTTAAAACAGCCCTTATCTTTGAAAATTGAGTATTTCATAGCTTATAATCTGATTCTTGCATTTTTCTGAAGAATCTAACATGCACAGTTCAAAGTTATTTGATCTAGTTGCTCTTGAAAAAAATGTAAATAAACACCAATCAGTCAGTTGATGTTTATTCGGTGTGCTACTCGATGAAAAATCAGATGCGTAGATGTGGGTGTTCAGTGAAGTCTGATTACTAAAAAATGCAAATATCTCGTTTAATATTTGGGATCCAAAAGCAATTAATTATAACAACATTTATAGGATATACAATATTGGTGATATTAAATGTTACTACCCGATTCATAATAACTAAGACATTAAAATTCTTCCACCCATATAGCACCCCCCCCCGGTTGAATTTCAGTCGTTAGCAAATATAATCTTTATTTTTATACGAAATGGTTGAATATCAAGCTGATACAAATGAGGACAATAATAGGAATTAAAATGATGTTTTGATTTACGCCTTAAAACGTTGGATGACAAAATAAAATATGATCATCATAATGTAAAATGAAATGTTAATGTTTGTTTCTATTAACGTTTACGCTTTAGTTATTTAATGTTTTGAACGCATTGTTTTACGTAATAATTTTAAATTCCATTGCAAATTACAACCTCCGACCCATCTGTAAGTAAATGAAATCAAAAATAATATGAATATTAATAAAGCAATTCAATAAGAAAATGTCCCCCTAAATCTAATAAGTGGTTGTCCTGAAAAGCGAAGCTATAAAAGAAACTTTAATCAAGTTTGAAGGGTTCCAAAGCATACCTTTCAGAAAAAATTGTTGAAGGGTTGAGTCACGAGGGGCCCTATTTAACTTTTGGAAACTTGTTTATAGGGTTATGTAAATACCTAGATACTTAGGGAAACATAAACACTTAGATTAATACATTTTTAAGGTGAGAGAAGGTGGTATGTGGTATTTTAGGGAAATATGGTAAGGTTTTGTTAATAAAGTTCTCTATCAGTTCTTGAGGTTATCGTTTCTTTAGAATTTCTTAAGAATATCACGTATTACTCACTATCAAAAGTACCTGAAAATGTTCAGATTATTGCTGAAAGAAGTTCAATAAAGGACATCTCATAAAAGTCATTTCCGGATGCAGATGGTGAGGAAGAATTAACGTACGAATTAAACGTCCGAGGCTCATAACTTACATTTGTTGTTACAAAAAGTGTATGCAGTTTAAAACCGTCAAGTACTCATTTAGGCTTCCTGTTTTCCTCGAAGAGTATCCCTTTAGCATGGGAGTTTATTTAATTTTTATGTGCCCCATCCTTTGGATACTACACTCATATTTATACATAATCGTTTGTATACAAAATTAGATTATAATTTTATTATATTATTTATTTACGTCCACTTTAAGCATAAAATAGCAACTATTACTAATTGAGACGGGTTATCTACAGGTTACCCCCATTTACTAGCCTGGGTGGGACTAAGGATTTTATTTAATGAGTTCTAAGATCAAAATATTATAAAAGCAATAAACATATATAAATAAATATGTAACCATTACATATGTGTGTACACAGTAGGTAAAGAAATACCAAAAATTGTCCATTCTTGTATAAATGCCTTAAATCTCTTGATGTATGCAAGTAATAATGTTGGTTTGCCCGTTGCCCAAGCTCCGTTTTGTAAGGTAATGTACTTGATGAGTTTTTTCTTGGTCGGTTTAGTAATGTCATATAAGCGGTGGTCTTATGTCTGTTCAGCCTCGTTGTCACATTTGCATGCGTTTGCTAGTTTAAATTTGTACAAGTAGCTTTTTCTAGGTCCATGTCCTGCTATAAATTATATTAGTTTAGAATTAGTAAGCGTTTTTTTTTTTTTTCCTTTGTATATATTTGCTATATCTTTCATTGAAATTTATTTTTACATTTCATGTTTTTATTTTATTCGTTTATTGGGAAAAATTATGCTTAATGTAAATGTAGAACATTGGAGTTTATTATTCGCCAGGATATCAAATAGAGTATTAATAAGACATAGATCTTCCCTAAAACAAATGTAAATATAACGGGTAAATTGATTTTCCTAAAATGTAATATTGAGTTATTATACATAATTAAAATAAAATTCCTTATCTATATTAAAAACTCTAATTTGATTATAACACAAGTTCCTTGGAGACGCTTTGATGCTTTCTACGGGTGTCATTAAGGTCCTACGAGGACTGTAGTGCCACGCTGTAACTAATAAAGCAGGCCTAGGAACGTTTTGAAATTAGAGTCTTCTATTGTCTATACATGGATGGATTGGATTTTTTTTTTTTTTTTAGTGTAAAAGCTATGTTTTAAAAACGTGTTATTATCATGAATTCATTTCAATTAAAATATATAAACCAATTCTTATTATCATTTGTCTAGAAAAAAAAATGAAAAATCAGTTAACCATTTATAGAATGTCCATGGTTTGCTAGAATATTAGCCTGCATAATGAGAAAGCCATTAGATGCTACCAGATGAGCGATATTAAGAGCCTTCCAGTCTCCTAAGACTAAGACAGGCACCTTATTTAGCTCTGTTTCAAAAGGACCTAGTCCTTGTAACAACTTGATGAATATGTAACACTGAAACACTCAAAGGGCAGAATGGTAGCTTCGCAGGAGGAGGCTTCTCAACTGTCAATCAACATCGTCTCCAAAGCTTGAATCTATTTACAAACTTCCTGCTGACTTCTACTTAGTATTTCCAGATTACCTTGCAGAACTGGTCTTTATGAAGAAAGTCATCTTTTATGATATATATTATTATTGTTTTAATTACAGTACCAGTACTGTAGGGGCGTGCGGTAAGCTTTAGATGTAATAGAAAATGTCGGCACCAAATATGTAATGGCGGAAATCTAGTGTTTAAGGCAAGAAAAGGTGGGAGAGAATTTAGACTGAAACATTTGTTATTTCTCATGGAGAGATGAGGGAAAAAGATAAATAAAGAAGACAAAACAACTATGTGAGTTCTCTTAAGAATTAGGTATATTGAATAGTTAAAGATATCTCTATAACAAAACATGAAATGTAAGCATTAAACAAACGTTAAGAACTAATATGTTAAGAATTAGGGAAATTGAATAGTTAAATATATCTCTATAACAAAACATGAAATGTAAGCATTAAACAAACGTTAAGAACTAATATGTTAAGAATTAGGGAAATTGAATAGTTAAATATATCTCTATAACAAAACATGAAATGTAAGCATTAAACAAACGTTAAGAACTAATATGTTAAGAATTAGGGAAATTGAATAGTTAAATATATCTCTATAGCAAAACATGAAATGTAAGCATTAAACAAACGTTAAGAACTAATATGTTAAGAATTAGGGAAATTGAATAGTTAAATATATCTCTATAACAAAACATGAAATGTAAGCATTAAACAAACGTTAAGAACTAATATGTTAAGAATTAGGGAAATTGAATAGTTAAATATATCTCTATAACAAAACATGAAATTTAGGCCGTAAACAACCTTTATGTACTAAGATGGCGGCCATAACTATACACACTAAATTAGCAGTGGGTCCTATAATATATATGAGTACTCATGCGATACTTGCGCACATAATGCTAGCATTATTAGGTCGTTAATAGCGGGAATCATGCACTTCCTAGAGATGATGCAGTCTGGTAGCGGTGATAAATCTGGATGGGCACGTGGCCAAGAAGGAGAAAGGCGGGAGCAGCAAACCTGTTGACTCTAGTAGAGGTGATCATAGACTATCATGGGTGACTTCCAACTGCGGTTGTCTATGAAGCGGTTATCTATGGAGCGGTGATCTGTAGTGGAGGGAAAGGGGCTACGGCCCCTCTGGCCGTATGAACGACCCCAACGTCTGAGAGCAACTGACTGTAGCGGGCGTCTAAAAGCAACTGACTCTATCCTTGTTGCTAGCCGATGCCTTCTTGAACTGCATGTGTTTTTCCGCTGTAGCCACGGCCTTGGCGATATGCATGTGTGTGTGTGGCGGGTCTAGGAACACTGCGAGCGCGGGAAGTTTAAAATTCAAACTGACGACTGAACAAGTACAGTGAGATGGCATAAATAATAACTATTCAACTGATTGCCAAGTATCTAATTTCCTTCCTCTCCATAAATAGATTATTATTAACTCTGATATAGACTGAATATGTCCAACTCCATTTTATAAACCAATAAATATTGGAGCACTGGGAAGACATTTATTAATATAGGTTTGAAATATGCCATTATTTCCAAGTAGACACTATTATGAATCTGTAGGAGGAAGCCTTAACTTCATCATGTATTACAATGCCGGTTGGACACGAGACTATACAAAAATCACTAAACACAGGAAATAGATAAATTGAGACTCGTAAAGCTTGGGAGTTTTACTCAAATGCCTAACTTTGAAAAAAAAAAAAAAAAAAAAAAAAAAAAACAAGATCAAAGAAGATGACATCCCAAGTCAAAATAATAAAATGTCAGTCTTGAAGTTATATTATAAAGAACTATGTTCAGGCAAAAACAAAACAATTAATGAAATTAATTCGATAATTAGTTAATTGGTAAATATTTCGTAGCGAACGAAAAAGGGGGTAATGCCTAAATGACTTTATATCATAATATTATTTTTCTTAAAACAGCCCTTATCTTTGAAACTTGAGTATTTCATAGCTTATAATCTGATTCTTGCATTTTTCTGAAGAATCTAACTCGCACAGTCCAAAGTTATTTGATCTAGTTGCTCTTGAAAAGAATGTAAATAAACACCAATGAATGATTTCAAAGAGCTGAAAGAGAAAATTGAATACTCCTACTCGAACTAATAGACGGGAGGCCCAATTAAATTAATTAGCCTGCCTATTTGCATACGTATTCTCCCAAAATACACGACTATTACAACAAGTTGTACTCCTGCAAATTACCGAAGGGTAATGTGCCCCTCTCATAAGCTGCTCTTCTAAAGTACAAGGTTCTATCTTTCTATTTGAAATTTAGTTCACGTTTTAGCAGATTTCCCTTAGTGGACTCATGACGAGATTTTATGTTACTCGTTTGAGTTTTATTTCATCAAAGGTCTATCGATTCTGACTAGTAAAAATAAAAGTCCATTCTTTCTTGTGAGCATATATATATATATAAACATAAACATATACATATACATATATAGACATACATATTTGACGCGCTCTACTAGTCACAGTTTTAATCGTTATCAAACTCAATATTTAAACGTTTCTTGACTCATAATTGATCAAAAAGGACAGTTTTACAACATTCCAGTTCTGCAATGCTCAAGGTGTCATATCGTTTGTTTTATCATAAAGGAAATCGATATTTATTCAAATTAAATAACTGCTGAAATCGGATCAAGAAGTCGTAGAGAACGTGTCAAACACGTGTGTAATATCGTCATAGGTATATGTCATGGCGTTGAAAAACGTTTAATTCTCATTTTTTTTGTTTCTTGTTGTTGTAGTTAAACTATTACAGTGTTTATTTTGTCTAACTCCGAAAACAATAGAGTTATGAAAGTTTATTTTTCTTTTTACCTCCACCAGAAAATATTGGGGTCTGAAGGCTGGATAAAATGTGAGAATCGGGAATATCTCCATTATTTATTGACTCCAGAAAGCTTATCGATTGTTATTGCTAAGTTATTTACAACAGATATTGTTCCATAAATTATCTATATATTATATAGTAAAGGTTTTATTGCATATTTTCATTTTCTCCTATCGGGTAACCTCAACGCCCCACTCAAAGTATTTGAGTACTCAAAGTATTTGTATATCAAGCTATTTTACGATTAAATATCTCATTTTCGAACCTTCCTTACATATGAGTTCTTACGAAGAGAGGAATCGAACACAGAATGTGAGATTTAATCATTTATATATTATTGCAGCATTTGAGATATGTATATAGTTAATAGAGACTCAATGTGACTTTATTGTCTAATAATATTGATTCTAGAATAAGGAAAATATGGCAATAGCCTTAACTTTCTTTTGAAAAGAAAATCACTTGCGAGGGGAGTGTTAGAGTCTACTTCACAGGCTGACAGCAGATCCATCTTTTAAGTCAGAACTATTTCAAGCAAACTGGTTGAAGGGGCTTATTCTGTTATGTTTGATCTACCTTACTTTACTTTGATCATATTTCTTCAGACGACAGCTAACTTGGATAACAGTAGGCTATATTATCATATCTGTATGTAATATTCAATTTAGAGATAGAATTATCTATTTCGCCAAAACTTCAATATTTGTTATATGTAATTGATTTAATGCTATTTTATTATGTCATTGGGACAGGTAATATACAGGTTTTCTAGACAGTGTGGAGCTAGGGATTTTATTTAGTGAGTTCTGCGACTAAATAAGTTTCCCCAGCCAACAGGAGAATGAACCTAGAACTCAAATTAATTCAAGAAGTCTATTAAGACCAGCTCCTTAACAAACATTTCTAACCTGCTCCCCCCTCCCAGCATATTGTTCAGCGGTCAGCTAAAATTGCGGGCTAGAGTCTGAATTTATACGATGTATCAGCTTACATGTCAGTTATCCTCTACAATGTGCTAAATAAAACGTAATTTCATATATTCTTAGAAGCGAGGGAAATCCATAATCCCGAAAAACAAGTCTATCTGTTAATCCAAGATATGGTAAACCACATCTTTACAAATGGGTTTCAATTCCATCCTGATCCGTTCTCAGTAGGTGAAACATGATAATCTCACATCTTTACAAAAATGAATATGGAATGAGCCATCTGATATTGTGCATGCGCTAAATTAACGTGGCTTTCATAGGGATAGCATGAAAATATTGTATCCCTAAAGGTAGTGTGTGTGTGTGTGTGTGTGTGTGTGTGTGTGTGTGTGTGTGTATATATATATATATGTTTTACCAACCCTTAAAAAATCACCAATAATATTGATTAATCTATCTGGAAGTAGTGATCGTATCAACACTTCCTATGGAGTACTTTACAGGCGAATTACGCGTGATTTAACTAAGCAATCTAAATCAGGGGCAAGCAACCTTTTTCGGTCGTGGCCTCTAACATGCTTCCTGGAACTAGCGTGGGAGTGGAGTTATTTTTTCTTTACATTATCATTCTTTAAGATACACTTGATCATTATTTTTTTATATCTTCAACCAATGGCATAAATAGAAGCTTATAAAATTTATAAATATGTATTGCATATAGAACTGTTTATTTTCCCTATTGAATTTCCATTATAGATAGTCTAGTTGGTGACATCATTATATTATGATGATATTGATTGAATTTTATCGCTGATAAATATTATGGCATACAATATTGAAGCGTTCATATACAATATTGATTACGATCATATATGCTTCTGTTGTTTGTTCTTCATGGACAGATAATAAAATCGAAACAAATATTTCATACAATCAAAATATTATTATTATTTATTAACGTCCAGTTTTAGTTTCTATGGCTAATTAGGACGGGGTATCTACAGGTTACCACCCTTTTCACTAAACAAATTCGTATTGCCTAGGCGGGAATCGAACTAGCCACTCTAGGTTTACTATGTGAGATTAAATCCAACACTATACTCACATACACTCTACAAGTAAAATAGGATAATTATTTAACATTACGTTTCCCCTCCAACCCCATTCATCATGTGTGAATTTTCATGTGTAATTGTCCTGAAGTCTAGGTTACAAGTAAACGAGAATGAAAATCCTTTCTTCTCTAATCTTACTTTTATGGTTGTCAAAATTTCTTTGTCGTAATTAAAATAATTTTATTTGTGTTCTTGGTCTAGAAGATGAAGAAACAGAATCCTCTAAAAGGATATGGACAAGACGAGAGAAAAAAACGGGGTGAGAGCTCCAAAAGGAAGTTTGTTTATAAATAGCTTTGAAAATGCTAAGTGAAAAATGACGACTGTTTCTTTTTGAACAAAAGTCTTTCAGGTCAAAATAAATGTATGTATTCATGGAAAAGGGATAGCAAAATAAGACATGAATATTTAGTGCCTGACTCTGGGCTTTACTTCCATCTTTGTTTTCTTACTTTAAAAATATTTAACTGGATCAGACAGCTTCTATAAATATGATCTCTCTCTTTGTTTATCGAAGTCAGTATATATGTGAGATCTCTACTCAATCTTACCCTCTTTGTAAAGTTCAATTTGTACGTAAACAAATACGTTTTTCATATCAAACTTGTTGTGTCTTTTTATGGTTGACTGTCATTTCTACATGAAAGTAATTAAGTAACGTTTTACAGCTGTTTCTCTGTCACGTCTTTCCCATTGAGTAAAAATAGGTATGTATTGTATATATGTATATCCAACGGTTAGGAATTAGTCCTAGTCCTTGAAAAAGAATGTTATTATTTTGCATGGAATTAAACTAGAAACATGATCAAATCGGAAGACATTGGTTTCGTCTACTTTCGGAGAGTTACTATATTAGAAGATGCTCTACATCTGTCAGGGGACTAGAAGATTTCTTAGTCGAGTTTTCAGCTTTTGGGCATAACACTTAAATAAATGTTTTGTGAAGAAGACTTTCATCTTGAGTTGACGAAAAAATGTTTTACGCGAAGTGGAAATATTATGGTTTTCTTCGCCTAATTTTGCTATAAGTGCTTTGGAAGTTCCAAAACATATTGAAATTCATAAGAATTTAATTTTATTGAGGGGTAAAATTATTTCGGGAAGTTCTACTTTTCAGTAATAGTTTCTGTTATTATAATTGCAAATAATTAGTCTACAAGTATCACATCTCAAAGAAATTATTGGTGTAGTTGAGTTAAACATTTTACTGCTGAAAATGAAAAGAATGCGTTAGACGTGAGTGAAAAAGCGTTTGTATTGTTTTAAAGAAGTATTTCAAATTATTTATTTATTTGAGTGTATAGCGATGTCAACCTCACCAGTCGTTTATGATGAAAGTATTTACTTTAAACGTAACTCGTGTAATGGGTCCTATTTTAATTTGTATTTCACATTGAAGTCTAAATAAAGACTTACTAGGTAATTAATTAATTATGCTGCTAAGTTTGAAATAGGATTTAAAATGATTGTAGAGAATAGTTGGACGTGGATTGAGCGATTCGTTTATATAAGTGCTTATTATCGTTAGGCTGGATAAATCAGAGGGAACCTGTTCTCTAATTACCATACATGGGTTATATTGCCGAGCGGCACGGATCAATCGATGGCTCATGCTAAATTGCCGGAAATGCTTTTCACCAGAGGCTTACAAAGGCCTTGAACCTTCCCAAAAAGAATTATTTTAAAACTGTTTGAAGTTTTCATAGATAATAGAATTTTCCGCTAAACGTTTTTCTTTAAAAACTTGTAAGTTCACTCCGAACACTTTTTTATTAAGTTTAACAAATATATTTTCGACGATGGCTATAAACATAAAAGTAAGGTTTTAGCAGATTTCCCTTAAGGGAAATCAGCTATTGAGGTCGTACTCATGGGGCGATTTTCGAAAAATTTCTTCAAATGTCCATCGATCCTACCCAGGAGATGACGAAAATGAGGTCCGTTCAAAATTATATATATATATATATATATAATATATATATATATATATATATATATATATATATATATATATATATTTGTCTGTTAACATTCTAGCGGTCGCAATTTTTGTTTGATCGTTACCAAACTCGATATTTAAACGTTTTATGCAAAAAGACAGATCAAGTTCGTTAATGGCTGAAATTGGACCAGTGGGAGGGGGGGGGTTTAGAGGGGGGATTTTCGAAAATTTAAAATATCTCCGTTACCATACGTCGGATCAAACAATTGTATAGGACTGATCTTATTGCAAATTAAATTTACTACAAATATTGTTCTATACATTTATTCTCTATCTTGAATACTAACCGAGATATATGCATTTAATTAATTGTGGGCCGATAACGGATGACTGAATTTCCCGCCAAAAGTTAGTTCGGCCATTTGCCGTAACTGTTCGGCTCTCTTATGGAGATTTCTCTATTGTATAACTTCACGTGGGAAATCTGCTTAGTTTACGCAGCCCCTGCGTGACGGACTTTTATTTTCTTTCAATATGATTTAACGGGGCTCAAATGGCCTGTTAATTTATTCTTTAATTTTTTCTTGATCCACTACTTCTTGTTTAATATATTTGAAGATTATTTGTCAAATATTGAAAAAAAAAAAAATCAAGGCTACTACAAAAACTATGCAAGCGTCCTCTGACGTTAACACTGAGACTTAAAACATTGCTAACGATGGTGCATCAATTATATCGTCCTCCTGATCAAACCCAATTATTTATTTCATCATCATCAGCATGACATTCTCGCTTCTCCGAAACCTCGTGATCATCTTCATTATCATGGACGTATTTACCACAAAATATTTATTCTTCATAATGCCACTTCTGTCATCCACTTCCTTTTCCACTTCATCCTCCTCATCCCCTAATCAACTATATTTCATTCAACATAATAATTACAGGCACCTCTGCCACCCATTTCTCATTGTCACCATCTTTCCCCTCATCATCATCTTCGTTATCAAATATATTTCAATCATCATAATAGTTACAGACACTTCTGTCATTCTTTTCTCCTCCTACTCTTCCTCATCACCTTCTACCTTATCAACTATATTTCATTCAACATAATAATTACAGGCACCTCTGCCACCCTTTTCTCATAGTCGTCATCTTTCCCTTCATCATCATCTTCATTATCAACTACATTTCAATCATCATAATGGTTACAGGCACTTCTGTCATTCTTTTCTCTTCTTCATCCACCTAATCAACTACATTTCATTCGACATAATAATTACAGGCACCTCAGCCATCCTTTTCTCATAGTCGTCATCTTTCCCCTCATTATCATCTTCATTATCAACTACATTTCAATCATCATAATTTATACAGGCACTTCTGTCATCCTTTTCTCCTCCTTCTCTTCCTCCTCCTCATCATCCACCTAATCAACTACATTTTATTCGACATAACCATTACAGCCTCTGTCATCCTTTTCTCTACAGCGTCATCATCCAGCACCTCTTATCATCATCACCTCGATCCTCACTATCATCAAATTTGAAGCAGTAGCTGTACCACATTGGGGTTAACTATGCAACGTTAGGGACTTGGGTCTTTTGCACTTTAAGGGAGCCAGTGACTTTTTAGGAACAGTTGTTATCATACAGGTTATTTCTGAGTAACTTAATGAATCATATGGCATTTATTAAGGAATTATTTGTTTACACGTATCAGTGCTACTGTTTTGCTAAGAAGAAAATGAATTTGTTTGAAGTGTATAACTTGTGCAGGGATGAAGAAAATGCTGTCGCATTTCTTCAGGAAAAGCGCCTTATCCCCAAGGTAAGGACATTTTAAGAATAGTGATGCAAGGAGTGGGAAGTGGACCTGCCACAAACGTAGCTGCCGAACCAAGAAGGGGCTTTGTGTGGATACATGGTTTGAGAACGCTAGATTACCTCTTAATAAGGCTGTTTTATTAATATACTGCTGGTCACAAGAGTACACCTCCACTAAGTTTTGCACCAAAGAATTAAATATCAGTACAAATACTATTACAGATTGGAAAAATATGCTACGAAAAATCTGTGCCAACAGTTTACTCAAGACACCAGCAGTGATCGGAGGTGAAAATTTAACTGTGGAAATTGATGAGTCGTGCTTCAGCAGGCGTAAGGCTAATGTTGGAAAAATCTACCCCAAGCAGTGGGTATTCGGGGGAATTCTTAGGGAGACGAGAGTGTTTTATATATTTTGTCCCTGACCGTACTTCAGCCACGCTCCTGGAGTGCATTAGGTGTTGTATTAGACCAGGTACAACAATAATCTCAGATTGCTAGGCATCTTACCAGGGGTTAGAAGAAAAGTTGCCCGAGTTGAGATACCGCCATTTGACGGTAAATCATTCGAAGAATTTTGTTGACCCAAATACGGGCGCATATACCCAGACGATAGAATCTCTGTGGGCTAGGGCAAAAAGCAGAAACAGGAAGGAATGCGGCACAAGACGGACACTAATAGACTCATATCTATGTGAATTTCTATGGAGACAGAGGAATCAGGACAACGATTTTTTCGAACAAACATTGAAGGATATGGAAAAATTTGTTCTTATTTAAAGAAAAATTATTTACTTAGCTTCTATTATTCATCCTAAAATAAATGTTCTATTTAATAATTTAGAATGTTTATTTTATAATATGGCAGCGTTATCTTGATAACCAAAAGCAGTGTTGAGGTTACCACCACATCATGTGTTTATCACTTCTTCTAGGAACAGTTGGTCTTAATGCAATCACTGGCTCCCCAATAGTGCAAAAGACCCGGGGACTTTTACCCTTCTAAATAAAAAGTGTATTTCACCGTGTTGGAGTCGAACTATGAAGGGGAGGACAAAATAGAGTCTCTAGGTTTCTCTATTTACCTTTATTTTTCTCAGAACTCTTATACCCCATGATCTAGGATTTCATTTTTCTTTATTAAGTTCAACTCCTTAGGACACGTTACTCTTTTTGAAAGCTTAATTCATGTACTTTTTTCTGTATGAGGCCCAAGTTTATTTTCTAGTATTTGAATGCTTTTAATGCTTGGGGCACGTTGTCAGTAATAGTTTTGACAAGCGTGTTTTTTATTTTACTTTATGTACTTTACCGTTGCAGAAACGTTGATTCGAGCGAAAAAAATTTAAAACATTGGAGCTTCTTATTATTAGAAATTGTTTGTTGTTGTTTGTTATGGAGCTAAAAAAGGGATTTTTTAAAATTATTTAAGATTTTCTATATTTTTAACTTTTAAATGTTTTTTAACTCCAAGGAGAATGGAAACATTTTGAAGTTTGTTCTTTTCCTTTTATTGTCATAATTATACTAAATGTAGCGAAATTAGGTAATCAAAATTTATTTTTGTATGCGTTATTAATTCTGCAATAACCGTTCCAGTCATTGGGATATTTGAGCTTTCAATATGAATATAGGAGGCCTTATGACTGGTAACAAGTAAGTTGATGTGGAAATTCTCGCCACCTTTATTAGGGAGCTCACCAGCTCAAAGATTATATCTAATAATATTACCAGCTGTAGACTGGTATTTAATAGCCTGGGCTTTGGGAATCTGGCACTTGGGGAAACTTTACGGAAGAATCTTGAGTTGTATCCCTGAATGCCCTCAGCTTTTCCCCGG